>JARQOD010000003.1:233156614-233386083 GCA_033576555.1 Oophaga sylvatica
GACATATGTGAGTAGTGCAGAGTTCGTCAGGTTGGCAAACGTGAGTTGTGTAGAGTACGTCAGTTTGGCATACATGAGTTCTGTAGTGTATGCCAGGTTGGCATACGTGAGTAGTGTAGAGTTTGTCAGGTTGGCATACGTGAGTGGTATAGTGTTTGTCAGGTTGCCATATGTGAGTTGTGTAGTGTACGTCAGTTTGGCGTACGTGAGCTGTGTAATGTATGTCATGTTGGCATATGTAAATTTTGAAATTAATTTATTAGTCCATGGATTTTCAGTACAGTCTGAAGCATAGTCTGAAGCATTCTTTCATACTCAGACCAGGTTTGTCGAGGCAGGTGTCGCATTGATAAGTGGTGTCCTTGCATATCCCCCTTCTGTAACACATTCGGCACCTTTTTTAGGACCTTCTTTTTTGTGTTTTGAAATGTTGGGGAAGTGTTGACCTGATACGATACCAGCACCTTCAGTTCAGGACGTACTGGGACCTGCTCCTTCCCAGGGGCGCCGCTGTAATGAGGCGAGTTGAGCTGTTGTCTCAGGCGGCGGCAGCCAGGGGGCGGCAGAGCAGAATTCATAACACCAGCACCGCTCAATGTGTGAGAGGAAGTGAGAAGGAAGCTGCCAGATCGTGGAGAGGTGAGTCTGGCCGCTGTGCCTGTGAAGCTGCTGCTGTGTGTGTGTGTGTGTGTGGTGTGTGTGTGTGTGTATGTATGTGTGTTGTGAAGCTGCTGTGTGTGTGTGTGTGTAACGCTGTGTGAAGCTGCTGTGTGTGTGTGTGACGCTGTGTGTATGGTGTGTGTGTGTGTGTGAGACGCTGTGTGTGTGTGTGATAGATCAGGAAGCGATATCAGCGTTGGAACGGGCAGAGGTGAGTAGTTTTTTTTTTTTTATGCAAGGCCATTATTCAGTATGGAGCATCATGTGGAGCTATTATACTGTATGCAGCAGTATATGGGGCCATTATACAGTATGCAGCAGTATATGGGGCCATTATTCAGTATGGAGCATCATGTGGGGCCATTATACTGTATGCAGCAGTATATGGGGCCATTATTCAGTATGGAGCATCATGTGGGGCTATTATACTGTATGCAGCAGTATATGGGGCCATTATTCAGTATGGAGCATCATGTGGGGCTATTATACAGTATGCAGCAGTATATGGGGCCATTATACAGTATGCAGCAGTATATGGGGCCATTATTTAGTATGGAGCATCATGTGGGGCTATTATACTGTATGCAGCAGTATATGGGGCCATTATACAGTATGCAGCAGTATATGGGCCATTATACAGTATGCAGCAGTATATGGGGCCATTATTCAGTATGGAGCATCATATGGGGCCATTATACTGTATGCATCATTATGTGGGGCCATTATTCAGTATGGAGCATCATGTGGGGCCATTATACTGTATGCAGCAGTATATGGGGCCATTATTCAGTATGGAGCATCATGTGGGGCCATTTTACTGTATGCAGCAGTATATGGGGCCATTATTCAGTAGTTTTTTTCTTTCCCATCTTTCTTTCTCTCTCTATTCTTTTTCTTCTCTCTGTTCTTTCCTTCCCCTGTTTCTTTCTATCTCTGTTCTTTCTTTCTTTCTTTCTCTCTCTGTTCTTTCTTTCGCTCTGTTCTTTCTTTCTTTCTCTTTCTTTCCACTCTATCTTTCTGTTCTTTCTCTCTCTCTCTCTCTGTTTTCTGTTTTCTTTATTTCTCTTTCGCTCTCTCTGTTCCTTGTTTTCCATCTTTCTTTCTCTCTATCTCTCTGTTCTTTCTTTCTCTCTTTGTTCTTTCTTTCCCCTATTTCTTTTTTTCTCTCTGTTCTTTTTTTCTGTCCCCTCTTTCATTTTCTGTTCTTTCTTTGTTTCTCTCTGTTCTTTCTTTCCCGTCTTTTTTTTCTTTCTCTCTGTTCTTTTCTCTCTCTGTTCTTTCTTTTCCCTTTCTTTGTTTATTTATTTCTCTCTCTACTTTCTCTCTGTTCTTTCTTGCTTTCCCCTCTTTCTCTCTCTCCTTTCTCTGTTTTCTTTTTTCTCTCTCTGTTCTTTCTTTTACTCAGTACCAGTGTGCCCATAGTACCAGTCACTGTGCCCTCAGTACCAGTCAGTGTGATCACCAGTGCTAAATGGGTGTGGTCGGGGCGTGGACATGGGTGTGACTAGTTTGTGAAATGGGTGTGGTCGGGGCGTGGCCTAATATTTGACGCGGCGCGCAACCTTCCTCACTCGAATTGGGGGATGCCGTTTTGCAGTTCGCTTCAGGCAGCACAGAGGCTAGGTTCACCCCTGCTCCTTCCTGACCTCCAAAGATTAGGACCTTGATCACTACCAGGGCCGCGCGTCAGCACCCGGCACACCCCGGCAAGTGCCGGGGCCCTGGCGAGACGAGGGGGCCCACTCCTGTTCACAGCAGCAGACGGCTTTTATATGAATCCAGACGGTCAGGATTGGTGGAGTGCAGTGAGTAGAGCTCCCCCCTTGTCTTTTCTCACTGGTGCCACAGCCAGGGAGGAAGTGACGAGACGGAGATTTGAAGAGGCGGGCGGCAGGCAGAGGACAGAAGCTTCGTGTGCAGGCAGCTTGACAGAGAGAGAGAGATGGTCCCGGCACTGCAGTGCACAGATTTCCAGCGCTCGCTGAGGCTCCTCCGACTAGTGAAGGCTCTGTGTCAGTGACTAGACAGTGAGTACAGACTCTGTGAACGAGCTGATAACAAAGCCGGCTCCCTGCTGTGAAAGCAATGAGCCGGCTCTGCAGTGAGAACAGGCGAGTTTTTTTTTCTTTTCTGGCAGTTGCAGTTGTTATCAGATTCATCTTATTGAAGTGTGACTGTCACTACTTGAGTCCCAAGTGATAAACTACTAGCTTCGTGCATAGTGACACTTCAATAAGATGAATCTGATAACAGCTGCAACTGCCAGAAAAGAAAAAAAAACTTGGCTTGTGTGAGTCTGTAGGAAGTGAAATCTGGCATTGTACTATACCTATATCTCTCTGCTGTATCCATGCATCATGAATCGTGGTATGTGTTAGGCTATGTGCACACGTGGCGGAATTGCCGCGGAAATTTCTGTGGCAATTCCTCACCTCCCTGCCGCGGGAAATACACATTTTATTGGTATGTGTATTCCCGCTAAAAACTAGCATTTTGCAAGCGTAATTAGCTTGCAGAATGCTAGCGTCTTCCAAGCGATCTGTAGCATCGCTTGGAAAACTGACAGGTTGGTCACATGAGTCACACATAGTGTTTGACTCGTGTGACCAACTTTTTACTATTGATGCTGCATCAATAGTAAACAGATCTAATGTTAAAAATAATTAAAAAAAATAATAAATTGTGATATTCTTACCTTCCGGCGGCCCCCGCAGCCTTCCCGCCTCTCAGCGACGCTCCCAGCCAATCCCGTTCCCAGTAATGCATAGCGACAATGACCCCAGATGACGTAGCATCACGTGAGACCGCTACGTCATCACAGGTCATTGTTGCAAGACATTACTGGGAACGGGATTGGCCGGGAGCGTTGCTGAGAGGCGGGAAGGCTGCAGGGGCCGCCGGAAGGTGAGAATATCACTTTTTTTCATTATTGTAACATGGATATGGTACCCAGGGCCTGGAGGAGAGTCTACTCTCCTCCAGACCCTGGGTACCAACCGCACATGAACCGCTCATTTTGCGCATGGTGGGCATAGCCACATGGGGAAAGTAAGGGGTTCAATGCATTCCTATGGCGGCGGAATCGCCACGATTCCAGCAAAAGAATGAACATGCATTTTTTTCCGCGATGCGTTTTTTTTGCGGAAAAAAAAGCAGCATGTGCACAAAAATTGCGGAATGCATTGTAACAATAAGATGCTTAATGCATGCGTTTTTTAAGCATTTTTGCAGCGGATAACTGCCACAAAAATGCAAAAAAAACCACAAAAAATCCTGAACGTGTGCACATAGCCTTAATGTGGGGCGGGGGGCCCACTGAGACTCTTTCGCCCGGGGCCCTCAAAATCCTGGAGCCGGCCCTGATCACTACATCCTGGAACTGAAGGTATGATGTACCGGTCTGGCCTGCACATCATGATAGCGGTGAGGTCCATACAGGGTCAGAAACGGGTGGTTCAGTTTCTGTCCTGGGGCATCTACGTGGCAGTTCGGTATCGCTGGAGGAGGAAAAATAAAGAAAAGTGAGATCCTGTCCCTCACTGTCAGTGTCAGAGGCAAGGAAAGTGTATGCCTACTCCGCTGAATACCGGGTTTGGGATGAGTGGAACATGTATGTGTTTTTATGTATGTGATGTTTGTTTGCGTACCAAACTTTATTCATGTGTGTAAGTGTTTGGTGTAAACTTTTATCTTTTTTCTAAAGAAAAAAAAGAAAAAAAGCAGTAACCAGAGGCCGGTCAGTGATGTGCGTAGGATGGACGTAGAGGTGTGGTGCAAAGGTGGGTGGGGAGAAAAAGATCAGTGAAAAAAAAAGGTGTGGAAAACAGAGAGTACAAATGCGGATCAGCGATTTGAGTTGCTAATCAATGCCGTTGCAGGACGCATACATGGAGTGGTGCAAAGGGGGTAAGTCAGTAGAAAAAAAGTTGTGGAAAACAGTGAGCACAAGTGCGGATCATGAATTTGAGTCAATGCTCGGCGGCTGCTGGATGCACGCATGGAGATGGTACAAAGGAAAGAGTGGAAATGGACAAGGATGAAAAAAGTCTTGGAAACCAGGGAGCACAAACATTGATCAGATAATTGCGCAACTGCAGGATGCACAAAAAAAAAACTGCCAAAAATGAAGCGATCAAGTACTGATCAGGGATCAAGTACTAATCAGCACTTGATGGCAGAGGGTGGGGGTGGTGGAAAGGAGGGAAATGGGGAGAAAGGGATTGGGGTGGATAAGGAGAGAAAAGAGATCAGGAACTCTTCTCATTTTTTTTTTTTATTCTTTACTTTTTTCTTCAGCAGGAACGGTGATCAGGCACCAGCAGCAGGATCTGTGATAATACAGATGCTTCTGTGGCACCATAGACCTCAGCACAGTGCACAGACGCATGGGCGTACCCACCGTGGGGCAGGAGGGGCAACTGCCCCCCTAGAAGCAGGGGCACACAATGAAAGAAAGCAGAGAGAGCAGCACAATGGCGGCTCCCTCTGCCACAGATTGTAGTGCCTGTCTGTGTGCGCAGTGCACGGAGCTGCTGTCTCACCAGAGGAGCTCCCTCCTTCCTTCCTTCCTGGCGGCAGCAGCTGTAGTTTCACTTTCTGCCGTGCAGTCTCTGGTCGTCTCAGCCACTCTGGGTCCTAGTGCGCTCTGTGTGCAGACACTGGACACTTCCTGCTCCTGCCTCAGCCACTGCCTGCAAGCTTCATGGTAAGAGGGGATGGAATTTATTAAATTCATTCTGCTCAGGCATGTCATGGTCACTGTGGGGGAATGTGAGAGGATGGGGTACAGTGGGGGAGGGGTACAGGGCACTGGGGTGAATGTAAGAGTATGGGGGTATTGTGGGGGCTAGGGCACTGGGGGGGTTAATGTGAGAGGATGGGGTATTGTGGGGGAGGGGTACAGGGCACTGGGGTGAATATAAGAGTATGGGGTATTGTGGGGCTAAGGCACTGGGGGGTTAATGTGAGAGGATGGGGTATTGTGGGGGCTAGGGCACTGGGGGGGTTAATGTGAGAGGATGGGGGTATTGTGGGGGCTGAAGTGGGGGAGGGGCAACAGAGCACAGAGAGTGAATGTTAGAAGATGGGGTATTGTGGGGTCAGTGGACAGAACACTAAGGGGTGCATGTGAGACGATGGGCTGTTGGGGTGTGGGTGGGGGACAGGGGAGGTAGGGGGCTTTTTTTTTACTTGTGAGCTCCTTAACCCTTCAAGACCCAGCCTATTTTGACCTTAAAGACCTTGCCATTTTTTGCAATTCTGACCAGTGTCCCTTTATGAAGTAATAACTCAGGAACGCTTCAACGGATCCTAGCGATTCTGAGAATGTTTTTTCGTGACATATTGGGCTTCATGTTAGTGGTAAATTTAGGTCGATAATTTTTGCGTTTATTTGTGAAAAAAATGGAAATTTGGCGAAAATTCGGAAAATTTTGTAATTTTCAAATTTTTAATTTTTATTCTGTTAAACCAGAGAGTTATGTGGCACAAAATAGTTAATAAATAACATTTCCCACATGTCTACTTTACATCAGCACAATTTTGGGAACAACATTTTTTTTTGTTAGGAAGTTATAAGGGTTAAAAGTTGACCAGCGATTTCTCATTTTTACAGCAAAATTTACAAAACCATTTTTTTTAGGGACCACCTCACATTTGAAGTCACTTTGAGGGGTCTATATGGCAGAAAATACCCAAAAGTGACACCATTATAAAAACTGCACCCCTCAAGCTACTCAAAACTACATTCAAGAAGATTATTAACCCATCAGGTGCTTCACAGGAACTAAAGCAACGTGGAAGGAAAAAATGGACATTTTAATTTTTCCAACAAAAATTTTCTTTTAGCATCAATTTTTTCATTTTTACTTGGGCATCAGGATAAAATGGATCCTAAAATTTGTTGGGCAATTTCTCCTGAGTACACACATACCTCATATGTGGTCATAAACCACTGTATGGGCGCACGGCAGGGCTCAGAAGGGAAGGAGCGCCATTTGACTTTTTGAATGGAAAATATGCTGGAATATTTAGCGGTTGCCATGTCGCATTTGGAGAGTTCCTGTGTGCCTAAACATTGGAGCTCCCCCACAAGTGACCCCATTTTGGAAACTAGACCCCCTAAGGAACTTATCTAGATGCATAGTGAGCACTTCGAACCCCCAGGTGCTTCACAAATTGATCCGTAAATAAAAGAAAGTACTTTTTTTTTCACAAAAATTTTCTTTTAGCCTCAGTTATTTTCATTTTCACATGTGCAACAGTATAAATTGGATCCTAAAATTTGTTGGGCAATTTCTCCTGAGTACACAGATACCTCATATGTGGTCATAAACCACTGTTTGGGTGCACTGCAGGGCTCAGAAGGGAAGGAGCGCCATTTGACTTTTTGAATGGAAAATATGCTGGAATATTTAGCGGTTGCCATGTCGCATTTGGAGAGTTCCTGTGTGCCTAAACATTGGAGCTCCCCCACAAGTGACCCCATTTTGGAAACTGGACGCCCTAAGGAACTTATCTAGATGCATAGTGAGCACTTTGAACCCCCAGGTGCTTCACAGAAGTTTATAACGCAGAGCCGTGAAAATAAAAAATCATTTTTTTTTCTCAAAAAATGATTTTTTTAGCCCACTGTTTTTTATTTTCACAATGGTTACAGGAGAAATTGGACCCCAAAAGTTGTTGTCCAGTTTCTCCTGAGTACGCTAGTACCCCATATGTGGGGGGAACCACTGTTTGGGCACACGTCAGGGCTCGGAAGGGATGTAGTGACGCTTTGAAATGCCGACTTGATGGAATGGTCTGCGGGCATCTTGTTACGTTTGCAGAGCCCCTGATGTGCCTAAACAGTAGAAACTCCCCACAAGTGACCCCATTTTGGAAACTAGACCCGGCAAAGAACTTATCTAGATGTGTGGTGAGCACTTTGAACCCCCAAGGGCTACACAGAAGTTTATAACGCCCGGGCATGAAAATAAAAAAAATCATATTTTTTCCACAATCAGGATCTTTTAGTCCCCAATTTTTTTATTTTCCCAAGGGTAACATGAGAAATTAGACCCCAAAAGTTGTTGTCCAATTTGTCCTGAGTATGCTGATATCCCATATGTGGGAGAAAACTACTGTATGGGCACATGTCGGGGCTCGGATGGGAAGTAGTGACGTTTTGAAATGCCCACTTGATGGAATGGTCTTCGGGCGTCATGTTACGTTTGCAGAGTCCCTGATGTGCCTAAACAGTAGAAACTCCCCACAAGTGACCCCATTTTGGAAACTAGATCCCCCAAGGAACTCCTATAGATGTGTGATAAGCACTTTGAATCTCCAAGTCCTTCACAGAAGTTTATAACGCAGAGCCGTGAAAATATAAAATCATTTTTTTTCCACAAAAATAATTTTTAGTCCCCAATTTTTTTTCCCAATGTTAACAGGAGAAATTCCCCCAAAGTTGTTGTGCAATTTTTCCCGAGTATGCTGATACCTCATATGTGGGGATAAACCACTGTTTGGGCATACGTCGGGGCTTGGAATAAAGGGAGCACTGTTTGACTTTTTGAACGCAAAATTTGCAGGAATCAATGGTGGCGCCATGTGCGTATGGAGACCCCCTGATGTGCCTAAATAGTGGAAACCCCTCAATTCTAACTCCAACCCTAACCCCAACACACCCCTAACCCCAACCCTAACCCCTACACACACCTAACCCTAATACAAACCCTAATCATAACCTAACCCAACACACCCTAACCCTAATTCCAACCCTAACCCTAATTCCAACCCTAACCCAAATTCCAACCCTAACCGTAATTCTAACCTTAACCCTAATGCTAACCCTAACCCTAGTTCTAACCCTAAGGCTGGGTTCATATTGCGTTTTACCAGCCCGTTCAACACGTAGCGTTGACCGGCTGGTAACGGTATAGCATAACGCGATCGCGTTATGCTATACCCGCTAGCGCAGATGAATCAGCAGATAATCAGCGCGTATCCGCAGCAAATCCGCCCCGGATCAGCAGCGAAATCCGCCGCGGATCAGCAGCGAAATCAGTCGCGGATCCGCAGCGAAATCAGTCGCGGATCCGCAGCGAAATCAGTCGCGGATCCGCAGCGAAATCAGTCGCGGATCCGCAGCGAAATCAGTCGCGGATCCGCAGCGAAATCAGTCGCGGATCCGCAGCGAAATCAGTCGCGGATCCGCAGCGAAATCAGTCGCGGATCCGCAGCGAAATCAGTCGCGGATCCGCAGCGAAATCAGTCGCGGATCCGCAGCGAAATCAGTCGCGGATCCGCAGCGAAATCAGTCGCGGATCCGCAGCGAAATCAGTCGCGGATCCGCAGCGAAATCTGCCGTGGATCAGCAGCGAATCAGCCGCGGATCAGCAGCGAAATCAGCCGCGGATCAGCAGCGAAATCCGCCGCGGATCTGCCGCGGATCCGCAGCGAATCCACCACACTTGCGTATTTTGCTGCGGATCCGTGGCGTATTTTGCTGCGGATCCGCAGCGATTTCGCTGCTGATCCGCGCGGATATCGCTGCGCATCCGCGGCTGATTTCGCTGCTGATCCGCCGCGGATCCGCAGCGAAATCCGCCGCAGATCCGCAGCAAAATTCGCAACGTGTGCACAGGGCCTAATAGAATTAAAAAAAAAAAAAAATCTTTATTTTTTTTATTTGTCCCTACCTATGATAAAGGGGGGGTTCATTTACTTTTTTTTATTTTGATCACTGTGACAGTTTATCACAGTGATCAAAATAAATTTTTGGACACTGGGGGGCGCACTGCGCATGCGCCGGCCGGCGGGCGCACTGCGCATGCGCCCGCCATTTTCCAAGATGGCGGCACCCATGAAGAGGCCCGGGCGGACGCCGGGACCGATCCAGGGACATCGGTGGATCGGGAGAGGGGAGTAGGGTGGTCGGAAGGTTAGGGGGGGGATCGGAAGGTGGGGGCACCGGAGCAAAGGAGGAGGGGAGCTGTTAGTGACGGCGGTGACCGATCGCTGCCATCTTTCGGTGGCGGCGGCCGATCGCTGCCGTGACTACGTGTGGGGGGGTCAGGTCTCGGTGTCCAGCCATGGCAGATGCTATTGCAGCATCGGCCATGGCTGGATTGTAATATTTCACCAATTAAATTGGTGAAATATTACAGATTGCTCTGATTGGCTGTTTCACTTTTAACAGCCAATCAGAGCGATCGTGACCACGGGGGGGTTAAGCCAACCCCCCTGTGGTGAAGCACAAAGGGTCCTGTAACTGCGGGTCGGGTGACCTTTGAGTGACCCCGGTCTCCCGGCCCGCAGGAACGCGATCCTTTCATGACACAGGGTATGCGTCATAGGTCGGATTGGCACCGACTTTCATGACGCATACGCTGTGTCAAAGGTCGGGAAGGGGTTAATACTTTAATAATAGATTCATATTTTTCCATCATACATGACGGCACCACGAGAGAGGGGAATCCGCCCATCAAGGACAGGAAACCTTCAAGATAAAAGGGGCGGCTCCTCTCTCCGCATCAGTTGGTTTCCTGTCCTAGATGGGAGACCCTCAAGATAAAGACTCTCGGATGAAGAGGATGCCTAGGCCTGGGTCGGATGGTAACGGTGGACGTTTGTTCATCGCATCCGTCACCAGGTACTGGAGGTCGCCTCGGGGGTCAGGTATACCCTGCCCCCCCTGAGCGAGGCATGGCCTCTGCCTTTTTTGCAGACTTTTTTCCCTACGGCTCCCTTTATGGCGGCAATCCTCGGGGAACACTTTTCAGTGTATCCCCCTGTTGATGCTGGGCCATGCAGCCTGATAGCACATCGGTGCCAGGCATCATAAAACGCCCCCCTCCTCCTCCTTACCCTTTCCCCCCGGATACCTGGGGCACCTGCAGCAGACCCATGATGACAAAGGGGACGCTGAAGATTGGTGGTCGCAAACGCTGTGGAGGCTTTTTCATTGGTGGCAGTGGAGACCAGGAGAACCGCTGCATAGAACGGTGGTACATTTCCGGCTGTCTCCTGCGCTCTGACAACACGTGCAGCCGCTGCAGGAAACCGGAAGCCACGCACCGGAAGCCGTGCTCCGGATATGACGGGGGCGCATCCTGGGCTGGTAAGATGAAAGGGTTCTCCTGTTCGCAGGAGAAAGGCAGAGCTGAGCGCGACGGGCGCTTGCGGGCAGCATTCTTTTAAAAAAAATATATATAAAAAAAAAAAAAAAAAAGGGAGGAGGGGGGGAGCGTCGCGACGCACGCGAGAGCGCACATGTGCACAGAAGACTATTTAAGCCTGCACTTCCTTAAAGATTACTGTCACAAGGCCACGGTCTATAGGTGACAGGCATAGCTGAAAAGCGTGTGCAATGGAGAGTTTATCGCCGGGGCACCTGGACTCACGCCAGGGAGTACATGCCAGACGGTCTCTGTCTGGTGAAAAGACCCAGACACGCCGCAGCAATTGCCGCTCGGACAGCATGAGAACGGACACAGTAAAGAAGGATCTGTGATATCGGAGGGAGCCAATCAGCCTCCGGAACCGGTACCCGTTTATTACAGCGTCCGAGTGGTGAGTGAACTCCGAGAAAGTCCAGTACATTAATGTCTGTTCTCTTTCTCTTCTCTTTCTTGCATATATCCCCTTTTTCCCCTCTCACATATACATGGGAAAATTAGGGGGTTTATAAAAAGAGTAAGGCGAAAACCAAAAATAGGGAATGTCCCTTATGCAAAACCCCGCTAGAAAGGGCCTAGGCTAAAGATTTATGCCAGGATTGTATCACCAAAACACTGGCGGAGGAAACGCCCTCCTTTGCTGAGAGCCTGAAGTCCCTAATACAGGCGGAGGTGTGTAAATCGATGAAAGCCTTTCATACAGCAGATATGGATGGCAAATCCAGAGACAGATCTAACGTATCAGGGATATCTCAGGAAGATTCCTCTGGAGCAGAGAGGGACTCTAGCAGGTCCCGTAATACAGACAGCAGCTCAGAGGACGAAAACGTCTTCCCGATAGAAGCAACGGATAGCCTAATAAAGACAGTCCGCTCTACCATGGGACTGGTAGAAGACAAACGCAAAAGAACACCTCAAGAACTTATGTTCGTGGGGCTTCAAAAGAAAAAACTAAAAACCTTTCCCATTAACGAACAGTTAAAAGACCTTATTAGAAGGGAATGGGAGAAGCCAGAGAAAAAGTCTCATGTTACCAGCGCTCTGAAAAGGAAATATCCTTTTGATGAGCAAGCATCCTCATCCTGGGATAGAGCCCCAAAGATAGACGTAGCAGTGTCAAAAATCGCCAGAAAATCCTCCTTACCCTTTGAAGATCTGGGTACTCTGAGAGAACCACTGGACAGAAAGACAGACGTCTGTTTAAAAACGGTCTGGGAAACATCGGCAGGGGCATTAAGACCGGCTATTGCAGCTACTTGTGTGGCCAGGTCCCTAAAAGTCTGGGTGGATAACTTGGAAGATCAGGTGAAACAAAGAGTCTCCAGAAAAAAAATCTTAGAAGCCATACCAGCCATCAGAGCAGCAGCAAGTTTCCTAGCGGAAGCCACAGCGGATTCAGCAAGGTTGGCAGCCAAATCTGCAGCGCTAGCTAACGTAGGATGCAGAGCGGTGTGGCTTAAGTGCTGGCCAGGTGACATCCAGGCAAAGGTAAAGTTATGCTCCCTACCCTGCGAGGGCAGTTTCTTATTTGGGCCTGCGCTGGATGAGGTATTGGAGAAGGCTACGGATAAAAAGAAAAACTTTCCGAAACAGCCTTTTCAAAATTTTCGTCGCTCCTTTCAGAGGAATCGAAAATTCGGAAGACAACACTACAGAGAACGGGACAGAAACGTTCAAGACAAGCGATCCAGAGGAGGGAGAGGCTTCTACTTCGGTAAGCCCTCCAAAGAAGATAAGAAGCCCTCCCAGTGACGGTCCTTCTCAGGTGGGAGGAAGGCTCTCTCACTTCCTTCCAGCCTGGGAGAGGATTTCGTCCAGTACCTGGATCTTGCAAATAGTAGAATCAGGGCTGGAATTAAAATTCCATCACCGTCAACCGAACAAGTATATGCTGACTCCCCAACAATCCTCGTCAGAGAAACAAACGAGTCTGGAGGAAGAAATAATCACTCTTATACAGAAACGCGTCCTGGAAAAAGTCCCAGTAGAAGAGGAAAAAGAGGGGTTTTACTCTCCACTGTTTCTAGTAAAAAAAAAGACAACTCCTGGAGGACTATCATAAATCTAAGAGCTCTCAACAAGTTTTTGATAATCCCGTCTTTCAAGATGGAAACGATAAAAACAGCAGTGAATCTCCTCTTTCCTCGGTGCTATATGGCGGTCCTCGACCTAAAGGACGCTTACTATCACGTCCCAATCCGAAGAGCAGACCGCAAATATCTCAGGGTAGCAGTAAATGTAAAATCACAATTATATCACCTGCAGTACAGGGTACTGCCCTTTGGGATAGCAACAGCCCCACGTGTCTTCACAAAATTGATGGCAGAGGTCACAGCGCACCTGAGAGAAAGAGATACGCTAATAATACCCTATCTGGACGATTTTCTGATAGTAGGGAGAAATTTCTCGCATTGTCAAAATCAGGTCAAGATCGTTATAGAAACCCTACGGAGGTTGGGGTGGCAACTCAACCTCAAAAAATCCAAGCTAGAACCAGCAATGACCCAGGTCTTTTTGGGAATAACAATAGACTCTATAGCACAGGAATGTCGTCTTCCGGAAGAAAAAGAGCTCAAGATAAAACAAATGATAACGACTACAATACGAAAACCTCAGGTTACACTAAGGAAAGTCATGTCGGTGTTGGGATCACTAACAGCATGCATACCGGCAGTAAAGTGGGCTCAGTTCCATACAAGGACATTACAGTGGAATGTGTTGCAGGAAGATCTAGTCCTCCAGGGACATCTAGACCAGAAAATCACACTTCCAGTCCCGGTACTCCAATCGCTCCAATGGTGGCTAACAGACACATCTCCGCGAGGGATTCCGTGGAAGTTCACGGTCTCCAAGGTAGTCACAACAGACGCCAGCCCTTGGGGGTGGGGAGCCCATCTGGATACACTGTGGCTCCAAGAACCATGGAAGCAGGAAGAAAAACAGCTGTCTTCGAACGAATGGGAACTCTTGGCGGTCGAAAGAGCATTACAGGGTCTACTACCGAGTATATCGGGACATCATGTCCGAGTCCTGTCAGACAATCGGAAGGCAGTCGCCTATATAAACCACCAAGGAGGCACCCGTTCCCGGTCACTGATGGACATAACAGAAAAGATTATGGCTCTTGCAGAGCGCCACTTCCACTCATTATCGGCCCTACATATAAGAGGCATAGACAACCAAAAAGCAGATTTCTTGAGCAGAAACCACCTGAAGCAGGGAGAGTGGGCATTAAAAGAGTCCATTTTTCGCCAGATAGTACATATGTGGGGAAAACCCAACATAGACCTCTTTGCCACAAGGACCAACAAGAAGCTGCAAAAATTCTGCTCTCTGAATCCTGCAGACAGACCCTTAGCAGTAGATGCCTTCAGAACAAGCTGGACGTCGGGACTTCTGTATGCCTTTCCCCCAGTATGTCTAATTCCATTAGTTCTGAAGAAGATCAGGGAGGACAAATTCAGGGTTATCTTAATAGCTCCCTTTTGGCCAAAGAGACCTTGGTTCTACTGGCTAAAGATAATGTCCATAACAGATCCGTGGGTACTGCCGGAAGACCAGGACCTTCTTACGCAGGGTCCTTTCAGTCACCCTCAGAAATCCGGGCTACATTTGACGGCCTGGAATTTGAGAGGTCACTATTAGAAAAAAGAGGGTTTTCAGCCACAGTAATATCTACCCTACTTTGCAGTAGAAAGCCTGTAACCACAAAGATTTATGCCAGAATATGGGAAAAATTTTTAACAAATTCTCCGCCAATACAGGAAGGGGAGATCCCAATAGTGGCTATATTAGAATTTCTACAAAAGGGCCTAGAACTAGGGCTAGCAGTTAGCACCCTTAAAGTTCATGTATCTGCCCTCGCAGCCCTGTTTAGCCATGATTTAGCAAACAACAGATGGGTAGCCAGGTTCATTCGGGCCTGTAGTAGAGCAGATTCTGTTCCATCCCCTGCTCCTCCACCATGGGACCTCAATCTAGTTCTATCGGCCTTAATGGATAGTCCCTTTGAGACCCTTAACACAATATCTGATAAAGCCCTGACCATTAAAACCACTTTATTGATAGCACTTACATCAGCCCGTAGGATTGGAGACCTACATGCGTTATCAGCCGACTCTCCTTACACTCGAATTCTAGATGACAGAGTAGTATTGAGACTAGACCCTGCATACTTACCCAAAGTAGTATCAAAGTTCCATAGAGCTCAGGAGATAATATTGCCATCCTTTTGTCCTGATCCTAGCAACGCAAAAGAGGAAAGACTACACTGTTTAGATGTTAGGAGATGTATCCTAAAGTATCTAGAAAGAACAAAAACTTGGAGGAAAAGCAGATCATTACTAGTCTCATTCCAGGGGGCGAGAAAAGGCCTAGGAGCCTCTAAGCAAACTATAGCTAGATGGGTGAGAGAGGCCATTATGCTAGCTTATAGTAGTGTAGGCAGGGCTGTTCCTGAAGGACTTAAAGCCCACTCCACAAGAGCCATGTCGACATCTTGGGCGGAGAAAGCAGATGCTACAATCGACCAAATATGTAAGGCGGCCACTTGGTCTTCTCCGTCAACTTTCTTCAAACACTATAGACTAGATTTATCTGCCACCTCTGATCTCACGTTCGGGAGAAGAGTGTTGGAAGCAGTGATCCCTCCCTAAAACAGAATGCGATCTCTGTAATTCTCTCGTGGTGCCGTCATGTATGATGGAAAAACACGGGTATTACATACCTGGTAATGTGTTTTTTCATGAGACATGACGGCACCCTTATATTCCCGCCCTTGATCACGTCACTAATTGGGTGCATTTTTATTATTTTTTCACACCCTTGGATTGGGGTAATTAAAATTGTAAAGAATGTATTATTTATGTGTGTACTAACATGCGGAGTTCCTCTCGTGCTCTGTAAAACAACTGATGCGGAGAGAGGAGCCGCCCCTTTTATCTTGAAGGTTTCCTGTCCTTGATGGGCGGATTTCCCTCTCTCGTGGTGCCGTCATGTCTCATGAAAAAACACATTACCAAGTATGTAATACCCGTGTTTCAGTATTATTATAACAAGGGCATAGACAGACGGCCGTATAACTCATGCGAGGATCGCACTGCAATCCTCGGACTTGCTGGTACCGCTCCTGACATGAGCGCGACTGCCATGTATAATATATGGTATATACAGCGTAGTGTCGCATACACTGCTGTATTATACAATATACAACAGTTCTAATGCTCCATACCTAATATGCAGGATAATGTACAGTGTATATGATGTAACCCATATAAGATGCGACATTGGCTTGCCCCCCCCCTAGTTTTTTTTGATCCTGGGTACGCCCATGCACAGACGCATAGAGTGACCGCCCTGTACAACTCTGAAGCGAATAGGAGGAAGTACAGGTCGGTCATTACTAGCAGGTCACAGTGTGTCTGTGTGCTATGATTCGCTCTGAGCTGATCCTGGTGACGCTGGCATTGCTAGGAACCAGCCTATGTTCAGTGTTCTTACAGCACCAATCTTAGGCTGGACATCAGTGTTTCTGGCAAATTGATTGCCTGAAACACTGAGAAATGCTGCAATTGGCTGTTCAGAAGTGAACAGCCAATCGCAGTGATTGTAGCTGCGGGGGGGGGGGGGGGATTTACCTTGGTGGCCAAAAAGTTCAGTTTTGGTCTTATATGACCACAGCACCTGTACGCATTTGTGGAGTCTCCCACATGTCTTTTGGCAAACTCAAAAGGAGCCTTACAATTTTTGTTTGTAATTAAAGACTTTTTTCTGTCTACTCTTCCATAAATGCCACCTCTATGGAGTGTATGGATTATTGTGGTCATATGGACAGATACTCCAGTCTTTGCTTGGGAACTCTGTAGCTCCTTCAGGGTTATCTTTGGTCTCTGTGCTGCCTCTTTGATTAATGCCCTCCTTATCTGGGCTGAGAGTTTTGGTGGGTGGCTCTCTCTTGCCATGTTCTTTATATTTGATGATGATGGATTTGATAGTGTGGTGCCTCAGGAGTCATCAGGGATTGGGCTATTTTTTTCGTAACCCAACCCTGACATGTGCTTTTCAACAACATTGTCTCAGACTTGTTTGTAGATCTCCTTGGTCTTCATGGTGTTTGGTTAGTGGTGCTTCTTGGTTAATGGTGTTGAAGCCTCTGTGGCCTGTCAGAAAAAGTGTGTATATACTGACAGACCCTGTGACACTTAGATTGCACACTGGTGGACTTCCTTTCACCAAGCATGGGACTTATGAAGGTAATGGCTTGCACCAGAAATTTTTAGGGGCTTCATTGCAAAAGGGGTGAATTCATATGCACATGTCAATTTTTAGTGCTGATTCATCAGACACAAATCAGATTACAGAAATATTTAAACACAGGTTGTAATGTAACAAAGTAGGTAAAAAGGGGTGGGTGTGAATACTTTCACAAACCACTATATTCAAATTGAAATGGACTTTGAGAGGCCTATATATTGGAAATTTACCAAAACTGATACCATTTTTAAAAACCGCACCCCTCAAATACGTCAGGAAATATAATAAACGTGCACCCTTTAATGTGCCTAAGCAGCAAAAACCCCATTTTGATAGTGATATACATCAAGAATTTTTTATCCAGGGGTACAGTGAGCATTTTGAACCAATATGTACTACACAAAATTTGATAACATTAGGTCATCACACTGAACATGTTCATTTTTTTCACAAAAATGTTGCTTTAGCCCCAAATTTCTCACTTTTGTAAGAGGTAACACCAAAAAGTAGACCCACAATTTGTTATCCACTTTCATACAAGCACAGTGATACCACATATGTAGTTAAAAAGTTCTGTTTGGACAAACAGCAGGGCTCAAAACGGAAGGAGTAATATTTGAATTTTGGATATTTGGCTGAAATAGTGTGGGCACCATGTCGCATTTGCATGGTCCCTAAAGCATCAAAACAGCAGAAACCCCCACAAGTGATCACATTTTTTTTACTCAAAGACTGGCTCCTGTGCCATTGAGTCAAATAGGAGACACTCAACAACTTTCTCGTGGAACTATAGAAAAGTGATTGCTCCTTGTGACTTTTTGTACAGAACAAAACTGTTATAGGTAGAAATCTGGATGAGGTAGACTGCTACCTTTTATCCTTTTAAAACCAGGCTCTGGTCTTCCACTTTACCAGATACAGTTGAAGCACCTGGTCTGACAGGTCTATGCCACCCATAAACTTATTATAATCTGTGATGCAGATCGGTTTTTGTTTGTCCCTGGTGGCGCCCCTGTCATTGAACCTCACAATGGTGTTCCCATGGTCAGCATGTAGACATCTTTCCTTTCATTCTAATTCACTGCAAGAAGTTTATTAATTGCAAATGACAAAGACTCAGAACAACAGATCAAGCATGCAGAATTCAAGGCAGAAGAGCACAAACCTCATAAGCTGAATGTACGTCTGCAAAGGTCTGGTAGACATAACTCAGTTAAATGAGCAATCACCTAGAATAATGAACACTTGGAGACAGTCGACACCTTCCAGTCTCAGATTGGATAATTGAGCTGTCAATCAACACACTGACAGCTCAGAACGCCCCTGTACCAGTTTGGATGGCCAAGCTGTCAATCAAAGTACTGACAGCTTGAGCACACCCCTATAGCAGATTGGAAGGCCGAGATGTCAGTAACTGCATCCCAGAAACTCTGAGGGGTGGAACCGTGACAGACACCCTCTTCTCAAAACATCTGAACACTAACTGCGATGGAAACATACTAGTTTTTTTTTTATTAGCTCCCAGATAATTTTATCCGGGATGGCAATTGTCTGGGTCCAGTTTGATAGGTTCATTTGGTGGTCCCTACTTTCATATATTAGAAAGGTGCACATGTACCCTGTCATGCTCTCACACATTTCAGATAATTTGACACCGTGTTTGGCTCTCTTGGAGGGGATGAATTGTCAGAATGACAGATGGCCCTTGAAACTCATCAAGGACTCATAAACTATAACATTTTGTTCGGGGTATAAAAATTTAAAAATTAACATTTTAGGAGGAAACTAGGGTTCTCAATTTGTTAAGTTGATCATAGTTGGCGTCATTTCTTGGGGAGGGGCTTGGGGATTGTCACTAAAATGAAGGAATTTCATTAGGATTTCATAATGGGCTTGGGACATGACAGCTGCATGTTCAGGGTAATAGCTAATTTTTTTTATTTTAGGGATATTTGTGGTGTTCCATGAACGGAAATGAAAGGCAATGAGTTGAGTTTATAAGAAATGTGTTGTCGGGCTTATAAGTTTGTTTGGTGGATAAAATAAGTTATATCAACTTTTATAACAGAGGCTGGTAAAAAAGGGGGAGTTTTCTGGGAAAAATAATTGTCGGGACACCACAGTGAAGGGGGGACTGCAGAACTTGGCCCTGCCTCTAACGATTCAGTAGTGATGACTAACTCCGCTACCAACATACTGTGGGATCCTGTAGAGGAAGAGGAGTTGTGATTGGATGAAAATCTTATGCTTCAGAAGCAGATTCTGTATCAGTCCCGCAACTGCCGGAGAAAGCAGGGTGTACGCTTGCTCCATGTTAACCCCTTAACCCCCAAGGGTGGTTTGCACGTTAATGACCAAGCCAATTTTTACAATTCTGACCACTGTCTCTTTTTATGAGGTTATAACTCTGGAACGCTTCAACGGATCTTAGCCAATCTGAGAATGTTTTCTGGTGATATATTGTACTTCACGTTAGTTGTAAAATTTCTTCAATAAAACTTGCAGTTATTTATGAAAAAAATGGAAATATGACGAAAATTTTGCAGTTTTCAAACTTTGAATTTTTATTCCGTTAAAACAGAGAAATATGTCACACAAAATAGTTACTAAATAACATTTCCCACATGTGTACTTTACATCAGCACAAAATTTTGGAAACAAAATTTTTTTTGTTACAAAGTTATAAGGGTTAAAAGATGACCAGCAATTTCTCATTTTTACAACAAAATTTACAAAGCCATATTTTTAGGGACCACCTCACATTTGAAGTCACTTTGAGGGGTCTATATGGCAGAAAATACCCAAAAGTGACACCATTCTAAAAACTGTACCCCTCAAAGTACTCAAAACCACATTCAAGAAGTTTATTAACCCTTCAGGTGCATTTTATTTTAACAAGGGCAAAAGGAGAAAATGGACAGAAAAAGTTGTACAATTTCTCCTGAGTTCGCTGATACCCATATGTGTTATGCGCTCGGTTGCATCAACTTTATTATATAATGGATTGCAACCGAACACGGGGTCCGCGATGCAGTTTATAGTCGCTGCTGCCGAACACCCCTAGAGTATGAGGGTCAAACTGACAACAGAAATCTAACATTAGATCTCGCCTGTGTTGCTTCAGAGGAGATGTAGAATTGGCACTATCTCCGTTAACGTCACGGGAGATGTGCTATCGACTGGCGTAGATGTAGCCCTGTTAATGGCACAGAAGCCACTTGCCAGATATTAGGTTTGCACTATGTGCTGCAAGCTGGTATAGACGTAGCCCTGTTGACTGCACAGAAGCTACGTGCCAGCCGCTAGGAAGTGTGTGCGACTTAACGCCAGGCGTACGTGCTATCAGCCGGCGTGAGACCGGACTGAGCAACTCTCTGTTCAGCTTGGCAGGTGATGCCCAGGTTACGCTCCCCGCAGTCTGCTCAGGGGGTATAGCTACTCTATATTCGTAGCAAGACTACGCCACGTTAGCTACAGGTTACGCGCTCCGCAGTCTGCTCAGGGTGTATAGCTACCCTATATTCGTAGCAAGACTGCGCCACATTGGCTACCTGCCTGGCATAAGCTAAACCTGCCTAAAGGACCTGTGCTAATTAGCCGATCATACTCTGGCATCGGCAGGTCCCGGAGAGCAAAGCTAGAGAGCACGTGGAGCCCAGATTCTGGCAAGTCCACACAAGAGCACTGCCTATATTAGTATGATCTGACCGCGCCATGCCGCGGACAGACAAGCTATTTAAGGGCTAAGCTCCGCCACAGCCATCTCGTCAATCGCATCATCGGTGATGTCATCCGTGACCAATCAGGTGGTGCCAGGTCAGAGGATCAGCTGACATTAACCACCAATAATGCCTTGCCATGTCACGGACATGCTCAGTGCAGGCATTTCAGTACTTAGGCTTACAATAGCCTCTTCCTTTTCTGTAACCTAGGTTTAAGGCTACTATGAACAAAGACCCGAGTAACTACTTGTTCCGCTCGGGTATTGGCTAGGCGTTGGGAATGATGGCGAAGCTGAGCAGCATCTGCTGGGTCTGGATGGGAAACCACAGACTCCTTGGATCCAGGTTTGGATCCCGCTGTTGCCCGCTGCTTAACAATATGTGGGGGAAAACCACTGTCTGGGGGCTCGGAAGGGAAGGAGCGCCGTTTGACTTTTTCAAACCAAAACTGGCTGGAATTGATATTGGATGCCATGTCACATTTGGAGAGCCTGGTTGTGAAAAAAAAAAAAAAAATTCCACAAAAATGATTTTTTAGTCCTCAATTTTTGATTTTTTCCCAAGGAAATTGGACCCCAAAAGTTGTTGTCCAATTTGTCCTGAGTACACTGATACCCCATATGTGGGGGGGAAATACTGTTTGGGAGCACCGCAGGGTTCAGAAAGGAAGTAATGACATTTTGGAATGCAGACTTTGATGGGTGTCATGTTCAGTTTGCAGAGCCCCTGATGTGCCTAAGCAGTGTAAACCCCCACAAGTGACCCAATTTTGGAAACTAGACCCCCAAAGGAACTTATCTAGATGTGTGGTGAGCACTTTGAACCCCAAGTGCTTCACAGAAGTTTATAACGCCCGGGCGTGAAAATAAAAAAATCCTATTTTTTCCACAAACATGATCTTTTAGTCCCCAGTTTTTTATTTTCCCAAGGGTAACAGGAGAAATTGGACCCCAAAAGTTGTTGCTCAATTTGTCCTGAGTATGCTAATACCCTATATGTGGGAGAAAACTACTGTATGGGCACACGTAGGGGCTAGGAAGGGAAGTAGTGACGTTTTGCATTGCAGACTTTGATGGACTAGTCTGCGGGCGTCATGTCGCGTTTGAAGAGTCGCTGATGTGCCTAAACAGTGGAAACCACCCACTAGTGACCCCATTTTGGAAACTAGACCTCCAAAGGAACTTATCTAGATGTGTGGTGAGAACTTTGAACCCCAAGTGCTTCACAGAAGTTTTTAACTTAGAGCCATAAAAATAAAAAAATCATATTTTTTTCCACAAAAATGATATTTTCGCCCCTAAATTTTCCCAAGGGTAACAGAAGAAATTAGATCCCAAGAGTTATTGTGCAATTTGTCCTGAGTATGTTGATACCCCATATGTGGGGGTAAACTACTGTTTGGGCGCATGGGAGAGCTCAAAAGGGAAGGAGCACCTTTTGACTTTTTCAATGCAGAATTGGCTGGAATTGAGATCAGATGCCATATCACGTTTGGAGATCCCCTGATGTGCCTAAACAGTGGAAATCCCCCATTTCTAACTCCAACCCTAACCCCAAAACACCCCTAACCCTAATCCTAACCCTAATCCTAACTTTAGCTCCAACTCTAACCCTAACTTTAGCCCCAACCCTAACCCAAACCCCTAATGGGAAAATGGAAATAAATACATTTTTTTTAATTTTATTACTTTTCCCCAAGGGGGTGATAAAGGGGGTTTGATTTACTATTTATATCTGGTTTTTATGATTGGCAGCTGTCACATGCTAAAAGATGCTTTTCATTGCAAAAAATAGTTTTTGCATCATCACATTTTGAGAGCTATAATTTTTTCTTATTTTGGCCTACAGAGTTTCAATTTGGAGTTGACGTTTTTATTGGTACCATTTTCAGGCACATGACATTTTTTGATCGCTTTTTATGACGATTTTTGGGAGGCAGAATGAACAAAAGCCAGCAATGCATGAATTTTTTTGGGAGGGGGGCGTTTATACCGTTCAGTGTGTGGTAAAATTGATAAAGCAGTTTTATTTTTTGGGTTAGTACGATTACAGCGATACCTCATTTATATCATTTTTTTATGTTTTGGAGCTTTTATACAATAAAAACAATGATATATAAAAAATAATTATTTTTGCATCACTTTATTCTGCGAGCTATAACTTTTTTATTTTTTCGCTGATGATGCTGTATGGTGGCTCGTTTTTTGCGGGACAAGATGACGTTTTCAGCGGTACCATGTTTATTTATATCCGTCTTTTTGATCGCGTGTTATTCCACTTTTTGTTTGGCGGTATGATGATAAATCATTGTTTTTTTGCCTTGTTTTTTTTTTTAAGGGGTTCACTAAAGGGGTTAACTAGTCGGACAGTTTTATAGGGTCGGTCGTTCGGACGCGGCGATACTAAATATGTGTACTTTTATTGTTTTTTTATTATTTACATGAAGAAATGAATTTATTGGGGAATATTAATTTTTTCTTTATTTGGGAATTTTTTTTTACACATGTTTTTTTAGTTTTTTTTACTTTTTTACTTTGTCCCAGGGTGGGACATTACTATACAAGGTCAGATCGCCAATCTGACACTGTGTACAGCACAGTGTCAGATCGGCGATCAGACAGGCAGTGCAGCAGGTTTTCTCAGTGTCTGCTCTCAGCAGGCACTGAGGAAGCCGCCTCCCTGCAGGCCGGAAGGACCCCGCGGCCATCTTGGATCCGGGGTCCTGCAGGGAGGAGTGTTGTGTTAGGTAGCTGAGGAGGACTGGAACAACAGCCGGGCAGCCGAACACCTGAGATGTTGGTAACTAATGAGTTGCAGATTCCTAAACTAACCACACAACTAGAGGTAGCCGTGGAGCGTTCCTACGTTGATCCTAGACGCCTCGTCACAGCCTGAGAGATAACTACACCTAAAGGCAGAAAGATGAAAGCTATCTGCCCCGGAGAAGATCCCCAAAGAAAATAGGAAGCCCCCAAACATGTAATGGCGGTTAGACAAGAAGAAAGCACAAACACAGACAGAAAATAGAATGAGCAAACACTGGGGCCACAAGCTGACTAAATAGGATAGGACAGGAGAGATTACTTTCTGCAACCCAGAAAACCCTACAAAAATCCAACAATTCTGATTACAAAAATACTGAGATCACACGATCTCGCCACCCACTAAATCAGATCTCAGTGTGAACAAAACCAAGCCGCAGCCACGGAAAAAACAGGAAAAAGAAAATGAACAAATAACAATGGCTTCAGATAAACTGAGAGGAGCACAAGCCCCCGGAGGGGACCTGGCTGACCTCCACAGAAGTGCAGGGAACAATGCAAAAAGCAAGCACAAAAATAAAAGCAGAAAATATCTTATCTGATAGCAGAAGATGCAGGCAAGACTCAGCAAACTTCCAAATGAACCAGGAACCACAATTGAGACAAGAACAATTGATCACCGGCAACCATCATGGGAGGGAACCTCCCTTATATCAGACCAGTCAGTGAACCCAGATTGCCATTCCTCGCTGAAAGGTTCAGTACTGTCTGTAACCACCAGAGGGAGCCTCTGCTCAGAAACCATCTCTAGCACATTCATAACAGAGGAGGCCCTCGGAACAGCGCAATCACATCGCGCTGCTCTGAGGGTCTCAGGGAAGCACGTAGGGAGCCCCCTCCTGCGCGATGCTTCCCTGTGCCCCCGCTACACTGCGATGAACTTTGATCGCAGTGTGTCGGAGGGTTAATGTGCCGGGAGCGGTCCGTGACCGCTTCCTGGCACATAGTGCCGGGTGTCAGCTGTGATAATCAGCTGATCGCATATGACGTACTATTCCATTCTTGGGAATTAGAATTAAGTCCCAGGGCACATGGACGAATAGTACGTCTGATGGCAGAAAAGGGTTAAACATTGTGAGGGCCATTATTTTTATTTTATGCCTGCCTAAATAAAGCAATCTAAATCTAATCTAACACTAGAATTTTTTTAAAATTTTTTTGTAACTTTTGAAAAAACCCTAATCCTAACCCTAATTATAACTCTAATCCTAACCCTAGTCCTAAACCTAACCCTAGTCCTAACTCTAACAGCAAAGAGTGAAAAATACAAATTATAAAATAATAAATAAATAATGACTAGGGTGATGAACAAGGGGGTAATTAGGAGATTGGGGAAGGATTTATTGGAATTGATACAGAAATTAGATTTTTTTTTTCTTCACTGACTGGAAAGCACGTGAGCATATGTGTCTCTCTTCTAAAGCTACGTTCACATTAGCGTCTCTGTGCACAGCGTATCATCTGCATGCGCAAAACGCATGCAAAAACGCATTCAAACGCATGTTTAAGCAGCATTTTTTTATCCGCATCATCTTACACATGACATAAAAAATGCTGCGTGTGTATGCGCTTGTATGCGTTTTGCATGCATTTGCTTTGTTTATGCGCATGCGTTTGATATTTCCAGGTGCTGTAATCAGTTCCTGGACATGCGCAGTCTGAAGTCCGCATGCGCATCGAATGCATCCATGCGTATTTCCTTGTGTACCAATGCGTTCCCATAGACAGTAATGCGTTTTTTTGACGCACTTATCCCCATGCACATGACTGCGCATATTTGACAGATTTTTGACACTTCAAAAATGCAACATGTTGCGTTCACCGGACACCGAAACGACGCATGCGTACGCAAACGCATGCGAATGCATGTCTCTGCGTACACAATGTTAAAGATATGTACGCAAGAGCATGCGGATAGATACGCAGGTATACGTTGCGCACATATATGCTAATTTGAAGCTGGCCTAAGTCAGAACAATAATAATGAAAGAAGAAAAGGCACAGCCCAAGTGCCATCCTGCTGTAAGAGGGTGAGGGTAAACTGTGAAGACATCAAGAGAGCATTAGGACCCTGCTGCTGCATGTCTGGGCTGAGAATGAAAGCCCGGGAAACTGTGTGTGCTGGGGGAGTTGGGGCCTAGTCTCTGTGGTATAGACACTGAGATGTGATGCTGCTGGAAGCAGGGAACCTGTGGTGGGAGACACAGCTTGGGGCTGCTTATGTGAAGTGAGTAGTTTAGACTCTAAAAGACTGTTTTGCTGCCAGCGTGTTAGTGAGAGGGTTAACTCCTTCCTCTTGTGAACCTGTGGTTCTGCTACAGAACAAGGACAAAGCACTCTTGAGAGCTGTGTGACTGTGGAGCTTTATGAAGTCCGTTTTGTGATAAGCTGAGAAGCAATAGAAAACAGTTATCTTGTGCAGATTCAGGCGGTTTAGGCTAAGTTCACACGTGCGGAATTGCGCGGAAATTTCCGCGGCAATCCCGCACTTCTCCCGCGGGAAATACGCATTTTTTTATATGCGTATTCCCGCCAGAATAATAGCGTTTTGCAAGCGTAATTAGCTTGCAGAATGCTAGCGTTTTCCTAGCGATCTGTAGCATCGCTTGGAAAACTGATTGACAGGTTGGTCACACGAGTCAAACATAGTGTTTGACAAGGGTGAGCAACTTTTTACTATTGATGCCGCCTATGTCGCATCAATAGTAAAAAGATCTAATGTAAAAATAATAAATAATGATATTCTCACCTTCCGGCAGCCCCCCGCAGCCTTCCCGCCTTCAGCGACGCTCCCGGCAACTCCCGGTCCCAAGGATGCATTGCGACAAATCACCCCGATGACGTAGCATCACGCGAGACCGCTAAGCCATCTGGGTGATTCTCGCAAAGGACTCTTGGGACCGGGAGTTGCCGGGAGCGTCGCTGAAGGCGGGAAAGCTGCGGGGGCCGCCGGAAGGTGAGAATATCATTATTTATTATTTTAATTATTGTTTTACCAGGGATATGGTACCCAGGGCCTGGAGGAGAGTCTCCGCTCCTCCAGACCCTGGGTACCACCGCACATGAACCACTTACATTCCGCAAAATTAATGAACATGTTGCTATTTTTTCCGCGAACATGTGGCCAAAACATGCAGAATCAATTAACATGTATAGGATGCTTAATGCTAGCGTTTTTTTCGCGTTTTTACCCGGAAAATCGTGGAAAAAACCGCGAAAAAAACGCAAATATTCCTGAACGTGTGCACTTAGCCTCACTCAGGAGAATTCATGAGTGACTGCTGGAGGAGAAACGGTATCCTGTACTGTCCGTAATGAGAGGGATCCTGACAAGCCCCATTGAAGTGCTATCCCGGTCCTCATCCTGAGGCTACAGAACTGTAAGTGGACTTGGCAATCGCTGACAAGACGCAGAGCCTTGTTTTGCTATAACTGTTTGGCGACAAAGATTTTGGGACTGGTTGCAGCCGATGCAAATTATATGCCTGAGTGGAGACTCACCTCAGGTTAATGGTACCATAATCATAGATACCCGGGTATCCCCAGATTAAGTATTTATATTTATTGCTGTTATTTGCTTTTTGAACAGTTTGTACTCAGTGTGTCATCCCAGGGGGTCCCATAAGACCACCTCACTCGATTCACACCTGTTTTTCTTAATACCTTGTTTTACCTTTTTGGACAGATAAATTTATTCTAGACCTCAGTGTAACACACTCAAAATGGGAACCTTGGGATTGACATATTGATTTCCGGCTGAGTGAGTGTACTGAATAAGGGGATTTCAGTCTGTTTCCTTCAAATACTAAATCTCACTCAACTGTTATTTTAGTAAAGACAATATTGGGATTTCTGCCTCAGTCTCGGTTTGTAACCCACTGGATCTTATTCGGACCTCTGGTCTTTACACTGCTTTAAACATATATGGTGATTTTGATCACTGTGATAGGATCTATCACAGTGACCAAATGTCAGGAACCAATTAAATTTGTTCGTGATGTTTCCGGGTGCCATCCAGCAGATCTTGGCGGGCACACAGAGCATGTGCCCGCCATTTTGCTTTGGGAACAGCTGGAGGAGGGCAAAAACCAGCCCTGATCGTTTTCTCCAGGGTCTCAGCTATCCCCAGTAGCAGAAGCCCCGGCAATTTTAAAAAGCGGCCCTGAGGAATAAGGCCCCTAAACTGCCGATGTTAAAAGGTGCATCGGCGGTCATTGAGGGGTTAAAGTGAAATAAAAGGTTCACAAATAAGATTGTTGCCAACAATAATTCACAAGATGCCATGATATATAGCTCCTGCCATATTCCAGTGGCTGAAGTCATCAGGCGCAGTGCACTGTATGTCACTAATTTTTATGCACTATTTCTTTGGAATATATCATGGTTTGTATACTATATCTGGAGAGGAGAATACTAAAATAATACTGTCCTTATCCTATATTAACAGGGAATGTGTCATCTGAAAATGACTTAAGCTATATTCATATCTTGCGTTTTTGCTGTATTTTTTATGCAAATTACAAGCTGCTTTTTACAGTACAAGCAAAAGTTATGAGATTTCAGAAATCTCATGCAAATGCTTGTTTTTTTTTTCGGCCTAAATTGGAAACCTGCAGGGCTTTTCCAGCATTTTTTCACCCATAGAAAGCAATGAATAAGTGCAAAAAAGCACCAAAAGTGCAGAAAAAAAGTTGCCATCAGTTTTTGCAGTGTATAAAGTGGAAAAAAAAATCATTTACAGCAGGATGTGAAAGCCATTTATTTTTGTGATTCTCTCAACCTTAAACAAAAATGTCTTGGTCTCCTCACATTAGCATGGCTATTAGTATTGGTACAGTTCAATTAAATTAGTGATATGTGTTAACCCCTTCACAACCTTTGAGGTACCCATTCGGGAGCTCAGATTAAGGCCAGGGTCACACTTGCAAGAAACTAACACAATTCTCGCACCTCAATTCCCGAGACTGCCCCTGGCACTCGGACCGAAGTGTTCAGCTGCATAGAAATACATGCAGCCTCACACTCCGGTCCCGAGTGCCGGTGACAGTGCCGGATATTGAGGTGCGAGACTTGTGAGAGTTTCTTGCAAGTGTGACCCCGGCCTTAGACAAAGCCGAGACCCAGCTGTCACTGCCAGCAGTGGTGCAATCGCAGCATTTTAAAGGCTGGGAGATGATGGGGGATCCCTCTGACTCCCAATTGGCATGGCCGCGAGGGCCTGATTGTTGTCATGGCAATCTGAGGTAGTCATGACTACCTCCAGATCACCCAGCTACGGCAAGCAAAAAAAAAAAGTACACGTTTAGTGGTGCTGTGTCCAGAACGACCCGACCTATAAAACTGTCACATTAGTTAACCCCTTCAGTAAACACCGTAAAAAATAAATAAAAAACTTGACAAAAAAGTATGCTTTTTCATCATACCATAGGACAAAAAGTGGAATAAAACGCACTCATAAAGTTGAAAGGATATAAAAGTGGAATAGCTGAAAACGTCATCTTGTCCCGCAAAAACAAACTGCCAAACAGCTCCGATATTGAAAAAATAAAAGCGTTCTCAGCATATAGCAAAGCAAAAACAATTTTTTTGTAAAATAGTTCTTATTCTGTAAAAGCAGCAAGACAAAAAAAATTATATAAATGTTGATAAAGATGTATTATCATTTTTAACACACAGTGAGCAGCATTAAAAAAAAATATTCCTGAATTACTGGATTTTGTTAATTTTGCCTCTCAAAAATCAGAATAGAAAGCGATCAAAAAATGTTATGTGCCAGAAAATAGTACCAATAAAAATGTAATCTTGTCCCGCAAAAACCAAGACCTCACATGACTTTTAGCAGATACAGTAATAGCTGAAAGTGTTGGCACTCTTGAAATTGTTCCAGAAAATGAAGTATTTCTTCTAGAAAATTATTGCAATTACAAGTTTTGTTACACACGTTTATTTCCTTTGTGAGCATTGGAACAACACAAAAAAAAAACAGGAAAAAAAGGCAAATTGGGATATTGAACAATAACAACAAGCTCAAGGTTAATAAGTCAATGTGCAGAGATCTTGATGTTCCTTTGAAGTTTACAACCCATGGCACTGTAGCTAATGTTATGACTGCCAAAGCAAATTCACATGGCTAATGTACAAACCAGGAAGACAAATAGTTTAACCTGACAAGTTCCTGTTCAGACTAGGAAAGGCCCGTCTCTGACCCTGGTCTGTCCCTAAATGACAGCGGAAGTTGGCACCCTAATGTGGCCACCACTTAATGGTGGCTTACCCGAATGTCCTTAGCAGGTACTCTGATTGCTAGAGTAGCAGTTCCTTAAGGAGAAAAGGAATCACATACAAAGCAACTGCAACCAACACAAAACTAAAGCATAATCAATGAATCCAACAAAGTCTATCAGCAACAGGAAACACCAGAAGGGGAAGGTATTTAAAGCTGCACCTGAATGGTGATGGAACAAGTAAATGAAAAACACCTGTTACCTAATACAGATAGAAACAAAGATAACAGAACTAAAACAGCCAGAGGAAATGGTGTATCAGTTGTGGCTCAGCGGAAGGAGACGCCGACAATAGAACACAGAATCAAGGTTCAAATCCAGAAGCATGACAGCTAATCTCCGATGAACAGTTGCAATGAAGGAAAGTCCAGATGGTGGATAATCAGCCCCAATCAAGTTCCAAAGAAATTCAAGCTGCCTGGCTCCGGGTGAAGCAGTGTCAGTGCGATCTATCCACTGATATTTAAATAAAATGAAACGCTATGGCAGGAGACCCAGAAAGACCCCACTGTTTACAAGAGACATAAAAAAACTAGACTGCAGTTGCCAAAATGTACATGATTAAGCAAAAATCCTTTTGGGAAAGCGTGTGTCTCTGCTGGATGACAGGCTGTATAGCCGCATCATGCAACAATGCAGCCTGCCATCTAGAGGTAGCAGATCTAGACGTGTCGCTGGACAAATGGACTATTATCTTCTTTCAGACAAGTGAGAAATATGGTTGTTTATTAATTTAATTCTGTTACAAGAGACATTAGCTTAGTGGATTGGGCGTTGATGTGAGTATACACATTTTTGGTAAATGTAGATTCACTAAAGGAGTCTGTGTCATTATTTCAATTAAAGGACCTTTTTCTGGGTGTGTTTTTTTTATACAATATTAATATTGGGTTAGTAATGGGGGAGTCTTATAAACGCCTTTCCATTACTAACCTCCGAGCTTGATGTCACATCACAATACAAAGGTGACATCAACCCCCCAACTATCACCCAACTTGCCACCTCACAGGAACAAGTGGGATGAGCAAGGTTTAAGTTTCAAAATTGGCACATCTTATGGATGCCCATTTCTGGGGAGGCTGAGAGCTGATGTTTTGAGTCTGGGAGGGGGCCAATATCCATGGCCCCTTCCTAGGCTATTAATATCAGCCCGCAGCTCTCTGCCTAGCCATTGCTGGTTATTAAATATAGGGGGACCGTATGTCATTTTTTTACTGGGGTCGCCCATTTTAATAACTAGTATAGGCTAAGTATACAGCTGTGAGTTGAAATTAATTGCCTGGGAACTCCATGGGTATTACCCCCTTCCCTGGCTATAAACATCAGCCCCCCAGCTGACCGCTTTTCCTCTGCTGGTTAATAAAATGTTGGGGGATCACGCGCCATTTTTTTCAGAAAATAATTTAATAAGTAAAAAAATACATGTACAGTAAGCTACACAAGCACTGCACTAATTATATATGCCACTGACATCTTTATATCTATCTATTCTATGTGTTTATACTGTATATCTACTCTGTGGAGTCTGTTATGATTTGGTAGCTGAGGAGAGCAAGCAAAAACGGCAATACACCAGAGAGGTTGAATCTACTGGATTGCAGTACCCTGACTAACCACCACAACTAAAGGCAGCCGTGGAGCGTACCTACGTTGGTCCTAGATGCCTCGTCACAGCCTGAGAGGTTAACTACACCTAAAGATAGAAAGAGGAAAAGCTATCTGCCCCGGAGCAGATCCCCAAAGAACAAAAGCCCCCAAACATGTAATGGCGGTTAGACAAGAGGAAATACAGACACAGACAGAAAATAGTATGAGCAAACGTTGGGGCTCAATCTTCCTAGACAGAAAAGGATAGGAAGGACACTTACTGCATCCCAAAAAAACCTAAAAAGTACCAACTCTACTAATTGCAAAAACACCTGAGATCACACGACCTCTACCACCTAAATTAGTTCTCTGGTGTAACAAAACTAAGCAGTAGCACTGAAAAAACTGGAAAAGGCAAATGAACAAACAACAGTGGCTCAGACAAACTGAGAGGAGCACAAGCCCCCGGAGGGGACCTGGCTGACCTCCACAAAAGTGCAGGAAACAATGCAAAAAGCAAGCAGAAAAATAAAAACAGAAAATGTCTTATCTGAGAGCAGGAGAAGAGGCAAGATTCAGCAAGCTTTCAAGTGAACCAGGAACCACAGTTGAGACCAGAACAATTGATCACCGGCAACCCTGATGGAAGGGAACCTCCCTTATATAGGACCAGTCTGTAACTCCTGATTGCCAATCTTCACTAAATGGTTCAGCACTGTCTGCAACCAGCAGAGGGAGCTTCTGCTCAGAACTCATTTCTAACACATTCACAACAGGAGTCATGCTGTGATTTTAATGTAAGCGGCAGATAAATTGCCGGCATTTCAAAGGACATAGATGTGTAAAAATCGGACGGCACTCGCATGGTCCGAGTGCTGTGTATTTTTTTTTATCACAACCATTGACTTGCATTGGCGAGTCTTGTCCGAGATACGAAGAAAATCCCAGCATGCTCATGGATTAACATTGGTCAGAGTGCAATCTGCTTTTTTTGGGGATTGCACTTGTCCGTTTTCCTCGCAGATGAGTATGAGCCCTAAGAGGGAGGATTGCAATGGCTGGTAACTCCCCTATACACAGCTGATAACATGGAATCCATAATTCACAATAGATGATGCCTCAGCTGACTCTGCTCCCCCTCCCATCACAATGATTCTTGCACAGACTCATTAGATGCTTCAATACGAAAGATAGTCACAGTCTGTTCATTATGGCTATTGTACACAGGGTCGGACTGGCCCACCGGAGAACCAGAGGATTCTCTGGTGAGCCCAGGCACTGACATCTGCTGGCACACAGGGCCCGGCAGCTGTCTAGGTCCCCTGATGTCCCAGGGACCCCAGTCAGTGGTGTGTCGCTAATAGCGGCACACTACACAGTTGTTATGGGGCCTGTGAGTCAGGGAGGCCCGCCCAGTGCCAGCAGAGCAGCAGCGGGTGACAGAATGCAGGAGCTGGCTGCTGTGGCTATAGCCTGTGCCCGCTGCTAAAGTGAAATTAATATTCACTGCTCTCCACGCCCATGGGCATGGAAAGGAGTGAATATTAATTTTCTTTATTAAAGAGAATGAATATTCACTCCATTCCACACCCATGGGCATGGGGAGCGGTGAATATTCATTTCTCTTTAGCAGCGGGCACAGTCTTTAGCCTCCGCAGCTGGCTTCTGCCTCCTGTCACCTGCTGCTCCACCTCTGCTGCCCCAGCGCGTGCCACATTCACTTGTATCGGTATCATAGATGCCAATACAGATGAAAGCAATAATGGAGGAGAGGGCTCTGAGGGGGCTCCATTATGCCCTATGAGGGGTCTGCATTATACCCTATAAGGGGGCTACATTATATTCTATGGGGGATGCATTATACTGTATGAGGGGGCAACATTATGTTCTATGGGGGACTGCATTATACCCTATGAGGGGGCTGCATTATATTCTTTGGAGGGGGGCTGCATTATAGTCTACAGGGAGCTGCATGATGCTATATGAGGTGGTCTGCATCATACCCTATGAGGGGGCTGCATTACAATCTATGGGGGGAGCATTATACTCTGAGGGGGCTGCATTATACTCTAGGGGGGGCTACATTATATACTATGAAGGGGCTACATTATATTCTATGATGGAGGCTACCCGAACCCCTGCTATATCATTAAGACATGTACTACCTTATATTACACCCTTATATTAGCGTGCTTTACTCCACAATTGGTGGTCTTGTATTTATTTCTATATACAGTGGTGGCCAAAAGTATTGGCACCCCTGCAATTCTGTCAGATAATACTCAGTTTCTTCCTAAAAATGATTGCAAACACAAATTCTTTGGTATTATTATCTTCATTTAATTTGTCTTCAATGAAAAAACACAAAAAGAATTGACCTAAAGCCAAATTGGATATAATTCCACACCAAACCTAAAAAAGGGGGTGGACAAAAGTATTGGCACTGTTTGAAAAATCATGTGATGCTTCTCTAATTCGTGTAATCACCAGCACCTGTAACTTACCTGTGGCACCTAATAGGTGTTGGCAAGTCAAGCTTTTTGGGAAAAACCATCAACATAGAGTGTAAAGGAAAAAAAGAGGCATTCAAAGAAAAGAACACGGTCACTACAGTCAAACATGGCGGAGGTTCCCTGATGTTTTGGGGTTGCTTTGCTGCCTCTGGCACTGGACTGCTTGACCATGTGCATGGCATTATGAAGTCTGAAGACTACCAACAAATTTTGCAGCATAATGTAGGGCCCAGTGTGAGAAAGCTGTGTCTCCCTCAGAGGTCATGGGTCTTCCAGCAGGACAATGACCCAAAACACACTTCCAAAAGCACTATATAATGGTTTGAGAGAAAGCACTGGAGACTTCTAAGGTGGCCAGCAATGAGTCCAGACCTGAATCCCATAGAACACCTGTGGAGAGATCTCAAAATGGCAGTTTGGAGAAGGCACCCTTCAAATATCAGGGACCTGGAGCAGTTTGCCAAAGAAGAATGGTCTACAATTCCAGCAGAGCATTGTAAGAAACTCATTGATGGTTATCGGAAGCGGTTGTTCGCACTTATTTTGGCTAAAGGTTGTGCAACCAAGTATTAGGCTGAGGTGTTATGATTTGGTAGCTGAGGAGAGCAGGCAAAAACGGCAATACACCAGAGAGGTTGGAATCTACTGGATTGCAGTACCCTGACTAACCATCACAACTAAAGGCGCCGTGGAGCGTTCCTACGTTGGTCCTAGACGCCTCGTCACAGCCTGAGAGGTTAACTACACCTAAAGATAGAAAGAGGAATCAGCAGATCCCCAAAGAACATAGGAAGCCCCCAAACATGTAATGGCGATTAGACAAGAGGAAATACAGACACAGACAGAAAATAGTATGAGCAAACGTTGTGGCCCAATCTGCCTAGACAGAAACGGATAGGAAGGATACTTACTGCAATCCAAAAAAACCCCTAAAAAAAGCCAACGCTACTAATTGCAAAAACACCTGAGATCACACGACCTCTACCACCTAAATTAGTTCTCTGGTGTAACAAAACTAAGCCGCAGCCACGGAAAAAACTGGAAAAGGCAAATGAACAAATAACAGTGGCTCCAGAGGAACGGAGAGGAGCCCAAGCCCCCCCGGGGGGGGGGGAATCTGGCTAACCTCACAGAAATGCAGAGAAATATGCAAATGGTAAGCACAAAAACAAAAAAAGAAAATATCTTATCTGAGAGCAGGAGAAGAGGTAGGACCCAGCAAGCTTCCAAGTGAACCAGGAAACAACGTTGAGACAAAAACAATTGATCAGCGGCAACCATGATGGGAGGGAACCTCCCTTATATCCAGCCAATCTGTGATTCCTGATTGCCAATCCTCATTGAATGGTTCAGTACTGTTTGTAACCACCAGAGGGAGCTTCTGCTCAGAATTCATTTCTAACACATCACAACAGTACCCCCCCCCTTGAGAAGGGGTCACCGAACCCTCATTTGTGCAACCAGGTCGGTCAGGATGAGCTCTGTGATACGCACGGATCAGTCTCCTAGCATGGATGTCCGAAGCAAACACCCAAGAATTGTCCTCCTGACCATAACCTCTCCACTCTAACCAAATACTGGAGTTTCCGTCTAGAAAAACGAGAATCCAATATTTTCTCAACCACATACTCCAGATTGCCCTCAACCAAAACAGGGTCAGGAGGCGCAGCCATAGGAACCACTGGCTCGACAAACCTCTTCAATAAGGACTTGTGGAACACGTTATGGATCTTAAATGTCCCTAGAAGAAGTAAATGAAAGGAAACAGGATTAAGAATCTCCATGATCTTATAAGGTCCAATGAACCTAGGCTTAAACTTAGGAGATGCAACTCTCATAGGGATATTTCTTGAGGACAACCAGACCAAGTCCCCCACTTCAAACCGAGGACCATCAGTCTTATGCCGTTGGCAAACCGCTGGGCCCTCTCCTGAGAGAGGGACAACCTCTCCACTACCTGGTCCCAAATCTGCTGCATACGCTACACAACAGAGTCAACACCTGGACAGACAGAAGCCTCCGTCTGTCCCGAAGAAAATCGAGGGTGAAACCCAAAATTGCAGAAAGATGGAGACATCAAAGTGGCAGAGCTAGCCTATTATTAAGAGCAAACTCAGCCAAAGGCAAAAAAGAGACCCAGTCATCTTGATCAGCAGACACAAAGCATCTCAGATAAGGCTCCAGTGTCTGGTTTGTTCTCTCAGTTTGTCCATTGGTCTGAGGATGAAAAGCCGAGGAGAAAGACAATTGAACACCAAGTTTAGAACAAAAAGTCCTCCAAAATCTGGAAACAAACTGGACTCCTCTGTCAGACTCAATGTTCTCAGGAATGCCGTGCAACCAAACCACGTGCTGAAGGAACAAAGGCACCAATTCGGAGGAGGAAGGCAACTTAGGCAATGCACAAGATGTATCATTTTGGAAAACCTATCACAAGTCACCCAGATAACGGTCATTCTCTGAGAAACAGGGAGGTCGGAAATAAAATCCATAGAGATATGGGTCCATGGTCTCTTGGGCACAGGCAATGGCATCAACAAACCACTAGAGCGAGAGCAAGGCTTGGAGCGAGAGCAAGTCCCACAGGACTGCACAAATTCCCTGACGTCAAGAGACAAAGTAGGCCACCAAAAGGACCGACTAACCAAGTCTCTGGTACCAAAAATTCCGGGATGACCGGCCAACGCGGAACAATGAATCTCAGACATCACACTCTTTTTCCACCTGTCTGGGACAAACAATTTCCCAATAGGGCAGCGCACGGGTTTATCCTCCTGACACCCTTCCAGAGCCAGTCTCAAATTGGGCGAGATGGCGGAAAGAACTACACCCTCTTTCAAAATAACAGCAGGATCAGATAACTCAGGAGAGTCCGCAAGGAAACTCCTCGAGAGGGCATCCGCCTTAACATTCTTAGTGCCAGGAAGAAAGGAAACCACAAAATTAAAACGTGTGAAAAACAAGGCCCACCTGGCCTGTCTAGGATTAAGTCGCTTGGCTGATTCCAGATAAACCAGATTCTTATGGTCCGTGAGGACCACCACCTGATGTTTGGCTCCCTCCAGCCAATGTCTCCACTCTTCAAAAGCCCACTTCATGGCCAATAACTCCCGATTACCCACGTCATAATTACGTTCAGTTGGAGAAAATTTTCGAGAGAAAAAGGCACAAGGGTTACTTTTAGAGGTCTCAGGATCTCTTTGGGACAAAACGGCACCTGCCCAATTTCAGAGGCATCAACCTCCACCTGAAATGGCAGAGAAACATCAGGCTGCCGTAGAACAGGAGCAGAAGTGAATCTCTGCTTAAGTTCCTGAAACGCAGAGAGACTGCCTCAGGAGGCCAATTCACCACATCAGAACCCTTTTTGGTCAAATCAGTCAATGGTTTAACAATAACAGAGAAATTACCAATAAATTTACGATAAAAATTGGCAAAACCCAAGAATCTCTGAAGAGCCTTTAATGAAGTAGGTTGGACCCAATCACAGATGGCCTGAACCTTGACTGGGTCCATTTCAATAACAGATGGGGACAAAATGAATCCCAGAAATGAGATCCTCTGTATGCCAAAAAGACACTTTGATCCCTTCACATACAGAGCATTCTCTCTCAAAATCTGGAACATAGTCCGAACATGTTTCACATGAGAGTCCCAGTCATTGGAAAAAATCAAGATATCATCCAAATAAACAATCAGAAATTTATCCACAAAATCCCTGAAAATGTCATTCATGAAGGACTGGTAGACGGAAGGAGCATTAGTGAGCCCAAAGGGCATCACTAGGTACTCAAAATGCCCCTCTGGGGTATTGAATGCCGTCTTCCATTCATCCCCGTGCTTAATGCGAATAAGGTTATACGCCCCCCTGAGGTGAAGCTTGGTAAACCAAGTAGCACTTTTCACCCTGGAAAACAGGTCAGAAATCAAGGGTAACGGATATTGATATTTCACAGTGATATTGTTCAAGAGACGATAATCAATACACGGCCTTAATGAACCATCCTTTTTGGCCACAAAGAAAAAAACGGCACCCAAGGGTGAAGAGGATGGTCTGATATGACCCTTCTCCAATTACTCCTTGATATAAGACCGCATAGCGTCATGTTCAGGTACAGACAAGTTAAAAAGGCGACATTTAGGGAATTTACTACCAGGCACTAATTCAATAGCGCAGTCATAGCTACTATGGGGGGGCAAGGATGCAGATTTACTTTCGCTAAACACATCAGAAAAATCAGTCAAAAAGTCAGGAACATCCTGAGCCTGGGGAGAGGCAGAAAAAACAGGAGTGTTGGCATTAACACATTGGCAGCCCCAACTGGTTACAGACACAGATTTCCAATCCAAAACAGGATTATGAGACTGTAACCAAGGGAAACCTAGTACAATGTCATGCAGATTATACAGCACCAAAAATTTGCAACTCTCCTGATGATCAGGTTCAACCCTCATTATCACCTGAGTAGAGAACTGGGGTTTATTCTCAGCCAAAGGGGTAGAATCAATCCCCAGTAGGGGAATAGACTTCCGTAGGGGTATCAAGGGAAATCCCACAACGTTTAGCAAAATCAAAATCCATCAGGTTAATAGCTGCTCCCGAATCAACAAAAGCCTGAGCAGAAAATGTGGACAGGGAGCAAATCAGGGTAACAGTCAACAGAAATTTAGTCTGAACACTACCCAAGACAACTGAGCGTGCAAAACGTCTTCCCCGCTTAGGGCAGACTAAAATAGCATGAGAGGCATCACCACAGTAGAAACATAACCCATTGCGTTTTCGAAACTCATGACGCTGTGCGCCAGAAGCCACTCTATCACACTGCATGGGTTCAGAAGCTGGTTCACAAGGCAACACTATTTCACGCCTACCTCTACGCTCACGCAAACGTCTGTCAATTTGAATCGCTAATGACATAGAATCATTGAGACCAGAGGGAGCAGGGAAACCCACCATAACATCTTTTACATTCTCTGACAGACCCTTCCGAAAAAGGGCTGCCAAAGCATCATCATTCCATTTGGTCAGGACTGCCCACTTTGGAATTTCTGACAGTACAACTCAGCGTCCTCAAGCCCCTGATTTAATGCCAACAAGGTTTTTTCAGCTTGATCAGTGACATTAGGTTCATCGTACAATAACCCCAAAGCCAGAAAAAATGCATCAACATTACTCAAAACAGGGTCCCCAGGTGTCAGGGAAAAAGCCCAATCCTGAGGATCGCCGCACAGGAGAGAGATGTCAATTTGAACCTGCTGTGCTGCGTTCCCTGTGGACTTAGGTTATAAGGCAAAAAACAACTTACAGTTATGTTTGAAATTCAGAAATTTAGCTCGATCCCCCAAAAACAAATCTGGCATGGGAATCCTAGGTTCCACAACTGGCAACCCTGTAAGATAGGTAGCAATACTCCAAACTTCAGTGGCAAGCTGATCCACATGGCCAGACAACTGTGCAAACTCCATTGAGTGAAAAAAAAAAAATTCCTCCTCAGCACCCAGAGAAAAAGAGGGAAAAATGCAACAAACAGAGAAAAAAAAAAATTCTGACAACTCCTCTTTTTTTTTTTTTTTTCCTTTTTACTATTTTTCCCTTCTGTGAGTAGATATAATTTTCAGTTTGGCCGGTGATACTGTTATGATTTGGTAGCTGAGGTGAGCAGGCAAAAACGGCAATACACCAGAGAGGTTGGAATCTACTGGATTGCAGTACCCTGACTAACCATCACAACTAAAGGCAGCCGTGGAGCGTTCCTACGTTGGTCCTAGACGCCTCATCACAGCCTGAGAGGTTAACTACACCTAAAGATAGAAAGAGGAAAGCTATCTGCCCCGGAGCAGATCCCCAAAGAACATAGGAAGCCCCCAAACATGTAATGGCGATTAGACAAGAGGAAATACAGACACAGACAGAAAATATTAATTAAACCACAACCATGGGTGATAGGCAAATACATAGTCCAATGTTCAGGACAGAGCAACTACTAGCATAACTAGATATAAAGAAAATCAGCGAGCGTCCAGCTCAAAAAACAAGACAATAAAACATAAGTATAAAAATATAAATTTTATTACAAAATAATTACACGAAATGTAGACAGTAAATGAAAAAATGAATGGATAATGGAACAAGAAAAAATGCACCTAGAGTATATCCCCAAACCAATTGGAGCACCATATAATTTGCAGAGGATCTTCAAGTTACATAATTGAAGATCTATGTCATCTACTATTTCCCAAAAAACAGTCATTAATATAGTAAACTGACTGTTTGGTCTCAGTGTAGGTACACAGAGACCTAATTAAGAGGGTCTGTGCATGTGGTAAATAGATTTTACAAGGGAACAGAGCTCAAAATTGGTGCTCAGCACAATGTTCAAGTACTACCCATAGTAACCTATGGGATGTGCCAGGTTAATACTAATCTGCTTACCCATGTGGGGAGGGATATGCTGCTAGATGCGTGCCCCGACGCACATTTCGCCCGTCAGGCTTCCTCGGGGGGCAGTGTGGCTAAGCATGCTACACAGAGTTATATACCCAGTTGGTCAGGTGAATCCAATGATGGAAAACAGCACAGCATGTGTGGCGCATGAGATCACTAACGCTGGAGCGATAGCTGTACGCATCCGACTTCCAATGGCGGCGGGGTCAAGGAAAATACTTCCTGTGACGTCACCGACCCCGCCGCCATCTTGTGGAGGTCTTCTGCAAGTCGCATCGCGCCAACCGTGATGCGCGTGCGCTCCTGTGCGCGCCATCTTGGATATTGGCAGACTTAAGGGAGACAGCAATTCTTGTTTCCAAATGGAAACAAGAAAAGGGTACATGACATGGAGGAGTATATACATAGAAAACGTTGCGATACACCACAGTTTGTTTTGATGAAGGTATTATGACAAGATTAGAGGGGAGCATAAGAGCATAAAGTACGGTCACATCCGAGATCACAATATCACATAGCTCTAGTTAATGCAGTAATTGCATCCCCACACATAAACATATATCATAGAAATTATAAATCAGTACTTCTTCAAAACATTATATTATAGAAGATTCTTCATAGGGGCCGCATCGCGAGTATGAATGCCCCCTCCGATTCAAATCAGATCCAACTGTATACATAGCCAGGAATTCAGAAGAATAACTTATATATGTTCCCAAATCAGATAAGTCCGTCAGGAGCAAATGGGTACAATGATACGTATGCAAAAAGATAATAATGATAACTGAAAAAATAAAGAAGAGCAAAGAAAGAAATTGTTAAAATTAGCACACATTTAAAAACAAAGAAAAGACGGAAGATATAAACAATTTATAGAAAACACGCAAAGGAGTTTTTCTCATTGAGTCCCTTAGGGGCCATAGTGTTCAGGGTAACAATCCATCGGCATTCCAGCTGCGCCAGGATGCGTTTAAGATCACCCCCTCTGGCTCCACACCGTACCCGGTCAATACCAATAAATTTGAGGCCAGAGGGGTTACATCCATGCCGCAGCCTGAAATGCCGTGGTACGGTTTTTAGAGTGCTCACATCCTCAATCTCCCTAGCAGAAATTATGTCCCTAATGTGCTCCCTAACTCGAACGCGGAACTCACGAGAGGTGAGTCACACATATTTCATGCCACACGGGCATGTGGCCAGATAGACAACATGGGAGGTGCTGCAGGATATTTAGTGTCCAATACGGTGGTGCCCACCCCCGTCCGCTCCCTCGAAATTCACTGCACGGCAAATGTTCCGGCAGGCTAGACAAGAGCCACAGGGATAGCATCCTTGTCTCTGCGCACCAGCACCAAAAATCGCCGGCGGGCTAGCCACATAATGGCTTCTCACTAGTATGTCCTTAAGATTTTGTGACCTTCGGGCCGTCAGAAGAGGGCGTTCAGGAATTATTTCCCTAAGAATGGGGTCTGAACGAAGTATAGACCAATGCTTAGTCAAGATTGTCCTCATCTGAGGCCATTGGTTATTGTATGTAGAAATAAATCTGACAGGCTGACTGGACTCTCCTCTTATCCGGCTGTTGCCCAAAAGTTGATTGCGGGGTGTACTTTTGGCTCTAAGATATCCCCGCTTAACCGTGCGTTTACTGTATCCTCGATCGTAAAATCGTCGAGACAGGTCCTTCGACTGACCCTCAAAGAATTCGTCAGTGGCACAAATGCGTTTCATTCTTAAAAATTGTCCCGTTGGTATCGCTTGAATGGTCGATGGTATATGCGCCGATGTGGCATGTAATAGAGCATTGACCGACGCTCCTTACGGAAGACGTCCGTCAGTACAGTGCCATTCTCAGACACTGTAATATTGATATCCAAAAAATCAATACTCTTATATGAATATTTATATGTCAATCGGATATTGTAATCATTCGCATTTAGTGCCCCAACGAATTCATGGAGGTCAGTCTCAGGACCATGCCAAATAAAGAGAACATCATCGATGTATCTATGCCAACAAACCGCCTGGGAGGCAGCGTGCGCCCCACCGCCGAATACCTCCTCTCCCAGTAACCCAGGAAGAGGTTAGCATAGGACGGGGCGCACGCCGCCCCCATCGCGGTACCCCGCTTCTGTAGGTAAAATTTGTCTTTAAACGTGAAGAAGTTATGCGTCAGAATAAATTCCAACAACTCCATGATCAAAGCACGAAGAGGAGAGTCCATGTCAACCATGTCAAGAAAGAATTGTACTGCCCTTAACCCGTCCACATGATTGATGCTGGTGTACAGGGACTCAACATCCGCTGCCACCATTATCATGTCTTTGTCCAAAGTAAGACCGTCAATCTTCCTCAGGACGTCCGTTGTGTCCCTGACATAGGAGGGCAGCGTCTCCACAATAGGATGTAAGTAATGTTCAATGAATTTACAGATGGGATCGCATAGCCCCCCTATGCCAGAGACAATAGGATGCCCCGGGGGTTCTACCGGGTCCTTGTGGACTTTGGGGAGCAAGTAGAGGGTGGGGACCACTGGGCAGGACACTATCAGACCATCAAAGACTTTTTTGGGTATTATGCCTAATGTTAATGCTTCCTCCAGAATATGATAGATGGCCCTAGAGAATGCCATTACCGGATTATTTGGGAGAAGAGTGTATGCTTCCTTATTCTAAGTTGCTTGAATACCTCCCTCTCGTATTTATCCACCGGCCAGATTACCACATTCCCCCCTTTATCTGCAGGTTTTATAACCACATCCCTAAGGGATCTTAGTTGTTTTAATGCCTCCCTTTGTGTATAGGTAAGGTTATTCCCTCTCCATTTATTAGGTATATTTTTAAATTCCTCCAAGACCAGTTTGTTAAAGATCTCGATCTGTGGGCATTGAGAGAAGGGGGGGAAAGTGGTAGACCTGGGGTAGATTGAAGTAGGGAAGGTACCTGAATTAATGGTAGCACTCTCCCTTTCCAGTTCCTCCAGGATAGTTAAGGCTTCCTGTTCCTCCACAGAATTAAAGTCATGGTCACTCCTACTTTTATGATGGAGTTTCCGGAGGATAATTTTCCTGAGAAAAAGCTGTAAGTCCTTCATGGCTGCAAAAAAATCAAATCTGTTAGTAGGAACAAACGTAAGGCCCAACTCCAATACATCAATTTGCGTCTCAGTCAAGATATGATTCGACAAATTAATTACCTCTAGACTATTAGTCTTAGATTTCTTATCCCGTGATTGGGGAGGTGTCATCTTACGTTTGGTGTGGGCCCTACGCCTGTTCACTCCAGATTGATTAAAGCCAATCCGCTCCCTATGGATAGTGTCCACATGGCTACTGGAGGCTACATCTTCATCAGCTGATGACATGGAGGAAAATGAATTCCTATGTGTTGTTGGTAGGGGGCCATGAGGACCCTTCTTTCTTCTCCACTTATATACATAATTAGATTTAAAGTCAGATACGTCTCGTTGGTATTTTTTTGATTTAGATGTGACTATTTCCTTTTCCCATTTCTGAAATTCTCCTTCCAAATCCAGACAGACAGAAAATAGAATGAGCAAACGTTGGGGCCCAATCTGCCTAGACAGAAAAGGATAGGAAGGATACTTACTGCAATCCAAAAAAAACCCTAAAAAAAGCCAACGCTACTAATTGCAAAAACACCTGAGATCACACGACCTCTACCACCTAAATTAGTTCTCTGGTGTAACAAAACTAAGCCGCAGCCACTGAAAAAACTGGAAAAGGCAAATGAACAAATAACAGTGGCTCCAGAGGAACTGAGAGGAGCCCAAATGCAGAGAAATATGCAAATGGTAAGCACAAAAACAAAAAACAGAAAATATCTTATCTGAGAGCAGGAGAAGAGGCAGGACTCAGCAAGCTTCCAAGTGAACCAGGAAACAACGTTGAGACAAGAACAATTGATCAACGGCAACCATGATGGGAGGGAACCTCCCTTATATCCAGCCAATCTGTGATTCCTGATTGCCAATCCTCATTGAATGGTTCAGTACTGTTTGTAACCACCAGAGGGAGCTTCTGCTCAGAATTCATTTCTAACACATTCACAACACTGAGGGTGCCAATACTTTTGTCTGGCCCATTTTTGGAGTTTTGTGTGAAATGATCAAGGATTTGATTTTTGCTTCATTCTCTTTTGTGTTTTGTCCTTGCAAGCTGATTAAATGAAGATAAAAATAGCAAATAATTTGTGATTGCAATCATTTTCAGGAAGAAACTGAGTATTATCTAACAGAATTGCACAGGTGCCAATACTTTTGGCCACCATTGTAGCTACATAGTGGGCCCCAAGAATGATTTTCTCTGGTGGGCCCAAGGTGCTTGAGTCCAACGCTGATTGTACATATGACTTATCTGAAGCAATATGAAGGTACAGTTTAAAAAGTCCTAGTGACCAGTGTGAAAATTGTAAGATTGTAACTTTTAGCTTTAATAAAGACTGTGATATGGGAAAAACAATTGGAAAACATTCTAAAGGAGTACATAAAAAATACATTGAAACCTGAGTTAATCAGTAGGTCATTTTATGGTGACACATTCCCTTTAAGTAACTGTTCAGCAAAAATGGCCCTCAAGAAGCTAGATATTTGCCTGCAGTATGGAATTATGATGCCACAAGAATTACTATAAAAATTGTTGTTTCAGCTATGTCAATTACTAACTTATTTTGTTTGCATTACATTGGATATATATTGAAATATGGAACTTAATGTCTTTTTGTGTTTTATCAATTTGAGTTATTAAATATTGTTGAGCGTGCTTTATTTGCTACTTTCCACACTGCAATATCACTATGAAGTAGATTTAACCCCTTAACCCCAAGGGTGGTTTGCACGTTAATGACCGGGCCAATTTTTACAATTCTGACCAATGTCCCTTTATGAGGGTATATCTCTGGAACGCTTCAACAGATCTTGGTGATGCTGAGAATGTTTTCTCATGACATATTGTACTTCATGATAGTTGTAAAATTGTCTTCAATATAACTTGCATTTATTTATTAAAAAAACGAAAATATGGCGAAAATTTTGCAATTTTCAAACTTTGAATTGTTATGCCCTTAAAACAGAGAAATATGTCACATAAAATAGTTACTAAATAACATTTCCCACATGTCTACATTACATCAGCACAGTTTTGGAAACAATTTTTTTTTTGGTAGGAAGTTTTAAGGTTAAAAGTTGACCAGCGATTTCTCATTTTTACAACACCATTTTTTTTAGGGACCACATCACATTTGAAGTCACTTTATGGGATCTATATGACAGTAAATAACCAAAAGTGACACCATTATAAAAACTGCACCCCTCAAGGTGCTCAAAACCACATTCAAGAAGTTTATTAACCCTTCAGGTGCTTCACAGGAATTTTTGGAATATTTAAAAAAAAGGAACATTTAACTTTTTTTCACAAAATATTTACTTCAGATCCAATTTTTTTTTATTTTACCAAGGGTAACAGGAGAAATTGGAGCACAAAAGTTGTTGCGCAATTTGTTCTGAGTACGCTGATACCCCATATGTGGAACCACTGTTTGGGTGCACAGCAGAGCTTGGAAGGGAAGAAGCGCTGTTTGACTTTTCAATGCAAAATTGGCTGGAATTGACATCGGACACCAGGTTGCGTTTGAAGAGCCCCTGATGCACCTAAACAGTGGAAACCCCCCACAAGTGTCACCATTTTGGAAAGTAGACCCCGTAAGGAACTTAAATAGATGTTGTGAGCACTTTGAACCGCCAAGTGCTTCACAGAAGTTTATAATGTAGAGCTGTAAAAATAAAAAAAATCATAATTTCTCCACAAAAATGATATTCTAGCCCCCAATTTTTGATTTTCCCAAGAGTAACAGGAGAAATTGGACCCCAAAAGTTTTTGTAAAATTTGTCCTGAGTATGCTGATACCCTATATGTGGGGGTAAACTGCTATTTTGGTACATGGCAGAGCTCGGAAGGGAAGGAGAGCCATTTGACTTTTTCAAAGAGGAATTGGCTAGACGCCATGTCGCATTTGTAGAGCCACTGATGTGCCTAGACAGTGAAAAACCCCCACAAATGACAACATTTTGGAAACTAGACCCCCTCAAGGAACTTATCTAGATGTGTGGTGAGCACTTTTAACACCCAAGGGCTTCACAGAAGTTTATAACGTAGAGCATTAAAATTCAAAAATCATATTTTTTTTCCACAAAAATGATCTTTTCACCCCTAATTTTTATTTTCCCAAGGGTAACAAGACCACAAAAGTTATTGTGCAATTTGTCCTGAGTACGCTGATACCAAATATGTGGGTGTAAACCACTGTTTTTGGTCACATGGCAGAGCTCGGAAGGGAAGGAGTGCTGCAATGCAAAATTGGCTGGAATTGAGATTGGACGCCATGTCCCATTTGGAGGGCCCCTGATGTGCCTGAACATTGGAAACCCCCCACAAGTGACCCCATTTTGGAAATTAGACCCCCAAGGAACTTGTCTAGATGTATGGAGATAAGTTTGAACCCCCAGGTGTTTCACTAAAGTTTATAACGCCCGAGCGTGAAAATAAAAAAATCATATTTTTTCCACAAACATGATCTTTCAGTCCCCAATTTTTTTATTTCCCAAGAGTAACAGGAGAAATTGGACCCCAAAAGTTGTTGTGCAATTTGTCCTGAATACGCAAATACCCCATATGTGGGAGAAAACTACTGTATGGGCATATGTCGGGGCTCGAAAGGGAAGTAGTGACGTTTTGGAATGCAGACTTAGATGGAATGGTCTGTGGGCGTGATGTTGCGTTTGGAGAGCCCCTGATGTGCCTAAACAGTGAAAACCCCCCACAAATGACAACATTTTGGAAACTAGACCCCCCTCAAGGAACTTGTCTAGATGTGTGGTGAGCACTTTTAACACCCAAGGGCTTCACAGAAGTTTATAACGTAGAGCCATAAAATTCAAAAATCATATATTTTTCCTCAAAAATGATATTTTCGCCCCCAATTTTGGGCTGATACCCCATATGTGGGGGTAAACCACTATTTGGGCGCATGGCCAAGCTCGGAAGGGAAGGAGCACCGTTTGACTTTTTCAACTCAGAATTGGCTGGAATTGAGATCAGACGCCATGTCACGTTTGGGGAGCCCCTGATGTGCCTAAACAGTGGAAATCCCCCAATTCTAACTCCAACCTTAACCCCAACACACCCCTAACCTTAATCCCAACCCTAACCATAACCCCAACCACAAACCTAACCATAACACACCCTTAACCCTAATCCCAACCCTAACCCTATGTAAGGTTCTATGTATATATTCCTGAAACTCAGTTTGTTCGTCAGCCATTTTACTTTCTGTCTTGCTGCAGCTATCTTGCCCTCAGTCAAAATGGAGTTTCCAGCTTGCATGTTCCCGCCCTGATTCTCTCCTTTGCTTCTTAAGCAGCCACAGCTGAGCAATCAGTGCTTCAGAATCTAGCCTGCAGTGAACCTGTGACTTGACTCCTGTAAGCCTTGGACCTTGTACTCCAGCTATTCCTACTGAGGAACTCTGAAGCACTTGTGGACTCTGAACCCTGCTCTTTGAAAGACCCACGTTTGCATGGACTTACGGTAACAGAGAAGAAGATCCTGAGTCTGTATTGGAGAGTGATTGCTGAGCTTGGATTACTCTGGCCTGCTGTGTCTCCTGTTTCTGTGTCTGCAAACTGTGTGACTATTTCTGCCAACTTGTATGAAGTAATACAGGACTTTTCTATATCAAACCTGTGACTCCTGTGTTTTCATCGCACCCAAGCACAAGACGCTATATGAACTGTACTACATACATTACAAGATTCTGAAGCCAAAACGTTAGTGTCTGCTGGGTCTGGAAGGCTGTGTCTGCTGTACTGTGGATATCAGACGTCCGGTTGTACTTTCTGTGATGACAGTGGTTGTGACTTCTCACAACCATTCCAGGTGAGCAATTCCCTTAAGTTTTTTCTTTTTGCAGTGTTACCACAGGTAAACACTATTGTTTTTTTTTTTTTTTCCTTTCTTTTCTCTTTTTTGTCTGCTGTAACTCTGGATATCAGATGTCTGGTTGAAACTTTCTGTGATGATAGTGGTTGTGACTTCTCACAACCATTCCAGGTGAGCAGTTCCCTTAATTTTTTTTTCTCTCTGCAGTGTTGCCACAGGTGAACACTATTGTTTTTTTTTCTCTCCTCTTCTTCCAGTAATCCTGTCTTAAAAGATCTGGAAAATGGAGGCCCGCATAAAGGAACTTTGCGGAGTGACTGATAATATCCTTGCAGATTTGCAGAATATAAAGACCCGTTTTACAAATCTACAGGACCTCAATAATCACAATTTGCAAGTGGTTGGACAGACTACCCAGGATTTGCGAGCCAGGATTGAGGTTCTAGAGGGGCGAGTCCAGGCTCCTGCCGTAGCCCCAAGTGCTGGGATTCCCAAGTTGCCCCCTTTTCGTTTTGGCGGTGAACGTGAGAAATTCAGGGGATTTATTAATCAATGCAATCTTTTTTTTTCTGCACATGCTTCACAATTTCCCACTGAACGATCTAAGGTGCTTACTATAATTATGTTGCTTACCAAGAAGGCTTTAATGTGGGCAAACCCTCTGATTGAGACTGAGGATGATTGTTTGAATCACCTTGATGATTTTATTTCAGCCATGGGGCAGGTGTTTGATGACCCCAATCGAGGTGCAACAGCTGAAGCAGCCATGTTAGCTTTGCGCCAAGGTAAGCACTCGGTAGCTGAATATGCCTTGGATTTCAGGAGATGGGCCCTTGATACCACCTGGGACAGTTCCGCCAAAAAAATCTATTTTTCGAAAGGGGTTATCTCCACTGATTAAGGATGAACTTGCTCGTGCCGACCCTCCCACTGCGTTAGGTGACTTTATTAACTACTGCATCCGTATTGATACTCGTCTGACTGAACGCAGGCAAGAGAGATGGTTCGAAAGCAATCGTACTAACCTTTTCCTACCTTCCTCTCCAGCTAAGGAACCTTTGAGTAGGATTACACGGGAACCTGAACCTGAACCCATGCAGGTAGACTCTTTACAACGACGGGTTAGTGATGCACGCAAGGAACATCGTTTTAAGGAGAATCTATGTTTCTATTGTGGTAAGTCAGGGCACTTCATTATAAACTGCCCCAGCCGTTCTCGTAAGACTACTGCAGCACTCATTCATTGTGAGTGTTGCGAGAGGGGATCTGTCAGGTCCGAGCCTCAGGCTCCAGAGAGATCTGCAGCAACAGATCTTGATTTCTCGGACTTAAACTCCGTTACCTCTGAGGACGTTGACTGTGTAAACGCTGCCATTTTTCAAGTTTCCTCAGCGGTGTCCCAGCTGAGTTGTAAGAAAAACAATTCTCATTGCTTTCTTTCCATCAAACTCTGGGTTGACTCAGCTTGGGTGTCTAGCTCTGCTATGATCGACTCAGGGGAAAGTGGAAATTTTATGGATGTCTCCTTTGCTCTAAAACAGGGAATACGTTCAGTGAAGAAGGCTACTCCAGTACAGATGGAAACTGTGGATGGCTCCCTGCTGACCTCTGGACCAGTGGATCAGGAAACAGAGCCTTTGAGGGTTCTTATGGGTAAAGATCATCAAGAGAAACTGTCCTTTATGCTTATCTCTTCTCCCCACTTTCCCATTATTCTAGGGCTACCATGGCTGCAGGCTCAGAATCCTACCATTAACTGGGAGACCAAGGAATTACACTTTCCAGAGAAACAGATGAGTCCAAAAGTTTCAGCTTGCTCTGTTCCTAAAGGAATCATGTCAGTCCCTGAACTACCAGCTGTATACCAGGACTATGTGGATTTATGTGACAAGAAGAACGCTGACCAGCTTCCTCCTCACCGTCCATATGATTGTCCAATTGAATTATTGCCTGGAGCAGAGATACCTTTTGGTAAGATCTACCCCCTGGCGGGGCCCGAGCTAAAGGCTTTAAAGGATTACATAGATGAAAATCTAGCCAAGGGCTTCATACGCCCCTCTTCATCTCCTGCAGGTGCACCCATCTTCTTTGTAAAGAAGAAAGATGGATCTCTGAGACCATGCATAGACTATAGGGAACTCAATAAGGTTACTATTAGAAACCGTTATCCATTGCCTTTAATCCCTGAGTTATTGGAGAGAGTGCGACATGCCAAAATTTTTTCTAAACTAGATCTTCGTGGGGCCTATAACTTAGTCCGTATTAGACCTGGGGATGAATGGAAGACTGCATTCAGGTCACGCTATGGACACTTTGAATATCTAGTTATGCCTTTTGGTCTGAGTACCGCCCCAGCCACTTTCCAACACTTGGTGAATGACATCTTCAGGGATCTCCTAGATACATTCGTGGTAATTTATTTGGATGATATTCTAATTTTTTCTAACTCCACAGAGGAACATCATGGACATGTGAGAATGGTCTTGGAACGTCTAAGACAAAATCATCTTTACATCAAACTTGAAAAGTGTGAATTCCATAGGACCGAAATTCAATTTCTGGCGTATGTACTGTCTACACAAGGAATTAGTATGGATGGAAGCAAAACCCAAGCCATCAAGGATTGGCCAAGTCCTAGAAATGTGAAGGAGGTACAGCGCTTCATCGGGTTTGCCAACTTCTATAGACGTTTCATTAGAAATTTCTCTGAGGTAGTGTCACCTATCACTCAACTTACCCGGAAAGAGTCTAGGTTTTCCTGGACTCCCCAAGCCCAGGAAGCATTTTCCCGTCTAAAAGATAAATTTACCACTGCACCTATCCTAGTACATCCCAACCCCGAGCTTGCCTTCATAATAGAGGTGGATGCTTCAGACTGTGCCGTTGGAGCTATACTCTCTCAGAGAACAGGTGAGAAGAATGTCTTGCATCCCTGTGCCTTCTTTTCCCAGCAGTTGTCTTCGGCTGAGAGGAACTACGATGTGGGCAATAGAGAGTTGTTGGCCATTATTGCCGCCTTCAAAGAATGGAGACACCTTCTTCAGGGAGCTGCACAACAAATAGTCGTCCTGACAGACCATCGTAACCTTGAGTTTATCAGGTCGGCTAAGTGCCTGACTCCTCGCCAGGCTCGCTGGAATCTTTTCTTAAACCAATTTAATTTTATCATCTCTTATAGACCAGGATCGCGCAATGGAAAGGCTGATGCACTCTCTAGGATTTACTCAGCAGAGACACGTCCAATTACTCCTCCTAAGACTATTCTTCCTGACTCTAGATTCCTAGGAGTAATTCATAATCAAGACCTACTTAAGGACATCAAGGAAGCATACCATGCGGATTCCTTTTTGGCACAACCCCCAAGGGACGTAAGTCTTGTCTTTAAGAATGGTGTGTGGATTCAGGGACAACGTCTGTATATTCCTGAAACAGTCAGATTAAGAGTATTGCAACTCATTCACGATTCCAAGATAGCTGGGCATAGAGGAATTCTAAAGACACAGGAATTTCTCTCTCGTTTCTTTTGGTGGCCCACTTGCAGGAAGGATGTTTTGAATTATGTCACTTCATGTGAGGTCTGTGCAAGATGCAAAACACCTCGCTCCTCACCAACTGGTCTGTTACAGCCTCTTCCACCCCGTCCCGCCCGTGGGGATCCATTTCTATGGACTTCATTGTGGAGTTACCAACCTCTCAGGGGAAGAACACCATTCTAGTGGTGGTTGACCGTCTAACAAAGGCAGCTCATTTTATCCCTTGTGTCGGCTTACCCACTGCAAAACAGACATCAGATTTGATGATTAAAGATGTGTTTCGCTTACATGGAGTACCGGATGAGGTTATTTCGGATCGAGGGGTGCAATTCACTTCTAGGTTTTGGCAAAATTTCTGTGCAGCATTGGACATTAAAGTAAACCTTTCTTCTGCTTTTCATCCCCAGACTAATGGACAGACCGAACGAACCAATCAAACCCTGGAGCAGTATCTCCGCTGCTTTATCTGCCACCTACAGGATGATTGGGTGGATCTACTTCCATTAGCTGAGTTCTCGTATAACAACTCTCAGAGTGCCTCCACTAAACAGTCTCCTTTTTACTCTAATCTAGGTTATCATCCTAACATTCTACCACGATTTCCCATAGAAACGCCTTTACCAGCAGTGGCTGAAAGAATCACGTCTTTACAGAAGAATATGGATCTTCTAAAGGAAAATCTGGAATCGGCTCAAGAAAGGTACAAGAAAGCAGCAGATAAATTTCGTAAACCTGCACCAGCTTTCAAGGTAGGAGACTTGGTCTGGCTGTCAACCAGAAATCTTAAGTTAAGGATTCCATCGTCTAAGTTGGGACATAAGTACATTGGACCCTATAAAATCAGTAAAATTATAAGTGCCGTTGCTTGTCGTCTTCAACTGCCCAGAACTATGAGAATCCACCCTGTCTTTCATGTATCCCTACTAAAGGCTGCGACACCCAATACGTTTCCTGGACGTTCCTCTCCTTGCCCTGACCCAGTGCTAGTCGATGGTCAGGAAGAATTTGTGGTGGAAAGGATTTTAGATTCCAGGTTGTATAGAAATCAGTTACAATATCTGATTAAATGGCAGGGCTACCCAGTGGAGGACAACTCATGGGAACCGGTCAATAACGTTAATGCTCCTCGCTTGCTCCGTCAGTTTCATCAGAGGTACCCACACAAGCCTGGTCTGAGGTCATCCGGAGGTTGTCCTTAAGGGGGGAGTAATGTAAGGTTCTATGTATATATTCCTGAAACTCAGTTTGTTCGTCAGCCATTTTACTTTCTGTCTTGCTGCAGCTATCTTGCCCTCAGTCAAAATGGAGTTTCCAGCTTGCATGTTCCCGCCCTGATTCTCTCCTTTGCTTCTTAAGCAGCCACAGCTGAGCAATCAGTGCTTCAGAATCTAGCCTGCAGTGAACCTGTGACTTGACTCCTGTAAGCCTTGGACCTTGTACTCCAGCTATTCCTACTGAGGAACTCTGAAGCACTTGTGGACTCTGAACCCTGCTCTTTGAAAGACCCACGTTTGCATGGACTTACGGTAACAGAGAAGAAGATCCTGAATCTGTATTGGAGAGTGATTGCTGAGCTTGGATTACTCTGGCCTGCTGTGTCTCCTGCTTCTGTGTCTGCAAACTGTGTGACTATTTCTGCCAACTTGTATGAAGTAATACAGGACTTTTCTATATCAAACCTGTGACTCCTGTGTTTTCATCGCACCCAAGCACAAGACGCTATATGAACTGTACTACATACATTACACCCTAATACCAACCTTAACCCTAACGGGAAAATGGAAATAAATACATTTTTTAATTTTATTATTTTTCCCTAACTAAGGGGGTGATAAAGGGAGGTTTGATTTACTATTTATAGGGTTTTTTTTATAGCAGGTTTTTATGATTGGCAGCTGTCCACACGCTTAAAGACGCTTTTTATTGCAAAGAATAGTTTTTTCATTACCACATTTTGAGAGCTATAATTTTTCCATATTTTGGCCACAGAGTCATGTGAGGTCTTATTTTTTGCTGGACGAGGTGACATTTTTATTGATACCATTTTTTGTCACATGACATTTTTTGATCGCTTTTTATTACGATTTTTGGGAGGCACAATGAACAAAAACCAGAAATTCATGAATTTCTTTTGGGGGGACGTTTATACCATTCCGCGTGTGGTAAAATTGATAAAGTAGTTTTATTCTTCGGGTTAGTACGATTACAGCGATACCTCATTTGTATTTTTTTATGTTTTGGTGCTTTTATACAATAAAAACTATTTTATATAAAAAATAATTATTTTTGCATCGCTTTATTCTGTGAGCTATAACTTTTTTATTTTTTCGCTGATGATGCTGTATGGTGGCTCGTTTTTTGTGGGAGCTGATGATGTTTTCAGCGGTACCATGTTTATTTATTCTGTCATTTTGATCGCGTGTTATTCCACTTTTTGTTCAGCGGTATGATGATAAAGCATTGTTTTTTTTGCCTTTTTTTAAGGGGTTAACTAGTGGGACAGTTTTATAGGTCGGATCGTTACGAATGAGGCGATGCTAAATGTGTACTTTTATTGTTTTTTTTTATTTACATAATAATGTGTTTATTGGGGAAATTTTTTTTTTAATTTATTTATGGATTTTTTAAAAAATATTTTTACACATATTTATTAATTTTTTTTTTTAATTTTTACATTGTCCCAGGGTGGGACATCACTATATAGTGTCAGATCGCTGATCTGATAGTTTGCAGAGCACTGTGTTAGAACAGCGATCTGAGAGGCAGTGCAGGAGGCTTTCCGGCGCCTGCTGTCAGCAGGCACTGACAAGCCACCTCCCTGCAGGACCCGGAAGGACCCCGTGGCCATCTTGGATCCAGAGGCCTGCAGGGAGGAGGCCCTTGGAACAAAGAGATCACATCGCGTTGACCTGAGGGTCTCAGGGAAGCACGCAGGGAGCCCCCTTACTGTTCGATGCTTCCCTATGCCACCGGAACACTGCAATCATGTTTGATCGCAGTGTTCCGGGCATAAAAGTGCCGGGATGCTCCTGGCACTTAGTGCCGGGTGTCAGCTGTGAGAATCAGCTGACACCCGGTCACAATAGTACGTCTGATGGTAGAAACGGGTTAATAAAGCTATTTTACACTGAAAGATTGCCATGAACAAGCATTCCTAAAAAATGTACACAGTGAAAACAGGCTGCCGATCACCCAATGAACAAGCAAAACGCCAGCTTAACTGGTGAAAAGATCATTTGTGCGAACAGGACTCACAAGTAAGCAGTACTCTCACTGCCTATGGACACTGAAAGAACTACTACAGATCATTCAGTTCACATCGTTTCCCATGGTTTCCTTGTGTAAACAGGTTAATAAATGACTGCTGATAAATGCTTACTGAACAACATTAATTTAGTGCCACCAGTCATTCTGTGTAAACATACCCTAAATTTACCACACACAGTATACCATTAAGCCTGGGTCTCACATAGCGATACACCAGCGATCCCGACAACGATCAGGATCGCTGGTGTATCGCTACATGATCGCTGCTGAGCTGCCAAACAGGCAGCTCAGGCAGCGATCAGCACAGCGACCACTGCGGGTAAACATCGCTTAGTTACCCGCAGTGTACCTTGGATACCAGCGCCTTGATGCAGGGAGCTGGTAACTAAGGTACACATCGGGTTTCCAGGCGCTGGGCGGTGCCTGGAAACCCGCTGTGTACCTTGGTTACCAGCTCCCTGCATCAGGGCGCTGGTATCCAAGGTTCACAGCGGGTTTCTAGGCACAGCCCCGCGCCTGGAAACCCGCTGTGTACCTTGGTTACCAGCGGATCGCTGGTCTCCCGCCTGTCACACGCAGCGATGCGTGCCTGTCAGCGGGAGACCAGCGATCAAAAAAATGTCCAGGACATTCAGCGACGATCAGCGATACCCAGCAGGGGGGCTGATCGTCACTGAATGTCACAGCAACTAGATGAAGGGTGCACTACTATAAGAAATATATATATATATATATATATATATATATATATATATATATATATATATATGTATATGTAGTATATATATAAATATGGGTGGGGGGGTGCTGCAATGCACTAGGAGAACAATGGAAGAAAAGAAGAGCAAAGAAAATGCAATAAATAGCGCACACCCCTCAATTAATGAAATGATTGTAAATATTATTATTGAAATAAAGAAAAATATATAATGATAAGACAATGTTTATTACAAAAGGACTAAACACAGCAAAACATGTGAAACAATACATTTAAAAATTACATGTAATACAAGAAAAACATATAAATAAAAAAAGGAATGACCCCCAAGAGTTCAAGGTGTAAGGGACCACAGATGAAAAATTCCCCGTAAACCAAATAAAATGGTATTATAATACTATGCACATAATACTATATGAAAACAATAGATATCAAAATGCAGGATAAAAATATCCCCAATGATTCAGTGGATGACGAAATATCAGTATGTGCATATAAGAAAAATCAACCAAATATATGTATATGCCTATAAGTAGATCGACTAACATGAGTGAACACCTATTATAATGTAACCCAAGAAATGGATAGAGTAAATATTGGCAACCTGAAAAGAACGAAATGTGGAAAATAGGAAAGAATCCACATGAGGGATCAAGGAATGATAATCGAGATAAGTCTCGGAAAAAAATATATATGGGAGTGTCCAAATGAAGGACAAAAATGGAATGAAGAGAGCTGGTAACGTTACCGAAACAAGATCCAGATGAAAGGAGCCGAAGTAAGCCGATGCGGCAAAGATACGGGGAGCGGTCCCGGGACCCGGGGTCACTGAATGTCACACACAGCGATATCGCTGGGGACATCACTGCTGCGTCACAAAACTAGTGACTCAGCAGCGATCTCGCTAGCGAGATCGCTGTGTGAGACGGGGGCTTAATGCTTAGCAGCAACAAGCCCAAAGTGATCGCGACACCTGGACTAAAATGTTGTTGAGATAAACTAATCATGCTCACCAGGTTCCAGTACTAGTGATAACTTCTATAACTGATGGAAGGGCTTAAAGGGAACCTGTCTTGTCTAAAAATGCTATTTACCTACAGATAAAGTGTAAATCTGTCCAGCTATCGCCCAATATCGCTGCTCCCATTCGCTTCCAAACTCCTGGAGCTGCATGTCCACGCTGAGCTTTCCTACCACTTCTCTTCTAACTTGCTCTTTGACACTCTACAATCTGGTTTCCGCCCCTATCACTCCACTGAGACAGCCCTGACCAAAATTACTAATGACCTACTTACAGCCAAAGCGAACAGACAATACTCTATACTCCTGCTTCTTGACCTGTCCTCTGCTTTTGACACAGTTGACCACTGCCTTCTACTACAGATTCTTTCCTCCTTTGGCGTCAAAGACCTCGCCCTATCCTGGATCTCCTCATACCTTTCCAACCGCACATTCAGCGTCTCCCACTCACACACTACCTCCTCGTCCCACCCTCTCTCCGTTGGAGTCCCCCAAGGATCTGTTCTAGGACCCCTACTCTTCTCAATCTATACACTTGGCCTGGGGCAACTCATAAAGTCCCACGGATTCCAGTACCACCTTTACGCTGATGACACTCAGATCTACCTCTCTGGCCCAGACATCACCTCTCTGCTATCCAGAATCCCGGAGTGTCTATCAGCCATATCCTCCTTCTCCTCCCGCTTCCTCAAACTCAATGTGGACAAATCTGAACTCATAATCTTTCCCCCATCCCACAGATCTTCCTTACCTGACCTATCTATCACAATTAACGACATCACGCTTTCCCCCGTACCAGAAGTCCGCTGCCTCGGAGTAACCCTTGACTCTGCCCTGTCCTTCAAACCGCACATCCAAGCTCTTTCTACCTCCTGTCGCCTTCAGCTCAAAAATATTTCAAGAATCCGTCCTTTCCTCAACCCTCAATCTACTAAAATGATTGTGCACGCCCTCATCATCTCCCGCCTCGACTACTGCAACACCCTTTTCTCTGGCCTCCCTGCTAACACCCTCGCACCTCTCCAGTCCATCCTTAACTCTGCTGCACGACTAATTCACCTCTCTCCTCGCTACTACTCCGCTTCTCCCCTCTGCAAATCTCTTCACTGGCTCCCATTCCCTCAGCGTATCCAGTTCAAATTACTAATACTGACCTACAAGGCCATCTATAATCTGTCTCCTCCTTATATCTCTGAACTAATCTCCCGATATCTTCCCTCACGTAATCTCCGATCCTCCCAAGACATCCTTCTCTCCTCCACACTTATTCGCTCCTCACCCAACCGCCTCCAAGACTTCTCCCGAATATCCCCCATCCTCTGGAATTCTTTGCCCCAACACGTCCGACTATCAAACACATTCGGATCCTTCAGACGGAACCTGAAAACCCATCTCTTCAGGAAAGCCTACAGCCTGCAATGATCCCCGCTGTCTCCTCACCACTACCGGAGATATCGCCTCAACCAACACTGGAACTGCTGCAACCCACCAACCTGCTGTCTCCTGCCTCACAATCCTGTAGAATGTAACACTACAGCCTGCAATGACACTGCTACCTCCTCACCACTACCGGAGATATTGCCTCAACCAACACCGGAACTGCTGCAACCCCCCGACCTACTGTCTCCTGCCTCACAATCCTGTAGAATGTAAGCCCGAAAGGGCAGGGTCCTCTCCCCTCTGTATCAGTCTGTCATTGTTAGTTTGTTTACTGTAAGTGATACCTGTAATTTGTATGTAACCCCTTCTCATGTACAGCACCATGGAATCACTGGTGCTATAGAAATAAATAATAATAATAATAATAATAATAATAAATCTGCATGTAAACAGAATTAAAATCCTGTCTGGCTGCCTGGGTCAGCGGCTACAAGGAAAAAATGAACTTACAGTTGTGCTCAAAAGTTTACATACCCCGGCAGAATTTTTGCTTTTTTGGCCTTTTTTCAGAGAATATGAATGATAACACCAAAACTTTTTCTCCACTCATGGTTAGTGGTTGGGTGAAGCCATTTATTGTCAAACTACTGTGTTTTCTCTTTTAAATTATAATGACGACTCAAAACATCCAAATGACCCTGATCAAAAGTTTACATACCCCATTTCTTAACCCCTTCACCCCCAAGGGTGGTTTGCACGTTAATGACCGGGCCAATTTTTACAATTCTGACTACTGTCTCTTTATGAGGTTATAACTCTGGAACGCTTCAACGGATTCTGGGAATGTTTTCTCGTAACATATTGTACTTCACGTTAGATGTAAAATTTCTTCAATATAACTTGCGTTTATTTTTTAAAAAACGCAAATATGGCGAAATTTTTTAAAATTTTGCAATTTTCAAATTTTGAATTTTTATTCCCTTAAAACAGAGAAATATATCACACAAAATAGTTAAGAAATAACATTTCCCACATGTCTACTTTACATCAGCACAATTTTGGAACCAAATTTTTTTTTTGTTAGGAAGTTATAAGGGTTAAAAGTTGACCAGCGATTTCTCATTTTTACAACAAAATTTACAAAGCCATTTTTTTTAGGACCACCTCATATTTGAAGTCACTTTGAGGGGTCTATATGGCAGAAAATACCCAAAAGTGACACCATTCTAAAAACTGCACCCCTCAAGGTACTCAAAACCACATTCAAGAAGTTTATTAACCCTTCAGGTGCTTCACAGGAGCTGAAGCAACGTGGAAGGAAAAAATGAATATTTAACTTTTTAGCCACAAAAATGATCTTTTACAAACTTTTTTTTATTTTCATAAGGGTAAAAGGAGAAAATGGACAGATAAGGTTGTTGTGCAATTTCTCCTGAGTACGCCAATACCCAATATGTGGGGGAAAACCACTGTTTGGGCACACGGCAGAGCTCGTAAGGGAAGGAGCGCCGTTTGACTTTTTCAAACTTAAATTGGCTGGAATTGAGATTGGACGCCATGTCGCGTTTGGAGAACCTCTGATGCGCCTAAACAGTGGAAACCCTCCACAAGTGACACCATTTTGGAAACTAGACCCCCAAAGGTACTTATCTAGATCTGTTGTGAGCACTTTGAACCCTCAAGTGTTTCACAAAAGTTTATAATGCCTGGGTGTGAAAAAAAAAAAAAAATTTCCACAAAAATGATTTTTTTAGTCCCAAATTTTTGAATTTTCCCAAGGAAATTGGACCCCAAAAGTTGTTGTCCAATTTGTCCTGGGTACGCTGATACCCCATATGTGGGGGGGGGAAACTGTTTGGACGCACGGCAGGGCTTGGAAAGGAAGTATTAACGTTTTGAAATGCAGACGTTGATGGGGGTCATGTTCCGTTTGCAGTGCCCCAGATGAGCCTAAACAGTAGAAACCCCCCACAAGTGACCCCATTTTGGAAACTAGACCCCCTAAGGAACTTATCTAGATCTTTGGTGAGCACTTTGAACCCCCAAGTACTTCACACAAGTTTATAATGCCCGGGCATGAAAATAAAAAATCCTATTTTTTTCCCACAAAATTATCTTTTAGTCACTAATTTTTTATTTTCCCAAGGCTAACAGGAGAAATTGGACCACAAAAGTTGTTGTCCAATTTGTCCTGAGTACGCTGATACCCCATATGTGGGAGGGAACCACTGTTTGGGTGCACGGCAGTGCTCGGAATGGAAGCAGCACCATTTGACTTTTTCAACCAAAATTGGCTGGAATTGAGATTGGACGCCATGTTGCATTTGGAGAGCCCCTGATGTGCCTAAACAGTGGAAACCCCCCACAAATGACCCCATTTGGGCAACTAGACCCCCTAAGGAACTTATCTAGATCTTTGGTGAGCAATTTGAACCCCCAAGTGCTTCAAGTTTATAACGTAGAGCCGTAAAATTAAAAAATCATATTTTTTCCACAAAAATGATCTTTTCACCCCAATTTTTATTTTCCCAAGGGTAACAAGACTCCAAAAGTTATTGTGCAATTTGTCCTGAGTGCGCTGATACCCCATAAGTGGGAGTAAACCACTGTTTGGGTGCATGGCAGAGTTTGGAAGGGAAGGAGTGCGTTTGACTTTTTCAACGCAGAATTGGCTGGAATTGAGATCAGACGCCATGTCACATTTGGAGAGCCCCTGATGTGCCTAAACAGCGGAAACCCCCCAATTCTAACTCCAACCCTAACCCCAACACACCCCTAACCCTAGTCCCAACCCTAACCACAAACCTAACCCTAACACACCCCTAATCCTAATCCTAACTTTAGCGCCAACCCTAACCCTAACTTTAGCCGCAACCCTAACTCTAACCCTAATGGGAAAATGGAAATAAATACATTTTTTTAATTTTATTATTTTTCCCTAACTAAGGGGTAATAAAAGGGGGTTTGATTTACTATTTATAGCGGGTTTTTATGATTGGCAGCTGTCACGCAAAAAGACGCTTTTTATTGCAAAAAAATAGTTTTTTGCATCGCCACATTTTGAGAGCTATAATTTTTGCATATTTTGGCCCACAGAGTCATGTGATGTTTTATTTTTTGCGGTACGAGTTGACGTTTTTATTGGTACCATTTTTGAGCACGTGACATTTTTTGATCGCTTTTTATTTCGATTTTTGGGAGGTTAGAATGAACAAAAATCAGCAATTCATGAATTTCTTTTGGGGAGGCGTTTTTACCGTTCCGCGTGTGGTAAAATTGATAAAGCAGTTTTATTCTACGGGTCAGTACGATTATGGCGATACCTCACTTATATCATTTTTTTATGTTTTGGCGCTTTTATAGAATAAAAACAATTTTATATAAAAAATAATTATTTTTGCATCGCTTTATTCTGCGAGCTATAACTTTTTTTTTTTTCGCTGATGATGCGTATGGTGGCTCGTTTTTTGCGGGACAAGATGACGTTTTCAGTGGTACCATGTTTATTTATATCGGTCTTTTTGATCGCGTGTTATTCCACTTTTTGTTCGTCTGTATGATGATAAAGCATTGATTTTTTGCTTTGTGTTTTTTTTTTTTTTAAGGGGTTCACTAAAGGGGTTAACTAGTGGGACAGTTTTATAGGGGGGGTCGTTACGGAGTGGTGATACCAAATATGTGTACTTTTATTGTTTTGTTTTTTTTATTTACAGGAAGAAATGAATTTATTGGGGAATATATATATTTTTTTTAATTTATTTTGGAATTTTTTTTAAAACATGTTTATTTTAATTTTTTTAACTTTTTTACTTTGTCTCAGGGTGGGACATCACTCTATTTTATCAGATGCTGGTGTGACAGTGTGCACAGCACACTGTCACACCAGCGATCGCACAGGCATAGCTGCAGGCTTCAGTGCCTGCTCTCAGCAGGCCTTGAGGAAGCCGCCTCCCTGCAGGACCCGGCGGCCATCTTCGATCCGGGTCCTGTTAGGGAGGAAGCCCTCAGAACAGCGCGATCACATCGCACTGGTCTGAGAGTCTCAGGGGAGCGCGCAGGGAGCCCCCTCCCTGCGCGATGCTCCCCTGTGCCCCCGGTACACCGCGATCATGTTTGATCGCGGTGTGCCAGGGGTTAATGTGCCGGAGCGGTCCGTGACCGCTCCTGACACACAGTAACGGGCGTGTCAGCTCCGTGGATGTGGTCCCGCGAGCGCAGCTGATCGCCTATGACGTACTATTCCGTCCATGGTCAGATTGGCACGGGTTTCATGGACGGGATAGTACGTCTGATGTCAGAGAGGGGTTAATATCGTGTATTGCCCCCTCTAACATCAATGGCAGCTTGAAGTCTTTAGTGGTCGTTGTGGATGAGGTTATTTATTTTCTCAGATGGTAAAGCTGCCCACTCTTCTTGGCAAATCCCTCCAGTTCCTGTAAATTCCTGGGCTATCTAGCATTAACTGTTCGCTTGAGATCTCCCCAGAGTGGCTCAATGATATTGAGATCAGGAGACTGAGATGGCCATTCCAGAACCTTCACTTTGTTCTGCTGTAGTCAGTGACAGGTTGACTTGGCCTTGTGTTTTGGATCGCTGTCATGTTGGAATGTCCAAGTACGTCCCATGCGCACCTTCCAGGCTGATGATTGCAAATTTGCCTCCAGTATTTACTGATAACGTGCTGCATTCATCTTTCCATCAACTTTGACCAAGCTTCCTGTGCCTTTGTATATCACATATCCCCAAAACATCAGCGATCCAACTCCGTGCTTTACAGTAGGAATGGTGTTCCTTTCTTCATAGGCCTTGTTGACCTCTCTCCAAATGTAATGTTTATGGTTGTGGCCAAAAAGTTCAATTTTGGTCTCATCACTCCAAATTACCTTGTTCCAGAAGTTTTGAGGCTTGTCTCTGTGCTGTTTTGTGTATTGTAGGCGAGATACTTTGTGGCATTTGCACAGTAACGGCTTTCTTCTGGCGACTCGACCACACAGCCCATTTTTCTTCAAGTGCCTCCTTATTGTGCATCTTGAAACAGCCAAACCGCTAGTTTTCAGAGAGTCCAGTATTTCAGCTGTTATTTGTGGGTTTTTCTTTGCATCCCAATGAGTTGAACTTGATACCAGGCTGTTTGCGCTCCCGTAGTAGTAGAGTCCAGAAATTCTTATAATCCAGATAATCCAAAGAAAGGATTTTTATTATATATCAAAACCAAAGTACATACAATGCGTTTCAACAATATAGAATGTCTTCCTCAGGTATGTTATCTTTGCATCCCAAACAATTTTCCTGGCAGTTGTGGAAGAAATTATTGTTCGTCTATAACTATGGTTTTGTTTGCAAAAACAAGTAGCCCTTGATTTTCCACTTGTTACTCACAGTTTGAATGCTGCTGACTGGCATTATCAATTCCTTGCATATCCTTTTGTATCCCTTTCCTGTTTTATACAGTTCAACTACCTTTTACTGTAGATCCATTGACAATTCTTCTGCTTTCCCCATGACTCACAATCCAAAAACATCAGTGGCTGGATGAAAGAAGCAAGAGTCTGTCTGGATCCCAGAAACTCACTCAGCTTTTATGCACACACACTGATTACAAGCAAACAGGTCACAGTGAGATGTTACTTATAGCCATTCAAACCCATTAGTGTCAACTTCTGTGCATGTTATTAGGCTAAAATCACCAGGGTATGTAAACTATTGATCAGGGTCATTTGGATATTTTGGGTTGTCATTATGATTTAAAAAGAGAAAACACAGTAGTTTGACAATAAATGGCTTCACCCAACCTCTACCATGAGTGGAGAAAAAATTTTGGTGTTATCCTTCATATTCTCTGAAAACAGTAGTTTGACATTAAATGGCTTCACCAAATTGTAAGGTACAGCAGGTACGCGGGATGCAGTGACAAGCAGGAGGCAGACCAAGAGTTAACAGTGATTAAATACAGGGAATACTCCATGCAGCGAGATAATACAAAGGGAATGGAAGTCAGGGTTTAAACCAAGAAGAGGTGTTCAATAAACCGATAAACTTAACAGTCAGATGTTTCCAGGAGATGGAGGCGTGGAGGTCCCCCGATGGCGCCGTAGTTGACACGTGAAGACTCTGGCCTGGTACTGGAGGAACGTGAGGCACTGGCTCCTGACAGCCACAACGTATCCTGGTGCTCCTGAGCGTGGTTTTGTGATCCCGGAGTGGAGTCTCAGCAGAGGAAGGATCGGAGACCCCGCGTGGTGGGGTCATGATCCACGAAGGAACCCGGGGTTGAGCTAGCTGACTCCGAGTATGCTTCCTGGTGAGGCCCACAGCGTGCACCGCCAGCAGTCAGCGGAACTGTACGGGACGTCTCTCCAGTCTCAGGGGTAGAAGCGCTTACAGTCCACACGCTTTTCACAGTCTGTCTACGTGTGTGTAGAAAGTCGGCCTGGTTTCCTAGAGTCGTGCTGCGGAGAGCGAGTCAACCTTCTCCTGCTGCGTGCGCTTTCTTCCTGCCGAAAGCCCGCTTTCCCACCCTCCATCTTTTTTATCTCTGACCTGCCCCCCGCAGTGAGGTGCAAAGGTCAGTCCAGGTCAAAAGTCTTCTCCCCGGCAACAATGGTGACAGCCTCAATAGTTCTGGCTCGGATACGAAAGGAGTACCACGGGCCCAGTCCATTTCCCTATACAATCACTAACCATGAGTGGAGAAAAAGTTTAAGTGATATCATTCATATTCTCTGAAAAAAGACGAAAAAAGCAAAAATTCTGACGTGGTATGTAAACTTTTGAGCACAACTGTATATCTGGATCGCCCGCCATGGCAGTGGGATACTCGATACCGGGCCGATGTATTGAAGGGATGTGTCACAGCGGCAGTGACCCGTTCCATGGCCCTGGGCGTCCAATAAAAGGGGAATATTTACAGGGGATGTTAGAGTTTGTAGTAAGGTATTCGTGACGCCACTTGTGGTATCTGGTCAGAGGTGACCAGCGCTGCAGTGCAGATCCTCTGAAACTGATGGTGTGATGCAGCAGAGTTGAAATAGCTTCCCACAAGTGAAGCTTGTCTCAGGGCAGAGAGATGGTATAGGAAGTAATGGTGCTGGAAGATGTAGCAGAGTGGAGTGTGTGCTTTAGGAAGGACTTGAGAGGACACAGTCAGATGCAGTTTCCAAAGCTTTACTTACAGTTTTTGAAGGCAAAGTATCCAGGGCATTGAGTACAGATGGTGCTGGAGTCGGTCGGCCTGAAAGCAATTTGGAATCCCCTTATTACAGGTGGGATGTGAGGTCTCCTTTCTAGCGCTGTTCTCTGAGGCACTGGCTGCTGTAAGCTCCGTCCACGTTCCTCTATCTGTCTCTTGTCTAGGTAGAACTTCAATCTCATAACAGGCAACTGTAGCCTGCTTCAGGAATCACTCACTTATGGAGTCTACGGCTCACATGTGCTGCTGCTGTGTAGTAGAGTCTTAGTTGGGGCAGAGAACCTGCTGTCTCCTGCCCTCTGGATTCTGCTGCTGGGACTTTAGTTTACCCACTCAGCCTCGGACTCCGGGGTCCGGTTTCTGGCGCTCAGACCTGGGAGTGAGCTCTGCTATAGCCCCTGTCTTCACCCAGCTTGTCTCCACATGTCTTTCCTCTCTAGTCCCTCCAGCCAGACTGACTAACTCCTCCTCCAGCCAGAATGTTCTAGAGGAGTACTCCTAAAATCAGGTGTTTGAGCTACCCCTTCTGGTCTGGAGTATGAAAGGTGTTGAATGCTGTGTTAACTGTTAAGGGATCCTTCTTTGCTTTCAGGCATGACATCACTCTCCCCTGGAGGCAGGCAAGGTCACTGTGGCAGCTAAACTCCTGGGGTGCCACATATCCTTCATGTAACCACTGTAGTTCAGTAATAGGGGTGGTGCAGAGAGTGGTTACAGGCATGGTTCAGTACACTAAGTGTGGTTGTAATTAGTGTTGAGCGATACTGCCCGATATCCTAAAATATCGGATCGGATTGGATCGGCCCGATACTCAAAAAGTATCGGGTATTGGCCGATCCGATACACAATGCAAGTCAATGGGACAGAAATATCGGAACTACAAAAACCCCTTTCTTTCCTTGTAAACACTAAATATACACACATAGAATACATATATATATATAATATATATATATATATACATGTCATTGTGACATGTATATATACATATATTTATAGTTCATACACTTCTACATAGTAAAATAGCCTCTGATTCAATTGCCGGGTAATGCCGGCTTTTGTGAAAATACAGAAGCACCCGACATGAAATGACACATGGTTTACATAGAGTTAACCATGTCTTTTCATGTAGTTTGATATCTGGTTTTCACAAACAATTACATGAGTGTATGTGTGCAAAATTTTACACCTGTAGGGTTAATTAAAGGTGTAAATTTGTTGTAAAAAAAAACCTGACTTTTTTGCTACGAATTTACACCTTTAATTAACCCCTACATGTGTCAAATTTTGCACACATACACTCATGTAATTGTTAGTGAAAACAATATATCAAACAACATGAAATGACATGGTTAACTCTATGTAAACCATGTGTCATTTCATGTCGGCTTCTGTATTTTCACAAAAGCCGGCAATTGAATTAGCGGCTATTATACTATGTAGAAGTGTATGAACTATAAATATAAATATATATATATATTAAATATATATAGTGTGTCACAAATTCATTGACGTTTTATATATATATATATATATATATATATATAAATATGAGGTGTAAAATTGTTGAAAAAAAATGCGTGGACTCCCGCCCTATTTTCTCAACCAGACAGACAAAGCCAGCGAGTAGGGGCAGATAATAAAGCCCAGAGAGGGACCATTATTTTTGGCCCCCCCGGCTACTAACATCTGCCCCCAGACACTCCAGAAAAGGCAAATCTATAATTAGATTCGCCCTTTCTGGCACTTTGCCCGTCTATTCCCATTGCCCTGTAGCGGTGTCGAATGGGTTAATAAGGGGTTAAAGCCACCTTGCTATTGAAATGTGAGTTTAAGCCAGGTTAATAATTGAGAGCTGTCAATTAGACAACTATCAATTAATCCTATTGTATGAAATAAAAATAAAACACACACACTTTAATTAAAAATCATTTTAATGAAATAAACACACAGTTTTTGACAATATTTTATTTTACTGCCATTCCTTGCGAAGCCCTTGTTCACCTGTAATAAAAATAAAATAATAAAGCAACATTATTCTTACCTATCCGATGTTCAGTCAGGTCCCCCGATGTAATCCTTCTGAAAGGGTTAATGTTTACTGCAGAGACTGCAGCTAATGCTGACAGTCTCACAGTAAACCCCGAATGAATGAGTTCCTCTCCTGGCTGACAGGAGAGGAAGTGGTTAGCATAATTGATTGCTCCCCACTTTCACTTCAGGCCAGCTAGGGACACCGCACTGCATCATGACGTCAGAGGGAATTCCGGCTGACCTGAAGTGAACTGATTAACAAAAATAGGGATCCCCTTGAAAAAAAAAATGGCGTGTGGTCCCCCCTATTTTTGTTAACCAGCCTGATAAAGCAGACTACTGAGGCCTGGTTTTTCAGGCTGTTAAGGAGCCAATATACATGGACCTTGCAAGCCTGATAATACCAGGCCACAGCAGTCTGCTTATCTCGGCTGGTTAACAAAAATAGGGATCCCCTCGGAAAAAAAAATGGCGTGGGGTCCCCCTATTTTTGTTAACCAGCCAAGTAAAATGCAGACTGCTGCGGCCTGGTATTAAAAGACTGTCAAGGCCCATGGATTTTGGCCCTCAACAGCCTAAAAATACCAGGCTGCAGCAGCCCCACAAATGGCGCATCCAAAGATGCGCCAATTGTGGCACTTTACCTGGCTCTTCCCACTTGCCCTGTAGCGGTGGCAAGCGGGGTAATAAGGGGTTAATGTCACCTTGATTGATCGTGACAATAAGCCCGGTTAATAAAGGAGAGGCGTCAATAAGACACCGATCCATTATTAATCATAGTTTGCAAATTTTAAAAAAAAACACAGCAAGAAAAAAGTCTTTTAATGAAATAAAATACCACACAGTTTTCATTAATTTTATTACACTCTCATTCCTGCGACGCCATCGATCTCCTGTAAAAAAACAAAAATAATAAACCAACACAAATACTCCCTGTCCGACGCAGTCCAAAATACCGAGTGTCCCACGACGAGTCCAGCTCTGCTACATCTGGATGACAGGCTGAGCCTGACATCCACATACAGCAGAGCTGCTTACCTGAGCTGCGTCCCCGGCGGTGATGTAATCCGGACTGGTTTACGGCCAGCTGTCGCGAGAGTACAGCTGGCCGAGATTACCCAGTACCCGGCAGTCACTGCAGTTATCGTGAGATTCTGCAAGTGACCACCAGGGACAAGGGTAATGGCGGCCATCCAGGAGGACATGACCACCGGGGAAGGGGATCTTCTGCCAGGTAAGTGCTGACTCTGCTGAGTCCTGACACCTGACAGACCCGACCGACACTGACAGTGACAGTTTCGGGGAGTTCCTGTGTCACGTACTTCGTTCTGTGACACAGGAACTTCCATAGACTTGGTCGGAAAACTCCGATTCCGGTATCCGATATGACAAAAATATCGGAACTCAGAATCGGAATTCCGATACAGCAAATATCGGCCGATACCCAATATTTGCAGTATCGGAATGCTCAACACTAGTTGTAATCTCTTCTTGGCACTTTGATTGTCAGCCGGTTAGCCTGCTCTGCAGACTGTATGTGCAAAACCAACTGTGTTTTAGCACACATTTTCAATTAAATGTTGAAGAATCAACCAACTAAAAGGGAACCTGTCATCTAATTCATGCTTCGTGAAACACTGGGAGCAAGATTTGGAAACCAACTGCTCTATTACAGCCATGCATGTGTTTCTGTAAAACACTGGGGCATTTCAGAGAAAAACATGCTTTAAATGCTGATCTGGACTTATTAAGATATGCAGACACACAGGGCTTAGCCTGTCAGTCTATGAAAGCGGGCAAGGAGAAGTCTTTGGGAACCTAACTTGGACTAGTCACTGATATGCATAGTCCATGGCTAACCTTTCAAATTATGCATACACATAGGGATAGAAGGGCAGGAAGATGTCACCATGGATATGACTTGGACATACAGTAGTCTATCTCTGACCTTTAAAAATATGTTTTCAATGAAATCCTGGATCATTTCCTAATAAAACATACACGTCTGCAATAGCACACCCGAACTCTGATTCATGTTGCCCCTAGTTCAATCAACATGAATCGCATAACAGGTTCCCATTATTAGAACATTAAACAGACAAAAGGGCAACCTCCACACCAGAAAATAAAGGGCTTTTACTGCACCACCTCTACTTACTGTCTACTCCAGCCAGCCCATTTTTTTCTAGTAGTGAACAAACAATCCACACTTGAGTCTTCATGGTACGCAGGTCTAATTGCAGCTGTCTACTTCGTAGACTAAACTTAAACATCCAGAGTAGACTCCCATGGGCTCAACATCTCCTATCTAACCTTACATTCCCTCCAGTAAGGCTTCTGTGGAGACCTACACAGTACAGTGAATGTCAACATCCTGAATGGTCAGACTCCACTAGACCCAAACTACTTGCAGTGACACCTCCAAGTGGTCCAATAGTAAAACAGCTAAATTACTCACTGTTAAGACTTCACATTACATCACATCCCTTCACAAGAGGAGATCCTCCTTCTCAACCCCCTCACAGACCCATTCTACATCTATTACACATTCAGGGCCGCCATCAGGGCATGACAACCCTTACTGCGGTATGGGGCCCAGTGATTAGGGGGGCCCGCCGCCGAGCACGCCGGTCTGCGCTCGGGCCCGGGGGCCCCCAACATTTTGAGGCTCTCGCTGCTCCCCAAGGGGCCCCCAGCTAGCGGCACATCACGCAGCCGCTATGGGGGCCCCTGTAAGGCAGGGGGGCCTGCCTGCCCCCAGCGCCGACTCCCCCCGACCCGCTGCTTTGAACTTTACCAGCGTCTGCCGGTACAGCTCAAAGCAATGATGAAGGAGAGAGCGTCAGCTGACGCTCCCTCTCCCATCATTCCCCGCTCTGTCTCTGACACAGCGAGTGCGCGCTCACTGTGTGCCAGGCAGAGCAGGAGACAGGAGCCGGGAGCAGTGCGAGCACGAGGAGAAGGTGAGGAGTGTTTTTTTTTTTTTTATAAAGCTGTCAGTACGTACTGAACTGTGGGTGGGTGGGGAAGAGATGAAGGCTGTACAATGTGGGCCCTGCTACTATATACTATGTGGGCCATGCTGTACTCTATGTAGGCCACGCTGTACACTATGTGGGCCCTGCTATATACTATGTGGGCCCTGCTGTACACTATGTGGGCCCTGCTATATACTATGTGGGCCCTGCCGTACTGTACAGTCATGGCCAAAAGTTTTGAGAATGACACAAATATTAATTTTTACAAAGTCTACTGCTTCACTTTTTCTACTGGCAATTTGCATATACTCCAGAATGTTATAAAGAGTGATCAGCTTAACAGCAATTACTTGCAAAGTCAATATTTGGCTAGAAAATGAACTTTATCCCCCAAAACATATTTCAACATCATTGCAGCCCTGCCTTAAAAGGACCAGCTTACCTCTTTTCAGTGATTGCTCCATTAACACAGGTGTGGGTGTTGATGAGGACATGGCTGGAGATCAATCTGTCATGATTAAGTAAGAATGACACCACTGGACACTTTAAAAGGAGGCTGGTGCTTGGCATCATTGTTTCTCTTCTGTTAACCATGGTTATCTCTAAAGAAACACGTGCAGTCATCATTGCAATGCACAAAAATGGCCTAACAGGGAAGAGTATCGCAGCTAGAAAGATTGCATCTCAGTCAACAATCTATCGCATCATCAAGAACTTCAAGGAGAGAGGTTCTATTGTTGCCAAAAAGGCTTCAGGGCGCCCAAGAAAGACCAGCAAGCGCCAGGACCATCTCTTAAAAGTGTTTCAGCTGCGGGATCGGGCTACCAGCAGTGCAGAGCTTGCTCAGGAATGGCAGCAGGCGGGTGTGAGTGCATCTGCACGCACTGTGAGGCGGAGACTCTTGGAGCAAGGCCTGGTCTCAAGGAGGGCTAGCATAGAAGCCACTTCTCTCCAGAAAAAACATCATGGACAGACTGATATTCTGCAAAAGGTACAGGCAGTGGACTGCTGAGGACTGGGGTAAAGTTATTTTCTCTGATGAATCCCCTTTTCGATTGTTTGGGACATCAGGAAAACGCCTCATTCGGAGAAGACAAGGTGAGCGCTACCACCAGTCTTGTCTCATGCCAACTGTTAAGCATCCTGAAACCATTCATGTGTGGGGTTGCTTCTCAGCCAAGGGAATCGGCTCTCTCACAGTCTTGCCTAAAAACACAGCCATGAATAAAGAATGATACCAGAATGTCCTCCAAGAGCAACTTCTCCCAACCCTCCAAGAGCAGTTTGGCGATCAACAATGCCTTTTCCAGCATGATGGAGCACCTTGCCATAAAGCAAAGGTGATAACTAAATGGCTCAGGGAACAAAACATAGAGATTTTGGGTCCATGGCCTGGAAACTCCCCAGATCTTAATCCCATTGAGAACTTGTGGTCAATCATCAAGAGATGGGTGGACAAACAAAAACCTAAAAATTCTGACAAAATGAAAGCATTGATTGTGCAAGAATGGACTGCTATCAGTCGGGATTTGGTCCAGAAGTTGATTGAGAGCATGCCAGGGAGAATTGCAGAGGTCCTGAAGAAGAAGGGTCAACACTGCAAATATTGACTTGCTGCATTAACTCATTCTAACTGTCAATATAAGCTTTTGTTACTCATATGTTTGCAATTATTATATTTCTGTCTGTGATAAAAACATCTGTCAAACACACATAAAAACCAGAGGGCAGCAGATCATGTGAAAATATAATATTTGTGTCATTCTCAAAACTTTTGGTCATGACTGTATACTATGTGGGTCCTTCTGTACAATGTGGCCTGCTATATACTATGTGGGCCCTGCTATATACTAGTGGGCCACACTGTACACTATGTGGGCCTGCCATATTCTATGTGGCCCTGCTGTATACTATGTGGGCCCTGCTGTACTATGTGGGCCCTGCTATATACTATGTGGGCCCTGCTATTACTATGTGGGCCCTGCTATATACTATGTGGGCCACGCTGTACACTATGTGGGCCCTGCTATATACTATGTGGGCCCTGCTGTACACTATGTAGGCCCTGCTATATACTATGTGGCCTGCTGTATACATGTGGGCCTGCTGTATACTATGTGGGCCCTGCTATATACTATGTGGGCCCTGCTATATACTATGTGGGCCCTGCTGTATACTATGTGGGCCCTGCTGTACTATGTGGGCCCTGCTATATACTATGTGGGCCTGCTATATACTATGTGGGCCCTGCTATATACTATGTGGGCCCTGCTGTACACTATGTGGACCCTGCTATATACTATGTGGGCCCTGCTGTACACTATGTAGGCCTGCTATATACTATGTGGGCCCTGCAGTATACTATGTGGCCCTGCTGATACTATGTGGGCCCTGCTATATACTATGTGGGCCACGCTGTACACTATGTGGGCCCTGCTATATACTATGTGGGCCCTGCTGTATACTATGTGGGCCCTGCTGTACAATGTGGGCTGTGCCATATACTGTGTGGGCCGTGCATATACTGTGTGGGCCGTGCTATATACTGTGTGGGCCGTGATATATACTGTGTGGGCCCTGCTATATACTATGTGGGCCCTGCAATATACTATTTGTGCCCTGCTATATACTATGTGGGCCCTGCAATATGCTATTTGGGCCCTGCTGTATACTATGTGGGCCCTGCAATATACTATTTGGGCCGCGCTATCTACTATGCGGGCCGCACTATATACTATGTGGGCCCTGCTATATACTATGTGGGCCGTAATATATACTTTGTTGGCTGTGTTATATACTATTGGGAGATATATCATATTTTATAGGGTGGCTGTGTTATATACTTTGTGGCTGTGTTATATACTATGGGGGCTACATTATATTCCTTTGGGGAGGCGGGCTGTATGATATTCTATTCGGGGATACATTATATTCTATGAGGGGCTGTATTATATTTATTATATTTTATGAGGAGTGATTGCATCATACTCTTATGAGGGGGCTACATTATACTGTATGAGGTGGCTACATTGTATTCTATGGGGGGCTAGATTATATTGTATGGGGGCTTCATTATACTTTATGAGGGAACTACATTATATTCTATGGGGGCTGCATTATACTATATGAGGAGGGCTACATTGTATTTTATGGAGGGGCTACATTATACTTTATAAGGGGCTCTCAATTATATTCTATGGGGGGTTTACATTATACTCTGTGGGGTGGCTGCATTATGCTCTGTGGGGTGGCTGCATTATGCTCTGTGGGGTGGCTGCATTATGCTCTATAGGGTGACTGCATTATACTATATGTGGGCTGCATTATACTGTATCGAGGACTATGGGGAATACATTATACCATATGAATAACTATGGGGTGCATTATACTATGGGAAGTGAATTGTACTACATGGATGACTATGGCGGTGCATTATACTATATGGAGCACTATGAGGAGTGTATTATACTATATGAATGACTGAGTGTAATTTAATATATGGAGGGCTATTAGGAGTGTATTATACTATATGGAGGACTATGGATACATTATATTATATGGAGGACTATGGGGTTTGCACTTTACAATATGGAGAACTGTGGTGCACATTATAATATATGGAGGACTATAGGGTGTATTATACTAAACAAGCAAAATGCTGCATATTCATTGAGTGATTGGTGTCAATGTGTCATTGGTGAGGGCATGGTGCAAAAGTGAAGTTTTTCCATGAAAGGGCGGAGGGATTTTGGAAGGTTTACGTGGTGGAGGAGGAGCTAGGGTGGATGCGGAACTGGTGGGTGGAGACTGGGCGGAGTCTCAAGGGGGGCCCCATAAATTTTGCCAGTATGGGGCCTCGAAATTCCTAGTGGCAGCCCTGTACACATTCACAGCATTCCCCAGTCCCCTTGCATTTTCTTTAGAATGACAAAGTTGCTCACCAAATATAGAGGCCAAAGCTCATACTTACACAAAGGCTAACTGCACTGTTTTGTCATCCACAGCAGACTACTCACACTCTCCCTAAATGGACAATACCTCCTTCTTTAATTTCTTCTACTCTCTGCAGCATGGTGGTATGAAGTTTTACTGTCAACGCTAAATGGGAGGAACAATTTAATATTAATTTTTCATGAGTGCTGGTTATTTCTCTATAGTTGCTCTGTGGGGCCTATCAAGTGTTTTGCATGTTGACAAGCTTAGGCACTGAGGGCTAATTCATCAAGATGTTTTCACCAAAATTCAGGCATATAAAACCTTGAAATGTCAAAAAGATGTTTTCAACTTGAAGTTGCATAGTGACTTTTGGCATCCTTACACCAGTCCCGGCTAGCTGCCAAAGTGAGTGGAAATGGGATGGTATGGGATGTGGTGAAGCCCACCCAGCAAATTCTTCAGAGGAGTAAATTACACCAGAAATGTACAGCGATTACAAGATGCGCCTAACGCATTAATAGGCTTGAATTTGGTGCTTCCCACACAAGCACTGCCTTAATTTAGGCTGGTGTACACAATGCTAGTTTAGATGAATCCAGCCCTGAGTCTTTCTACATAGATTGCCAAAATCAAATTGACTGAACTGTACCAATATTATATTCTTAAATTATGAAAGATCAATAGATTTAAAATAAATAAATGTAAAAGTTGTGATAACACTACACAGAAGAAAAATAAAACTATAAATTAAAGAAAAACACAGTAATGATGACTATATATTTCTTTATATATTGTTTACTATAGGAAAATACATTGAGAACCATGGCGTTATACACAACATGTTCTTTAACATCTCCAACTGGCACAAGGAAAATTATCTCTCTACACAAGGCATCTCTTCCTGGTGGGATAATGGATCACTTCCTATTTGGATTACAGCCCAGAGACAGGTATATATGTCTTGATACTATTTGCGTAAATGTAAACTAATTCAAAACTAAGTTTTCTATAGGAATAGCCGGATGGTTGGATAAATTCATACAATGTACAATGTATACTATCCACAGTGTACCTTTTGAATGTTGGGCAGACTCACTATTGCTGTCTAAGATTCAGGCAGCATAAACTTGGAGGAAATTGTCAGAGGAGCATGTAAAATTGTTGTTCGCATTATAGATGGTACCTGCGAACCCGACATGCACCGTAAATGATCAGTGAATGTTGGGAAGGGCTTTCAAAGGAGTCTATCAGCATGTAATGACTGTCCAAACCAAGTGCAGGTGATAATGTGCAGTGCATGATCAGCAAGTCTGTCAGTGCAGTGATGACAGTTTCTATAGCATGCAGATGCTGCTTCATCTGTATGCCATAGAAGCGATCAGCCTGCAAAAAATGATTGTCCCACAGTGGGACTGAGTAAAAAAGTTAGGAAAAAGTAAAACATTTTTTTTAAAATAATTGTAAAAATATAAAAAAAAATCAAAAACAATAATAAAAAAATCAATATATATTCTATCTCTAAGTAAATATTTAAATAAAAAAAACCAAAGCAATAAAAGTACACATATTTGGTATCGCCGCATCCTCAACGACCCGACCTATAAAACTGTCTCACCAGTTAACCCCTTTAGTGAACACCATAAAAAAAAACAAGGCAATAACACGCGATAAAAAAGACAGATATAAATAAACATGGTACTGCTGAAAACGTAATCTTGTCCCGCAAAAAACGAGCCGCCATACAGCTCCGTCAGCAGAAAAATAAAAAAGTTATAGCTCTCAGAATAAAGTGATGCAAAAACAATTATTTTTTTCTATAAAATAGTTTTTATTACATAAAAGCGACAAAACATAAAAAGATATAAATGAGGTATTGCTGTCATCGTACTAACCCAAAAAATAAAACTGCCTTATCAAGTTTACCACACTCGGAACGATTAAAACCCCCCCATAAAGAAATTCATGAATTGCAGTGTTTGCTCATTTTATCTCTCAAAAATTGGAATAGAAAGCGATCAAAAAATATCATGTGCCTGAAAATTGTACCAATAAATACGTCAGCTCATCCTGCAATAAACAAGACCTCACATGACTCTGTGGGCCAAAATATGGAAAAATTATAGCTCTCAAAATGTGATGATGCAAAAAATAATTTTTTGCAATAAGAAACGTCTTTTAGCGTGTGTCAGCAGCCAAACATAAAATCATTGTTTTCAACCTGGACGGTGCCAAGATGCAACCGTCCACTCTGATAACCACTGGTGAATGAGCTGCTGGGAATGCAGCATCAGTAACCGAGGGTGACGTCATAGAGGTTACCTCTGGTCACTGGGCTCTGTTCCCAGCCGGGCTGAGCTGCGGTGAGATCCTGTGAGATCCCCCCTAGCATCGTGAGCGCTCATAGTGCTAGCGGGGATCTCACTGAAGTTACCTCAGTTACATCCGCTCACTGGGCTCTGTTTCAGCCGGGCTGAGCTGCGGTGAGATCCGGGGTCACTTATAAAATTCACATACCAGGAAACAGTATATTAGTTCTAAAAAGGGGGCACTTATTGGGCATTGCCACTGTTTAGGCACATCAGGGGCTCTCCAAACGCGACATGACGCACACAGACTATTCCATCAAAGTCTACATTTCAAAACATCACTACCTCCCTTCTGAGCCCCGACGTGTGCCCAAACAGTAGTTTTCTTCCACATATGGAGTATCAGCGTACTCAGGACAAATTGGAAAACAACTTTTGGGGTCCAATTTCTCCTGTTACCCTTGGGAAAATTAAAAATTAGGGACTAAGAGATCATTTTTGTGGAAAAAAAATATTTTCTATTTTCACAGCCTGGCGTTTAAACTTTAGTGAAACACCTGGGGGTTCAAAGTTCTCACCACACATCTAGATAAGTTCCTTGGGGGATCTAGTTTCCAAAATGCAAACACACAGTAATCTCCAGCGATCTCAGGCAGGAAGGTAGTTACAAAAAATATTCCTTTATTTCTTTTCGTTAAAAGAGCATGTTACAGGTAGTGAATACCCCAGTGGATGGTAAAAATCTGTGATTAAGACTCCTTTAAGTTGAAACGTGTCAGATTTTTTACCATCCACTGGGCTATCCACTACCCGTAACATGCTCTATTAGGCTATGTGCACACGTTCAGGATTACTTGCGTTTTTTTTCGCAGGAAAAAACGCGTCAAAAACGCATGAATTAAGCATCCTATCATTTAGAATGAATTCTGCAATTTTTGTGCACATGGTGCGTTTTTTTTCCGCGAAAAAAACGCATTGTGGAAAAAGAAGCAACATGTTCATTAATTTTGCGGAATTCTAGCGTTTTTCCCGCTATATTATTGACCTAGAAAGCTCAGGGAAAAATCGCGGTAAAAACGTGTAAAATCTGCACAAAAAACTCGCAAAATCCGCTCAAAAAAACGCGCGTTTTTTACCGCGAAAAAATTTCGTTTTTGCTCAGGAATATTCTGCAAGCATTCCTGAATGTGTGCACTTAGCCTTAACGAAAAGAAATAAAGGAATATTTTTTATAACTACCTTCCTGCCTGAGATCGCTGGAGATTGTGTGTTTGGACTTGTATCCGCCAGGCCGGGGCAGCTCCGTGCGACGGTGTGGTTCCTGCTATCCGGAGGACGCTAAGGGTGAGCTGAGACATTTTTTCCATGAGTTTCCAAAATGGGGGCACTGGTGGGGAGTATGCTCTGTTTAGGCACATCAGGGGCTCTCCAAAAGCAACTTGGCGCTCCTTTCCTTCCGAGCTCTGACAGGCGCCAAAACAGTGGTTTAACCCCACATATGGGGTATCAGCGTACTCAGGACAAATTGCACAAGAACTTTTGGGGTCCAATTTCTTCTGTTACCATTGGAAAAATAAAAAATTGGGGTGAAAAGATCATTTTTGTGGAAAAAATATGATTTTTTTTAATTTTACGGCTCTACGTGTTAGGGGTCGAGTTCCCGCTTCTGCACAAGGGGAATTCGAGCCATTCCGGCTGCGGTCTCCCATTCGTCTCCGGCTGCAGTGGACTCTGCTCAGCTTAGACGTCGGTCCCAGCGTCTCGCCCAGTCTGGCAGTGTGCAGAGGATTACTGCTGCTCCTCCAGACTCTGCTATTGTGGCCAGTACTGGTTAGCGGCGAGCAGATGTCTTTAGGACAAAGTCCTTGTTTTTTCCCTTCTGAGCATGCCCAGGGTGAGATCTCTCATTGGAGATCAGGGTCACATGCTCAGGTACTTCAGCAGCTCCTATTGGTCTGCCAGGAAGGTCCTGTGACTACTGGGGTTCTGGAACAGGTTTCATTGGTCCTTGTTTCTGGCAGGTCCTGTAGCTGTTATTATAAAAGGGTGGCAATGCTGAGCCGCCATGCGCTAGTATCAACCATTATATGCTTTGCGCCAGTGTGGTCATGCGTGTGTGTGGTTAGGCCCCGGCTGAAATAAGCCCCTAGAATACCGACTTAATCGGTGAGGAGTTTGGTATGCTAGCTGGTCAGGGTCGGTGTCCTAGATGCCCTAGATTACCGGCATAACCGGTGAGGAGTTTGATTGCCGTATTCAGGGTCTGGCGTTCAGACACCATAGATTGCGGGTGACTCCCGCGAGGACGTTAGCGCATGATCACGTTCTATGTTCGCTTAGCACTTACTGTGTACCTGGGTGCCTGACAGGACACAGAACTTTTTCTCAGCGGCTCTGTGATGTAACAGGGTTCGCTTTCAACGCTAGACAGCGCCCTAGCGTGTTTATTTTGCGACTCAGTTGTGTTTAGTGAGTTCGCACACATCGCCATATAGCGCTGCGGCACTCCTAGCGGCTCTGTGAAATAACAGAGTTCGCACATATTGCCACAGCGCATTGCGGTGTTTATTTTGGCGACTCTGCGGGATAATAGAGTTTGCGTCTTGCGCCATTTTACTAGCAGCAGGTTCCGCCTGCACGGTGGACCCCGGGCTGCGAACGCACCTCCCTACCTCATATATTTGGTGCGTTCCACAGACCCTAACATAATACTAGCGCCAGGGTCTGGCTAGTAAAATGGCGGATGACCAGCGTCTATCGTAGTACATCCAGCAGCTGGAGGGTAGGTTGGTGGCTCTTGAGCGCACAACCTCAGCTGTGGATGTTACCGCAGTCGCTGTTCAGGCTGCTAGCGTGGCTGCAGCCAGTTTGTCTTCTGCCACCTCTGCCCCTACATTATCCCACCTCCCGCTTCCTGACAAGTTTGCCGGTGACAGCAAGCAATGTCGGGGATTCGTGAGTCAGTGCTCTATACAGCTCGAGCTTCTGGCTGCACGTTTCCCCACGGATCGGGCACAAGTGGGTTTTGTACTCTCTCTACTCCAACAGAGCGTTGGAGTGGGCAACGCCGCTGTGGGAGCGCAACGATCTTGTGATGCGGAGTGCTCCTCTTTTCCTGGAGGCTCTTAAAAAGGTCTATTTAGGACCTCAGGTCACCCACGATACGGCGCTACAACTGCTGGCATTGGCACAGGGTTCGTCTTTGGTCAGTCAGTTTTCCGTCCAGTTTCGGACTCTGGCCTCAGAGCTAGACTGATCGGATAAAGTTCTTATTCCAGTCTACTGGCGAGGACGGGCTGACCATGTTAAAGACGCTTTGGCTACCAGGGAGATTCCCGCCACACTGGAGAAGCTTATCTCCATATCTACCTGCATCGACCTCGTTTTCACGAGCGGAGGTTGGAGCGGGCCCAGTGTAGGCAGAGTATTCGGTTGGCTCCCACCTTTGCCAAACCTCTCGAATCCCCCGATCTGGCGTCCGAACCCCAAAAGTCCACAGAGGTTCCTCATGCAGGACCTAAGTCTCGGACCGTCTGAGTATCCGTGGTCTGTAACCTTTGTCAGCAGACAGGACACTATGCCAACAAATGTCCACAGCGATCGGGGAAGCGATCGCGTCTAGTGGCCCTGGGAGGAGGTTCACTAGAGACAGCGGCATTTTCCTCCAAGATGACACTTAAAGGGACAATCACTGTAGGCACTTCCACTCTCACCGCCGACCTTTGCGTGGACTCGGAGCAGAGGGGAACTTCATGTCCTCTAACTTTGCTCGCCGTCATGCAATACCTCTGGTGGCGCTTGACAAATCAGTAACTGTCCGGGTAGTAAATGGGTCGACATTGCCCTCACAAATTACACACCAGACTGTTCCACTTGCATTGTTTGTATCTCCTTCCCATCAGGAACTTATTTCCCTACTCGTCCTTCCCGAGGGAATAGACGAGATCCTACTAGGTATACCTTGGCTCCGTTTCCACTCCCCACATATAGAGTGGACTTCGGGTAGGATACTGGGTTGGAGTGATGCATGTAGAGGCAGATGTGTCAGGAGTTGCATTCAGGTTACCACTTCTGAGTTACCCGCAGATCTTACTCCACTTCCCAAGTGCTACTGGTCATATGCAGACGTGTTCTCCAAGAAGGCTGCGAAGACTCTTCCACCTCATCGCCCCTTGACTGTCCTATCGACCTCTTGCCTGGCACAGAACCTCCTCGGGAAGGGTCTATCCCCTCTCTCTTCCTGAGACAGAGGCCATGTCGCAATATATTCAGGAGAACTTGGCAAGAGGGTTTATTAGGAAGTCGGTGTCACCGGCAGGGGCGGGATTCTTCTTCGTGCAGAAGAAGAACGAAGAATTACGTCCGTGTATTGATTACAGGGGTCTTAATGCCATCACCGTTAAAAACAAGCACCCGTTGCCCCTGATTTCTGAGCTCTTTGATAGGCTTCGGGAGCAAGGGTATTCACTAAACTAGATCTGTGCGGTGCTTATAACCTGATTCGCATCCGTGAGGGGGACGAATGGAAGACGGCTTTTAATACCAGGGATGGGCATTACGAATATCTGGTGATGCCCTTTGGGCTCTGTAATGCCCCAGCAATTTTCCAAGACTTTGTCAATGACATCTTCCGGGATATGCTCTCCACCTCGGTCGTAGTCTATCTGGATGATATACTCATATTCTATCCAGATATTGACTCCCACCGGAGAGATGTCTGCAGAGTCTTCGACCTCTTACGGGCTAATTCCCTTTATGCTAAGTTAGAGAAATGTATGTTTGAGCTGGAGTCTTTACCTTTCCTTGGTTATATCATCTCAACCCAGGGATTGGCTATGGATCCGGCCAAACTACAGGCTGGACTGGCAGGAACCCCACTCTCTTAAAGCGGTGCAGCGCTTTATGGGGTTCGTTAATTACTATCGCCAGTTCATTCCCCATTTCTCTACCTTGGTAGCTCCCTTGGCAGCCCTCACCAAGAAGGGAGCAAATCCCAAATTGTAGTCGGAAGAGGTCTCCAAGGCTTTCACTTCTATTAAGTCTCATTTTGCTAGCGCTCCCATCCTACATCGCCCCGATGTTGATAAACCATTTTTATTGGAGGTGGATGCCTCATCCTTGGTGCTGGAGCAGTCCTCTTCCAAAAGGATGCTCAAGGTCGGAAGCATCCTTGCTTCTTCTCTAAGACCTTCACATCAGCGGAGAGGAATTATTCCATCGGAGATAAGGAGTTGCTAGCCATGAAGTTGGCCTTCTTTGAGTGGAGACATCTGTTGGAGGGGGCCCGCTTTCCCTTCCAAGTCTTCACCGACCACAAAAATTTGGTGTATCTGCAGACAGCCCAGCGGCTTAACTCTCGCCAGGCCAGATGGTCCTTGTTCTTCTCCCGGTTTAATTTCACACTCCATTTCCTCTCGGGAGAGAAGAATATTCGTGCCGACACTCTCTCTCGCTCTGTGGTGTCCTCTGAGGAGGAGGTGGAGGAGCCTCGGCTTATTGTTCCCACAGAGAGCCTGAGAACAGTGGCCCCGGTTTCGCTAGAGTCTGTGTCCCCGGGCAAGACTTTTGTGCCTACCAATTTGCGACCGGAGGTACTCTCTTGGGCACATTCGTCCAGGATGGGTGGACACTTTGGGGCAAAGAGGACATCTGAATTGCTGGCGAGGACATACTGGTGGCCGCATATGGTCAGTGATGTTGGGGACTATGTTCGGGCGTGTGTCTCCTGCGCCAAGAATAAGTCTCCACTGGCAACGGCCAGCTGGGTTACTTTACCCTTTGCCGGTGGCAGACAGGCCCTGGGAGATGGCTGGGATGGACTTTGTGGTGGGCTTGCCCAAGTCTCAGGGTTGCACCATCATTTGGGTAATAACCGACCATTTCTCCAAAATGGTGCATCTGGTGCCGCTACCACGGTTACCTTCTGCACGGGCTCTGGCAGCGTTGTTCGTTAGGCACATCTTCTGTTTACACAGCATGCCGGACAAGATTGTCAGTGACCGAGGTCCCCAGTTTGCGTCTCGGTTCTGGAGAGAGCTTTGTCGTCTACTCAGTATTGAGTTAAATCTCTCTTCAGCGTACCATCCTGAGACGAATGGGTTGGTAGAGAAGGCCAACCAGACCTTGGTCACCTATCTACGACATTTTGTCTCTGCCAGGCAGGATGACTGGGCATCCTTGCTACCATGGGCTGAGTTTGCACTAAACAATGCTGTGGCTGACTCCACCGGACAGACTCCATTCCTCGTGAACTACAGTCAGCATCCGCGGGTTCCGGTGCCCATGCCCGTGTCTTCCGCCGACTCCAGGGTGGCAGACTGGGCTGTGGAGGCACGGGACATTTGGGATCGTACCCAGGATGCCATTCAGGCATCCAAGGAGAGGATGAGGTCCTCCGCCGACGCACATCGGCGCCCCGCTCCAACATTTGCTCCTGGGGACTTGGTGTGGCTCTCCGCCCGTAACATTAGGCTGCGAGTTGAGTCCACTAAGTTGGCACCCCGCTACCTGGGTCCTTTCAAGGTCCTCGAGCAGGTTAACCCTGTGGTATACCGTTTGGCTCTTCCACCACGCCTGGGTATCTCTGACAACTTTCACGTATCCCTCTTGAAACCCGTGCTCATGTCCCGGTTTTCCGAGTCATCAACCGGGACATCGGGTTCGTCTACGGATGACCATGAGGTGAACGCCATCGTAGGGTGTAAGGTGGTAAGGGGCAAAAGATTTTATTTGGTGGATTGGAGGGGTTATGGGCCTGAGGATAGGTCCTGGAAGCCTGCCGAGCACGTTCACACTCTGCAGCTCATTGCTGCTTTTGAAAGCAGCGAGGCCCAGAGAAGGGGGGGCCCTAGGAGGGGGGGTAATGTTAGGGGTCGAGTTTCCGCTTCTGCACAAGGGGAATCTCGAGCCATTCCGGCTGCAGTCTCCCATTCGTCTCCGGCCGCAGTTGACTCTGCTCAGCTTAGACGTCGGTCCCAGCGTCTCGCCCAGTCTGGCAGTGTGCAGAGGATTACTGCTGCTCCTCCAGACTCTGCTATTGTAGCCAGTCCTGGTTAGCGGCGAGCAGATGTCTTTAGGACAAAGTCCTTGTTTTTCCCTTCTGAGCATGCCCAGGGTGAGATCTCTCATTGGAGATCAGGGGTCACATGCTCAGGTACTTCAGCAGCTCCTATTGGTCTGCCTGGAAGGTCCTGTGACTACTGGTGTTCTGGAACAGGTTTCATTGGTCCTTGTTTCTGGCAGGTCCTGTAGCTGTTATTATAAAAGGGTGGTAATGCTGAGCCGCCATGCGCTAGTATCAACCATTATATGCTTTGCGCCAGTGTGGTCATGCGTGTGTGTGGTTAGGGGCCCCTAGAATACCGACTTAATCGGTGAGGAGTTTGGTATGCTAGCTGGTCAGGGTCGGTGTCCTAGATGCCCTAGATTACCGGCATAACCGGTGAGGAGTTTGATTGCCGTATTCAGGGTCTGGCGTTCAGACACCATAGATTGCGGGTGACTCCCGCGAGGACGTTAGCGCATGATCACGTTCTATGTTCGCTTAGCACTTACTGTGTACCTGGGTGCCTGACAGGACACAGAACTTTTTCTCAGCGGCTCTGTGATGTAACAGGGTTCGCTTTCAACGCTAGACAGCGCCCTAGCGTGTTTATTTTGCGACTCAGTTGTGTTTAGTGAGTTCGCACACATCGCCATATAGCGCTGCGGCACTCCTAGCGGCTCTGTGAAATAACAGAGTTCGCACATATTGCCACAGTGCATTGCGGTGTTTATTTTGGCGACTCTGCGGGATAACAGAGTTTGCGTCTTGCGCCATTTTACTAGCAGCAGGTTCCGCCTGCACGGTGGACCGCGGGCTGCGAACGCACCTCCCTACCTCATATATTTGGTGCGTTCCGCAGACCCTAACACTACGTTATAAACTTCTGTGAAGCCCTTGGGGGTTCAAAGTATTCACCAGCCATCTAGATAAGTTCCTTGGGGGCGGTCTAGTTTCCAAAATGGGGTCATTTGTGGGGGTTTTCCACTGTTTAGGCACATCAGGGCTCTCCAAATGGAACATCGTGTCTGATCTTAATTCCAGTCAATTTTGCGTTGAAAAGTCAAACGGCGCTCCTTCCGAGCTCTGCCATGCGCCCAAACAGTGGTTTCCCCCCACATATGAGGTATCAGCGAACTCAGGACAAATTGCACAATAACTTTTATGGTACAGTTTCTCTTGTTACCCTTGGGAAAATTAAAAAATTTAGATCTGAAGTAAATTTTTTGTGAAAAAAGTATTTTTTTTAAAGGGAATTTGTCACCCCATTTTTGGCCTATGAGATATGGCCACCGCCATCAGGGACTTATCTACAGCATTCTGTAATGCTGTAGATAAGCCCCCGATGTCACCTGAAAGAGAAGAAAAACGAGTTATATTATACTCACCCAGGGTTGGTCCGCCGTCCGGTCCGGTCCGATGTGCGGCGCGGTCCGGTTCGGTGCCTCCCATCTTCTAGCGAAGATGGCATCTTCTTTCCGTCCCGTAGCGGCTCCTGTGCAGGTGCACTGGTCTACCCTGGTGAGGGCAAAGCAGAGTACTGAAGTGCGCAGGCGCCAGACCTGTTATGTTACGGTAGCTGAGGAGTGCAGGTAAAAAAGGAAATACACCAGAGCAGTTGGAATCTATGAGATTGCAGTACCCTGACTAACCACCACAACTAGAGGCAGCCGTGGAGCGTTCCTACGTTGGTCCTAGACGCCTCGTCACAGCCTGAGAAACTAACTACACCTAAAGATAGAAATAGGAAAGCTATCTGCCCCGGAGCAGAACCCCAAAGATAATAGAAAGCCCCCAAACATGTAATGGCGGTTAGACAAGAGGAAATACTGACACAGAAAGAAAATAGTATGAGCAAACGCTGGGGCCCAAACTATCTAAATAGAAAAGGATAGGAAGGGTACTTACTGCAATCCCAGAAAACCCTGAAAAAACACCAACTCTACTAATTTCAAAATCACCTGAGATCACACGACCTCTACCACCTAAATTAGTTCTCTGGTGTAACAAAAACAAAACAGCAGCCACTGAAAAAACTGGAAAAAGCAAAAGTACAAAACACAGTGGCTGGACTAAACTGAGAGGGCAAAAGCCCCCGGAGGGGACCCTGAAGGCCCCCACAGAAGTGCAGGACAAAATGCAAAAATATAGCAAAAACACAAAATAAGAAATTGTCTTATCTGATAGCAGGAGATGCAGACACGACACAGCAGGCTACAAGGGAAACTGGAAAGAAGGATTCAGACCAGAACAATTGATCACCGGCAACCCTGATGGGAAAATGACTCCCTTACATAAGACCAATCAGTAACACCTGATTCCCAGTCCTCACAATCCTCACTAGTACCGCTTGTAACCACCAGAGGGAGCCTCTGCTCAGAACTCATCTCAAACCCATTCACAACACAGACCTCTCTGACCTTTCCTGGCGCCTGAGCACTGCAGTACTCTGCTCTGTCCTCACCAGGGCAGATCAGTGTGCCTGCGCAGGAGCCACGATGGGATGGAAAGAAGAGGCCGGCTTCGCTAGAAGATGGGAGGCGCCAAACCAGACGGCCCGCCCATCGGACCGGACCGGACGGCGGACCGCCCCTGGGTGAGTATAATATAACTAGTTTTTCTAATCTTTCAGGTGACATCGGGGCTTATCTACAGCATTCCAGAATGCTGTAGATAAGCCCCTGATGGCGGTGGCCGCATCTCATAGGCCAAAAATGGGGTGACAGATTCCCTTTAAACATTCCAAAAATTCCTGTGAAGTACCAGAAAGATTAATAAACTTCTTGAATGTGGTTTTGAGCACCTTGAGGGATGCAGTTTTTATAATGGTGTCACTTTTGGGTATTTTCTATCATATAGACCCCTCAAAGTGACTACAAATGTGATGTGGTCCCTAAAAAAAAAATTGCTTCCAAAATTGTGCTAATGTAAAGTAGACATGTGGGAAATGTTACTTATTAAGTATTTTATGTGACATATCTCTGTGATTTAAGGCCATGAAAATTCAAAGTTGGAAAATTGCGAAATTTTCAAAATTTTCGCCAAATTTCCATTTTTTCACAAATAAACGCAAGCCATATCAAAGAAATTTTACAACTATAATGAAGTACAATATGTCACGATAAAAAAAATGTCAGAATCACCGGGATCCATGAAAGCGTTCCAGAGTTATTACCTCATAAAGGAACAGTGGACAGAATTGTAAAAAATTGGCCCATTCATTAACATGCAAACCACCCTTTGGGGTTAAGGGGTAAATGTTTTATTTATTTCAAGCTTTATCTATTTGCGTTTTCCCTGGACTTGAGAAAGCGGGAACAGCAGAACACTCTTTTGGTATTTGGCTAATGATAGTCTATAGCAGTGATGGTAAACTGTTTGGAGACCAAGAGCCCAAACTGAAATCCAATACCCACATATTTATCACAATGTGCCTACATGATAATTTTACCTGAATACTGAGGTTTTCATTTTAAAAAAACAACTCGTATATTAAAAATATTTGTTTTAAAAGAAAAGCGCAATAACAGAGCTTTGAATGATACAAACTATTTTTTATTGAAAGTTTGTATTTGGCACACTTCTCTGGAAGTCCCCAGTTTGTGTCTCGTTCTGGAGAGAGCTTTCTCGTCTACTCAGTATTGAGTTAAATCTCTCTTCGGCATATCATCCCGAGATGAATGGGTTGGTAGAGAGGGCCAACCAGACCTTGGTCACATATCTGTGACACTTTGTCTCTGTCAGGCAGGATGACTGGGCATCTTTGTTACCGTGAGCAGAGTTTGCGTTGAACAACGCCGTGGCAGACTCCACTGGACAGACACCATTCCTCCTTAATTACGGTCAGCATCTGCGGGTTCCTGTGCCTATGCCCGTGTCTTCCACCGTCTCCAGGGTGGCCGACTGGGCTGTGGAGGCACGGGACATTTGGGACCATACTCAGGACGCCATTCAGGCCTCCAAGGAGAGGATGAGGTCCTCAGCCGACGCACATCGGCGCCCCGCTCCGACATTTGCTGCCGGTGACTTGGTGTGGCTCTCCGCCCGTAACATCAGGCTGCGAGTGGAGTCAACCAAGTTGGCACCCCGTTACTTGGGTCCCTTCAAAGTCCTCGAGCAGGTTAACCCTGTGGTATACCGTTTGGCCCTTCCACCATGCCTGGGTATCTCCGACACCTTTCATGTGTCCCTCTTGAAACCCGTGGTCATGTCCCGGTTCTCTGAGTCATCTGCCGGGACATCGGGTTCATCTACGGACGATCATGAGGTAAACGCTATTGTAGGGTGCAAGGTGGTACGGGGCAAAAAGTTTTATTTGGTGGATTGGAGGGGTTATGGGCCTAAGGATAGGTCCTGGGAGCCTGTTGAGCACGTTTACGCTCCACAGCTCATTGCTGCCTTTGAGCGTAGTGAGGCCCAAAGGAGAGGGGGCCCTAGGGAGGGGGATAATATTAGGGGTCGAGTTCCCACTCCTGCACAAGGGGAATCTCGAGCTATCCCTGCTGCGGTCTCCCATCCGTCTCCGGCCGCAGTGGAGCCTGCTCAGCAGAGACGTCGGTCCCAGCGTCTCGCTCAGTCTAGTGCTGTGCAGAGGATGACTGCTGCCTCTCCAGGTCCTGCTATTGTAGCCAGTGCAGGTCAGCGGCAAGCAGACTCAGTTGGGACAAGGTCCTGTGTTTTCCTTTCTGAGCATGCCTAGAGTAAGATCTCTCAAAGGAGATCAGGGGTCACATGCTCAGCTACTGCAGCAGCTCCTATTGGTCCCCCAGGAAGGTCCTGAAACTACATGTGTTCTTGTATAGTTTCTCATTGGTCATTTTCTGGTAGGTCCTGTAGTTGCTACTATAAAAGGGTGACATGGCTGTGCCGCCATGCGCTAGTGTCAATTGCATTATGTGCTTTGCGCCAGTGTGATCTTGCTCGCATGTGGTTAGGGCTTGGCTGAAATAAGCCCCTAGAATACCGGCACCTCCGGTGAGGAGATTGTATGCACGTGTTTAGGGCTTGGCTGAAATAAGCCCCTAGAATACCGGCTTCTCCGGTGAGGAGATTGTCTGATTGCGTTGCTGATTGCATGACCACGGACTGCTGTCCGCACAGCAGTTGTCTGTGCATCCCTGTGAAGTTAACAGGACACAGTCCATATCTCTGCGGTTCTACCTTAGCGACTCTGTGGAGTAACAGAGTTTGCTTATACCGCCATATAGTGCCACAGTATCTATATTTGCAACTCTGTGAAGTAACAGAGTTCGCCTATACCGCCATCTTGCTTGCAGCAGGCTCTGCCTGCACGGTGGACCCCGATCTGCGAACGCACCCACTATTTATATTTATCTGGTTCGTTCCGCAGATCCTAACATATATAATTCCACATGTGTTAATTCATAGCTTTGATGCCTTCAGTGTGAATGTACAATTTTCATAGTCATGAAAATACAGAAAAATCTTTGAATGAGAAGGTCTGTCCAAACTTTTGGTCTGTATTGTACATCACATCAGACACTGGTGCTGGAATACGGTATATACATCACAGGAGACACAGAGGCTAGAGCACATACATCACATGAGATATTTGAGGCTGTTACACACATTACATGAGACATTGAGGTTGGAGTACATACTTCCCGGAAGACATTAGTGCTGGATTATATACTTTTCAGGAGGTATTGGAACGGGAATGTATACCTCACAGGAGACATTGGGGCTGGAGTTTATACTACACAGGAGAAATTGGGGCTGGAGAATACTTGACAAGAGACTTTGAGGGCTGCAGTATATACTGCTCAGGAGATATTGGAACTGGAATGTATATTTCACAGGATGATATAGGAAAGATGTATATCTTCGTACCGTGTTAGCCAGTAGATAGAAAAATATTTAGACTTGAGAGTCCTCAGTGGTTGATACCTTTTAATGGCTAACTGAAAAGATGGTAACAAATTGCAAGCTTTCGAGACTACTCAGGTCTCTTCATCAGGCAAAGACTAAAACAAAAACTGAAGAATCACATATTTATACACAAGAGGACACAGGAATAATGCAATAGGTAAGACATGTGACGTGAAGCAGAACTGTCATTATGGCAGAGGGATGAACATAAATATTGGAACAGATATGTAACATTTTTTCAGGAGACTGCGCCTGAGGGAATACTTCAATGATACAGAAGATTCAGAAAACACTCGGACTGAAGGAAAAGGGATCCCAACAATCAAGAAGAGGTCAGACTGGACACCTCCACCTGGACGTAACCCTCATTTGGATAAATATATAGACTCATTCAGACATTTGATAAAATCCACCATCATAGCCACCAACAAGAGACAAGCCTCCAACATCAGTGCCCAGGAGAGAAAGGCCATACAGTCTCTGAAAACCAACAAAGAAATCATCATTAAACCTGCTGACAAGGGAGTGCAATAGTCATGATGAACACATCAGACTATATGAAGGAAGCAAACAGACAACTTACGGACACACGCTACTACAGAAAACTGGAGTCGGACCCTACACAGGACTATTACAAGGAACTAAGCAAGTTGGTATCTTGTCTGTCTGACAAATCCATAAGAGCTGATGACCTGATACCAGAAAGTCCAAGAACAGGGACGTTTTACATGCTTCCCAAAATCCACAAAGCTGGGAATCCAGGAGGCCGATTATTTCATGTGTGGACACCCTTACTGAGCAGGTATCTGGATGGCTGGAGGGTATTCTTAAACCCCTGGTAAAGGATACACCCAGCTACATTCAGGACACAACTGACCTACTGAATAAACTAGCAGCAATAGGTCCCTTACCAGAAGGAACTATCCTGGCCACCATGGATGTGGAATCTTTGTACTCTAATATCCCACACCAGGATGGATTAAATGCCTGCAAAGTCTTCATGGGAAACACCGCGAATGATGCTGATTCTGTGGTGAAACTCACAAAATTCATCCTCACCCACAATTACTTTGAATTTGACAACAAGATATATCTTCAGGAGACTGGCACAGCGATGGGAAGTAAAATGGCTCCACAGTATGCAAATCTTTTCATGGCCAAGCTTGAAAGCGAATTTTTGTCCTCATGTCCCATCAGGCCTCGGGCCTACTACCGCTACATTGATGACATTTTAATCATCTGGACGGAGTCTGAACAACAGCTAAAGACGTTCCATGAACAGTTCAACCAATTTCATCCCACCATCAACTTAACACTTAACTACTCCAGCACTGAAATTAACTTTTTAGACACCACCATTAAGCTAAAGAACAATGAAATAGAGACATCCCTGTATCAGAAGCCAATCGACCGTCCAACATACCTTAAATGGGACAGTTTCCATCCAAAACACATAAAAAACTCTATTGTCTACAGCCAAGCCATCAGATACAACCGTATATGTTCCAACCCCATGGATAGAGATGAACACCTTGGTCGCCTCAGAAAGACTTTTTTGAACCAGGGCTACCATCCAAGAACAATTGAGAACCAAATTACAAGAGCCACCAGAATATCAAGGAATCACCTGCTACATTACAAAGCTAAAGAAGAAAATAACCGGGTGCCTCTAGTGGTCACCTACAATCCAAATCTGGAGATGCTAAGGGGAGCTGCACGGAAACTACAACCTTTACTACAAAAAGATGCCCGATTACAATCCATATTTCCAGACCCCCCACTACTATGTTTTAGGCAGCCCCCAAATCTAAGAAACATCATTGTCAGAAGCTCCCTGTCCTCCCCAACAGCTGCAGGAACCTTTCCTTGCAAACAGAAGAAGTGCAAAACCTGTCCATCTATAATGACCACGGACAAGATAAAGATCCCCAACTCCCATCAGGACTACAAGATCCCAGGTACTTTCAGCTGCATCACATCTAATGTGGTGTACCTAATTATATGTACTAAATGTCAACTGGGGGTCTGTATGTGGGGGAGACCGGGCAAAAACTGAGAACAAGGATGAATTCTCATCGCCACACAATAAGAGAAAAAAGAATGGATCTACCTGTGGCCAAACACTTTTGTATGCCCGGTCATAGCATGATGGATATGGAATTACTGGTATTAAAAGTAAAGATGTGTATCTTCGTACCGTGTTAGCCAGTAGATAGAAAAATATTTAGACTTGAGAGTCCTCAGTGGTTGATACCTTTTAATGGCTAACTGAAAAGATGGTAACAAATTGCAAGCTTTCGAGACTACGCAGGTCTCTTCATCGTGAAGAGACCTGCGTAGTCTCGAAAGCTTGCAATTTGTTACCATCTTTTCAGTTAGCCATTAAAAGGTATCAACCACTGAGGACTCTCAAGTCTAAATATTTTGGTATTAAAAGCTAACTTCAAATCTGAGCAAGATAGAAAGATTTGGGAATATAAACTTATGATGACCTTTGACACTCTTAGTGCTGGAATGAACGTGTCACATGGATTCATGTCTGTGTACATCAATTAAGGAATCTGCTTCTCTGACCTGGGGCATCAAAACACAATACCAGACCCCAATCAGAGGGCAATAAAACTCTCACTCCTTATCTATGAACTGTTCCAATATTTATGTTCATCCCTCTGCCATAATGACAGTTCTGCTTCACGTCACGTCTTACCTATTGCATTATTCCTGTGTCCTCTTGTGTATAAATATGTGATTCTTCAGTTTTTGTTTTAGTCTTTGCCTGATGAAGAGACCTGAGTAGTCTCGAAAGCTTGCAATTTGTTACCATCTTTTCAGTTAGCCATTAAAAGGTATCAACCACTGAGGACTCTCAGGTTTAAATATTTTTTTATTTCACAGGAGACATTTAGGACTGGAGTATATACTGCACAGGAGAAATTGAGACTGGAGTATATACTTCACAGGAGACATTGTGGCTCGTGCATATATCATAGGAGACATTGAGGCTGATGCATGCATCACATGAGACATTGGGGCTGGTACATGCATCACAAGAAACATTTGAGGCTGGTGCACATATCACAGGAGATATTGGGGCTGGTGCATATTTCACAGGAGACATTTGGGGATGGTACATGAGTCGCCCGCCAGGGCCGTGGGGTACTCGGCACCGAGCCCGTTCACTTCTATGGGGGATGTCACGGCGACACAGCTCGGTCCGTGGCCCTGGGCGCTCACTGAAAAGGGGGGATTATTTACAGGGGATTAAAGGTTTGTAGAAATTCAAGATGCCACCTGTGGTACCTGGTCAGTGTGACCAGCGCTGCTGTGTAAATCCGCTGAGGGGTTGTTTCTGGGCAGCAAGGTGTTAAGTCTTCCACAGGCAAGACTGGGTCCCTCAGGGTAGATAGCGGTGAGGGGTGCAGGATGGAGAAGGGGAGTTCAGCTGTAGGAGCAATAATGTGAACACACACACAAAAGTCTCTTTCTGTACCTTTACTGAAGATGTTATTGCAGGCACGTCCCGGGGTACTGGCAGGGTGGAGGATGCACGTCCAGTATTCCCACTGAGTAGGTGTAGGGCCTCCTTACTCCTGTAGTGTGAGTTTCTGACCTGTATGAAACGAAGTCTAACTCTGTCTTCACGTATACGCCCGGCTGACTTTGTGGTGGAGCCTTCTCTTGGATAGAACAGTGTCTCTGTATGCAGCATCCTGCTAGACCCCGTCTTCCTGACCCCGGTTACGTATCAGCACTCCTGGGCCCCTGCGACCTGTAGTCCAGCAGGGTCTCCGGTATCTCCTACTAGTCGTGTAGATGCTAGCAAGCTCGGACCCGGCGTCCGGTTATTCAGAGTAGAGGTAAGCTATCAATGCTGTTTCAACCTCTATTACTCTCTTCTTCTCTTCCACTCGCCTTTCGTCCTACTCCGACCCTTAACATAAGCACACTAGCAGTAGATGGCTGATTCTTCTCTCTCTTCACAGCTCTCAAAGCGTCGGCACGCTTGCTCACTGAAACTGCACTCAGTTGACTCAGTTCTGATGAGGCTGAAGTGGCTATCTTTCTCCACTCGTACTAGCCTCCACACATTGAACTAAGCTCAAGGCTGCAGTCTTCAGGTTCTTTCAATCACTGCTGTTCTCTTTCCTTCCTTCTTTCTGAGCTCTGTCTGAAGCAGCTATCAGGACCTTCCGTCTACTGATCTGTGCACACTTCTAGGAGCTGACTCTCCACACTCCAAGAGAACTAACAGCTTCACAACTTTCTGAGGTAATCTAATCACACTTCTGCTCTCTGTGGTGACTACACTCGTTCTGAGCTAATCTGCCTGCTGTGGCTTCACCATCCTTATATATATATACTCTAAAAGGGCTCCCTCTGGTGGCTCTCGGGATTAGTGAAGCTGTGAATGAATATCAGGTCTCTTGTGGGTGTTACCTTTGGTGCATCCTCCTGGGAAATGTGATTCCAAGCGCAGCTGGGCTACACAGTACACACTTTACAGGAGACATTGAGGCATGTGCACGCATCACAGGAGATATTTTGGCTGATGCATGCATCAGAGGAGACATTTCGGTCAGGAGCAAGCATCACAGGAGACATTTGTGGCTGATGCATGCATCACACATGACAGTTCAGGCTTGTGCATGCATCATACGAGCCATTTGGGGTTGTGCATGCATCACACGAGACACTGGGGCTGGTGCACGCATGTGCACACATCACAGGAGACATATTACCATAGTATGCTTTATGCTATTTATGTAGAGTGCCATTATATACATTCTATTAGAGTGGCCACGCTATGTCTAAAATTTTATTTGGAGTCTACTACACCTGTATATGATGAAAGTACAAAGTACAAAGAAGGTGAGAGCCTAGCTTTACGTATTAATTTCAGTTCTAAAGATAGTACAAAAATGCAGTTTATGATAACCTATTGTAAGTTTTAACCTCTTGCTTCAGCATTTTTCCTTTCCACTTCTTCCAAGAGCCATAACTTTTTTTTATTTTTCCATTTTCATAGATGTATGAGGTTTTTTTTTTATTATTGCAGGATGAGTTGTAGTTTTGAACAATACCATTCACTTTATAATATACTGAAAAGTAGAAAAAAATCAAAGTTGGATGAAAATGTGGTGAAAAAAATGCAATTCCATCAATAATTCATTGTATCGTGAAAATGACCTAGAAGCATTATTCTCCAGGTCAGTTTAACACTTTTCTGACATCGGGCGTAAATTTACGCCGATGTCGGACTCCCTCTCTTTGATGTGGGCTCCAGCAGTGAGCCCACATCTTTTCTGGGACATGTCAGCTGTGTTGAACAGCTGACATGTGCCCGTAACAGCCGCGGGTGGAATCGCGATCCACCCTCGGCTATTAACCAGTTAAATGCCGCTGTCAAACTCTGACAGTGGCATTTAACATGCACTTCCGGCAATCGTGTTGGAAATCTGCCCATCGGTGACCCCCGTCACGTGATCACGGGTCACCGATGGGTTGGCATGACAACCAGAGGCCTCCTGGAGACCTCCATAGTTGTCACTGCCGGATTGCTATGAGCGCCACCCGGTGGTCGGCACTCAAAGCAAGTGAAGTATTCTGATACATACAGGTGATCTGATCATCGCCTGTATGTAGCAGAGCCGATCGGACAAGTGCAGCTTCTAGTCTCCCACGGAGACTATTGAGACATGCCAAAAGTGAAAAAAAATGTTTTTAAAAATATAAAAAAATAAAAATATTTAAAAGTTCAAATCACCCCCCTTTCGCCCCATTCAAAATAAAACAATAAAAAAATAAAATATTAACATACTTTTGTCATGATTGGGCAGAAAAGTATTCACATCGATCTTGTAAATCTCTGAAATACATGATTCAGATGGATTCTCTAATGGAAGATTCCGTATAAGACTAAGTGCACATCTTGCGGATTCTGCTGTGGAATTTTCCGCGCAGATTTTGCTAAATCCGCAGGTAAAATTAATAGTGTTTTACCTGCGGATTTAGTGCAGATTTACTGTAGTTTTTGTGCGGATTTCCTCTGCATTTTGAGACCTGCGGATTCCTATAAAGGAGCAGGTCTCAAAATGCTGCGGATCTGCACAAAAGAAGTGACATGCTGCAGTTTTAAATCCGCACAAAATCTGCGAGGAAAAATCAGCAGCATGTGCACTGCATTTTTTTATTTCCCTTGACTAGAATGGTTCTGTACATCAATTGCAGTTCTGCTGCAGATCCGCAGGGCCAAATCCGCTGTGGATCCGCAGCAGAATCTGCAACATGTGCACATACCCTTACTGCAGTTTTTGTGCAGATTTCCCCTGCCGTTTGGGACCTGCAGATTCCTATAATGGAGCAGGTCTCAAAACGCTGCAGTTCTGCACAAAAGAAGTGACATGCTGCAGTTTTAAATCCGCACAAAATGTGCGTGGAAAAATCTGCAGCATGTGCACAGCTTTATTTTGATTTCCATTGACTAGAATGGTACTGTACATCACTTGCAGTTCTGCTGCAAGGCAAAATCTGGTGCAGAACTGCAACAAAATCCGCAACATGTGCACATACCCTAACAGAGACCCTGAGGTGCCAGAACAACAGAAACCCTCTATATGTGAAATCATTTTACAAACTAAACTCCCTCATGTAGGGGTGCAGTGATCATATTGACACCACATGTGCCTCACTCATTACATTTTTACCACTAAAATGGTGTTTTAGCCCCAAGTTTTTAATTTTTCTAAGGGCTAATAGAAAAAAATGGACCTGTTTTTTGTAAAAAAAATGTCCTGAGTGCACCAATACCCTACATGTAATCGGGAAATATTTTTCAGGCACAGTGCAAAACTCATAAAGCAAGGAGCGCCAGCAGAGGCGTAGCTAGGGGTTCAGTTCAAGGGGGGCGAAACATCTGAGTGAGCCCCTAACAGTAGGACATATCATTGGAGCAACCTGCGCAACCGCACATGGGCGCAAGAGGTAAGGGGGCCCATATATTCCTCCAAAGAAGGTGCAATTTTGCATTTTTACGAGCTCTTGGGCTGCAAAGCGCCCATATATTGTTCTTGCACAGGGGCCCTTTCTGTCTGTGTCTCCTTGTGGCCCATACCAGGTAATCATGATTATAGCTATGGTGGCACAGGGGAACCTCAGGAGATGACTGCACTGTTATTGAAAATAAATCTCCATACAAACACCAGCACTGATATAATAATAATTTTATTTCTATAGCGTCAACATATAGCACTTTACATTATAGAGGGGACTTGTACAGACAATAGACATTACAGCATAACAATAATCACAGATCAAAGTAGATACCAAGAGGAATGAGGGCCCTGCTCGCAAGCTTACAATCTATGAGGAAAAAGGGGAGACACAAAAGGTAGATGGTAACAATTGCTTTCATTGTTCGGACCAGCCAAAGTGTAAGAATCGGTGTTCATGTAATTCTGCATGAACCAGTTAACAGCCAATGTACAGTTATATGAAAAAGTTTGGGCACCCCTATTAATCTTAAGCATAATGTTTTATAAAAATTGGTGTTTTTGCAACAGCTATTTCAGTTTGATATGTCCACTTCTGGCCTCAACAAGAACTGTCCCTGTATTCTTCCATTTCCTTACTATGTTCCTCACAGTGGAAATCTCTGAGACAGCTTTTTGTATCCTTCCCCTGAACAACTATGTTGAATAATCTTTGTTTTCAGATCATTTGACAGTTGTTTTGAGGAGCCCATGATGCCACTCTTCAGAGGAGATTCAAACAGGAGAACAACTTGCAAGTGGCCACTTTAAGTAGCTTTTCTCATGATTGCATACACCTGGCTATGAAGTTCAAAGCTCAATGAGGTTACAAAACAAAAAAAGTGCTTTAGTAAGTCAGTAAAAAGTAGGTAAGAGTATTTAAAACAAGAAAATGATAAGGGTGCCCATACTTATGCACCTATCAAATTTTGTTTGAATGCAGATTGCACATGTTCTGCTAGTACAATAAACCTCATTTCAAGGCAGAAACATTACTGTGTCCTATAGTTATTAGATATATCTAACTGAAATAGCTGTTGCAAAAACACCAATTTTTATCAAACATTAAACTTAAGATTAATAGGGTGCCCAAACTTTTTCATATAACTGTATATAGAATGATGTCCCCACTGCTCCTCCAATACACAGTACAATCGTTAATAGTGTTCTGACACTGCGGCGCCTGCACTGAGAGCTCCTCTGCAGGGAGGAAATTAACTTTATTCTTCCCGGCAGCCTTGCTCTTCCAGTCATAGGGGCTGCGCTGGCACGGTTTCAGTCACCGCTCTGTGTATAGAAAGTGGCGGCTGTAACAGCACCCCGGTACTGACTGACAGAAGGCTCAGCACCGTCTCCCACACAGTAACTACCCTACTGGTGCCCCTATAAATAATAATGCTTCTTAAGTGCCCACATAATAATTGAGTAGCCCTATGTACAGTAGTAATGGCCCCAGCATCACTGATGTGAGCAGGGGGTCTTGTGATGACTCTTTCGGCTTCTCCAAATTATCTTCTATTGCGAGAAGTCAAACTTATCTAGTCGACATGTGCAAATAGCAAACGTGGTCGCATGACCGCCGGATCGCACCAATGGTCCTGGGGTCTCATGACAGCAGGTGCACATATCATGATTTGGCCTTCTGTAGTTTCAGAGTGACTGCAGACAATTATCCCGAGCCTTTAATAACTTTAATAATTTCATAATTCATTTATATTATAAACAGAATGCAGCTCGTGGTTACACTTGTTAAGGGGCCGACAGACGGACTTATTTCTTATGCGAGGATCGTATCGCCATCCTCGGACTGACAGTTGGCTCTCCTGACCTGAGTGTAACAGCTGCATAGTAATCCATCACACTGTCACGCTCATGTCAGGAGCGGCAGCGGGCAGTCCGAGGATTGCGAAGTGATCCTCGCATGAGTTATACGGCCGTCTGCCTGCACCCTTATGCTAAGGCCGGGGTCACATGTGCGAGAAACTCGCACGAGTCTCGCCCCTCAACACCTGGCACTGCTGCCGGCTGCATGTATTTCTATGTATTTCTATGCAGCGCACATGCCGGTCCGAGTGCTGGCGGCAGCGCTGGGTGTTGATGCGCGAGATTTTCGTATCACACTCGCAAGTGTGACGCCGGCCTTATACTTATCCTGGTTATACTAATACTTAGATATTAACCCCATCTTCTCACATTAACCCTCCAGTGCCCTGTCTCCTCTCTCCCATAATACCCTGTCCTCTTCACATTCAGTTCCCAGTGCTCTAGCCCCAACAATACCCCATCCTTTTACATTAACCCTCTAGTGCCCTAGCCCCCACAATACCCCATCCTTCACATTAAGCCCCCAGTGCCCTAGACCCCACAATAACCTCCAGCCTCTCAAAATTAACCCCCAGTGCCCTTCTCCTCTCCCATAATACCCATCCTCTGACAATAACCCACCCAGTGCCCTAGCCACCATCCTCTTACATACACCCCCCAGTGCCATAGCCCCACAATACCTTCATCCTCACACATAACCAACACTTCCCTAGCCCCAACAACACCCCATCCTCACATTCACCCAGTGCGTCTCCTCCCCCATAATACCCCCCATCCTCTACATCAACCCACAGTGACCATGACTATCCAAGCTAAACGAATGTAATCATTCCATCCCTATTTTCCAGAAACAAGCAGCAATGAATGTTGCCAAGTGAAAATTGCAAACAGCTGTTGTAGTGACCAGTACATTGTAGTGACCAGTATGTTATGCCCAACCAGTGCTTCTGGAGGCTTGCATCGGTAAGTTAGGTGGGCTACCATCGCTTCAGAAAGGCCAAACGTGGATGCAATATGTGGTTTAGGTACACTGTGGGGCTCAGAAGGGAGGGAGGCATTTGGATTTGGGAGTGGAGAATTTGCTGAATTTCTTCTGACGGATGAGGAGCCATTTCACTTTTCTCGAGCATTTGTGCTACCAGTAACTTGGAAGCCCCTTATATTTGCGTTAACAGATGACGGACCTAAATCAGGGCTTGCTTTTTTGTGGATTGAGTTGACGCTTTTATTGGGAACATTTTACATAACATTTGGGATCATATTGATCTGGCGCTCTATGCTGACCACTTACTTTGGGGTTTCCATCTAAATCTCCGAGTGACGTGATTCAGATGAAACCACTGAGTGAGCCATACACTATAATGAGGCAGCAGGGTTACTCTGGAATCTGTCTGGCCTCTTTTCAGCAGTGTCTTTCTTTTCAGAAGTACACAAAAGTGTGGCCGATGGCACTTTTATGGAATCCTAAAATGACAGACTAAATCTGCAGATAAAAAGGACAAAAAAAGGATAAAAACTGTGCAGATTTTGACCTGCAGTTTCTGCCAAGAGATGTAGATTCTGTGCAGAAAATTATGCAGACCAATCTGCAACTTGTGCACATACCCTTAATGTGACATGGCACCCTCAAACCATTCCAGCAAAATCTGAACTCCAATATGGCGCCTCTTCCCTTCTGAGCTTTGCACAGTGCCTCAAAAGTAGTATACCCCAACATATGATGTATCGGCGTACTCAGGAGAAATTGCACAACAAATTGTATGGTGCAATTTCTCCTGTTACCCTTATAAAAATGCAATATTTTGTGGTAAAAACATTTGTGGAGAAAATGTGATTATTTTTATTTTTACAGCTCAATGTTATAAACTTCTGTGAAGCACCTGAGGGTTCGATATGCTCACCACACATCTAGATCATTTCCATGAGGGGTCTAGTTTCCAAAACGGTGTCACTTGGGGGGATTTTCACTGCTTTGGCACATCAGATGCTCTCCAAATGCGACATGGCGTTCACCAATTGTTCCAGAAAATTTTGTATTCAAAAAGTCAAGTGGCGCTTCTTCCTTTCTAAGCTCAGCTGTGCACCCAGCCAGTGGTTTTCTCCCTCATATGGGGTATCGGCGTACACAGGAGAAATTAAATAATAAATTTAATAAAGTAGACATGTGTGAAATGTTACTTATTAAGTATTTTGTGTGACATATGTCTGTGATTTAAGGGAGTGAAAATTCAAAGTTGAAAAATTGCAAAATTTTCGTCAAATTTCCATTTTTTTCACAAATAAACATAAGTCATAACAAAGAAATTTTACCACTATCATGAAGTACGAAAAAAACAATCTCAGAATCACCAGGATCCATGGAAGTGTTCCAGCGTTATAACCTCGTAAAGGGTCAGTGGTCAGAATTGTAAAAATTGGCTTGTTTATTAACGTGCAAACCACCCTCGAGGTAAAGGAATTAAACTTGGGAAAATCATAAAAAAATAACATTTCCCATCTTTCTGTACCTGTTTTTTTTTTTTCATTAAAAATGCTGCAAAAACTGATGACATTGTTTTTTGCTGTGTTTTATCTGCTTTTTGCACTTACTCATTGCTTTCTATGGGCGCAAAAACATTGCAAAAAAGCTGAAAGAAGTGACATGCTGCAGTTTTCAAAAAAGCAGCAGTTGTCCGATTTAGTCAGGAAAAAAAAAACAAAGCTTTTGATGGGATTGTAAAAAGCAGCTTTTAATGTGCATAAAAAAGCAGCAAAAAATGCAGCAAAAAAGCAACATGTGAATATAGCCTTACTAAGTAAATATCATCATGTGTGCATTAACTGAGATTATTTTTTTTCCCAGGGTTTAAAAACTGGATCACTTTTCTTCCCTGGTGGCAATGCCACATATAGAGGTGAAACTGTAAACATTAAAAAAGTTGAAAGTAAATTACACAACTATAGCAATGAAGCTGAATGGAAAGAAAATGTAGACACCGTGATGAAGTGGTTCACAAAGGAAAATCTTGACTTTGTAGCACTATATTTTGGAGAACCTGATGTGACAGGACACAAACATGGACCAGATACTCAGCAGCGCAAAGACATTGTTAGACAAATAGATCGCATGGTTGGACACATACGGAATCAAGTGCGACATTACGGCTTGGAATCCAAACTTAATGTTATAATCACTGCAGATCATGGTATGACTACAGTACAGAAAGGCAAGGATGAGATTGTCCTGAAAGATATACCAGGCTTCTCTCTTTCTGATCTTCAATTTCATTTAGTGGATTATGGGCCAGCAGGACTTCTAGTACCTAAAGAAGGAAACTTGGAAAAAGTATATCAAGCATTGAAAGGTGGTCACCCTAAATTGAATGTTTACAAGAAAGAGGAGGTTCCCAACAGATTGCACTATTCAAACAATGAAAGAATCACACCATTAGTATTGTATGGAGAGCCAGGATATGTCATACATAGTGTGAGTACCCTTATTTTACCCTTACATTTGGCAATCTAAAATTTGGTAATTTTACCCGTAGAATTGAAATGCTGAATTTACATAGTTCTAAAATAGGAAATCATAGACTTTTTGAGCCTAAATAAAAGCATTTACAACAGTGTTTCTCAACTCCAGCTATCAAGACCCACCAACAGGTCAAGTTTTTAGGATATCGTTAGTATTGCACAGGTAATAATTTCATCACCTGCTCAAGCATTAATTCCATCACCAATGCAATACTAAGGAAATCCTGAAAACATGACCTGTTGGTGGGTCTTGAGAACTGGAGTTGAGAAACACTGATTTAAAAGTAGGTAATTTAATCATTTAAAGGGGTTATCTCAAGCTTTTCAGGAGCACACCACTCCCCAGTCTTCTAGCTTCCTGTTTGCAGAGGGTAGTGTACTCCAGGTTGATTGACAATTCTGACCAGTGGCATGGTTTGTACAGTTGGCCTAAACTGTGCCCTCTCTGGAGAAGCTCAAGGGCTCTATGTCATATAGCTTGTAAGGATTGCAGTCAGGCTCGGACTGGCCCACAGAAGAACAGGAGAATCCTCCAGTGGGCCCCTGTGAGGAGTGGGTCACCACCCTCTTATATGTGCAGCACCTGGCACAATACACTTGATTCACTATTTACAGACAAAGGCAGCATCATTTTTATTCAACAATCTACCAATTTTATTGCTACAGAAATTTGTGAATGAGGATAAAGTCATATTTGCATGTAGCTGAAAAGTGGGGCCCTGTGGTGGATGTTAATGGTGGACTCTTGGTATCCCAGTCCAACACTGACTGCACTACGTGTCTTATGATGGAATCCTTGTTGCAACTGCCAGAATAATATTTTAAATTCCCATGCTGCTTAAATAAAGTGTTAACTTTATTCTGTGGGTCAGCATGATTAAGGTGATACCAAATGTATATAGTTCATATTTATGTTTAATTATGTTTCTACATTAAATACACTAAAAAAAGTAATTACAAAAACACTAGTGCATGCCCTCATCATCTCCCGCCTCGACTACTGCAACCTCCTACTCTCTGGCCTTCCCTCTAGCACTCTGGCACCACTCCAATCCATCCTGCACTCTGCTGCACGACTAATACACTTGTCTCCCCGCTATTCCCCAGCCTCTCCTCTCTGCCAAGCCCTTCATTGGCTTCCTATCGTTCAGAGGCTCCAGTTCAAAACCCTAACCATGACCTACAAAGCCATCCACAATCTGTCTCCTCCATACATCTGTGACATGGTCTCCCGGTACATACCCACACGCAACCTTCGATCCTCTCAAGATCTCCTCCTCTACTCCCTCTTATCTCTTCTTCCCACAACCGCATACAAAGCTTCTCCCGAGCCTCTCCCATACTCTGGAACTCTCTACCCCAACACATCAGACTCGCGCCTACCATGGAAACCTTCAAAAAGAACCTGAAGACCCACCTCTTCCGACAAGCCTACAACCTGCAGTGATCATCAGTCTACTGAACCACCGCACGATCAGCTCTTCCCTCTCCTAGTGTATCCTCACCCATCCGTGTAGATTGTGAGCCCTCGCGGGCAGGGTCCTCTCTCCTTCTGTACTTGTGTGTGCCTTGTATTGCTCATGTTTACTGTACTTGTCTATATTTGCCCCTCTTCACATGTAAAGCGCCATGGAATAAATGGCGCTATAAAAATCTATAATAATAATAATAATAATAATTTTTTTTTTTGTGTCACAATATTCTGAGAGCTATGCATTTTACATTTTCACTTTCAATGGCCCTGTGTGATGGCTTACTTATGCCCTAATAAGATCTAATTTACTTTGACAACATTTTGGGCTACATACAACCTTTTGAGCATTTTTTACTTAACTCTTTGGAGAAACAAGAGAAACAAAACCAGCAATTCTAGCATTGTTCTTTACAGTGTTCACTGTAAAGAATAAATAATTAAGCAGTCTTAACCCCTTAACGACCGCCGATACGCCTTTTAACGGCGGTCATTAAGGGTACTTAAACCACAGCGCCGTTAATTAACGGCGCTGTGGAAAAAGTGAATAGCGCCCCCCAGGGGCGCATTTTCTCCGGGGTCTCGGCTACCGGGGGTAGCCGAGACCCCAGAGAACATGAATCGGGTCGGTTTTTACCGACACCGATGTTGCGATCGCCGTTATTAACCCTATAACGGCGACCGCAAAAAAAAAAAAAAGTTGTGCCATTTAATTTCTCTGTCCTCTGATGTAATCGGACATCAGAGGACAGAGAAAAAGGGTCCCCAGGACCCCATGTGGCCCCCAATAAGATCTATGTGGCCCCCGGGCCCTCCGGTGTCCCCCGGTGCCGGCGCCGTTAAGACAATGGCGGGCGCATGCCCAGTGCGCCCGCCGCTATGTGCCGCTGTGCTGGTGGGGGGATGGGCAAATATTCTCTGGGGTCTCGGCTACCGGGGGTAGCCGAGACCCCAGAGAACATGATCCGGGTCGGTATTCACCGATCCCGGTGTTGCGATCGCGGCTATGCAAGCATAGCCGCGATCGCAAAAAAAAAAAAAAAAGATTTCTCTCCCCTCTGATGTGATCGCACATCAGAGGGGAGAAAATGAGGGTCCCCCGATCGCCCCCCCATATACTTACCGGTGTCCTCCGTCCTCCCGCAGGCCCCAGGATCCCGGCTTCTTCTCCCTGCAAAAAAAAAAATGCTTTGGCGGCAGATTCAAATTTTTTTTCATTCATTCTCATAAAAGTACATTTTGATCACTGTGATAAACTATCACAGTGATCAAAATAAAAATAAAAAAACATAACCCCCCCATTTATCACCCCCTTAGTTAGGGGCATATAATAAAAAGTAGAAATTATATTTATTTTCATTTTTCTGTTAGGGTTAGGGTTATAATTAGGGTTACAATTAGGGTTTAGGTTATAATTAGGGTTAGGGTTAGCATTAGGCTGGTTTCACACATCCGGTGTGCGCCTGACGGCGCCCCCGGCATTTAGCCGCAGCGCCGCATCAGAAAATCTGAGGCGCCGCATGTCAATGCGTTGCATGCGGTTTTGTCCGGATGCGGCGCAAATGTACATTGCGGCGGCCGGACAAAAAGCTGCATGTAACGTTTTTTTTTTTGCCGGATGGTTTCTGATGTCTCCGGGCATCAGAAACCATCCGGCAAAAAACCGCATGCGGCCGCCGGCGGCGCGTCAGGTTTTCTGATGCGGCGCTGCGGCAAAATGCCGGGGGCGCCGACAGGCGCCCGCCGGAAGTGTGAAAGCAGCCTTAGGGTAAGGGTTATAATTAGCGTTAGGGTTAGGCTGGGTTCATACTGCGTTATGGCAGTCCGTTAGACGGACTGCGTTACACCGCGGTATAACGCGGTGTAACGCAGTCCGTTAACGCTGCCATTCACCCCCATTTGAGAGCGCATTGCGACGCATGCCGTAAAGCGGCATGCGTTTGCGACGTGCCATCATTCAGTGACGGAGCCTCGGACGCGGGCTGCAGCGTTTGGGCTCCGTCACCGCTAGCGCAGATGAATCATCTGCTGATTCCTCTGCGCTAGCGGGTATAGCATAATGCGATCGCGTTATGCTATACCATTACCAGCCCGTCAACGCTATGTGTTGAATGGGCTGGTAAAACGCAAAATGAACCTAGCCTTAGGGTTAGGGTTATAATTAGGGTTAGAATTAGGGTTAGGGTTACAATTAGGGTTAGGGTTATAATTAAGGTTATAATTAAGGTTAGGGTTACAATTAGGGTTGGAATTAGGGTTGGGATTTAGGTTAGGATTAGGGTTAGGGGTGTGTTGGGATTAGGGTTGGAGCTAGAATTGAGGGATTTCCACTATTTAGGCACATCAGGGGGTCTCCAAACACGATGTGGCGTTCAAAAAGTCAAATGGCGCTCCCTCCCTTCCGAGCCCTGCCGTGCGCCCAAACAGTGGTTTACCCCAACATATGGGGTATCAGCGTACTCAGGACAAATTGCACACCAATTTTGGGGTTCTAATTTCTCCGATTACCCTTGGGAAAATAAAAAATAGCTGGCTAAAAAAAATCATTTTTGAGAAAAAAAATGATTTTTCATTTTCACGGCTCTGCGTTTATAAATTTCTGTGAAGCACTATGGGGTTAAAAGTGCTCACCACACATCTAGATAAGCTCCTTAAAGGGTCTAGTTTCCAAAATGGGGTCACTTGTGGGGGGTTTCCACTGTTTAGGCTCATCTGGGGCACTGCAAACGGAACATGACCCCCACCAACGTCTGCATTCCAAAACGTTATTACTTCCTTTCCAAGCCCTGCTGTGCGCCAAAACAGTTCCCCCCCCACATATTTGGTATCAGCGTACTCAGGACAAATTGGACAACAACTTTTGGGGTCCAATTTCCTTGTGAAAAATCAAAAATTTGGGACTAAAAAATCATTTTTGTGGAAAATTGATTTTTTTTTTCACACCCAGGCATTATAAACTTTTGTGAAACACTTGGAGGTTCAAAGTGCTCACCACAGATCTAGATAAGTTCCTTATGGGGTCTAGTTTCCAAAATGGGGTCACTTGTGGGGGTTTTCCACTGTTTAGGCTCATCTGGGGCACTGCAAACGGAACATGACCCCCACCAACGTCTGCATTCCAAAACGTTATTACTTCCTTTCCAAGCCCTGCTGTGCGCCAAAACAGTTTCCCCCCCCCACATATTTGGTATCAGCGTACTCAGGACAAATTGGACAACAACTTTTGGGGTCCAATTTCCTTGTGAAAAATCAAAAATTTGGGACTAAAAAATCATTTTTGTGGAAAATTGTTTTTTTTTTTTTTTCACACCCAGGCATTATAAACTTTTGTGAAACACTTGGGGGTTCAAAGTGCTCACAGCGGATCTAGATAAGTTCCATAGGTGGTCTAGTTTCCAAAATGGTGTTACTTGTGGGGGGTTTCCACTGTTTAGGCGCATCAGGGGCTCTCCAAACGCGACATGGTGTCCAATCTCAATTCCAGCCAATTTTGGTTTGAAAAAGTCAAACGGTGCTGCTTCCATTCCAAGCCCTGCCGTGCGCCCAAACAGTGGTCCCCCCCCATATATGGGGTATCAGCATACTCAGGACAAATTGTACAACAACTTTTGTTGTCCAATTTCTCCTGTTACCCTTGTGAAAATAAAAAATTGGGGACTAAACGATCAGGTTTGTGGAAAAAATATGATTTTTTATTTTCACGCCCGGGCGTTATAAACTTCTGTGAAGCACTTGGGGCTTCAAAGTGCTCACCACACATCTAGATAAGTTCCTTAGGGGGTCTAGTTTCCAAAATGGGGTCACTTGTGGGGGGTTTCCACTGTTTAGACACATCAGGGCCTCTACAAATGCGACATGGCGTCCAGCCAATTCCGCGTTGAAAAAGTCAAACGGAGCTCCTTCCCTTGCGACCTCTGCCGTGCGCCCAAAAAGTGGTTTACCCCAACATATGGGGTATCGGCATGCTCAGGACAAATTGCACAAAAACTTTTGGGGTCTTGTTACCCTTGGGAAAATAAAAATTGGGGTGAAAAGATCATTTTTGTGGAAAAAATATGATTTTTTATTTTCACGGCTCTACGTTATAAACTTGTGTGAATCACTTGGAGGTTCAAAGTGCTCACCACACATCTATATAAGTTCCTTAGGGGGTCTAGTTTCCAAAATGGGGTCACTTGTTGGGGGTTTCCACTGTTTAGGCACATCAGGGGCTCTCTAAACGCGACATGGCATCCAGCCAATTCTGCGTTGAAAAAGTCAAACAGCGCTCCTTCCCTTGCGACCTCTGCCGTGCGCCCAAAAAGTGGTTTACCCCCACATATGGGGTATCAGCATGCTCAGGACAAATTGCACAAAAACTTTTGCGGTCTTATTACCCTTGGGAAATTAAAAATTGGGGTGAAAAGATCATTTTTGTGGAAAAAAATATTTTTTTTTTTCACGGCTCTAGGTTATAAACTTGTGTGAAGCACTTGGTGTGTTTCCACTGTTTAGGCACATCAGGGGCTATCTAAACGCGACATGGCATTCAGCCAATTCTGCGTTGAAAAAGTCAAACGGCGCTCCTTCCCTTGCGACCTCTGCCACGCGCCCAAAAAGTGGTTTACCCCCACATATGGGGTATCGAAGTATTCAGAAGAAATTGCACAACAAATTTTGTGGTTCATTTTTTCTTTTAACACTTGTGAAAATAAAAAAACTTGGTTCCGAAGTAAAGCTTTTGCAAAAAAAGTTAAATGTCAATTTTTTCCTTCCACATTGCTTCAGCTCCTGTGAAGCACTTGAAGGGTTAATAAACTTCTTGAATGTGGTTTTGAGCACCTTGAGGGGTGCAGTTTTTAGAATGGTGTCACTTTTGGGTATTTTCTATCATATAGACCCCTCAAAGTGACTTCAAATGTGATGTGGTCCCTAAAAAAAAAATGGTGTTGTAAAAATGAGAAATCGCTGGTCAACTTTTAACCCTTATAACTTCGTAACAAAAAAAAATTTTGGTCCCAAAATTGTGCTGATGTAAAGTAGACATGTGGGAAATGTTATTTATTAAGAAATTTGTGTGACATATCTCTCTGATTTAAGGGCATAAAAATTTAAAGTTTGAAAATTGTTAAATTTTCAAAATTTTCGCCATATTTCCGTTTTTTTTCATAAACACAAGTCATATCAAAGAAATTTTACCACTAACGTGAAGTACAATATGTCACGAAAAAACAATCTCAGAATCAGCGGGATTCGTTAAAGCGTTCCAGAGTTATAACCTCATAAAGTGACAGTGGTCAGAATTGTAAAAATTGGCCCGGTCATTAAGCTGCAAAATGGCTCTGTCCTTAAGGGGTTAATGTATGGATCGTTATGGATACAATCATGACATACTGTATATGCATGTGTGTAATTTTTGAAGTGTTTTTTTTTTCCAGATTAAAACACTTTTGATATCTGTCATTTTTTTTAATAATGCTCGCAATATATATTTGTTATTATTATTATTAATAATAATAAACACTGTTCACTACACAATATAATTGACATGTTAACTATAGTCCAAATTTAGAAAAAATGAAAGTCAAAATATATTAAAAACATCATGTTTATTTAGAATATATAAAAATAGAACAAAAATGACATACGATAATAATGAGACAACACAGGTAAGAAAAGGGGACAAAAGGTAGAGCCGTATCTAGGGGTCCGAGGCGTCTCCCCAGAGGCTGCATTTTGCTGCCCTCCAGAGTGGGATTTGGCCATTTCCTGAACCGACTGTCAAGTTAACAGCCGACTCAGAGAAAGTGCAACGCAACGGCTCCCAGAGATCAATTGTACTTGCGTCTTTCAGATGCGAGTTCAATTGAAGTCCTGACCGCCAGGTCAGGTGTTGTGAACGTGTTGGAGACGACTTCGGAGCTGAACCTCCCTCTGGTGGTTGCTGAGTTCATTGAACCTATGTTGAACAGCAAAAATCCACCACCTGCAACTGATGATTGGTTATCAGGTGGGATGGACTCGCCTGATATAAGTGAGCTGACCTCCCATGGTCCTTGCCGGTGATCAATTGTTCTTCCTGGTCTAGCTTGGAATTCAGCTTGCTTTTCTGCTGTCTCCTGCTATCATTCAGATAAGTTACTTTCTGGGTTTTTTTCTGTGGTTTGATTTTCCTTGTTTTTTGCTGCCTTGCTTTTTGAGTTCAGCCGGGTCCCCTTTGGGGGCTTGGGCTGGTCTCTGTTCTCTTTTTGTATTTGTTCATTTGCTCAGTTCTTGTGATATTTTACTGCTGGGTAGATGCGTGTTCACACCAGAGATCTGATATAGGTGGTCGAGACCGTGTGGTCTCAGTATTTTTGGATTCAGAAGTGTTGGAGTTTTTCCTAGGGTTTTTCTGGGTTGCAGACAGTATTCTCTCCTGTACTGTCCTGTCCAGAAAGTTTTGGGCCCCAGCGTTTGCTCAGTCTATTTTCTGTCAGTGTTTGTGTTTTCATCTTGTCTAACCGCCATTATATGTTTGGGGGCTTCCTATTCTTTTGGGTCTCTCCTCCGGGGCAGTTAGCTTTCCTCTTTCCATCTTCAGGGATAGCTAATCTCTCCGGCTGTGACGAGGCGTCTAGGGCACCGTAGGAACGTCCCATGGCTGCTTCTAGTTGTGCGGTTAGTTTAGGGGTCTGCAACCTATTAGTTTCCAATCTCTCTGGTGTTTGGCTGCCTATTCATTTTTTGCTCCTGCCTCCTCAGCTACCATAACAGTCAGGACGACGTCAGCAGCATGATCAGCTCATGTGATTACGCTGCTGACATGACTCACAAACGACAAGATTGATGGTAAGTGGACCAGTGGATCTGAGGACACTTAAGATTTTGTGAAACAAGGGGGGAATTGCGTGTAATGGGGGGAAGATTTGAGGACACAGTCTGGGAAGAGGAGACATTCCAAATGTGCATCGAGTGTGGTGGGCTTCTGCTTTTTTTATCTCTCACTGACTGATTTTACCTTACATATACGGTTATTATACTTTTTTTTATTAATCAGTCTGTATACCAACTTTGTTTTTTATTTTTTTTATATATTTATACCTGGTGTCCCATTTTTCTTATGTTGTCTCATTATTATCATACTAGATGGTATTCTAACGCATCGGGTATTCTAGAATATATACCGTATATACTCGTGTATAAGCCGACCCGTGTATAAGCCGACCCCCCTAATTTTGCCACAAAAAACTGGGAAAAATTATTGACTCGTGTATAAGCCGGGTGTATAAACTTCCCTCCTGCTCTGTGCTGCCCCCGTCCTGCTCCTTGCTCCCCCATCCAGCTCTGTGCTCCCCCATTCTCCTCTGTACTCCCTCCCTCCTGCTCCGTCCTCCGCTGTGCTCCCCCATTCCTTCTCCGTCCTCCTGTGCCCCCCGTCCTGCTCCTTGCTCCTCTGTGCCCTCCATCCTCCCCTGTCCTGCTCCATGCTTCCCCCGTCCTCCTCCACGCTTCCCCCGTTCACCGATCTCCCCCCGTCCTGCTCCATGCTTCCCCCGTCCTTCGTTCTTCCCCCGTCCTCCTCCATGCTTCCCCCGTCCTGCTCCAGCTTCCCCCGTCCTCCTCTATGCTTCCCCCGTCCACCGTTCTCCCCCTCGTCCTGTTCCGTGCTCCTTGTCCTCTCCTCCATCATAACTCACATCTCCCCGTGCCATCGCTGAGCGTCCCTGCAATCCTGCGTTCTCCCCGTCTTCCTGCTGCAGCTCTCCAGCACTGAGCGGTGATGTAATACCGCTCATTAAGGCCATGAATATGGAGGCCACGCCCATGGGAGTGGCGTCGCGTCCATATTACATGACCTTAATGAGCGGGTATTACATCACCGCTCAGTGCTGAAGAGCTGCAGCAGGAAGACTGGGAGAACGCAGGATTGCAGGGACGCTCAGCGATGGCACGGGGAGGGGTGAGTATCATCCCAGCCACCGGCTCCTGCCGCGGCATCCCCTCCCCCGCTGGTTTCTGCCCTATGACTCCTGTATAAGCCGAGGGGGCATTTTCAGCACGAAAAAAGGTGCTGAAAATCTCGGCTTATACACTAATATATACGGTATGTAGTTTATTTATGAAGATTTAAGAATAATGCAATGAATACACAGGATTTTCCGGGTAAAATATATACATTATCATTAAATGTTATTTCTCATAGAATTTAATACAACTGAACAAAATTATCAAAATATATATGTATATAGAATTAGACGATTATATAGTAGATGTCATTTTTGTTCTATTTCTATATATTTTAAATAAACGTGATGTTTTTAATATATTTAAGCTTGCAATTTTTCTAAATTTTAGTTAATGTTGATATGATGCATATAAGACTTACTATAAGGATTGTGGCCGTAGGTGTTTAATGTTAACTCTAGTCTTCAGGTTGATGGAATAATAAAACTACCAAATTTATATAGATTTTTTAGGTTTATACTACTTTTACACACAAAAAAATGTATTGTCCTCATAGTTCTTATCTAGCTCCCTGACCACTCCTGCCATCCTGCACCATGGTCCAGTAGCTGACTCCATTTTCCCAAACAAATGGTCCCTGTGTAAGTCCAGATCCCATAAGAGCAATAGCAATCTCTGGGATCTGGTAAGCAGTGTGGCTTGCAGAGAGCCTATCAGTGTTGACAATTTTTACAGCTGCCAGGAGATAACTGATAAAACCACACTATATTTTGACTATTGAATCAATTTTAATTAAATTATTTATTAGGCTGGATTAGCAAAAAACAGTAATTCTAGTATTGTTTGCATTTTTATATGTCAATCATTGTAAGAGAGAAATAAAGAAGCAGTTTCATAGTGTGGGCTCATCTGATTATTGTGAAACAATTTCAATTTCTATAGTTTGTTTTTTTTACATTTTACCTAGAAAATTACATTTTTAACAAAAAGTTATTTTTCTGGTTGTCATATTCTGAGAGTCGTAACTTTTTATATTCTCAGTTATAGCTCAGTGAGGGTTTGTTTTGATGTACCGTATATACTCATGTATAAGCCGACCCGTGTATAAGCCGACCCCCCTAATTTTGCCACAAAAAACTGGGAAAACTTATTGACTCGCGTATAAGCCTAGGGTGAAAAATGATTATGCCCCCATATGCTCCATAGATTATGCCCTCATATGCTCCACAGATTATGCCCCCATATGCTGCACAGATTATGCCCCTATATGCTGCGCAGATTATGCCCCCATATGCTCCACAGATTATGCCCCATATGCTCCACAGATTATGCCCCATATGCTGCACAGATTATGCCCCCATATGCTGCACAGATTATGCCCCCATATACTCCACAGATTATGCCCCCATATGCTGCACAGATTATGTCCCATATGCTCCACAGATTATGCCCCCATATGCTGCACAGATTATGTCCCATATGCTCCACAGATTATGCCCCCATATGCTGCACAGATTATGCCCCATATGCTCCACAGATTATGCCCCATATGCTGCACAGATTATGCCCCCATATGCTGCACAGATTATGCCCCCATATGCTCCACAGATTATGCCCCCATATGCTGCACAGATTATGCCTCCATATGCTCCACAGATTATGCCCCCATATGCTGCACAGATTATGCTCCCATATGCTGCACAGATTATTCCCCATATGCTGCACAGATTATGCCCCCATATGCAGAACAGATTATGTCCCATATGCTGAACAGATTATGCCCCCGTATGCTGCACAGATTATGCCCCATATGCTGCACAGATTATGCCCCATATGCTGCACAGATTATGCCCCCCATATGCTCCACAGATTATGCCCCATAGTATGACCCTTATACTGCCGCACTGCTGCTGCAAAAAAAATAATGACATGCTCACCTCTCGTCGCTGGGGGCCAGGTGCCGGTGTCCTGAGCAGGCAGTGACAATGGCGTGCTATGGGGACAGGTGCCGGTGTCACCGCTCGCTCAGGATCCCGGCACCTGAGATATTTACCTGTCACCGGACCGCTCCACCGCTGCGCACTGCTCCGTCTTCCGGGTCCTCGGCAGTGAATGATCAGGCAGGGGGCGCGGCGCCACTAACGACGTCATCGCGCCCTCTGCCTGAACATTCACAGCCAGAGGAGTCGACGAGGGAGCAGCGCAGCGGTGGAACGGGACAGGTAAATATCGCTATACTCACCCCTCCGCGGCGCGTCTCTGCAGCCTCTCCTCTTCTCCCAGCGGTCTCCGCAGCTCTTCCTCCTACAGCGGTCACGTGGTACCGCTCATTAAAGTCATGAATATGTGCATATTCATGACTTTAATGAGCGGTACCATGTGACCGCTGCAGGAAGGAGCCGGAGATCGTGGGAGAAGCAGGGGGGCTGCAGAGTACTCCTTACACACCCACAGCCTATTCTGCTGATTTGGAGATACCTTAGATTTATCTCAATCTTTTGCGTCTGCATAGTCCCTTATCCTTAGTCAAATACAAAATTTAATGCCAAAAATTCATGACCTAAGTAGTGCTGTTTGTTCTCCTAAGAGTTCGCTTACACTAGAGTATACAAAAAATCAGTCCCAATCTCATTCATGAGAGTGGGTCAATTTTTAACTCACTTATCATATGTGAACTGTCCATGTGCTGTCCGTATGCAATCCGTTTTTTCAATCAGCAAATATTAATCATTTACAGACTGTTTACGGTTTCCTATGCAACAGAATTGGAATATATCTGTAAAAAACTGGAGCCATACTGATGGTTCGCATGCCATGTGATTTTTTTTGTCTTGGACTGTACTGATTTCCAAGTGAAATCGCAGCATGTAGAATCAATATCTCTGTAATATGAACTAGTACAATAATACATTGTTCAAAGGTGTACGCCTCATTTTTACTTTTGGATGGATATGAATTTTGTCAAAAAATGCTCTACATGCCTTCATATGAAATCAAAGACTTATAGATGTACAGTGGGCCTCCATAAAACTACAAGGCTTTTTATCACAGCTGCGATCTCATAGATGCATCTCCTACTGTACTTTATAATTAGATCTAACAGCTACAGATTCTTGATGATGGTATCAAAATGTGAAATACTAATAGGATATCTCCAGTGTATTCTAACTGTGGCTCACTTTTTTATTTCAAGATGGCAAAGTTCCAATTTAATAAAGGCGAACATGGCTTTGATAATAAAGAAATGGAAATGAAAACCATATTCAGAGCTGTAGGCCCTTCATTCAGAAAAGGCCTGGTAGTGGAGCCTTTTGAAAGTGTGAATGTTTATGCGCTAATGTGCGAGCTGTTGGGAATAACACCAGAGCCTCATGATGGAGACCTTGAAGTGATGAAGAACATGTTGCTTACCTACAATGAGGATAATTCAGGTTGGTTTACATAGATGAACGTGCAGTTCAATACGTTTTGATGCAAAAGGGAGTAATGATATAAGGCAATAATTTGACGTTGAGGACGGGTCAAGGGTTGGCTTCTTGAGGATGGGTCCAATGGTTGCATGTCTGAAAAAGGAAGAGGACACTAGTGGGTAATATTCTACAGAATAATTTTTCTTATCCTATATCATGAATTAATAGTAAGTCAAACATATACATTATTTGACTTCCTGAATGATCCAAGGATAGTGGAAGCGACGATGAGAGAAAAGAAGGTCGAATATTCTAAAAACAGGCTTTGCTGTGTTAAAAACTTTGAATAAACTGTTCAGCCAGATAGATCAACCCAAGCAGATGGTAAATATAGTCATAATCCACATATGAATTTTCATGCATTTTCTGCATGATATGTACATGTATGCCATGCAGTCTGTACTGGAGGATCTTCACTTTATAATAGTTATGACACCATTTCTATTAAGTTATTTTTTCCATCATACATGACGGCACCATGAGAGAGGGGAATCCGTCCATCAAGGACAGGAAACCTTCAAGATAAAAGGGGCGGCTCCTCTCTCCGCATCAGTTGGATTCCTGTCCTCGATGGGAGACCCTCAAGATGAAGACTCTCGGATGAAGAGGATGCCTAGGCCTGGGTCGGATGGCTTAACGATGGACGTTTTGTTCATCGCATCCATCACCAGGTACTGGAGGTTGCCTCGGGGGTCAGGTATACCCTGCCCCCCCTGAGCGAGGCATGGCCACTGCCTTTTTTTTATGCAGACCTTTTTTTCCCTACGGCTCCCTTTAGGCGACTGTAGGTGGGGGCAATCCTCAGGGAACACTTTCAGTGTATCCCCCTGTTGATACTGGGCCATGCAGCCTGATAGCACATCGGTGCCAGGCTTTTTAAAAGACCCCCTCTCCTCCTCCCCCGTTTTTTCCCAATACCTGGGACACCAGTGCAGACCCCTGAAGACGATTGGACCGAGGGTTGGATGGATCGCTGGGATATTCATTGGTGGCAGCGGAGACCAGGAGAACCGCTGCTTAGAGCGGTAACTCACTTTCCGGCTGTCTCCTGCGCTCTGCCACGCTACAGGAAACCGAAGTCGCGCTCCGGATATGACGGGCGCCCAGGCTGGTGAGCGGAAGAGTTCTCCTGCTTGCAGGAGAAGGGCAGACTGAGCGCGCGCCGGACGTGGCGACCGGGCACGCGCGCGGCGCATGCGACGAGCACTTGCGGCGGTTGATAATATAATATAAAAAAAAAGGGGGGGGCAAGCGCACGTGCAGGAAAAGATTTAAAACCGGCACACATGTGGTAATCGCCGTCACAAGACTGCAGCTGCAGGTGACGGTATAGCTGGGAAAAGCTTGTAATGGAGAGTTTATCGCCGGGGACCTGGACTCACGCCAGGAGGTACATGCCAGACGGTCTCTGTCTGGTGAAAAGACCCAGACACACCGCAGCAATAGCCGCTCAGACAGCGTAAGAACGGGACACAGTAAGGAAGGATCTGTGAGATCGTTCTGGAGCCAATCAGCCTCCAGAACCGGTACCCGTCTATTACAGCGTCCGAGTGGTGAGTGAACTTCGAGAAAGTCCAGTGCACTAATGTCTGTTCTCTTTCTCTTCTCTTTCCTGCATATATCTCCTTTTCCTCTCACATATACATGGGAAAATTAGGGAGTTTAAAAGAAGAGTAAGGCGAAAACTAAAAATAGGGAATGTCCCTTGTGTAAAACCCCGATAGAAAGAGCTTGGGCTAAGGATTTATGCCAGGATTGTATCACCAAAACACTGGCGGAGGAAACGCCCTCCTTTACTGAAAGCCTGAAGTCCCTAATTCAGGCGGAAGTATGTGAGTCCATGAAAGCCTTCCACACGGCAGATATGGACGGCAAGTCCAGAGACAGATCTAGCGTCTCAGGAGTATCCCAGGAAGATTCCTCTGGAGCAGAGAGGGACTCTAGTAGGTCCTGTAAAACAGATAGCAGCTCAGAGGATGAAAATATCTTTCCGATTGAGGCTACGGATAATTTGATAAAGACAGTCCGCTCTACCATGGGACTGGTAGAAGACAAACCCAAAAGAACACCTCAAGAACTTATGTTCGTGGGGCTTCAAAAGAAAAAACGGAAAACCTTTCCCATTAATGACCAGTTAAAAGACCTTATTACAAGGGAATGGGAGAAGCCAGAGAAAAAGTCTCATGTTTCCAGCGCTCTGAAAAGGAAATATCCTTTCGATGAGCAAGCATCCTCATCCTGGGATAGAGCCCCAAAAATAGACGTAGCGGTGTCAAAGATCGCCAGAAAATCCTCCCTTCCTTTCGAAGATCTAGGTACACTGAGAGAACCGCTAGACAGAAAGACAGACGTCTGCTTAAAAACGGTCTGGGAAACATCAGCAGGGGCGTTAAGACCGGTGATCGCAGCTACTTGTGTAGCCAGGTCCCTAAAAGTCTGGGTGGACAACTTAGAAGATCAAGTTGAACAAAGGGTTTCCAGAGAAAATATCTTGGAAGCCATACCAGCCATCAGAGCAGCAGCAAGTTTCCTAGCGGAAGCCTCACGCGGATTGCAGCGCTAGCTAATGTAGGACGTAGAGCGGTATGGCTTAAGTGCTGGCCAGGTGACATCCAGGCGAAGATAAAGTTATGCTCCTTACCCTGCGAGTGCAATTTTTATTTGGGCCTGCACTGGATGAGGTGTTGGAGAAGGCCACGGATAAAAAGGAGAACTTTCCGAAACAGCCTTTTCAGAATTTTCGTCGCTCCTTTCAGAGGAATCGGAAATTTGGAAGACAGCACTACAGAGAACGAGACAGAAGCGTTCAAGACAAGCGACCCAGAGGAGGGAGAGGCTTCTACTTCGGTAAGCCCTCCAAAGAAGATAAGAAGCCCTCCCAGTGACGGTCCTTCTCAGGTGGGAGGAAGGCTCTCTCACTTCCTTCCAGCCTGGGAGAGGATTTCCTCCAGTACCTGGATTCTGCAAATAGTAGAGTCAGGACTGGAATTAAAATTCCATCACCGTCCACCGAACAAATATATGCCGACTCCCCTACAATCCTCGCCAGAGAAACAAACGAGTCTGGAGGAAGAAATATTTGCTCTTATACAGAAACGCGTCCTGGAAAAAGTTCCAGTAGAGGAGGAAAGAGAGGGGTTTTATTCCCCGCTGTTTCTAGTAAAAAAAACAGACAACCTGGAGGACGATCATAAATCTAAGGCCGGCGTCACACTGGCGACAGAATCGGACGACTGCAATACGATGAAATATCGCATTGCAGTCTGCCCTATGTTAATCTATGGAGCAGCTCCCAGTATCAGATTTTTTGTGGTCCGTTTTAAACGTCCGTGTCAGCCGCATTTCTCATTCACCGATTGTGGGTCGACTATCGCCAATGCAAGTCTATGGGAGCGATGAAAAATCGGATTACAAACGGACCGCACGTGTGACTTGCGATTAAATCGCATCGGTGTCCTTTAGAAAAGCCGGCAATTCATCCCCGGCTATACTGTAAAATCACACTGACAGCTTTAATAAAGAATAGATAGAATAGATATACACACATAGAATACATATATATATATATATATATAATATATATATGTCATTGTGACATGTATATATACATATATTTATAGTTCTTACACTTCTACATACTGTAATAGCCGCTAATTCAATTGCCGGCTTTTGTGAAATCACAGAAGCCGACATGAAATGATACATTGTTTAGACACAGTTAATCATGTCATTTCCTGTATTTTGATATATGGTTTGAACTTACAATTACAGAAGTGTATGTGTGCCAAATTTCAGACATGTAGGGGTTAATTAAAGGTGTAAATTCGTTGAAAAAAAATGCGTGGGCTCCCGCTGTATTTTCTCCACCAGACAGACAAAGCAAGCGAGTGGGGGCAGATAATAATAGCCTAGGGACGGTACATTTTTTTGTGCCCCCCCTGGCTACTAACATCTGCCCCCAGACACCCCAGAAAGGGCAAATCTATAATTAGATTCGCCCTTTGTGGCACTTTGCCCGTCTATTCCCATTGCCCTGTAGCGGTGGCGAATGGGTTAATAAGGGGTTACAGCCACCTTGCAATTGGAAGGTGACTGTGAGCCAGGTTAATAATTGAGAGCTGTCAATTACACAACTATCAATTATTAATCCTATTGAAGTAAATAAAAAAACACACACACTTTAAGAATAAATAATTTTAATGAAATAAAAACACATTTTTTAGACCATCTTTTATTTTACTCTTAATCCGTGCGAGGCCCTTGATCTCCTAAAATAAATATAAAATAATAAAACAACATTATTCTTACCTATCTGGCGATCTGTCACGTCCCACGATGTAATCCTTCACAAAGGGTTAACTAGCAATCAGCTAGGCAGCGCAACTAATGCTGCGTGCTCAGCTGATAGCTCCTGAATGAATGAGCTTATCTCCTGCCGACAGGAGAGGATGTGATTAATGAATGAAGCTTAATTGATTGTATCCCACTTTCACCTTAGGTCAGGTCACTGAAGTGAAAGTGGCAATAAATCAATTAAGCTTCATTCATTCATCTCTTCCTCTCCTTTCGCTGGGAGAGTAAGTTATTCATTCGGGGGGTAAGAGCTCAGCAGACAGCATTAGCTCCCTGCGAGCTCTAACCTGTTAACCCTTTCTGATGGATTACACCGTGGGACCTGACTGTACATCGGATTGGTAAGAATAATTTTGCTTTTTTATTTTCTTTTTATTACAGGAAATGGTTTTAGCAGGAAAATAAAATATGGTCAAAAACTGTGTGATTATTTCATTAAACTTCTTTTTTATTAAACTGTGTGTGTTTGATTTTTCTTTCATACAATAGGATTAATAATTGATAGCTGTCTAATTGACAGCTCTCAATTATTAACCTGGCTTACAGTGACCTTTCAATTGCAAGGTGGCTGTAACCCCTTATTAACCCATTCGCCACCGCTACAGGGCAATGGGAATAGACGGGCAAAGTGCCAGAAAGGGCAAATCTAATTATAGATTTGCCCTTTCTGGGGTGTCTGGGGGCAGATGTTAGTAGCCAGGGGGGCACAAAAAAAATGTACCCTCCCTAGGCTATTATTATCTGCCCCCACTCGCTTGCTTTGTCTGTCTGGTGGAGAAAATACAGCGGAGCCCACGCATTTTTTTTCAACGAATTTACACCTTTAATTAACCCCTACATGTCTGAAATTTGGCACACATACACTTCTGTAATTGTAAGTTCAAACCATATATCAAAATACAGGAAATGACATGGTTAACTGTGTCTAAACAATGTATCATTTCATGTCGGCTTCTGTGATTTCACAAAAGCCGGCAATTGAATTAGCGGCTATTACAGTATGTAGAAGTGTAAGAACTATAAATATATGTATATATATGTCACAATGACATGTGTGTATATATATATATATATATATATGTGTGTTCTATGTGTATATATCTATTCTTTCTTTTGTGATTTAAATACTATTCTTTTGGATCCATCATATGTCAGTTTTGCAAGCCTGCGAGAAATTTTCGCAAGTCGGATGAAAATCGGATGTTACAAGGTACACACACATGCGACTAAATCGCATCTTTGAAGGAAAATTGGATGCCAGGCGATGTGTGATGTTTGCATTTTGTTCCGATAATCGACCGACTAAAACGGTCCGATTTTTTGTAGTTGTGTCTGACGCCGGCCTAAGGGCTCTCAACAGTTTTTTGATAATCCCATCTTTCAAGATGGAGACGATAAGAACAGCAGTGAGTCTCCTCTTTCCTCAATGCTATATGGCGGTCCTCGACCTCAAGGACGCTTGCTATCATGTCCCAATCCGGAGGGCAGACCGCAAATATCTCAGAGTAGCAATAAAAATAAGGTCGCAATTACATCATCTGCAGTACAGAGCCCTGCCCTTTGGGATAGCAACAGCCCCACGTGTCTTCACGAAATTGATGGCAGAGGTCACAGCGCACCTGAGAGAGAGAGATACGCTAATAATACCCTATCTGGACGATTTTCTAATAGTGGGGAGAAATTTCTCGCATTGTCAAGATCAGGTCAATATCGTGATAGAAACCCTATGGAGGTTGGGGTGGCAGCTCAACCTCAAAAAATCCAAGCTGGAACCAGCAATGACCCAGGTCTTCCTGGGAATAACGATAGACTCTATGGCACAGGAATGTCGTCTTCCGGAAGAAAAAGAGCTCAGGATAAAACAAATGATAACAACAACAATACAAAAACCTCAGATTACGCTAAGGAAAGCTATGTCGGTATTGGGATCTCTAACGGCATGCATACCGGCGGTAAAGTGGGCTCAATTCCATACAAGGAAATTACAGTGGAATGTGTTACAAGAAGATCTAGTCCTCCAGGGACATCTAGACCAAAAGATCACACTTCCAATCCCGATACTCCAATCGCTCCAATGGTGGCTGACAATAGATACATCTCCTCGAGGGATTCCGTGGAAATTTACGGTCTCGAAGGTGGTCACAACAGACGCCAGCCCTTGGGGTGGGGAGCCCATCTGGATACTCTGTGGCTCCAAGAACCGTGGAAACAGGAAGAGAAACAGCTATCTTCAAACGAATGGGAACTCTTGGCGGTCGAAAGAGCGCTGCGAGGTCTACTACCAACTATATCGGGACATCATGTCCGAGTCCTGTCAGACAACCGGACAGCAGTCGCTTACATAAACCACCAAGGAGGCACCCGTTCCCGGTCACTGATGGACATAACAGAAAAGATTATAGCTATTGCAGAGCGCCACTTCCACTCATTATCGGCCCTACATATAAGAGGCATAGACAACCAAAAAGCAGATTTTTTGAGCAGAAACCACCTGAAGCAGGGAGAGTGGGCATTAAAAGAGTCCATTTTTCACCAGATAATACATATGTGGGGGAAACCCAACATAGACCTCTTTGCCACAAGGACCAACAAGAAGCTGCAAAAATTCTGCTCTCTGAATCCTGCAGACAGACCCTTAGCAGTAGATGCCTTCAGAATAAGCTGGACGTCGGGACTTCTGTATGCCTTTCCCCCAGTATGTCTAATTCCGTTAGTTCTGAAGAAGATCAGGGAGGACAAAGCCAGGGTTATCTTAATAGCTCCCTTTTGGCCAAAAAGACCTTGGTTCTACTGGCTAAAGACAATGTCCGTAACAGATCCGTGGGTACTGCCGGAAGACCAGGACCTTCTTACACAGGGTCCTTTCAGTCACCCTCAGAAATCCGGGCTACATTTGACGGCCTGGAATTTGAGAGGTCACTATTAGGGAAAAGAGGGTTTTCAGCCGCAGCAATATCTACCCTACTCCGCAGTAGAAAACCTGTAACCACAAAAATTTATGCCAGAATATGGGAAAAATTTTTAACAAATTCTCCGCCAATACGGGAAGGGGAGATCCCAATAGTGGCTATATTGGAATTTCTACAAAAGGGCCTAGAACTAGGTTAGCGGTTAGCACCCTTAAAGTTCATGTATCTGCCCTCGCAGCCCTGTTTAGCCAGGATTTAGCAAACAACAGATGGGTAGCCAGGTTCATTCGGGCCTGTAGTAGAGCAGATTCTGTTCCATCCCCTGCTCCTCCACCATGGGACCTCAATCTAGTTCTATCGGCCTTAATGGATAGTCCCTTTGAGCCCCTTAACACAATATCTGATAAAGCCCTGACCATTAAAACCACTTTATTGATAGCACTTACATCAGCCCGTAGGATTGGAGACCTACATGCGTTATCAGCCGACCCTCCTTACACTCGAATTCTAGATGACAGAGTAGTATTGAGACTAGACCCTGCATACTTACCCAAAGTAGTATCAAAGTTCCATAGAGCTCAGGAGTAATATTGCCATCCTTTTGTCCTGATCCTAGCAACGCAAAAGAGGAAAGACTACACTGTTTAGATGTCAGGAGATGTATCCTAAAGTATCTAGAAAGAACAAAAACTTGGAGAAAAAGCAGATCATTACTAGTCTCATTCCAGGGGGCGAGAAAAGGCCTAGGAGCCTCTAGACAAACTATAGCTAGATGGGTGAGAGAGGCCATTATGCTAGCTTATAGTAGTGTAGGCAGGGCTGTTCCTGATGGACTTAAAGCCCATTCCACAAGAGCCATGTCGACATCTTGGGCAGAGAAAGCAGATGCTACAACTCCAAAAGTAAGGCCACTGTCTCCCGTCACTTCTTTAATATAGACTAGATTTATCTGCCACCTCTGATCTCACGTTCGGGAGAAGAGTGTTGGAAGCAGTGATCCCTCCCTAAAAGAGAATGCGATCTCTGTAATTCTCTCATGGTGCCGTCATGTATGATGGAAAAACACGGGTATTACATACCTGGTAATGTGTTTTTTCATGAGACATGACGGCACCCTTATATTCCCGCCCTTGATCGCGTCACTAGTTGGGTGCATTTTTATTATTTTTTCACACCCTTGGATTGGGGTAATTAAAATTGTAAAGAATGTATTATTTATGTGTGTACTAACATGTGGAGTTCCTCTCGTGCTCTGTAAATCAATTGATGCGGAGAGAGGAGCCGCCCTTTTATCTTGAAGGTTTCCTGTCCTTGATGGGCGGATTCCCCTCTCTCATGGTGCCGTCATGTCTCATGAAAAACACATTACCAGGTATGTAATACCCGTGTTTCTAAATCATTTAATTCTCTTTGTTTTTCATTTTTTTTAGACTCCGTAGCAGATGTGATATACCAGGCTACAATTGGACTTGCCGTTGTAGTTGGAATTCTTTTTATTACTTTTGTCCTTACGGTAGTGATCATAGCTGTCAAAAGAAAAAGAAAATCTTAACACTATGTGAGGATCAAGAGGTTAAGTATAAAGCACATATACTGTAATTATAATATCTAAACTCTTCATTATGGTGTCCATGTGTGGGTGAGTGCATTCTACATTTTAGATGACCATTTAAAGGGAATGGACAAACTGTAGAATACAAAATAGTCAGAGAGAGAGCTTCCTTGGATAATATTTCCAGATAAGTGGAGAAATACCATAGTATACACAATGAGAAAGGTTGTGAACTCATTCAACTGCCATTTCTCGCAGGTAATGCATACACTGAATATCTGCTTGTGGAGGCACCTCAGAGCTGGATGCAGATACAGGATAGACCCACACAGAAAAAAAAGGACTAGGATGATGTATTACGCATTTCAACCGCAAGGTTGATCCTTATAGCCAAATTGTGAATTACATTATTCTGGGTATCTCTCATTTGAGAGTTTATCCTCCATTTCGATAAGTTTCCGTGATAAGAAATATATGGCTGATTTTTTCCAAAAACTGCACCACAGATGTCCACAGTTTTTGTGTGGCATTGCTGTAGGATAACGAACCACAAGAGATAAAACATTAGGAGATTTGGTGACAAGGGAAGTAGCAGGTACTCCCGTTGTAGCTTCAGTGGCCGAGATACAGTGGGTATTCAGAACCCTTTAAATTTTTCACACTTTGTTTCATTGCAGCCATTTGGTAAATTCAAAAAAGTTCATTTTTTTCTCATTAATGTACACTCTGCACCCCATCATGGGTGAAAAAAAAAACAGAAATGTAGAAATTTTTGCAAATTTATTAAAAAAGAAAATCTGAAATATCACATGGTCTTAAGTATTCAGACCCTTTGCTCAGACACTCATATTTAAGTCACATGCTGTCCATTTCCTTGTGATCCTCCTTGAGATGGTTCTACTCCTTCATTGGAGTCCAGCTGTGTTTAACTAAACTGATAGGACTTGATTTGTAAAGGCACACAGACCTCACAGCTCACAGTGCATATCAGACCAAATGAGAATCATGAGGTCAAAAGGAACTGGCCAAGGAGCTCAGAGACAGAATTGTGTAAAGGCACAGATCTGGCCAAGGTTGCAAAAGAATTTCTGCAGTACTCAAAGTTCCTAAGAGTACAGTGGCCTCCATAATCCTTAAATGGAAGAAGTTTGGGACCATCAGAAGTCTTCTTAGACCTGGCCGTCCAGCTAATCTGAGCAATTGTTGGAGAAGAGCCATGGTGAAAGAGGTAAAGAAGAACCCCAAGATCACTGTGGCTGAGCTCCACAGATGCAGTAGGGAGATGGAAGAAAGTTCCACAAAGTCATCTATCACTGCACCCCTCCACCAGTTGGGCCTTTATGGCAGAGTGGCCCGACGGAAGCCTCTCCTCAGTGAAAGACATATGAAAGCCCACATAGAGTTTGCTAAAAAACACATGAAGGACTCCCGGACTATGAGAAATAAGATTCTCTGGTCTGATGAGACGAAGATAGAATTTTTTGGTGACAATTCTAAGTGGTATGTGCGGAGAAAACCAGGCACTGCTCATCACCTGCCCAATACAATCCCAACAGTGAAACATGGTGGTGGCAGCATCATGCTATGGGGGTGTTTTTCAGCTGCAAGGACAGGACGACTGGTTGCAATTAAAGGAACCATGAATGCGGACAAGTACAGAGATATCCTGGATGAAAACCTCTTCCAGAGTGCTCTGGACCTCAGACTTGGCCGAAGGTTCACCTTCCAACAAGACAATGACCCTAAGCACACAGCTAAAATAACAGAGGAGTGGCTTCAGAACAACTCTGTGACCATTCTTGACTGGCCCAGCCAGAGCCCAGAGAGCACTGATAGACTTGATTAGGAAAATGTGCGACTAATGAGACAGAACAGCAGCCTTTGTCAGAGCCCAGAAAGCCGCGGACGTTTCCAAGGACTGCTCCCGATAAATACGGCATTTTCCCCCCTCCCAACTAGAACCAGGTTGGACTGTAAATTCTGAGCTAATCTTGAGGTTCTTTATTGTACATTAAACAACATATTTTTTCTGTTAATTCCATGAATATTTTCCAAGTGTGATTTGCTTTTAATAACGTTTTCCTTATAAAATCTTGTTAAGTGAATAAAGTAAAATGGTTATTTCCGCCTGGTGTTTCCTCTGTTGCATTCAGTCTACCTGCTAACTTTGCAGCTCAACCACGTTCATTTTAATTGTGCTCAGCTAAAATACCAGATAAAAAACATTAACAGGTACAACATATTATTTGAAGAAAAACATGGACAACCCAATTAACTCTTTAGATTTGTTCTGGTTCTTAATGGCCAATGATTAATGATGTGGTCAGTTCAGGTTATCTAATGAGCTGAATGTTGCTGATCACACATGCCCAGTCACTCTGCCCACAGCCAAGTCTCTGTATACACTATACACTACAGAGTAGTAGCCAATAGAAATAAATTTCTGCCATGGCTGCTATTTCTATTGACCGCTCTGAACTGGACTTGCAGCACTCAGCTCAGTAGACAGCACACCGCTTTGCAAGATAAACAATCAGTGGTGCCATTATTTGTAAGAAAATATTGCAATTCTTAACTGGATCATTTTTAACAGCAATAGAAATTGCAAATAATATTTATTGCTATGATCTGTACATTGGATGCGTTATACAATGGTGGGTCAACCCCATTTTAAACAACAGACTTCATGTTCATTTATATGAATTATTTGGTTCGGTCTTATAGTACAAGTTTAAAGGGGTTGTGCAAAATGCAAAGTATGGAAGTTATCCTCTATCTATCCTATACAGGAGTGGAAATGGAATACAAGCACAAGATACCTACTATCTCAGTATACGCCTAAGGGAGGCGTCATGCAGCCATTGATTATCTCATGCGCAAGAGAATCGGGCCGGTTATGCTAATGTCACTTGGACCAAACTCTGTCAGCGTTTGACCCGAGTGTCATCTGAGTGTAATCCGATTGTCTTGTGCGTGAGCAAGACCTAATGGACACTCTTTTAACAAATGTTGGGTGCATGGAGACAGATAGATACTTACAGCATGTGTGCTGGAAGCCTTCCCGGTGCATACACTAATCCTAAAGTAAAAATGCAATGTGAACAGACCCTTACAAATATTTTTGACGGCACTGCCTTTTTTGACTGCACTTCCTTCTTTTCCAGGGTAATGCAAAATGGTAATTGTTTTTTTTTATCTTTCACAGAATATTCAAGTACTTTTGTATGAAGAACATGGATGAGAAAGATTAAATTTCTACTGGGGATCACAGTAACTGTATTTGTACACTTACAAGATGTCTCATTCATCTAATATGTCTCTGTAACTTATGAAGACCCTGTTACCCAGACAAATCATTCAATTCACCAATTAACTGCAGTAATAATCTTGGAATAACTAACTTAAACATGTAGAGCTATTTTAAAAAATATAAAATGTATGATCCATGCGACATCGTTTGACTGCATACCATTAAGAAAATATTTTATGATAAAAACATCAATAAAAATATTTGTCCTTTAATTAGTAAATTGACCATTTTTACATAAATTGAGTACATCCATACTTCCAGAAGAAATGTAAGTGCACTGCCTGCCTACTACACTTACAACTCATTAGCATACAATTTAAACTATGGATTTCTCTAAAACAGCAAAATGGAAAAGGTAAGGATATACTCAGAAAACCTTCACGACCTTGGACATATCCATACATCCAAGTTAGTAAGTACTTGCCTATTACATATGGATTTGTTCTGTCTTTAATGCGGCACCGAGACCGCAGTTACAGTAATGGCATTAAGTTACCTGCTGATTCTCACATTCGTCATGGGGGGTGGTGATGCCCCTACACAACTACGATTGCTGTGGTTGGCTGTTCAATTCTGAACAGCCAATCACAGTGATTTCAGTGTGTAAGCCAATTAAAAAGCCTGAAACACTAATGTCCAGCCTATTATGGGTGCTGTAACAGCACCGATCATAGGCTGGTGCTAGGTAACGTCAAAGTCACCAGCCCCAGCATTGATTGGTGCGACTGGACAATGACGCCAATCGAACCATTCAGTGTGCAGAAACGCCATGTGAACTCTAAGTGACCGCTTTGCATTTCCTCATTTTAGCTTTGAGATGTGTGCAGAGTCGTTACTTAGCTGTTTTGCTGCAGATTTTCTGGGACTTGTGGTGCCACAGACAAATTTTGCCTCTGCCATTACTGCTGTTGGTGCTGTTGAGGTTCCTGTAAGAAGATGGTCCTGATCTGTTCCTTATCCCTAGCTTTTTCATAATCCACTTCAATCCTCTCACCCTTTTCCACCTCTCCCTATCCCCTTCCCACCCCCCTTCTCCTGCCGAGCGCTGATCAGTACTTTATCGCTGATAAGTACTTGAACGTTCTATTTTTGTCATGTTTTTTTGCTGGTGCGTCCTGTAACCGCCAAGCACTGATCAGTGACGCAAATCGCTGATCGGCACTCGTGCTTGCTGTTTTCCAGGACTTTTTTTGTACCTGTTGTGAGAAAGTCACTGGTAAAATAGTGGAGGGGAGATATGTGTCACTCAGGAACTTAGCCTCACTGATATGAACCTGGAAAAATGCTCCAGCATACTAAGTGCTCAGAGGGGTTAATCAGCCATGTTAAGGGCTAGGCTTTTGTGGACAGATGAAGAGTGGGTGGGAGGCTGTTCACCATATCTCCAGACCAGGGTGTGGTCCAGATGGTAAATAGGCAGCCTTCTGACTCATTCACTGTACTGTATGCTATTTTGGTTTTCCTGTTTTACCCGAAGGGCCATGTTTATTTCACTTAATGTTGCACTGGTTTGTGCAGTACGTTTTTCAATAAACCAGTTGAAACTTAAATGGAAAGCATTCCTGTGACTACTTCTATGAGCAGCTGCGTGAGCCGATCTACCACAGTTGGTGGAGAATGCAGGCAACTTCCCCAGGAAGCAAAGTAAGATAGCATGGAGGAGCTGATCAAACAGCTGGTTCAAGTCCAGCAGGAGCAGCAGCACACAACAGCAGCAGCAGCAGCTAGCACAACAGGAAATGAATAAACTGTGCAACCGCTCCAACAACAGCAGCAGCAGGAATAGGAGGTTCTTACACGACATATGTAACTCCTCACAGAGGCCGTTTGTGAGATGTCGGCAGCCCCTCCCCCAAGTCAAGGTGATGACTCATACATCCGGAAGGCAGTAAGATGTGCCATGCAAAAGATGACCCTGGAGTGACTATGTCTGTCAGGGCACAAAGGGTCCACCACTGGACGTATTGCGGTGACAAACCCCCTTGCTCTAAAATTTTTGAACTGCTATATCTAGTGCAGAAGTGGTTGAAGATGGAGTCCTCACCCAAACCCAGATGGTTGAGTGTATTGTTATGGACCGATTTATCAACTCCCTTCCTAGGCCGGTGGAGACTTGTGTTGCCCAGGAAGACCCTGGAATGCAGACAGCCTGGTTGGCCTAGCGGAAAGGTACCAGGTGATCAAGAAGTCCATAAGGAAACCAGGCGTTGTTGCATCCCCATACTGGTGTATCCAGAAGGAGCCTGCTTTTCAAAAGAAGAGTAACAGCTACAACAGGGGGGAGTCCGAAGTCCTAAGGGGTCGCTGAGGGGTTGTTAAAGACCGATGGTAAGAACTTAATTTGTTGGAGATGTCCTGGGCACATAGCTGTCCATTGACCTATGTCCACCGAACAAATAGAGTGCACCATATGGAGGCGCTGTTGCATATTATGCCTATCCGACCTGGAGCATGAACTATCAGCCTGGTGATGGGCCACAGGAAAGTACCAGGACAATAAATGGAGTACTAGAGTCTACTCTTAGACTTGGGGTGTCTGGTGACCCTTGTAAGGGCCACACTCCCCCACCAGTTAATACCCGGGAAGCTCATGGGCATCAGCTGTTTTCACGGGGATGCCAAGGACTAACCTGTTGCCAGAGTGACTATAGAAATGAACTGTGGCACTGAGGTTGGAGTAGTTAAGACCTACTGTACCCAGTGATAATAAGACGGGAATTCTGCTTATTCTGGGACTTATGGTGAAAGGCGGAGGCTCCAAGTTACTCTACTAAAAACCAGTTCAACCATGAGGTGACCCCCATCACAATAGCAGGATGACTTCACCCTTTGTGTCCTTGCTGGCGACGAGGACGATATGGAGATCCATGAGGCCAACATTCCTGAGTTGGAGGTTTATGGAGGGAATTTTTGGATTGCTCAAATAATGAGACACTACAGGAGAGAAAAGCGCCAATAGGGTCTTATCCAATGATTATTTCAAATTCTTAATCAGTTTGCACTCACCTGATGTTTCTTAAGATTAAGGCATATATACTCATCAGAATTGACAGCTGCTGCAGATCCACAGGTCAAACCGATGACTGAATCATAGTGTTAGAATTGGAGAATTTGTGGATATTATCACTGCTGCTGTACAAATAACGGTCCAGGCGTGTAGAAGATAAGAAATGGTGTTTTATTTTCAACGCGCTTCAAAGTCCACAGGACTTCTTCCTCAGGAGATAGCATCATGCTGGGCTGAAAGTTCAGGCTAGTGTCAGACCATGCGCCCCTGAGATGGATGAGGGAAAGGAAGGGGAAAAATGCCTGGGTGACTAGGTGGCTTCTAGCGCTCCAGGTCTTCAACTTTCATGTGGAGCACAGGCATGAGAAACTGCATGGTAAGGCAGATGCCCTGTCTAGTTTTCCCTGTTTAGTAACTGAAGGTGCCAAAACCCTGACTTTGGGCAGATGGGGTGGATATGGGAGGAGGTCACAGTTAAAATACTGGAGGGGAGATATGTGTCATTCAAAATGTTAGACTCAGTGATATGAACCTGGAAAAATGCTCCAGCATACTAAAGGGTATGCCACACTAAACAATATCGCTAACGGGATCGCTAAAAAACGTCACTATTTAGCGATCCTGTTAGCGATGTTGTTCAGTGCGGCAGCTTCCAGCGACGAGCTTCCTGCTGTGATCTCGCTCGTCGCTGGAATCGTTCCGGACCCTATTTTCTCGTCGGCGCTCCCGCTGGGTAAGTATCTTATCGCTGTGTGGCACCTTTTCTTAGCGATTTAGCGGTACTTTTGTACCGCTAAAGTGTTAAGAAGATCGCTAACGGCGATAGCGTCGTTAACTATATCGCTAAATGCGGCAGCATTTAGCGATATAGAAACAATCCCGCTAGCAATCGCATTAGTATGCGTCGTTATTGTGATCGCTAGCGGGATTGTTTAGTGTGGCAGTACCTTAAGTGCTGAGAGGAGATAATCAGCCATGTTAAGGACTGGGTATTTGTGGAGTGGGTGGGAGGCTGTTCACTATAACTCCACTCCAGGGTGTGGTCCAGAAGGTAAATAGGCAGTCTTCTGACTCATTCAGTGTTCGGTGTGTCTGGAGATGAGATTCCCCAGAGCTGTGCTTGTGTTAAAGAAAACTGAATCTTGTTTTGCTCCACTTAGCGGGTGGAACCCCGCAGCCACACAGTTCATACTGTATGCTATTTTGTATTTCCTGTTTTGCTCGAAGGGCCGTGCTTGTTTTACTTAACATTGCATTGGTTTATGCAATACATTTTTCAATAAACCAGTTGAAACTTAAATGAAAAGTGTTCCTGCTGATCTACTACACCAGGGGTGGGCAATTAATTTTGCCAGGGGGCCGCATGAGAAATTGGGATGGTTTTAGAGGGCCGGACTAATATAATTAACTCCGTTCTACCCAATACTATATACATACCTGCCCATTATCATCATCTTCTCCCCATCATCATCAATGCCTCCCCATTATCAGCAATGCCTGCCCATCATCATCTTCTCCCCATCATCAATTGCCTGCCCATTATCATCAATGCCTGCCCATTATCATCATCTTCTCCCCATCATCATCAATGCCTCCCCATTATCAGCAATGCCTGCCCATCATCATCTTCTCCCCATCATCAATGCCTGCCCATTATCATCAATACCTGCCCATTATCATATCTTCTCCCCATCATCATCAATGCCTGCCCATCATCATCATCATCTTCTCCCCATCATCAATGCCTGCCAATTATTATCAATACCTGCCATTATCATCATCTTCTCCCCATCATCATCAATGCCTCCCCATTATCAGCAATGCCTGCCCATCATCATCTTCTCCCCATCACCAATGCCTGCCCATTATCATCAATGCCTGCCCATTATCATCATCTTCTCCCCATCATCATCAATGCCTCCCCATTATCAGCAATGCCTGCCCATCATCATCTTCTCCCCATCATCAATGCCTGCCCATTATCATCAATACCTGCCATTATCATCATCTTCTCCCCATCATCATCAATGCTGCCCATCATCATCATCATCTTCTCCCCATCATCAATGCCTGCCCATTATCATCAATACCTGCCCATTATCATCATCTTCTCCCATCATCATCAATGCCTGCCCATCATCAATCATCATCTTCTCCCCATCATCAATGCCTGCCCATTATCATCAATACCTGCCCATTATCATCATCTTCTCCCCATCATCATCAATGCCTCCCCATTATCAGCAATGCCTGCCCATCATCATCTTCTCCCATCATCAAAGCCTGCCCATTATCATCAATGCCTGCCCATTATCATCATCTTCTCCCATCATCATCAATGCCTCCCATTATCAGCAATGCCTGCCATCATCACACACAGACAGCACATAAGCACTCTCTCACATACATACACCACACACACACACAAAGCACCGCACTACATAGACACAGACACACACAGAGAACGTCTTACCTGTCCAGCGTCCCCGCACTCTGACACAGCCGGCCGCTGAATGATGACGTCTGTAACGGGTCTGGTAGGTGGAACCACTGACGGAAACGGGTCTGGTTGGTGGAACCACTAAGCTTTATTATACAAGACAATTTACTTGCAAGAGAGCGGGTGGCATCCGGGAATAGGACAGGGAATCACGGCAATTAGCCAGGCAGTCTCTGGACAGGCAGGTTGTCACAATAAGTGACCAAGGAAGTCTCTGGACAGGCAGGTTGTCACGGCAAGTGACCTGGGCAGTCTCTGGACAGGCAGGTTGTCACGGCAAGTGACCTGGGCAGTCTCTGGACAGGCAGGTTGTCACGGCAAGTGACCTGGGCAGTCTCTGGACAGGCAGGTTGTCACGGCAAGTGACCTGGGCAGTCTCTGGACAGGCAGGTTGTCACGGCAAGTGACCAGGGCAGTCTCTGGACAGGCAGGTTGTCACGGCAAGTGACCAGGGCAGTCTCTGGGCAGGCAGGTTTGTCACGGCAAGTGACCAGGGCAGTCTCTGGGCAGGCAGGTTGTCACGCAAGTGACCAGGGCAGTCTCTGGGCAGGCAGGTTGTCACGGCAAGTGACCAGGGCAGTCTCTGGACAGGCAGGTTGTCACGGCAAGTGACCAGGGCAGTCTCTGGGCAGGCAGGTTTGTCACGGCAAGTGACCAGGGCAGTCTCTGGGCAGACAGGTTGTCACGGCAAGTGACCAGGGCAGTCTCTGGACAGGCAGGTTGTCACGGCAAGTGACCAGGGCAGTCTCTGGGCAGGCAGGTTTGTCACGGCAAGTGACCAGGGCAGTCTCTAGACAAACAGGCATATACGACCTGAGCTGGTGGAGCCTCCTGGTAGGCTGCAGTCGGATGGCAGATGATCGCTCCCAGGTGAGCAGGCAAGAGTCTCTGGAATAGCCGGGGATCTCTGCTGATGATGTCCGAACCTCTAGATAGAGCTGCAGTCGGATGGCAGATGATCGCTCCCAGGTGAGCAGGCAAGAGCTCTCTGCAATAGCCGGGATCTCTCGCAGATGGTCCGAACCTCTAGATAGAGCTGCAGTCGGATGGCAGATGATCGCTCCCAGGTGAGCAGGCAACAGCCGGGGATCTCTGCTGAAGATGTCCGAACCTCTGGATAGAGCTGCAGTCAGATGGCCGACAGGCAAACAGACAGGTAACAGGCAGGCAACTGGAAACAGGAGCTGATGGCTGAAGCAGAGTTAGACTGCACAGAAACAACATTGCTCGGGCACCTCCATTAAGGAGGAAGCCCTTAATATAGGGTGGAGTCCACCAGCATTGGCTGGAGACTGATTTGGAAAATGTGCGCGGCTCCTTTAAGAGCGGGGGAGGGTGCGGGCGCGCGCCCTAAGGCCAGCAGCAGGGAAGGAGCGCGCGGGACCAGCAGGGCGGAAGGAGGACGCCGAGGATGCCAGAGGCGCAGAGGAGGCTGGGAGCACTGAGGACGCTGAGCGCAGGTGAGGAGAGCGACGTCCCTGTCTGGCAGCAGGCAGGGACGCGGGCGCTACAGTACCCCCCCCTCTAGGCCCCCCCTTTTTAGGCCAGAAAAAAATTTAGCTAGGATGAGAGGGGCATGGATGTTCTCCCGAGGTTCCCAGGTTCTCTCCTCAGGACCAAACCCCTTCCAATCCACCAAAAAATAAGTCTTTTTTCCTACCCTTTTTGTGGCCAGAATGTTCTCTACCTCAAATTCATAATCAGCAGACACTAGAGCAGGAGGTGTACCTGTAGACTTAAAAAAAGAGTTAAGAACCACAGGTTTGAGGAGAGATACATGAAAAGAATTAGGAATTCGCAAATTGACCGGGAGTTTCAATTTATAGGACACCGGGTTGATCTGACTGATGATCTCAAAAGGACCGATGAACCGAGGACTTAACTTGTAGGACGGAATTTTGAGTCGAACATATTTGGACGAAAGCCAGACTTTGTCCCCAGGACGGAATTGAGGGGGATCCAGACGTTTTTTGTCAGCATGTCTTTTCATGCGCTCGGATGACTGAATGAGTGCGGACCGGGTACTCTCCCAGATGGAGGAGAATTCTCTAACCAGAGATTCCGCAGCTGGATTGTCCACAGAGATGGAAACAGGGACAGGGATCCGAGGGTGTTGACCGAAGACTACAAAAAACGGAGACTTGGTGGAAGATTCGCTCTCATGATTATTGTAGGAGAATTCGGCCCAAGGCAGGAGCTCCACCCAGTCAGAATGGTGGGCATTAACGAAGTGTCGAAGATAACTGGTCAAATTCTGATTTATTCGTTCAACTTGTCCATTGGACTGTGGGTGGTAAGCGGAGGAAAAATCCAGGGTGACGTCTAGCAACTTACAAGTGGCTCTCCAGAAACGTGAGGTGAACTGAACCCCACATCCGACACAATGTGACGAGGCAGACCATGAAGACGGAAGATGTGGCAGATAAAGTCTTTAGCCAACTCGGGTGCAGACGGAAGACCTGGCAGAGGAATGAAGTGAACCATCTTGGAAAAGCGGTCAGTGACCACCCAAATGACTGTACAACCAGCAGAGACGGGAAGATCAGTAATGAAGTCCATGGCTATATGCTGCCAGGGGGCAGCGGGTACAGGAAGCGGAAGAAGACGGCCGGTAGGCAGGTGTCTCGGAACTTTGTTGCGGGCACAGGAAACACAGGCAGAAACAAAGTCTATTACGTCTTTGTGCAGGGTAGGCCACCAATAATGCCGGGTAATGAGTTGGAGGGTCTTTTTTTGACCAGCGTGGCCAGCGAGTTTAGATGAATGACCCCAATGTAGGATTCTCTTCCGATCAGTTTCTGATACGAACGTCTTACCAGGAGGGAGACGATTTAAACTCACGGGAGCCACCTGCATCACTCTGGCGGGATCGATGATATGCTTAGGTTCCTCCTCGAGATCCGACACCAGGAAAGACCGAGACAAGGCATCCGCCTTGATGTTTTTGTCAGCTGGGCGAAAATGCAAAAGAAAATCGAAGCGGGCAAAAAACAAGGACCACCGGGCTTGGCGAGGGTTAAGTCTCTGGGCATGCTGGAGGTATGCCAGATTCTTGTGGTCCGTGTAAATGATTACCGGATGAAGAGCCCCTTCGAGTAGGTAACGCCACTCCTCCAATGCCAACTTGATGGCCAATAACTCTCGGTCTCCTATGGAGTAGTTGCGCTCGGAGGAGGAGAAGAGTTTGGAGAAGAAACCGCAGGATACCATCCTCCCGGATGAAGCTTTTTGGGTAAGTACCACTCCGGCTCCAGCAGAGGAAGCGTCCACCTCCAGGAAGAACTGCTTGTTGCCATCCGGGCGATGCAGCACTGGAGCGGAAGAGAAGGCCTGTTTTAGAGAAAGGAAGGCCTCCTCTGCTTCGGGCGTCCACTGTTTGGGGTTAGCATCCTTGCGGGTGAGCGCGGAGATTGGCGCAGTCCTGGAAGAGAAGTGCGGTATGAAGAGACGGTAATAGTTGGCAAATCCCAGGAACCGCTGAATGGCCTTCAACCCCTCCGGTCGGGGCCACTTCTCGATGGCAGACAATTTCTCCGGATCCATTCGTAGGCCTGTCTGAGAAATGATGTAGCCCAGAAACAGAAGCGATGTCTGCTCAAAGAGGCACTTCTCATATTTGGCGAAGAGGTGATTCTGCCTGAGCCTGAGCAGAACCTGACGAACATCCCTCCGGTGAGACTGAAGATCTGGAGAGAAGACCAAGATGTCGTCAAGGTACACCACAACGCAGGAGTAGAGGAGGTCCCGGAAGATGTCATTGACCAACTCCTGAAAGACTGCTGGAGCATTACAGAGACCAAAGGGCATCACCAAGTACTCGTAGTGGCCGTCCCGGGTGTTGAATGCCGTCTTCCATTCATCTCCTCGACGGATACGAACCAGGTTGTATGCTCCACGAAGATCTAGTTTGGTGAAGACTCTAGCCCCTCTAAGACGATCAAACAATTCTGGAATGAGCGGAAGAGGGTACTTATTCTTCACCGTGATCAAATTTAGGCCTCTGTAGTCAATACAGGGATGGAGAGATCCGTCCTTCTTTTTTACGAAGAAGAAACCTGCTCCCGCTGGGGAGGTAGATTTCCGGATGAATCCTTTTGCTAAGTTCTCCTCGATATATTCGGACATCGACCTGGTCTCAGCAGCGGACAACGGGTAAATGCGCCCACGGGGAGGCGTGGTACCGGGTAGCAGGTCGATCGGGCAATCATATGGTCTATGCGGGGGTAATGTCTCTGCTTCCTTTTTATTGAAGACATCAGCAAATGACCAATATGGAATCGGGAGTCCTGGTAGATTAGCAGGAGTAGGAGAAGGACAGACGGGATGAACAGGCACCAGACACGTTTTATGACAGTCCTGTCCCCAGCGAAGAATCTCTCCATTCTGCCAGTCAAGCACAGGTGCATGCTTTTGGAGCCAAGGCAGACCTAGTAAGAAAGCATGAGAGAGTCCAGGCAGAACATGAAATGAGATGCTCTCAGAATGCAACATTCCCACCTGCAGGGTTATGGCTTCGGTGATAAGTCGGATGGGACGAGGTAGGAGACCCCCATCCACAGCAGCAACAGATACTGGTTCAACAAGAGGTTTGGTGGGAATGCGATACTTCTCTACTAGAGCCTGTGACACGAGATTCCCAGCTGCTCCAGAATCAAGTTGGGCCATCTCGAAGTAACGGTTTTTACCGAGAAGAATTGAGACCGAGAGCAGCAGAGATGAAGAGGATTTATTTTTGTCTAGATTGACCTCTCCGAGCGAACCTAGACACAGGCGTTTCCCGACTTCTCCGGACAGGTTCGGATCCAGTGCTCCTTACTGCCGCAGTAGAAGCAACTTTTCTCGGCACGGCGTGAGTCCTGACGGGCTTTGACCATCTTGGTCTGGTCGACCTGCATAGGCTCAGCAGTGTGCACCTGGGGAGAAACGGAAGGGGTTAAATGAGGAAACTTTTTTTCACGGGTGACCTCTTTGGCTCGTTCCTGGAACCGTAGATCAATCCGATTGGCAAGATTTATTAAATCATCAAGCGAGGTTGGAATGTCCCGACCGGCAAGTTCGTCTTTAATACGGCCGGACAGACCCTCCCAGAAGACCGAAATTAGAGCTTCATTGTCCCAAGCCAGTTCTGAGGCTAGAGTACGGAACCGTATGGCATATTGACCAATGGTGAGACTTCCCTGACGGAGACGCAACAGAGATGATGCAGAGGAGGTCTTCCGTCCAGGTTCGTCGAATACCCTCCGGAAGGCCGAGAGAAAAGCAGGCAGGTCTGACACCAGAGGATCTTCTCTCTCCCAGAGAGGATTAAGCCAGGCCAGAGCCTCTCCGGTGAGATGGGACATGATGAAGGCAATTTTGGCCCGGTCAGAATTAAACTGGTGTGCCAGGAGTTCGAAATGCAGGGTGCACTGGTTAATGAAACCCCGAGCCATAACAGGGTCGCCTCCATACCTAGGAGGAGCTGAAAGTCGGGGACCGGAATGGAAACCACGGAATTGGGAGTCAGTGGGACTGCCGGATTATGAGTCATGGCTCCAGCGGTGGTTGCTGGTGATGGATTCAGAGTGTCCAAGCGGGAATTGACGTTCCGCAGGTGACCCAGGATAGCCTCCTGTTGAGACCTCTGGCGAGACAGCTCATGACACAGTTCCGGAAGTGAAGGGGTTTGGGTGCCACCGGGTTCCATGGCCCGAGCAAACTGTAACGGGTCTGGTAGGTGAACCACTGACGGAAACGGGTCTGGTTGGTGGAACCACTAAGCTTTATTATACAAGACAATTTACTTGCAAGAGAGCGGGTGGCATCCGGGAATAGGACAGGGAATCACGGCAATTAGCCAGGCAGTCTCTGGACAGGCAGGTTGTCACAATAAGTGACCAAATCTCGCAGCAGGTTGTCACGCAGTGACCTGGCAGTCTGGACAGGTAGTTGTCACGGCAAGTGACCTGGGCAGTCTCTGGACAGGCAGGTTGTCACGGCAAGTGACCTGGGCAGTCTCTGGACAGGCAGGTTGTCACGGCAAGTGACCTGGGCAGTCTCTGGACAGGCAGGTTGTCACGGCAAGTGACCAGGGCAGTCTCTGGACAGGCAGGTTGTCACGGCAAGTGACCAGGGCAGTCTCTGGGCAGGCAGGTTTGTCACGGCAAGTGACCAGGGCAGTCTCTGGGCAGGCAGGTTGTCACAGCAAGTGACCAGGGCAGTCTCTGGGCAGGCAGGTTGTCACGGCAAGTGACCAGGGCAGTCTCTGGACAGGCAGGTTGTCACGGCAAGTGACCAGGGCAGTCTCTGGGCAGGCAGGTTTGTCACGGCAAGTGACCAGGGCAGTCTCTGGGCAGACAGGTTGTCACGGCAAGTGACCAGGGCAGTCTCTGGACAGGCAGGTTGTCACGGCAAGTGACCAGGGCAGTCTCTGGGCAGGCAGGTTTGTCACGGCAAGTGACCAGGGCAGTCTCTAGACAAACAGGCATATACGACCTGAGCTGGTGGAGCCTCCTGGTAGGCTGCAGTCGGATGGCAGATGATCGCTCCCAGGTGAGCAGGCAAGAGTCTCTGGAATAGCCGGGATCTCTGCTGATGATGTCCGAACCTCTAGATAGAGCTGCAGTCGGATGGCAGATGATCGCTCCCAGGTGAGCAGGCAAGAGTCTCTGCAATAGCCGGGGATCTCCGCAGATGATGTCCGAACCTCTGGATAGAGCTGCAGTCGGATGGCAGATGATCGCTCCCAGGTGAGCAGGCAACAGCCGGGGATCTCTGCTGAAGATGTCCGAACCTCTGGATAGAGCTGCAGTCAGATGGCCGACAGGCAAACAGACAGGTAACAGGCAGGCAACTGGAAACAGGAGCTGATGGCTGAAGCAGAGTTAGACTGCACAGAAACAACATTGCTCGGGCACCTCCATTAAGGAGGAAGTCCTTAATATAGGGTGGAGTCCACCAGCATTGGCTGGAGACTGATTTGGAAAATGCGCGCGGCTCCTTTAAGAGCGGGGGAGGGTGCGGGCGCGCGCCCTAAGGCCAGCAGCAGGGAAGGAGCGCGCGGGACCAGCAGGGCGGAAGGAGGACGCCGAGGATGCCAGAGGCGCAGAGGAGGCTGGGAGCACTGAGGACGCTGAGCGCAGGTGAGGAGAGCGACGTCCCTGTCTGGCAGCAGGCAGGGACGCGGGCGCTACAACGTCATTCAGCGGGCGGCTGTGAGAGGAAGCATCGGTGGAGCCCGGAGCTGCAGCAGCGGAGGCACGGGAGAGGTAAGTATTGTGCCAGCTGATGCCGGGGCCCTGAGACTGCCGGAGCGCCTCCGCAGGCCGGTCACTGACAGCCGGCGGGCCGGATGCGGCCCGCGGGCCGCCCCTTGCCCGGGTCTGTACTACACGGTCTATTCCCCCCCTTTGCACCACCTCCGTTCATGAATCCTGCAGCTGTTGAGTGCTGATCAGTGACTCACATCACTAATCGGCACTCGTACTCACTGTTTTCCAGGACTTTTTTGTCCCTGTCTATTTTTTCTCCCCCCACCTTTGCACCACTTCTGTGCGTGCTTCCTACAGCCGCTGATTAGATGCACGCAACTGATCGGCACCTCTGTTCGCTTTTGGCAAGTACTTTTTTCACCTATCATTTTTATGTTTATCCCCGTTTCTTGCCACATCCATTCGTGCTTACTAAAGCCGTTGAGCGTTGGTTGGTGACGCACATCATTGATTGCCATTCAGTTGTTTTTTTTTTGTGAATAAAGAATATAAAAATAATTTCGATTAGTTGATATGACTAGATTAAGGACAGTAAAAATAAATCGTAGTCATCAGTGTCTACTACAATATTTTTTACTGAATTTACTTACTTAAGGTTAATGTCTAATAGGAAAGCAGAAACAAAGCATTACATCCATGAGTACGTCCTACAGCTATCGAGCGCTGACACACATCACTGATTGACCTTTGGTTGTTGTTTGTTTGTTTTTTTGTGTGAAAAAAAGAATAAAAAAAATATATAGATTAGTTTATAGGACTAGATTAGGGACAGTAAAAATATCCTGTAGTAACTGGCATCTACTACAGTATTTTTTACTGAATATAGCCAGGGTTAGTGTCAGATATTTGCAGGCGCTCAGTTTTTTTTTTTTTACTGACATCCGTTTAGTAAGTTTGTTTTTTTATTTTACCAAAATTTTATATTCTTTTTATTTTATTTTTATCTTTTTCTTTCAAGATTCTTTTCTTTTTTTTCTCTTCAAAATAAAAAAAAGTTTACACAAAACACTCACACAAACACACATGAATAAAATTTGGTACACACACAAACATCGCATACGTGAAAAAATGTCCTGCTCGTCTCAATCATGGCATTCAGCGACGGACTTATATGCCTTCCATGGCTGCGACATTGATAGTGAGGGAGATGATGCCACCTTCCTTTATTTTTCATCCTCCTCCTCTTCCTCAAGTGATACTGAACTGCCACGCAGACGCCCCTGAACAGAAAATGAATCAGCACCCACCGTTACTGACCCCGTATGGACTTCACTACCCAAAGATTATTATTATTATTATTATAGCAGCTCCATTTATTCCATGGCGTTTTACATGTGAGGAGGGGGATACATAATGCGGTTAGACAAGATGAAAACACAAACACAGGCAGAAAATAGATTGAGCAAATGCTGGGGCCACAAGCTGACTAAATAGGATAGGAAATGAGAAATTACTTTCTGGAACCCAGAAAACCCTACAAAATCCAACAATTCTGATTACAAAAATACTGAGATCACACGATCTCGCCACCCGCTAAATCAGATCCCAGTGTGAACAAAACCAAGCTGCAGCAGCTGAAAAAACAGGAAAAAGCAAATGAGCAAATAACAGTGGCTGCAGATAAACTGTGAGAAGCTCAGGCCCCAGGAGGGGACCCGGCTGACCTCCACAAAAGTGCAGAAAATTATGCAAAAAGCAAGCACAAAAAGAAAATCAAAAAATATCTTATCTGAAAGCAGGAGATGCAGGCAAGACTCCAGCAAACTTCCAAATGAACCAGGAATCACAATTGAGACAAGAACAATTGATCACCGGTAACCATCATGGGAGGGAACCTCCCTTAAATCAGACCAGTCAGTGAACCCAGATTGCCATTCCTCGCTGAAAGGTTCAGTACTGTCTGTAACCACCAGAGGGAGCCTCTGCTCAGAAACCATCTCTAGCACATTCATAACACCTTTCTTTTGGGGTAGGGATGTTGACTGTTCCATCTCAAAAGGGAATTTGTAGATGTGGGTTTACGGAATATGGAGTTTTCTAATGTATCCCCTTTGACGATTTGGTGATGACTACGTCCAAGAAAGATAAAGATTTGTCTTCAATTTCAAAAGTGAAATTCAAACCAATCTCATTGACATTACGGAGGTCGATGAAGGTTTTAAAGATTTCTCTAGTACCCCTCCACCATCTTGCCCGAAAGTCAATAAACTTGGTATATTCCCTGAGCTCATCTGAAAAGACGGTGTCCTCCCACCAGTCCAGGAACAAGTTTACAAAGCTAGGTGCGCCTGGATTGCCCATTGTGGTGCCCCTGAGCTGGTGGTACGTCTTAACGTCAAACGTGAAAAAGTTGTTACCCAAAATAAATTCCAACATCGTGTAACATTTCCGGGGGATATAGCTCTAGAATCGCTGTCTGGGTAGACAGAATGGCACGAAAACAGTTCATTCAGACAGCAGTTCTGGTGTAAAACTGGCCGCAACCAGCTTTATTAAAGTCCACAGCAAACAGATAAAAATAAAGCATAAACAGAAAACCTAGGCTTGTCTAGCCTCTAACTACACATAGATCGATTTCCCTGTCTCTCCGGGTCCAGACTCTACCAGTCTGTGCCCAAAACAACACATATGATATATGTTACCAGTATGGAGTTTCCCAGATACTCCTCCTTGTGTCTGAAGGCCCCTTCAGCGTCCAGACTTGAGAGAGATCCACTCCTATTCAGCCGCTATTCGCACGGATTCTCACTGAGACTACTCCTGTGTCCGGGGTACTTCCTGCACCCAGACTGAGATAGCTCACACTCCTGGAGACGCTTCTTGTGCCGGGACACCTTCCTGTGTCCAGACTAAAACTAGCTCCCTGTCTGTATTCCCAGACACCTACTTCTGGTTTCCTAATTATCACCTGAGTGGCCACAGGTTTGAGCTGCAAGCGTGTACTTGAATGGATGGTGTAATGACCTTTCTCACCACTAGTTTTACAAAGGCACACATTTCCCTTATACAAGTCAGCAAAGTACCTGTGAAATGTACACCCCATTCAATACATACGCTCTCACTGTCTCACATATCCCCCCCCTCTTCTCCAGACCGGAGGGCTGGTCATCAGACCGAGTGGCAACAATCAAAAGAGACAGTGAACTCCGAACACTGCATCAGCACTATACTTCTATATAGGTCAGGTACCAGGAGCTGTCTCACGACCTCTCCCTGGACTTCAGTGTCCCTATACAATAGGTTATTGTTCATGGCAGCATGAGGAAACCTCTCCTCAGAGCCAGGCTCTTGGGGAACCTCATTTAGAACAATTATATTTTCCTGTGCCGTTTGAAGAGTGGGGTCTCGCAACTGCTCACTCCCAAAATTGTCACAGGACACAGGTAGGTCAGGGACACTCGGTTCCCGAGAACCACCATCCTCGTCTCCCAACATCACCTGCAAAGGAATTTCATCTTTATCACGGTCATCACCATTATTAGTATCATCACTATTATGATTAGCATCATCATCATTATCATCATCATTATGATCATCATCATCATTATCATCATCATCATTATCATGATCATCACATAAGTTTAAGCTTGTGGGGTTGAACACATAATATCCAATCACCTCAACCCACAGTTCACACAGAGACCATGTACTTGTCCCTTGCTCTGTTCAGCCCCGGAATATTAGTCAATGACATTCGCTCGTTCCTTAGGGACCTACCGTCTGTCATTGTCACAGACTTCGTCCAGTCACATTTTCGGGTCGTAACCTTGTCAGGTCTCCCCCGCTCCCAGCGGTCCGTCGTAACCTTGTCAGGTCTTGCCTGGGTATCTAAGGTCCGGTTAGACTTCGTACTGTCCCGTACTCTATCGGGTCGTCTGTATGGGCTTCTCAAACCTGAGTTACTGGAGGTCTTACTACCTCTAAACCCACGCCCACTACCCTCAGTAGACGGCTGCCATCTTCTGCTGCTCAGATGATGCTGTCTATCTACTCGCTGTCTAGCGAGATTCAATTGTTCTACCTCTCGCAGGTAGGTCACACGGTACGCCACCAGCATGCGTACATATTCCAGACTTTCTTCCGTTCCTATAGCGTAGAATGCCACCATGCCGTCTTCATCTGGTATCCAGTCCTGACGATCACGTGGACTGCTTACTTTCACCACACCAGACCTCTTCACCATCATCTGCATGGCTCGGCCATTTTCCCAATCAGCTTTCTCACCAGAACATGAGGCACCCGGATGACCTCTTCCTGTAGACTGTGAGCTTTTCTCATAAGCTTTAGTTGTCTAACGGTTTGTTCTGTCTTCAACCGGAGAAACCGCTTTGTCGAATACATCGCCAGTGCATGTCACTTAGGATTGCCACCCTCTTCACTGTAACTTCAGTCGTGGACAAGACCACCAGCTGTTTAGCTCCTGAGGTCGAGTACACCTTACAGGCTCCCACGGCCTTCCTAAACGCTTCATGCACAGACTCACGGGTGCATTCTTCTCTCAAGTCCTCGGGTACATCTACGAGGCACTTGTACCGACACGTTTCTGTCTCACCAGTGGTTTCCAGACGATCAATCAGCTCAGGGTTCAGGGACAACTGACTTTCAGCTTCTTCCCCTTTACACTTCTTCTGAGCTGACTCACAGCTACAATTTCGTGAATTTCCGTCCGGACCACTTCCATTTCACATTTATCTTCCGCTACCACCCTCTTAGCTCTCCTCAGGTCTATTTTCTCCTGGCAAAAGGGAACGAGTGCAACGTGTTTGCCCTTTTTTTCTCCAAGGAGGCCTTGTTCACCGAGTGACACTGTATCAGGCGACTTTTAAGCCCGAGAACTTCTTCCTCTAGTTCCACCATTCGCCTCTCAGCTGCCCGTCTCTGAAGCTTCTCTTGCGTCCAATGGGCTTGTAACCACTCCTTGAGCTCCTTGATCTCGGCTCCGACATCCACCGAATCATCCGAACTCACAGCACTTGAGGAAGTATCTGCTTTACACCTCTCATCTCCAGTGGCCAACTCCTGGCTCTGGTCTGTAGCTTCTCTGATGGACTCCTCCATCTTTTCCCGCTCAGCTTCCATTTGGCTGAGCTTTTCCTTAAGGCGCATCTCCACCTTCTGGAGAGTATCACAGGACATCTGTAGCTCCTTCACCTGAGCTTCCAGACCTAGGGTCTTTCTGCGCAGATCACCATTTTCATCACGGGTGTCCTGCAGAGTGGTCTCAACCACCTGGCGCATTTGCTCTGCATCCATCTTCTCCTCTTCTAGTTTTTCTTTGACCCTGAGGAGATCCACATAATCTCTCTTCATCTGTTGCAGTTCCCTACTGTGTTCACCACACTCCTTCTTGGAGTCACACATCTCCTGGTTGAGCTGTTCGCGCAGTCGTTCTAGGATTTGTTCACTTCCAGAAACTCCATCCTGCAGCGCCTCCTTCTCACGCTTCAACTGCAAAACCTCTTCCTTGATTTTGCGGCGGTCCTCTTTAATGGCAAAGAACATATTCTGCCACAGGATAACTTCCTCGTTGCTTCCTTCTAGGACTCGCTGGTTTGAGGACACGTCCTCCAGGTTTTCACATAATTGCAGCATGTCACTCTGATACTGCAGCCGAATAGGTTCCAGCTCTTGGCCATGACTGGCCCCCTCCTTTTCTACCTCTAAAGGAGAATCCACACTTGAAGCATAGGCAGACAGTACTACATTCTCTTCATTTTCATTTTCAGCGAGTACTACCGGAACAACCTTTTTGTGGCCCTTGCGCCGTCTACGACGAGAGGAGGACTCTCTTCCCTCGTCTAGCCTCTCCTGACTGAACTCACTTTTTACTTTCATAGTGTCCCAGTCAGCTACGGGGTCTGTGTCACTCCCCATGGTGTTGTGGACTAACAGGTCACCTCCCACTTTGACATCACCCCCTTCTACTGGAGCTACCTTGTTATCAACGGTCACATTGTCATTTTTAGGAGGTACCAACCCACCACCAGTAACAATTTTCAGTTTTCCACACTCTACACTCTTGTGAAAATCCGCCCCTTTTTTAGACTCCACCCCCTTTTTAACAACCACACCGGCAGGGTAATTTTTACACAAAAAATCAGCAGTAGTCTTAGGACTCAGTTCACAACATCTCTTACCACCTCCCCGGGCATTCTGTGACAACACTGGCACCCCCGGAGAGTCCATAGAATGGTCCACTGCCGCCATTCCATACGGTGCCCACAGCTCCCGCACCATGTCCAGTTGCATGTCCAGTAGACATTTCTCAAATATGCGGTCCGACTTGTCAGACCCATTCGCTGCTCCGTTCACAGCCATCGCGGAGCACTGTTCACACCAGAACTTCACCGCTTTCCCTTGAAAAAATCTTCGTGGCCCCGCCGAGCCACAGCAAAACTGGATTTGAGTGCGATGACAATCTTCACAACCCCGCCGAGTTGCAGCTGAAAACCGGATTTGAGTGCGACGACAATCTTCGTAACCCCCACCGAGTCACAGCAAGATGCCTTCGTGACCCCACTGAGTCACAGCAAGATGCTTGTATCCACACTCGTCGTCCATGCTGTCAGACTTCTCTGTCTCAACAACGGCAGTCTTCACTCAAGACATACACACTCTACTTTTCCATAGAAAAATTCAGCTCTGCTGTGCAGACACCTTTTTTTTTTTTTTTTTCTTTGCAAAGTCTATTAGGGCTCCTGTCTCTTTAAGACTGCTCCAAACAGACGTTTCTGCTGACACACTTTTTTTTTCTCTGCTGCTCTTTCAACAGACTTCACCTTTATTGCTGTCTCTAAGCTACTGTGCTGCATGCACACTCCAGCACTAACTGTATCAGCCACTGCGCTGCCCCAGCATTCTCCGCCAATTGTAACATTTCCAGGGATATAGCTCTAGAATCGCTGTCTGGGTAGACAGAATGGCACGAAAACAGTTCATTCAGACAGCAGTTTGGTGTAAAACTGGCCGCAACCAGCTTTATTAAAGTCCACAGCAAACAGATAAAAATAAAGCATAAACAGAAAACCTAGGCTTGTCTAGCCTCTAACTACACATAGATCGATTTCCCTGTCTCTCCGGGTCCAGACTCTACCAGTCTGTGCCCAAAACAACACATATGATATATGTTACCAGTATGGAGTTTCCCAGATACTCCTCCTTGTGTCTGAAGGCCCCTTCAATGTCCAGACTTGAGAGAGATCCACTCCTATTCAGCCGCTATTCGCACGGATTCTCACTGAGACTACTCCTGTGTCCGGGGTACTTCCTGCACCCAGACTGAGATAGCTCACACTCCTGGAGACGCTTCTTGTGCCGGGACACCTTCCTGTGTCCAGACTAAAACTAGCTCCCTGTCTGTATTCCCAGACACCTACTTCTGGTTTCCTAATTATCACCTGAGTGGCCACAGGTTTGAGCTGCAAGCGTGTACTTGAATGGATGGTGTAATGACCTTTCTCACCACTAGTTTTACAAAGGCACACATTTCCCTTATACAAGTCAGCAAAGTACCTGTGAAATGTACACCCCATTCAATACATACGCTCTCACTGTCTCACAATCGTTATCACCAGATTGTTATATCCAACAAATTGACGTCCCCTGGTGTTAAGAAAATGCCTGACCACTCCAATGCCAGCATGATGAGGTATAGAGGAATACAATGCCTCCACATCAATGCTAGCAAACATTGTATTCAACTCAATCGGGATACCTTCAAGTTTGCGGTGGAGATACATTGTATCCCAAATGTGGGACATGAGCATGTTGACAAAGGGTCTAAGAATATCATCAAAATATATCCCCACATTGTGGCAGATGCTCCCTATCCCAGACACAATTGGTATCCCCCTCAACGGGGTGTACCCCTTGTGTATTTTGGGTAAGGTGTAGAACGTAGCCATAATCGGGTAGAGTGGAAGAAGAAAAGTAAATTCCTCCTGGCTGATAAATTTCTGATTTTTTGCATCCAACAACAAATTTCTGAGAATATCCATAGAATCTGGTATGGGGTTCCCCCTAACTATACCATAGGTGGAGTCATCTTCAAGTAAGGAAAAGCACATCTCTTTATATTGGCCCACATTCATAACAACCTCATTGCCCCCCTTATCAGAGGGCTTAATTACAATGGACCTGTCCCTTTCCAATTCACATAGGGCCTTCATCTGTGATTTGGATAAATTATATGACCCCCCGTGACTTATCGATTACTTTAATGTCATTAGTAACCAGATTAAAAAAAACATCAATAGCAGAAATATCCCCTCCAGGTGGTGACATCTTAGAGCTGGGATTTCTCAGTGTGGTAAATGGGCCTAACCCTTGCAAAGCTGGAGTTGTTTCATCCAAATTTGCCAAGAACCGAACATCTGGAAGTAGATCAGGAGTGATGTTCAGATCATTGCAAGTTTTATTGTCTTTTATCTTAAAGAATTTATGCCACCTAAGTTTCCGAACAAATAAATTGAGATCCTTAATACTGTCAAAAATTGATACACCTCAAGTAGGTATAAAGGAGAGTCCTTAACCAAGTACAGACATCTCCATGTCTGTGATTGTCCGTTTAGACAGATTAATAACCTGTAGTTCTAATCCTTGTTGCGGTTCCGTAGGGGTAAGCCCTGTCTAAAATCCAGAGCAGTTTGCAACGGTAATCCTGACATGTGCGTCCCACTGTGAGCGTCATGCCGTCCAATGGCAGGAAATAACGCTGCGCTTCACAGATGTAACATAGTGGAGTCCGGATAGACGGAAGTGACGTAGGCGCTCCATTACTAAAGCGTGGTACACATTGAATGAGTTGTATGACGGAATTTGATAGGTGACGCTTGGGGATTGGCCCCCTCTCTTCCCCCTCCGCCAGGATAACGGAGATGACATCAGACGCTAAGGTATGCAAGGAACTATTTAAGATAATGGATGATACACATGGTTGAGACTTTTCTTCCCCCTGACAGGATAGCTGACACACGCTTGTCAATTTTTGAGGTCATATCTGCCAATGCAGCTAGCCTCGTAAGGCATTGATCTTTCATTCCAGAACCCCCTGATGAGCCCCCCAAATGGTGCGAGAAACACCTTGGGGTGGCCATATAACCCTAGGGGTAATATATTGACAGGTTTACACTAGGGTACCGCCCTTGTCAGGGCAACAGCAATGCATGGGCACGACATGGAGTGGTAATAACGACATATACTCTCCCCCTTGTCCTTCCCCTTTGAGGGTTCTCCCATAGCATAACTTCAGATATTATGGACTCCTTATTCCTGTGAGATATCATATCCTTACGACTGGGATAAAGGACAGCCTGGCTTTGGGTGAGATCATACCAGTTTTCTAACTTGAGCACGGTTTATTCTGAGCACTTGCACTTTATGTTTTTTTGTTCATTTGTCTATGAATCCATTGAGACTAGTGGCTTGTTTTAGAAAACAAATAAAGGTTATGTTTTAACCCCTGTCTACCATAAGAAGTACGATCCCATCCATGTGACCTGGGCCTTAAGTCCCTGTGACGGGATAGTACGTCATATAGTATCAGACGCGATCGGACGCGCTCATGGGGTGAGCACGGCCGATTGTGGACGGGTGTCAGCTGATTCTCACAGCTGACACCCGACACTAAGTGCCAGGAGCAGTCACGGACCGCTCCTGGCACTTTAACCTCCAACACACTGCAATCAAAGATGATCGCAGTGTTCCGGCAGCTGCAGAGGGGCTGACAGCCCCTCTGCTTTTGGATCGGAGACCCCCCCGGCATGACGCGGGGTCCCGATCATTCCTATGGAGACCCGTATGTCGTCATAACAACATCTGGGTCTCCAGGTCAAAGAAACTTCCTGACAAGCGCAGTGCATGTCAGGAACTCTCAGGTTAGTGCACGGAGAAGCTGCAGCGCTGCAAGCTTCTATAGCATGCAGATGCTGCTTCATCTGCATGCTATAGAAGCGATCAGCCTGCAGAAAATGAGTGTCCCATAGTGGGACAAAGTGTAAAAATAAGAATTAAATAAAAAATTTTTTTTAAATAATTGTAAAAATATTTTAAAAAATAATTACAAAATCAATATTTATTATATCAATAAATAAATATTTTAGTGAAAAAATTTTTTAAACATTAAAAGTACAGATATTTAGTATCCCGCGTCCGTAACAACCCGACATATAAAACTGTCCCACTAGTTAACCCCTTTAGTGAGCAACATAAAAAAAGGCAAAATAATAATAATAATCTTTATTTATATAGCGCCAACATATTCCGCAGCACTTTACAGTTTAACAGTTTTAAAACACAAGTCATAAGTAACAACGTTAACAATACAATAATTAAAGCAAAATAAGACGACTGCTCGTGAGAGCTTACAATCTACAATGAGGTGGGGAGATACAAAGTACAGGTGTGTATATACAATGGTGCATTTACAATGATGGTCCAGCCAACTTGAGGGAGTGAGGGATGGATGGAGATAGTGAATGGGCTACACACACACACTTACACATAGAATGACTTTGATTAGTGAATGTGATAGGCCGCTCTGAACAAATGTGTTTTGAGGGAGCGCCTGAAACCATGCAAATTGTGGATAGTCCTAATTTCTTGGGGTAGAGCATTCCAGAGGATTGGCGCAGCGCGGGAGAAGTCTTGGAGTCGGGAGTGGGAGGTACGGATTAGTGCAGAGGTTAGTCGAAAGTCGTTTGCAGAGCGCAGCAGTCGGTTAGGCCGATATATAGAAATGAGGGAGGAGATGTAGGGGGGTGCTGCACTGTGGAGAGCTTTGTGGGTGAGAACAAGTACTTTGAATTGGATCCTATAATGAATGGGCAGCCAGTGTAAGGACTGGCAAAGAGCGGACGCGTTCGAGTACCGATTAGCCAGATGGATGACCCTGGCTGCTGCATTAAGGATGGACTGGAGAGGGGATAGTCGAGTAATGGGGAGGCCAAGTAATAGAGCGTTGCAGTAGTCCAGGCGAGAATGGATCAATGCTACACTGAGGGTTTTTGTTGTTTCCATGGTGAGAAAAGGGCGGATTCTAGAGATGTTCTTTAGGTGTAGGCGGCAAGAGCGGGCAAGAGATTGTATATGGGAGGTGAAGGAGAGATTGGTGTCAAACATAACACCCAGACAGCGAGCCTGCTGCCGGGGTGTTATTATGGTGCCGCCCACGGAGAGGGAAATGTCAGATTTAGGGAGGTTAGTAGACGGCGGGAGCAGAAGAACAATGATTTCTCATAATACTGCCGAACAAAAAGTGGAATAACACGTGATCAAAAAGATGGATATAAATAAACATGGTACCGCTGAAAACGTCATCTTGTCCCGCAAAAAACAAGCCCATACAGCGTCATCAATGAAAAAATAAAAAAGTTATTGCTCTCAGAATAAAGCGATGCAAAAATAATTATTTTTTATATAAAATAGTTTTTATTGTATAAAAGCGCCAAAACATAAAAAAACTGTATTATTGAGGTATTGCTGTAATCGTACTGACCCGATGAATAAAACTGTCTTATCAATTTTACCACTCGCGGAACGGTATAAACGTCCCGCCAAAAGAAATTCATGACTTGTTGGTTTTTGTTCATTCTGCCTCCCAAAAACAGGAATAAAAAGCGATAAAAAAAGTCATGTGCCCGAAAATGGTACAAATAAAAATGTCAACTCAAAAACAAGACCTCACATGACTCTGTGGGCCAAAATATGGAAAAATTATAGCTCTCAAAATATGGTGATGCAAAAACTTTTTTGCAATAAAAAGTGTTTGCCATGCACCCAACCAGTGGTTCCCACCACATATGGGGTATCGGCGTAATCAGGACAAATTGCACAACAACTTTTGGGGTCACATTTCTCCTGTTACCCTTGGGAAAATAAAAAATTGGGGGCGAGAAGATAATTTTTGTGGAAAAATTATGATTTTTTATTTTTACTGCTTTACGTTATAAACTTCTGTAAAGCACTTGGGGGTTCAAAGTGCTCACCATACATCTAGATAAGTTCCTTACAGGTCTACTTTCAAAATGGTGTCACATGTGGGGGTTTCCACTGTTTAGGCGCATCAGGGGCTCTCCAATTGCGACATGGCGTCTTATCTCAATTCCAGCCAATTCTGCGTTAAAAAAGTCAAACGGCGCTCCTTCCCTTCCGAGCTTGGCCGTGCGCCCAAACAGTGGTTCCCCCCCATATGGGGTATCAGCGTACCCAGGATAAATTGCACAACAACTTTTGGGGTCCAATTTCTCCTGTTACCCTTGGTAAAATAAAAAAAATTGGATCTGAAGTAAATATTTTGTGGAAAAAAAGTTAAATGTTAATTTTTTTTTAAACATTCCAAAAATTCCTGTGAAGCACCTGAAGGGTTAATAAACTTCTTGAATGTGGTTTTGAGCCTGTTGATCAGTGCAGTCTTCAGAATGGTGTAACTTTTTGGTATTTTCACACATATAACGCCTCAAAGTGACTTCAAATGTGATGTGGTCCCTAAAAAAACAAGATGGTGGTGTAAAAATGAGAAATTGCTGGTCAACTTTTAACCCTTATAACTTCCTAACAAAAAAATTTTGGTTCCAAAATTGTGCTGATGTAAAGTAGACTGTTATGAATGTGCTAGAGATGGTTTCTGAGCAGAGGCTCCCTCTGGTGGTTACAGACAGTACTGAACCTTTCAGCGAGGAGTGGCAATCTGGGATCACAGACTGGTCTGATATAAGGGAGGTTCCCTCCCATGATGGTTGCCGGTGATCAATTGTTCTTGTCTCAATTGTGATTCCTGGTTCATTTGGAAGTTTGCTGAGTCTTGCCTGCATCTTCTGCTATCAGATAAGATGTTTTCTGCTTTTATTTTTGTGCTTGCTTTTTGCATTGTTCCCTGCACTTCTGTGGAGGTTAGCAAGGTCCCCTCCGGGGCTTGTGCTCCTCTCAGTTTATCTGGAGCCACTGTTGTTTGTTCATTTGCTTTTTCCTGTTTTTTCAGTGGCTGCGGCTTAGTTTTGTTACACCAGAGATCTGATTAGGTGGTAGAGATCGTGTGATCTCAGGTGTGTTTGCAATCAGACGAGTTGGTATTTTTTAGGGGTTTTTTGGATTGCAGTGAGTATCCTTTCCTGTACTTTTCTGTCTAGACAGATTGGGCCCCAGCGTTTGCTCATTCTATTTTCTGTCTGTGTCCATGCTTCTTCTTGTCTAACCACCATTACATGTTTGGGGGCTACCTATTTTCTTTGGGGATCTGCTCCGGGGCAGATAGCTTTCATCTTTCTGCCTTTAGGTGTAGTTATCTCTCAGGCTGTGACGAGGCGTCTAGGATCAACGTAGGAACGCTCCACGGAACATATGGGGCATTTCTGTGGAACATATGGGGCATAATCTGTAGAACATATGGGGCATAACATATGGGGCATAATCTATGGAGCATATGGGGCATAATCTGTGGAACATATGGGGCATAATCTATGGAGCATATGCGGCATAATCTGTGGAGCATATGGGGGCATAATCTGTGGAACATATGGGGCATAATCTGTGGAACATATGGGGCATAACATATGGGGCATAATCTATGGAGCATATGGGGCATAATCTGTGGAACATATGGGGCATAGTCTATGGAGCATATGGGGCATAATCTGTGGAACATATGGGGCATAATCTGTGGAACATATGGGGCATAATCTGTGGAATACATATGGGGCATAATCTATGGAGCATATGGGGCATAATCTGTGGAACATATGGGGCATAATCTATGGAGCATATGGGGCATAATCTGTGGAGCATATGGGGCATAATCTGTGGAAATATGGGGCATAATCTGTGGAACATATGGGGCATAACATATGGGGCATAATCTATGGAGCATATGGGGCATAATCTGTGGAACATATGGGGCATAGTCTATGGACATATGGGGCATAATCTGTGGACATATATGGGGCATAATTGTGGACATATGGGGCATAATCTGTGGAACATATGGGGCATAACATATGGGGCATAATCTATGGAGCATATGGGCATAATCTTGGAACATATGGGGCATAATCTATGGAAATATGGGGCATAATCTGTGGAACATATGGGGCATAATCTGTGGAACATATGGGGCATAATCTGATGGAGCATATGGGGCATAATCTGTGGAGCATATGGGGCAAATACTGGGCAGAATATGGGGCATAATCTATGGAGCATATGGGGCATAATCTGTGGAACATATGGGGCATAATCTATGGAGCATATGGGGCATAATCTGTGGAACATATGGGGCATAACTGTGGAACATATGGGGCATAATCTGAGGAGCATATGGGGCATAATCTGTGGAGCATATGGGCACAATACTGGGCAGAATATGGGGCATAATCTGGATATGGGATAACTAAATATGGGGCATAATCTGAGGAGCATATGGGGCATAATCTGTGGAGCATATGGGGCACAATACTGGGCAGAATATGGGGTATAATCTGTGGAACATATGGGGCATAGTCTATGGAGTATATGGTAATTGGGCATATATCTGTGGAACATATGGGCATAACATATGGGGCATAATCTATGGAGCATATGGGGCATAATCTGTGAATAGGGCAATCAGGCATATGGCAATTGTGGGCATAGGCTATTGGAGCATATGGGGCATAATCTGTGGATCATATGGGGCATAACATATGGGGCATAATCTATGGAGCATATGGGGCATAATCTGTGGAACATATGGGGCATAATCTATGGAGCATATGGGGCATAATCTGTGGAGCATATGGGGCATAATCTGTGGACATATAGGGGCATAATCTGTGGAACATATGGGGCATAACATATGGGGCATAATCTATGGAGCATATGGGGCATAATCTGTGGAACATATGGGCACAATCATGGAGCATATGGGCTAAATCTGTGGAACATATGGAGCATATCATGGAGTATATGGGGCATAATCTGTGGACATATGGGGCATAATCTGTGGAACATATGGGGCATAACATATGGGCATAATGGTGGCATAATCTGTGGAACATATGGGGCATAATCTGTGGAACATATGGGGCATAATCTGTGGAACATATGGGGCATAACATATGGGGCATAATCTATGGAGCATATGGGGCATAATCTGTGGAACATATGGGGCATAATCTATGGAGCATATGGGGCATAATCTGTGGACATATGGGGCATAATTGTGGAAATATGGGGCATAATCTGTGGAACATATGGGGCATAACATATGGGGCATAATCTATGGAGCATATGGGGCATAATCTGTGGAACATATGGGGCATAATCTATGGAGCATATGGGGCATAATCTGTGGAACATATGGGGCATAATCTGTGGAGCATATGGGGCATAATCTGTGGAACATATGGGGCATAACTGGAGATATGGGGCATAATCTGTGGACATATGGGGCATAATCTGTGGAACATATGGGGCATAATCTAGGAGCATATGGGGCATAATCTGTGGACATATTGGGACAATACTGGGAGAATATGGGGCATAATCTAGGAGCATATGGGGCATAATCTTGGAACATATGGGGCATAATCTATGGAGCATATGGGGCATAATCTGTGGAACATATGGGGCATAATCTGTGGAACATATGGGGCATAATCTGGGAGCCATATGGGCATAATCTATGGAGCATATGGGGCATAATCTGTGGAACATATGGGGCATAGTCTGTGGAACATATGGGGCAAATATGGGAACATAGGGGCATAATCTGTGGACATATGGGGCATCATAAATATGGGGATAATCTATGGAGCATATGGGCATATTGTGGAACATATGGGGCATAATCTATGGACATATGGGGCATAATCTGTGGAACATATGGGCATAATCTGTGGAGCATATGGGGCACAATACATGGGCAGAATATGGGGCATAATCTGTGGAGCATATGGGGCACAATACATGGGGCAGAATATGGGGTATAATCTGTGGAACATATGGAGCATAGTCTATGGAGTATATGGGGCATAATCTGTGGAACATATGGGGCATAATCTGTGGAACATATGGGGCATAACATATGGGGCATAATCTATGGAGCTATGAGGCATAATCTGTGGAACATATGGGGCATAATCTGTGGAACATATGGGGCATACTGTAACATATGGGCTAATTGGGCATAATCTATGGAGCATATGGGGCATAATCTGTGGAACATATGGGGCATAATCTATGGAGCATATGGGGCATAATCTGTGGAGCATATGGGGCATAATCTGTGGAATATATGGGGCATAATCTGTGGAACATATGGGGCATAACATATGGGGCATAATCTATGGAGCATATGGGGCATAATCTGTGGAACATATGGGGCATAGTCTATGGAGCATATGGGCATAATCTTGGAACATATGGGCATAATATGTGGAACATATGGGGCATAATCTGTGGAACATATGGGGCATAACATATGGGGCATAATCTATGGAGCATATGGGGCATAATCTGTGGAACATATGGGGCATAATCTATGGAGCATATGGGCATAATCTGTGGAACATATGGGGCATAATCTGTGGAACATATGGGGCATAATCTGTGGAGCATATGGGGCATAATCTGTGGAGCATATGGGGCACAATACCTGGGCAGAATATGGGGCATAATCTATGGAGCATATGGGGCATAATCTGTGGAACATATGGGGCATAATCTATGGAGCATATGGGGCATAATCTGTGGAACATATGGGGCATAATCTGTGGAACATATGGGGCATAATCTGAGGAGCATATGGGGCATAATCTGTGGAGCATATGGGGCACAATACCTGGGCAGAATATGGGGCATAATCTGTGGACATATGGGCATAATCTGGGAGCATATGGGGCATAATCTGTGGAGCATATGGGGCAATACTGGGCAGAATATGGGTATAATCTGTGGAACATAGGGGCATATCTATGAGTATATGGGCATAATCTGTGGAGCATATGGGGCATAATTGGACATGGGGCAAAATATGGGGCATAATCTATGGAGCATATGGGGCATAATCTGTGGAACATATGGGGCATAAGTCTGTGGAGCATATGGGGCATAATCTGTGGATCATATGGGGCATAACATATGGGGCATAATCTATGGAGCATATGGGGCATAATCTGTGGAACATATGGGGCATAATCTATGGAGCATATGGGGCATAATCTGTGGAGCATATGGGGCATAATCTGTGGAATATATGGGGCATAATCTGTGGAACATATGGGCATAACATATGGGGCATAATCTATGGAGCATATGGGGCATAATCTGTGGAACATATGGGGCATAGTCTATGGAGCATATGGGGCATAATCTGTGGAACATATGGGGCATAATATGTGGAACATATGGGGCATAATCTGTGGAACATATGGGGCATAACATATGGGGCATAATCTATGGAGCATATGGGGCATAATCTGTGGAACATATGGGGCATAATCTATGGAGCATATGGGGCATAATCTGTGGAACATATGGGGCATAATTGTGGAACATATGGGGCATAATCTGAGGGCATATGGGGCATAATCTGTGGAGCATATGGGGCACAATACCTGGGCAGATATGGGGCATAATCTATGGAGCATATGGGGCATAATCTGTGGAACATATGGGGCATAATCTATGGAGCATATGGGGCATAATCTGTGGAACATATGGTGCATAATCTGTGGAACATATGGGGCATAATCTGAGGAGCATATGGGGCATAATCTATGGAGCATATGGGGTATAATCTGTGGAACATATGGGGCATAGTCTGTGGAACATATGGGGCATAATATGTGGAACATATGGGGCATAATCTGTGGAACATATGGGGCATAACATATGGGGCATAATCTATGGAGCATATGGGGCATAATCTGTGGAACATATGGGGCATAATCTATGGAGCATATGGGGCATAATCTGTGGAACATATGGGGCATAATCTGTGGAACATATGGGGCATAATCTGTGGGCATATGGGGCACAATACATGGGCAGAATATGGGGCATAATCTGTGGAGCATATGGGGCACAATACATGGGGCAGAATATGGGGTATAATCTGTGGAACATATGGAGCATAGTCTATGGAGTATGGGGCATAATCTGTGGAACATATGGGGCATAATCTGTGGAACATATGGGGCATAACATATGGGGCATAATCTATGGAGCATATGAGGCATAATCTGTGGAACATATGGGGCATAATCTGTGGAACATATGGGGCATAATCTGTGGAACATATGGGGCATAACATATGGGGCATAATCTATGGAGCATATGGGGCATAATCTGTGGAACATATGGGGCATAATCTATGGAGCATATGGGGCATAATCTGTGGAGCATATGGGGGCATAATCTGTGGAATATATGGGGCATAATCTGTGGAACATATGGGGCATAACATATGGGGCATAATCTATGGAGCATATGGGGCATAATCTGTGGAACATATGTGGCATAGTCTATGGAGCATATGGGGCATAATCTGTGGAACATATGGGGCATAATATGTGGAACATATGGGGCATAATCTGTGGAACATATGGGGCATAGTCTATGGAGCATATGGGGCATAATCTGTGGAACATATGGGGCATAATATGTGGAACATATGGGGCATAATCTGTGGAACATATGGGGCATAACATATGGGGCATAATCTATGGAGCATATGGGGCATAATCTGTGGAACATATGGGGCATAATCTATGGAGCATATGGGCATAATCTGTGGAGCATATGGGGCACAATACCTGGGCAGAATATGGGGCATAATCTATGGAGCATATGGGGCATAATCTGTGGAACATATGGGGCATAATCTGTGGAACATATGGGGCATAATCTGAGGAGCATATGGGGCATAATCTGTGGAGCATATGGGGCACAATACTGGGCAGAATATGGGGCATAATCTGTGGAACATATGGGGCATAATCTGAGGAGCATATGGGGCATAATCTGTGGAGCATATGGGGCACAATACCTGGGCAGAATATGGGGTATAATCTGTGGAACATATGGGGCATAGTCTATGGAGTATATGGGGCATAATCTGTGGAACATATGGGGCATAATCTGTGGAACATATGGGGCATAACATATGGGGCATAATCTATGGAGCATATGGGGCATAATCTGTGGAACATATGGGGCATAGTCTATGGAGCATATGGGGCATAATCTGTGGAACATATGGGCATAATATGTGAAACATATGGGGCATAATCTGTGGAACATATGGGGCATAACATATGGGGCATAATCTATGGAGCATATGGGGCATAATCTGTGGAACTATGGGGCATAGTTAGGAGCATTGGGGCATAATCTGTGGATCATATGGGGCATAACATATGGGGCATAATCTATGGAGCTATGGGGCATAATCTGTGGAACATATGGGGCATAATCTATGGAGCATATGGGGCATAATCTGTGGAACATATGGGGCATAATCTGTGGAACATATGGGCATAATCTGTTCAGCATATGGGGCATAATCTGTGGAGCATATGGGGCATACTCTGTGGAACATATGGGGCACAATACCTGGGCAGAATATGGGGCATAATCTATGGAGCATATGGGGCATAATCTGTGGAACTATGGGCATAATCTATGGAGCACATGGGGCATAATCTGTGGAACATATGGGCATAATCTGTGGAACATATGGGGCATAATCTGAGGAGCATATGGGGCATAATCTGTGGAGCATATGGGGCACAATACCTGGGCGAATATGGGGCATAATCTGTGGAACATATGGGGCATAATCTGTGGAACATATGGGGCATAATCTGAGGAGCATATGGGGCATAATCTGTGGAGCATATGGGGCACAATACCTGGGCAGAATATGGGGTATAATCTGTGGAACATATGGGGCATAGTCTATGGAGTATATGGGGCATAATCTGTGGAACATATGGGGCATAATCTGTGGAACATATGGGCATAACATATGGGGCATAATCTATGGAGCATATGGGGCATAATCTGTGGAACATATGGGGCATAGTCTATGGAGCATATGGGGCATAATCTGTGGAACATATGGGCATAATATGTGGAACATATGGGGCATAATCTGTGGAACATATGGGGCATAACATATGGGGAATAATCTATGGAGCATATGGGGCATAATCTGTGGAACATATGGGGCATAATCTATGGAGCATATGCGGCATAATCTGTTGAGCATATGGGGGCATAATCTGTGGAACATATGAGGCATAATCTGTGGAACATATGGGGCATAACATATGGGGCATAATCTATGGAGCATATGGGGCATAATCTGTGGAACATATGGGGCATAGTCTATGGAGCATATGGGGCATAATCTGTGGATCATATGGGGCATAACATATGGGGCATAATCTATGGAGCATATGGGGCATAATCTGTGGAACATATGGGGCATAATCTATGGAGCATATGGGGCATAATCTGTGGAACATATGGGGCATAATCTGTGGAACATATGGGGCATAATCTGTTCAGCATATGGGGCATAATCTGTGGAGCATATGGGGCATACTCTGTGGAGCATATGGGGCACAATACATGGGCAGAATATGGGGCATAATCGGTGGAACATATGGGGCACAATACATGGGGCAGAATATTGGGTATAATTTATGGTGCATCATATGGGGGCATAATACATGGGCAGCATATGGGGCACAATCTATGGAGCATCATATGGGGGCATAATACATGGGGCAGCATATGGGGCACAATACATGGGCAGAATATAGGGCATAATACATGGGGCAGGGTATGGGGCATAATACATGGGGCAGAATATGGGGCATAATACATGGGACAAGAATATGGGGCATAATACATGGGCAGCATATGGGCATAATACATGGGGCAGCATATGGGGCATAATACATGTGGCAGCATATGGGGCATACTACATGGGGCAGCATATGGGGCATAATACATGGGCAGCATATGTGGCATAATATATGGGGCAGCATATGGGGCATAATACATGGGGCAGCATATGGGGCATAATATATGGGGTAGCATATGGGGTATAATATATGGGGCAGCATATGGGGCATAATATATGGGGCAGCATATGGGGCTCCTGATTCAATATGGCTATTCAAAAACATTTAACCATCTTTAATTTTACTTTTATTGGTATCTATTTTTAATTTTGAAATTTACCAGTAGCTGCCTCATTTTCCACCCTAGGCTTATACATGAGTCGATAAGTTTTCCCAGTTTTTTGTGGCAAAATTAGGGGTGTCGGCTTACACTCGGGTCGGCTTATATTCGAGTATATACGGTAACTCTCTGATTTAAGGGCATAAAAATCCAAAGTTTGAAAATTGAAAAATTTTAAACATTTTCACCATATTTCCATTTTTTTCATAAATAAACGCAAGTTATATTGAAGAAATCTTACCACTAACATGAAGTACAATATCTCACGAGAAAAAAATGTCAGAATTGCCAAGATCCGTTACAGCATTACAGAGTTATAATCTTATAAAATGACAGTGGTCAGAATTGTAAAAAATTGGTCCAGTCATTACCATGCAAACAACCCTCAAGAGTAAAGGGGTTAATATTTGTCTACCCTGCTGCTATTGGTGTTTTATACATGGGAAGGTGCTGAGGGTCAGATCACATCTGATGTACAGCTTGCTTTGACATTGATTTGACATATCTGTAATTGCTGGTTACTTGTCAACAGGTCCAGATACTGAGCAATGGCTTCATGAGGCTAAGGACATATTTTTCTGAAAAAAATTTTAATCAGAAAACATATACACCCACATATGTAGCTGCATTCAATGATCAGATCTCCTCCTGGTGGGAAATTTAGAGCTTGGAAAATTATATAAAAAACAACATAGTCCAAAGAGGCCTGCGCATCACACTCCTGTCAGCAACACTTGCAGGACACCCCAACTTATGAGCAATTGAGAAAAAGAAGCAACAGCTAGCTCATTAAGGTTTATGCAACTCTTACTCAAGGAAGAGAAATCCAACCTTGAAATCCTGAATGGTAAATTGAAAGAACAGATAGAAATCACCAAAAAATTCAAAACAGAAAGTGATTTTAGTGTTAAGGAAACTTCATTGCAAAATACCATTGAAAAATTCCTGTATCATTTAAAAGAAAGAAAACAAAAGCAATTTTGCAGAGATCTTCAGGATTTCAAGGACAATAGGATTTACCAGGTTGTACGTGGTCACCCTGAATATGAAAGAGAGACTGATCTATCATCTACAGAAACTGATTACTCTGATACTGATACCAGGCATAAGTCATTCAGGGGATGACAGAGAGGCAGATCCAGGGGTTACATCAGGGGGTGAACGCTATACGTCGCCTAGGGGTGGGTTTTAGACCAGGCTTACCCCCTACGGAACCGCAGAGGTGTATCTAGGCTTTCTGGAACCCGGGGCAAGAATTCGGTTCAGCGCCCCCCCCTGCACACATGCGATTTGCACACTTAGTCATGTACCGATGAGCTGCTCTCCCTAATGCTCACAATGTCCAGTGAAAAACTGAGAGAAGCAGGAAGAGAAGCTCATTGTCACAGAACCATAAGTACGAAAGTCGCATATGAGTGAAGTGTACATGTGACGACTGCTGGAACCTGCAGAGCTGAATCCTGACATTGCAGCTTCTGAATTCTCACAACGATTGCACTGCACACTTTTAAGATTCTCCCTTACCGGTGGCAAGAGTACACGGTCATATCAACACAAGCATGTAATTTATATACTTCAGGCCACATTCCGACTAGACGTGCCCGGCCTCGCTCTGTTTATTTTCATTGAGTGAGGCCACACATGTCTAGTCAGCATGGGACCACATGTATGTACTGGCACAAGAGAATCCTAAGAGTGTGCAGTGAGTAGAGATGAGCGACTTTGCCTCTGGGAGGGTCGAGTCAGGTTTCGGACCACCCGACTTTCCCAAAAGTCGAGTAGAACGAAATCAGCCAACTATTGGAAAAAGTCGAAGGTCAGACTGAAACTCGACCCGACCCCAATGCAAGTCAATGGAGAAGAAAAGTCGGCAGGGAGTGGAGGACAGTAAACACACCTACAGTGCCCATTTCAAAGCCAACGACATCAATTCTTATTACTTAAGATTGTCAACCTTAATTTACTTTATAATAATAGTAACGCATTGAAAACTGGGGTTATTTGGCGAAAGTTGTGGGGGGGCAGGGCTGGATCCAGGTTTTCGTGGGTCCCGGGCGAAAGAGTCTTAGTGGGCCCCTTTAACACGTACCACAATTCATGATGCTCGATACGGCAGAGAAATATACGGTATATACTTGTGTATAAGCCGAGGTTTTCAGCCCATTTTTTAGGGCTGAAAGTCCCCCTCTTGGTTTATACGCGAGTCATATATGGTGGTCGGTGGGGGGGGGAGCGAGGGTGTCGGATCATACTCACCCCTCCGCCGGCGCATCTCTGCAGCCCCCCTGCTTCTCCCACGATCTCCGGCTCCTTCCTGCAGCGGTCACATGGTACCGCTCATTAAAGTCATGAATATGCACATATTCATGACTTTAATGAGCGGTACCATGTGACCGCTGTAGGACTGAAGAGCTGCGGAGACCGCCGGGAGAAGAGGAGAGGCTGCAGAGACGCGCCGGCAGAGTGGTGAGTATAGGGATATTTACCTGTCCCCGGACCACCGCTGCGCGCTGCTCCCTCGTCCGACTCCTCTGGCTGTGAATGTTCAGGCAGAGGGCGCGATGACGTCGTTAGTGCGCGCCGTGCCATCTGCCTGATCATTCACTGCCGAGGACCTGGAAGAGGGAGCAGTGCGCAGCGGTGGAGAGGACAGGTAAATATCTCAGGTGCCGGGGTCCTGAGCGAGCGGTGACACCAACATTTTGGGTCGATAGCCGGGTCCTTCTTTCTGTCAGGATTGATCCAGCAGCACTGAAGACTCTTTCTGATAGCACACTACCAGCAGGGCAAGAGAGCTCTTGTAAGGCATATTGTGCCAATTCAGGCCAGGTGTCCAGTTTACAGGCCCAGTAGTCAAAGGGGAATGAACTGTGAGGGAGAACATCAATAGGGGATGAGAGGTAATTTTGAACCATAGTTGACAACTGCTGTCTCCTGTCTGTTGCAATCGATTCAGTATTAACAGTTGTGTGAGCGGTACTCGAGAAATCAGTCCACAACATGGTCATGAAACCCCTGTCTCCAACCACTTCGGCTGTGTGCACCACGAACACTTCTTCCATGTTGCCCAGTACGCCTCGTGGTAGAACCTGCACCGCTGCTGTGTGCTGGGAATGCCTCTAACAAACCGTTTACCAGAGTTGCTTGTTTGTTCGCCAATATTAGCTCTAGATTCTCCTGTGGCATGATGTTCTGTAATTTGCCTTTATAGCGTGGATCGAGGATGCTGGCCAACCAGTAGTCGTCATCCTTCATAATTTTGGCAATGCGGGGGTCCCTTTTTAGGATCCGCAAGACATAATCACACATGTGGGACAATGTTCCAGGTGTCAATGATGCACTACTAGTGGTGGTGTCACGTCGCCATTGGATTCAGTGGCTGGTGTTCCTGCCTCGGCCGCAGGGAGGCGCCGGACTCCTTCGGCTGGTGGTGCCGGTGATAGGAGAGCGGTATCCTCATATGGTTCCGCTCCTTTGACGCCGAACTCTGTCGCTGAGCATCGCCATGTTTCGCCTGTGGGTAATGTTGGCGACAGAGAAGGGGTCTATGCACAGGCGTCTGGTGGGCGTTGGATTAGCTCTTCTGTCAGAGGTGGAGCGATCGCTGCAGCCTCTGCATATGACTGGAGTCTACGGGCGAGCGACGGATGTGCGGGCACAGTCTTCGCACCTTATTGAGCAGGGCTGGTAACTCTGGATAATTATTTATGAAGCACTGCACCACCAGGTTCAAGGTGTGAGCCAGGCAAGGTATGTGTCTGAGTTTTGCCAGGGTTATGGCCGCCACAAAATTACGGCCGTTATCACTGACTAACTTGCCTGGCTCAAGATGTAGACTGCACAGCCATGATTCAGTTTCTCGCTGCAAGTAGTCGGCTAGTACCTCCGCGGTGTGTCTGTTGTCGCCCAAAGACATCATCTTTAAAATGGCCTGCTGACGCTTACCACTAGCAGTGCGCAGCGGTGGAGAGGACAGGTAATATCTCAGGTGCCGGGGTCCTGAGCGAGCGGTGACACCGGCACCTGTCCCCCATAGCGCGCCAGTGTCACCGCCTGCTCAGGACACCGGCACCTGGCCCCCAGCGACGAGAGGTGAGTATGTCATTTTTTTGCAGCAGCAGCACGGCAGCATAAGGGACGTATACTATGAGGCATAATCTGTGCAGCATATGGGGGCATAATCTGTGCAGCATATCGGGGCATAATATGTGCAGCATATGGGGGCATAATCTGTGGATCATATGGGGCATAATCTGTGGAACATATGGGGGCATAATCTGGAGCATATAGGGGCATAATTGGAGCATATGGGGGCATAATCTGTGGATTATATGGGGGCATAATCTCTGGAGCATATTGGGCATAATCTGGAACATATGGGGACATAATCTGTGCAGCATATGGGGGCATAATCTGTGCAGCATATGGGGGCATAATCTGTGGATCATATGGGGGCATAATCTCTGGAGCATATTGGGCATAATCTGGAGCATATGGGGCATAATCTATCAGCATTGCGGGCATAATCTGTGCAGCCATGGGCATATCTGGAGCATAGGGGAATATTCTGTGGAGCATTGGGGCATAATCTGTGCAGCATATGGGGGCATAATCTGGAGCATATGGGGGCATAATCTGTGGAGCATATTGGGGCATATCTGTGGAGCATATGGTGCATATGGGGCATAATCTGCATATGGACACCGGCACCTGGCCCCCAGCGACGAGAGGTGAGTATGTCATTTTTTTGCAGCAGCACGGCAGCATAAGGGACGTATACTATGAGGCATAATCTGTGCAGCATATGGGGGCATAATCTGTGCAGCATATCGGGGCATAATATGTGCAGCATATGGGGGCATAATCTGTGGATCATATGGGGGCATAATCTGTGGAACATATGGGGGCATAATCTGGAGCATTATGGGGCATAATCTGTGGATTATATGGGGGCATAATCTCTGGAGCATATTGGGCATAATCTGGAACATATGGGGACATAATCTGTGCAGCATATGGGGGCATAATCTGTGCAGCATATGGGGGCATAATCTGTGGATCATATGGGGGCATAATCTCTGGAGCATATTGGGCATAATCTGGAGCATATGGGGGCATAATCTATGCAGCATATGGGGGCATAATCTGTGCAGCATATGGGGCATAATCTGGAGCATATGGGGGAATATTCTGTGGAGCATATGGGGCATAATCTGTGCAGCATATGGGGGCATAATCTGGAGCATATGGGGCATAATCTGTGGAGCATATTGGGCATAATCTGTGGAGCATATGGGGCATAATCTGCATATGGGGGCATAATCTGTGGAGCATATGGGGGCATAATCTGTGCAGCATATGGGGGCATAATCTGTGGATCATACGGGGCATAATCTGTGCAGTTTATGGGGGTCTAATCTGTAGAGCATCATATGGGGGCCTAATCTATGGAGCATATGGGGGCATAATCATTTTTCACCCTAGGCTTATACGCGAGTCAATAAGTTTTCCCAGTTTTTTGTGGCAAAATTAGGAGGTCGGCTTATACACGGGTTGGCTTATACATAAGTATATACGGTAGGTATAGTACAAGGCCAAATACTTCACTTCTTACATTACATGAGTGATATGTATTGTAAATTCTACAATTGCTCAAAAAACGGACAGTATAGTCCTCCATACAGTATTATGGGCTCCACATAGTACGCCATACAGAATAATGAGCCCCATATATTGCTCCATACATAATTGGTCCCATATAATGTTCCATACAGTATATGATGAGCTCCACATAAAGCTCCAGTATATGATGGTCCCCATATAATGTGCCATACAGTATAGGACGGTCCCCATAGAGTATAATGAGCCCCACATATTGCTCCATACAGTATAATGAGTCGCATATAAAGCTCCATACAGTATATGATGGGCCCCATATATTGCTCCATACAGAATAGGCCCCATATGTGCTCCATATGATGATCCATATATAAAGGGCCCTATATGATGCCCCATAAATAATGAACCCGATATGATGCTCTAGTATATGATGGGCCCCATATATGATGCTCCAGTGTATGATGAGCCCCATATAATGCTCCAAATATAATGGTCCCCATATATAATGGGCTCCATATGATGCTCCAGTATATGATGGGCCCCATGGATGATGCTCCAGTGTATGATGGGCCTATATAATGCTCCATATATAATGGGCCCTATATAATGCTCGAGTGTACAATGGGCCCCGTATATGATGCTCCAGTGTATGATGGGCCCCATTTATAATGCTCCATATATGATGGTCCCCATATAATGTGCCATACAGTATAGGACGGTCTCCATAGAGTATAATGAGCCCCACATATTGCTCCATTCAGTATAATGAGTCGCATATAAAGCTCCATACAGTATATGATGGGCCCCATATATTGCTCCATACAGAATGGGCTCCATATAATGCTCCATACAGAATAGGCCCCATATGTGCTCCATATGATGATCCATATATAAAGGGCCCCATATGATGCCCCATAAATAATGAACCCCATATGATGCTCTAGTATATGATGGGCCCCATTTATGATGCTCCAGTGTATGATAAGCCCCATATAATGCTCCAAATATAATGGTCCCCATATATAATGGGCTCCATATGATGCTCCAGTATATGATGGGCCCCATGGATGATGCTCCAGTGTATGATGGGCCTATATAATGCTCCATATATAATGGGCCCTATATAATGCTCGAGTGTACAATGGGCCCCGTATATGATGCTCCAGTGTATGATGGGCCCCATTTATAATGCTCCAGTATATGATGGTCCCCATATAATGTGCCATACAGTATAGGACGGTCCCCATAGAGTATAATGAGCCCCACATATTGCTCCATTCAGTATAATGAGTCGCATATAAAGCTCCATACAGTATATGATGGGCCCCATATAATGTTCCATACAGAATAGGCCCCATATGTGCTCCATATGATGATCCATATATAAAGGGCCCTATATGATGCCCCATAAATAATGAACCCCATATGATGCTCTAGTATATGATGGGCCCCATATATGATGCTCCAGTGTATGATGAGCCCCATATAATGCTCCAAATATAATGGTCCCCATATATAATGGGCTCCATATGATGCTCCAGTATATGATGGGCCCCATGGATGATGCTCCAGTATATGATGGGCCCCATGGACGATGCTCCAGTGTATGATGGGCCTATATAATGCTCCATGTATAAAGGGCCCCATATGATGCTCCAGTGTATACTGGGCCCCATATGTGATGCTCCAGTGTATGATGGGCTGCATTTATAATGCTCCAGTTTATGATGTGCCCCATATATAATGCTCCAGTGTATAATGGGCCCTATCTATGATGCTCAAGTGTATGATGGGCCCATATATAATTCTCCAGTGTATAATGCTCAACCATATATTGCTTCAAACATTAAAAAAATGAAATACCTCTCCTCGCTGGGCACTGCTATACTCTGGACTCCTCAGCGTCGCCATCTGCCAGCTCTCTGCACTGTGACTGTTCAGGCAGAGGTCGCACAGACATGACGTCATCGCGCTCTATGACCCGAATGTCACTGTCAGGAAACGCGGAAGATGTCATAGCGGTGGAGCAGGGAGAGGTAAGTATTGCAAGTGCTGGGGCCCTGAGCAAGCAGGGGGGGCCCACTCGTGGGCGCCGGCACTTGCACAGGGCCCCTCATAGTACGCCGGTGTCTCTGATGGCGAGTGGGCCCCCCCCCTGCTCAGGGCCCCAGGCACTTGCCCGGGTGCGCCAGGTGCTGAAGCTGGCTCTGGGGAAGGGTACAGCACAGTTAGGGAGGTGGAAAAACTGTTATATGTTGAGGTGTACGCTGGACGTTCAGCAGCTGCAAATGGAGGAATTGGAGAAGTCGGAGGAAGAGGAGGACAAAGTGATCCATTTTGCTGGCAACCTATGTGTCATCAGGGGAAGGTGGTACAAAATCCTTTGAAACCCAGGAATATTGCATTTTAATGAAGGTGAGATCACCAACATTTTGGGTCGATAGCCGGGTCCTTCTTTCTGTCAGGATTGATCCAGCAGCACTGAAGACTCTTTCTGATAGCACACTACCAGCAGGGCAAGAGAGCTCTTGTAAGGCATATTGTGCCAATTCAGGCCAGGTGTCCAGTTTACAGGCCCAGTAGTCAAAGGGGAATGAACTGTGAGGGAGAACATCAATAGGGGATGAGAGGTAATTTTGAACCATAGTTGACAACTGCTGTCTCCTGTCTGTTGCAATCGATTCAGTATTAACAGTTGTGTGAGCGGTACTCGAGAAATCAGTCCACAACATGGTCATGAAACCCCTGTCTCCAACGCCACTTCGGCTGTGTGCACCACGAACACTTCTTCCATGTTGCCCAGTACGCCTCGTGGTAGAACCTGCACCGCTGCTGTGTGCTGGGAATGCCTCTAACAAACGGTTTACCAGAGTTGCTTGTTTGTTCGCCAATATTAGCTCTAGATTCTCCTGTGGCATGATGTTCTGTAATTTGCCTTTATAGCGTGGATCGAGGATGCTGGCCAACCAGTAGTCGTCATCCTTCATAATTTTGGCAATGCGGGGGTCCCTTTTTAGGATCCGCAAGACATAATCACACATGTGGGACAATGTTCCAGGTGTCAATGATGCACTACTAGTGGTGGTGTCACGTCGCCGTTGGATTCAGTGGCTGGTGTTCCTGCCTCGGCCGCAGGGAGGCGCCGGACTCCTTATGCTGGTGGTGCCGGTGATAGGAGAGCGGTATCCTCATATGGTTCCGCTCCTTTGACGCCGGACTCTGTCGCTGAGCATCGCCATGTTTCGCCTGTGGGTAATGTTGGCGACAGAGAAGGGGTCCATGCATAGGCGTCTGGTGGGCGTTGGCTTAGCTCTTCTGTCAGAGGTGGAGCGATCGCTGCAGCCTCTGCATATGACTGGAGTCTACGGGCGAGCGACGGATGTGCGGGCACAGTCTTCGCACCTTATTGAGCAGGGCTGGTAACTCTGGATAATTATTTATGAAGCACTGCACCACCAGGTTCAAGGTGTGAGCCAGGCAAGGTATGTGTCTGAGTTTTGCCAGGGTTATGGCCGCCACAAAATTACGGCCGTTATCACTGACTAACTTGCCTGGCTCAAGATGTAGACTGCACAGCCATGACTCAGTTTCTCGCTGCAAGTAGTCGGCTAGTACCTCCGCGGTGTGTCTGTTGTCGCCCAAAGACATCATCTTTATAATGGCCTGCTGACGCTTACCACTAGCTGTGCGATAGTGGGACACCTCGTGTGCAACACTGGCAGCTGCGGATGGAGTGATCGTGCGACTGCTCTCTGTCGACAAACTTTCGCTTTTGGAGGAGGAGGAGGTTCGAAAGCCTACAGCCAATTGTTGCCTATACCGTGGGTTAGAAAACAAAAAGAGGGTCCAATATACAGAGCCCTTCCCAAATAATCAAACCGAAAAACAAAGGAATGAGAAATATAGCAAATACAAAATTATAACATAACATATTGCAAACTATACAGGAGAAGACAGCCAGGTACAATACACAGGAATACAAAAAATGTTGCAGGAATGCCAAATAACACATGATCCAGGACACTAACGTATCCATACATAGCAATAGCTTATAAAAATTCTCTATGTGAATACCCAAGTGTGGAGATGTCTCTAAAAGAGCATGCAAAGAAATAATGGGCGTTATCCTATGGGCTTATAATAATCCAAAGTTGGTAGTTACATATACTCATATCCCACATATTCAGCTGTAATAACTCAAAAGCGGTCACTTCACATAGGGTATGGAGATACATGGCAAAGCTATGTATAAGAAAAAGTGGACAAATGTAGATGTATTACAAGGCTAGATGTACTAGAAAAACGCTAAGTAGCACAAGAGAGTCTCAAAGAGGAGCTAAAGGGGCAAAGGCTGCACTAGATATTAATCCTGAGCGGGGAGGGTACCTGTATGACAGGCAATCAGCTACGCTCTACATACATGAAACTAATTGGGTACATGACCATAGTAATGGGAAGTAGAGCTACAGAAAATAGGTAGCTGTAAATAATACATATCCCGCAACATGTTGCACGAATCCATAGCAAGCTACCAGACCTAAAGTTAATTATTGCACATGAGCCCAGAGTGGTAATGGAGAATATAGCATGCTAACATAAGATTGTAAGCACAGTGCACGAGCATTTCCTGGTGGAGGAGAACCCCGACGCACGTTTCGCAAATCTTCCTCGGGGGGTTTGTAAAAAAGGGCATAGGTACCTATATTATGTGTATGGCAGCTATCAAATCATGGTATAGCGGCGCTTCCGGTGCCGACACTGAATGCCGAAGCTACGCACCACGCGCCAGCGTCACAGGACACACACCCCCAGTGACGCGTCAACTGGGAGGCGGATCCTGCGACGCTGCTCGGGCGCGCGTCCATAGCCACCGGCAGACCATCAACACTACAGGAGCGCTCACCGCAGGAACATAAGAAATAATGGGTAAGTGGAAGCGGATTGGGCAGAGAAATACAGAGATGGAGACTGAGTATAAGATGATATAACATCCCATGAAGGATATCCACGTCCAGATTAAATCTGTTGTGAGCATATATATATTTTAGTAGACAAGGAAGACATCTATCCATATAGACGATCTCATATGGGGGACTCAATTCCCTATGTATACTCTGTAGGCAGATCCATAGTAATTACACCAGAATATACAAATATCAACTGCGATGAAAATGCTTATGTATAGAGAATAGCCATACACAATATAGAACAGAAAGTAAAAGAAAAGAAAAACTCAATATACACATAGTACGCACTGAAAAAAACTGAACATAAAAAAATAAATAGAATCGTTGTTTATGTTCCTGTCTTCAATGGTGTCTTCACCTATTCTTCATAGTATTCTCATATTTCGTCGATTCATGGAAGGAGAACATCATAACGTAGAAACAATACACACACAAAAATAAAAAAAGGGTACCTAAGGTGAGATAAGACACAATGTTAAAATCAAGAAATAGAATAGAGCAGGGAACATTTATAGAAATGGAGCGAAGCTTAGCACTTCATTTAAACCCTTAGGTCTAACACTATCTACCCTCATAATCCACCTAGCTTCCAACTGTGCAAGTTTGTTCTTAAGATCGCCACCCCTGCCATCATCCAGGACCCTATCGATGCCCCTTATTCATAGTAGCCTGGCGTCACAAGCATGTACCATCCTAAAGTGTCTAGGTATTGGTTTCAAAGTAGATGTGTCCGTGATCCCACTTGCCTTAATGATATCACGCACATGTTTCACGGACCCTAATACGTAGCTGGCGTGACGTCAATCCGATATATACCAGGCCACATGGACATGAGGCGTGATATATGACCCCAGTGGTGCTGCATGTTATGTGGTGTGTGATCTTGAATTCTCTCTCACCATTACTGGAACAGAAAGTGTTACACCGCTCAAGATTAGCACAAGCCATGCAGTCCCTACATGGAAAAAATCCCCACTTAAGGCCCTTGGTGCCAAAAAGTCCTGAAGTTTTGGATTCCTTATGGTGACTATGTACCAAGAGATCCCGCAGGTTTTTCGCTCTTCTATAAGTAATAGAGGGATATGTATCCAGACATTGGTCTAGAGTAGGGTCTTGTTTTAGAATAGACCAAAACTTCTGTAGGGAGTTCCTTAGGCCATTGTTTTGTTCATTGAAGGTAGAAATAAATCTCACTGTGTTGGATTCCCTTTATTCTTGTTTTTATCATTCGTTGGGTGCAGCAAGTCTTCTCGTTTGGATTGTAGTGCTTTCCGCCATCCCTTATGGATAACTTGTCTCGAGTAACCACGTTCCTCAAATCGCAAAGCCAAGTCATGTGATTGTCTATCAAAGGATGAGTCTTCTGAGCATACTCTTCGAGTACGCAAAAATTGCCCAAATGGAATACTGTTTTTCAATGCCCGTGGATGAGCCGATGATGCGTGCAAAAGGGAGTTCACAGCAGTCTCTTTCCGAAATATTTGAGTGTGTATCCGGCCTCTTTCATCCTTCGATATATGGGTATCCAAGAAGTCAACAGTTGTACGACTGTAATGATAGGTAATTTTAAGGTTAATGTCGCTTACCACTAGCTGTGCGATAGTGGGACACCTCGTGTGCAACACTGGCAGCTGCGGATGGAGTGATCGTGCGACTGCTCTCTGTCGACAAGCTTTCGCTTTTGGAGGAGGAGGAGGTTCGAAAGCCTACAGCCAATTGTTGCCTATACCGTGGGTTAGGCAGCACTGTCCCACCGCCGCTGTCCCCTGTGGACCCTGCATCCACCACATTAACCCATTACGCAGTGATGGACACGTAACGGCCCTGGCCATGCCTACTGGCCTATGGATCTGTTGTGAGGTGCACCTTTCCACTCACTGATTGTTTGAGTGCATGGACAATGCGGTCTTTCACATGCAGGTGGAGGGCAGTGATGGCTTTTCTAGAAAAGAAGTGGCGACTGGGTAGGTCATAGCGTAGGACAGCGTAGGTCATGATCTCTCGGAACGCTGCGCTTTCAACCAAACGGAAGGGCATCATCTCTAATGAGATCAGTTTGGCAATGTAGGCGTTCAAAGCCAGTGTACACGGATGAGATGATGAGTACTTTCTTGTCCTACTCAGAGTGTCTGCTAGTGTGAGTTGGACTTGGGAGCTGCATATGGGGGAACTAGCGGTGGGCATGGCGGACTGAGAGGGGGTTGGTGACGGTGGTGGTGGTGGTGATGGCCTAGATTCAGTCTTTCGTTGGAAAAACATTGTGATTCCCTGACTGCTTTGGCCTTGCGACGACACCTCAACATCTGGTGTTGTGCTAACCGGTGGGCTTACAGTTGCTGGCTACTTTCAGTCGGAGCAGGTGCACATGTGCTACCTGAAGTTTTGTAGTCCATCCACGCTTGCAAGTGCATGGTGTTTAAATGTCTAAGCATGCAACTGGTATTCAAATTTCGGAGATTTTTCCCTCGGCTAAAGGTCCTTCCGCACTTCTTACAGATAACCTTTGCCTCATCAATAGAATTTTGGTCAAAAAAGTGGCACACTGCACTCTTCCTACTATGGAATAAATTTTCAGGGCTTGCACGCTGTGCTAATTTGACCATCTGGCCAAGCTGTCCTGCAGCTCTTTTTGTTTTTTTAACACGTCTTTGGACTGCTACGGGCCTGCCAAAAACCGCACCTGTGATGTCGATGCCTGCTGTGGATCCTCCTCTTCTGAGCTGTTGCCAGCGGCACCCTCTTCCCCCAATGGATGCCAATCAGGGTCAACAACTGGGTCATCCATCATCTCCTCTTCAATTTCATCTCCACCTTCCTCTGTGTCACCGTGTAAGGTGTTAGAGTATGCGGGAAGGGGCACCTGAGTTTCATCAGGGTCAGAATCTGGCTCAGTAGACTGCGAGGGCAATGCAGTGCTCTGGGTGAATGTACCAGCAGAATCATATAGCGGTGGCTGTGCATCAGTGCACTCCATGTCATATTCATCTTGGACTGGGGAATTTAGGATTTGACTTGATAACCCAGGCATGGTATGTGAAAAGAGCTCCAGGGAGTAATCTGAAGTGTGGCCTGTGCATCCTTCACTTTTGTTGGGTGTGAAGGACACAATGAAAGGTGTCGTTCCTGACCAGGAGCCTGCACTGACGACTCAGTGCTTGCAGTTTTTGAAACTTCAGAAGAGGAGGCGATAGAGCTGGAGGCTGTTTTGGCAATGTAAGCTAAAACCTATTCCTGATGCTCCGGCTTTAAAAGCGGTTTACCTACTCCCAGAAAAGGGAGCTTTCCAGGCCTTCTGGAGCCAGACGATGACGCAGGCTCAACACTTCCTGCCTTAGGTGCTACTGTGCTTTTGGCACTACTAGCAAATGCACCACCACAAACCATCAGTACCAGCTGCCCCCCCGCCCATGGCCTCTTCCACCATACTTCCTCATGTTTGGGAAAATGTACCAAAAATACCAGCAGATATATGGTACGGTATCAGAAGCGTACAGCTGTATATGGTGAAGGGGAAAATTTAAATCTCTGTATATATTTCCGGAGTCACACACAGACGCTCACTCAGTATGGATTAGACCAGAATAGAAAAAGCAGAAAAACGGTACTGTATTAGAAGCGTACAGCTGCATACAGTGTAGGGGAAAATTTAAATCTCCGTATATATTTCCGGAGTCACACACAGACGCTCACTCAGTATGGATTAGACCAGAATACAAAAGCAGAAAAACGGTACTGTATCAGAAGCATACAGGTGTATACAGTGTAGGGGAAAATTTAAATCTCCGTATATATTTCCGGAGTCACACACAGACGCTCACTCAGTATGGATTTGACCATAATCCAAAAGGCAGAAAAAGGTACTGTGTCAGATGCGTACAGCTGTATACAGTGTAGGGGAAAATTTAAATCTCCGTATATATTTCCGGAGTCACACACAGACTCTCAGTATGGATTTGACCGTAATACAAAAAGCAGAAAAACGGTACTGTATCAGAAGTGTACAGCTGTATACAGTGTAGGGGAAAATATAAATCTCCGTATATATTTCTGGAGTCACACACAAATGCTCACTCAGTATGGATTAGACCAGAATACAAAAAGCCGAAAAACAGTACTGTATCAGAAGCGTACAGCTGTATACGGTGAAGGGGAAAATTTAAATCTCCGTATATATTTCCGAAGTCACACACAGACGCTCACTCAGTATGGATTTGATTGTAATACAAAAAGCAGAAAAACGGTACTCTATCACAAGCATACAGCTGTATACAGTGTAGGGGAAAATTTAAATCTCGGTATATATTTCCGGAGTCACACACAGACGCTCTCTCAGTATGGATTTGACCGTAATACAAAAAGCAGAAAAATGGTACTGTATCAGAAGCGTACAGCTGTATACAGTGTAGGGGAAAATTTAAATCTCCGTATATATTTCCGGAGTCAAACACAGACGCTCACTCAGTATGATTTGACCAGAATATAAAAAACAGCAAAATGGTACTGTATCAGAAGCGTACAGCTGTATACAGTGAAGGGGAAAATTTAAATCTCCGTTTATATTTCCGGAGTCACACACAGACGCTCTCTCAATATGGATTTGACCGTAATACAAAAAGCAGAAAAATTGTACTGTATCAGAAGCATACAGCTGTATACAGTGTAGGGGAAAATTTAAATCTCTGTATATATTTCCGGAGTCACACACAGACTCTCTCTCAGTATGGATTTGACCGTAATACAAAAAGCAGAAAAACGGTAATGTATCAGAAGCGTATAGCTGTATACAGTGTAGGGGAAAATTTAAATCTCCGTATATATTTCCGGAGTCACACACAGACGCTCACTCAGTATGGATTTGACCAGAATACAAAAAGCAGCAAAACGGTACTGTATCAGAAGCGTACAGCTGTATACGGTGAAGGCGAAAATTTAAATATCCGATATTTTTCCAGAGTCACACACAGACGCTCTCTCAGTATGGATTTGACCGTAATACAAAAAGCAGAAAAACTGTACTGTATCAGAAGCGTACAGCTGTATACAGTGTAGGGGAAAATTTAAATCTCCGTATATATTTCCGGAGTCACACACAGATAGTCAGCATGTATTTGTCTGTGATACCAGCCGGTACATGGTAGTGTGTGAGGAGCATACAGCTCTATACGGTGTGGGAAAAAATGAACGCTCGGTAACTGTACAGAAAAAAAGAATAAAAGTATTAGTGCTGTGTAAAAAGTAGTCTGCACAGCAGTGTGCACACAGCAATTCAGCTATCAGGCAGCCTAATAACCAGCGCTGCTGCACACAAGAAAATCCTCCCACCACTGCACACTAACTGTACAGCACAATTGCTATCAGCACAAGCACATAAGAACTTCTCTTTCCAGCCCTAACTCTCTCCCTATTGATAAACAGCGTCAGCAACCTCTCCCTACTGTTAAGATCGTCAGAAGTAAAATGGAGGTCGGCGGTCAGGGCTTTTATAGACACTATGACGCCCCCCAAAGCAAGCCAATCACTGCAATGCCCTTCACTAAGATGGTGGTGGACACTGCCCATGTCATCTCGTTGCCCACAGTGTACGTCCTTGCTCATTGGCTGAAAAAAGGTGCCTGCTAGCATTATGGGAAAACCGACTTTGGCGCTTGTTTTGCCGAACGCATGGTCGACTTCACGCTATGGTCGGGATTTGCTCGGCGAAACCCGACTTTGGCGAAAGTTGGCGACTTATGAATCTGACCGACCTCTTCGATCAACTCTAGCAGTGAGCACTGTGAGAATTCAGAAGTCTGCAGTCACATAGAATGACTGCAGACTCAGCACAGACCTGGAGAACCCCTTTAATGCTCCTAACATAAATAAAAACATGAGAATTAGTCGGTTTCACATATAATATTTACACCCAGGTACCTTATAGATGATTTCTCTGGAGTCGTTCTCCTTCTTTTCTTCTTCTTGTCCAGACCCCATGATGAATTTTCTCATCCACAGCCGTCTCTGCAGACCTCCATCTTCTCCGGTCTTCTGCACCAACTCTCCACATGATGCCCTTAAAGATAGAAATGTCATTATAATGCTCCTAAATAAAAATATCTGCAATATACTGTCGCCTCACACTATTCCCCTACCTCCTCACTCTGTCTCCTCTCACATCCGCCCTGTTTACCATACTGTCTCCTCATATATTTACCCCCTCACTCTCTATTCTGTCTGCTCACACATACCCCTGACTCCCCATACTGTGTCTGCACACATCCCATCACCCTCACTCCCCATACTGTGTCCACATATATTCACCCGTTCGCTCCCCATACTGTCTGCACCCACCCCTATACTGTTTCCTCATACATGCCCTCATACATACTCTTCAGTGTCCTCAAATCCCCCCACACATTAAATCCCCCCATCCCCACTCCAAATCCCCACACACATTAAATGCCCCATCCCCACTCCAAATCCCCTCCACACACATTAAATGCCCCATCCCCACTCCAAATCCCCCCACACACATTAAATGCCCCCATCCCCACTCCAAATCCCCCCACACACATTACATCCCTCCATCCCCACTCCAAATCCCTCCATCCCCACGCCAAATCCCCCACACACAATAAATCCCCTCATCCCCACACCAAATCCCCCACACATTAAATCCTCCATCCGCACGCCAAATCCCCCACACACAAAGTACCCCCCATCCCCACTCCAAATCCCCCCACACAAAGTACCCCCATCCCCACTCCAAATCCCCCCACACAAAGTACTTCCCCATCCCCACTCCAAATCCCCCACACAAAGTACTCCCCCATCTCCACTCCAAATCCCCACACACAAAGTACCCCCCATCCCCACTCCAAATCCCCCACACAAAGTACTCCCCCATCCCCACTCCAAATCCCCACACACAAAGTACCCCCCACACCCACTCCAAATCCCCCCACACAAAGTACCCCCCATCCCCACTCCAAATCCCCCCACACAAAGTACTTCCCCATCCCACTCCAAATCCCCCACACAAAGTACTCCCCCATCCCCACTCCAAATCCCCACACACAAAGTACCCCCCATCCCCACTCCAAATCCCCCACACAAAGTACTCCCCCATCCCCACTACAAATCCCCACACACAAAGTACCCCCATCACCCACTCCAAATCCCCCCACACAAAGTACCCCCCATCCCCACTCCAAATCCCCCCACACAAAGTACTTCCCCATCCCTACTCCAAATCCCCCACACAAAGTACTTCCCCCATCCCCACTCCAAATCCCCCCACACAAAGTACCCCCCATCCCCACTTCCAAATCCCCCACACAAATAATTCCCCAATCCCTGCTTCAAACACCCCACAAAAAATACATTATGTCCCCGTTAATCTTCGGGGGTTTCTCAGCTGCCATGATCACATTACCTATAATGTCTCCTTCTGGCACCGACGACGAGTGACATCAGCAGCATGATCACATACCTGATCATGCTGCTGGCGTCGCTTGACCTGGCAGTCAGAGCTTCAATTGAGTGCGTCTGTATTGACGCCAGTACAATTGATTGTTTGGCCAAATGTTTATACCAGCATCTCAAATTTTTCCTTATACTCCAAAGCCATATTGCTATTCAAAATTTCATGTATTCTATGTTGTCATGCTTTGGTGTGATAGAGTGCAGCCTTTTTTCGTATGTTTTGTATGGGGGTAGCTCCCCTTGGTTTGCACCTAGTTCACATTAGTCTGATTGTGCCAGTCAGGTTTTTTATACTTTTGAATGTTAGCTTACTGACCAAACACTCCGCCCCCACCAGGTGGTGATTTTAATTACACTAGGTCCCTACTTTACCCATAAATGCAGGCTTTACTGACAGAGGTGCACATTCACCCAGAAATTCAGATATCAGCCTAATAGAGGTATGTTCACATTAGGTCAGGGATAGTGTTGAGCGATACTGCTCGATATCTAAAAATATCGGATCGGAATGGTATCGCCGATATCACTAAATATCGTCGATATCCGATTCCGATACCGGAAGTCCAATGTAAGTCTATGGGAACCAAATATCGACATTAAAAAAAACCATTCTTGCCTTGTTGGTTAATTGTACATGAAGGAAAACAACAAAGACTAATGTAGAATGTATTGGGGGAGGTTGAGGAGACAATAAAGGCATACATGTTTAACCCAATGCATTGGAATAGCATTAATATATATTTTTTTTGGAAATACGTTTGGATTGACTAACAAATTGACAATGTTGTTAACCTTTTTTCTATTTTGGCAAATATGTATGTTTCACAACTTCCATGCTCTTCACCTTTTTAACTTTTGCCAGTGCCACACTTTCTCCTTCATAATCTTCAGCAGCATCATCTTTCTCATCAAATTATTCTTCATCTTCACCTTCTTAATCTTCTTCTTAAACTTCTTGCTATTCATGTTTTTGTTTACATTACTCATATTGTTATTATTAAACTAATTAATCTTCTTCATATTCAAATTCTTCATCTTCTTCCTCTTCATCTTCTTCATCATATTCTTATTTGTGACAGAGATTCCTGTACTTGTAATCTGTAAAAGTATGAATTGTTCATCCTTCCGTTCTTGCTGTCACAAAAGATTTAAATTACAACAGTATTTGTCCGTGTTCAGTTTAGCCTGCAGCAGCAGGCATTTTCCAGGGGCACCACGAGGAGGAACGGACTCACCCCCATACACTGCTTAGTCTTCTTCTGCTTAGAATTTAGAGCATATATTTTGCTCTTCATTTTGGTCTTATACTTCATGTTCTTCTGCTTTTTGATCTTCTGCTTATTGTTCTTCTGTCTCTTGTTCTGTATCTTGTAGTTTGTCTTAACCTTCTTTGTCCTGTTGGTGATCTTCTTCTGGGTAATCTTTTATTTTTTCTTTGTGATGGTGTTCAGGCTGGTTGGCTTCATGCTCGTCGTCCTTGTTGTCGTCATCTTCTTCTGGGTGGTCTTTAAGGTCGTCTAATTTCCGAGAACCAGCTGACGTTACTGGAACCCTGACGGGTATCAGATGGAGCAAGAGACAATGGAAGTAACGAGAACCAGCTGACTGTGCTGGAACCCGGAGGGGCAGCAGAAGGAAAAGAGGCAATGTCACAACCGAGTACCAGCTGACGTTACTGTGACACGGTTACTAAGCAGGAGGTACCTGTGCTCCAAAGCACTACCAAGGACCAGCAGACGTTGGTGGAACTCGGATACGGAGATGGAGGCACCTAGGCCAAAGGCACTGGGGAGAACCAGTTGACGGTACTGGACCCCGGACGGGTAGCAGAAGGAAAAGAGGCAATGTCACAATCGAGTACCAGCTGACGTTACTGTGACACGGTTACTAAGCAGGAGGTACCTGTGCTCCAAAGCACTACCAAGGACCAGCAGACGTTGGTGGAACTCGGATACGGAGATGGAGGCACCTAGGCCAAAGGCACTGGGGAGAACCAGTTGACGGTACTGGACCCTGGACGGGTAGAAGAACGCACCCATGAAAATGTAAGTTGACAGGACGCAAGCCGTCCGCAGTTACCGAATCACACAGTCCTACAGTGGGTGCTTGTCCTATTGTCACAATGGAAACCGCCTTTATTTACATATCCCACAGCACACATAGGAATCACCTAAACTGCAGGCACCATAGAGTCGGCTAACCCGAATGCAACAGACAGCACAACTTATTGGAGGATAATTGACGTTCACACTGCCAGGAAACAGCTGTCGTGCTGTAACCAGGCTGGCAATGAGTCAGTACCCCTGCCAATTACTTACGAGCAACAAATGGCGGTGTTGTAGCCCAGGGAGTAGAGTTCAGGTGGTAGAAAGATGAACATAACAGGAGACATGGAAAACGTTGCCAAACAGTTATTTAATCTGAAAACGGACAGGCAAATTCAGGTGAGATCCATGCCTTGTTCATTTTCAGAAAAGTAAGCCGGTCTACATTCTCTGAGGATAGTCGCATGCGACGGTCTGTTACTACACCACCTGCAGCACTAAAGACACGCTCAGATAATACACTGGCAGCAGGGCAAGCCAGCACCTCCAATGCATACTGGCTAAGCTCTGGCCATGTATCCAACTTAGAGACCCAAAATTTGAAAGGGGAAGAGGCATCTGGGAGTACACTTAGAGGGAAAGCCAAGTAGTCTGTCACCATCTTACGGAAACGTTTCTTCCTGGTGACTGGAGCCGTCTCGGATGGTGTAGACCTTGCTGGCGCTGTCACAAAACTTTGCCACATTTGTAACATACAGCTCTTGCCCTGTGCAGAGGCGCTGCTTCTGCTCCCTCTTGTTGTAGAGGTGTCTACACTGCCTCGACGCACAGATCTGCTTTGTAAAGCAGTAGCAGCAGCAGCAGCTCTCTCGGCTGGAATGTACAACAGTATGGATTGCACCAGTGTGTCTTGGTACTCCTGCATTTTACGGTCCCGGTTCACCGGTGTGATGAGGGTTTGTAAGTTGTCCCGGTAGCGAGGGTCTAGGAGGGTGTACACCCAATAATCTGACGTGGTGAGAATGTGGGCGATGCGGCGGTCGTTTCTCAGGCACTGAAGCATGAAATCAACCATGTGCTGCAGACTCCCAACTGGCCAACAAAGGCTGTCCTCTGGAAGAGGCGTCATGTCTGCCTCCTCTGCATCACCCCACCCTCGCTCTACATACTGACTAGAGCGTTGTGTACCTCCCTCTGTAGGGATTTCTTCCTCCTCCATTGACTCCTCCTCCTCCTCATCCTCCTCACAAAGTGAGCCCTGCCCAGCCCTTTGTGAGGAACCACGTTGCGCTGACTGTCCTGAAGGTAATTGAATTTGTGACTCCTCATCCTCCACCTCTTCCAAAACCTCTTCCTTTAGTGCTTTCAGTGATTTCTGAAGCAGGCAGATAAGGAGGACAGTCATGCTGACTAGTGCATCATCTGCACTCGCCATCCGCGTTGAGACATCAAACGCACGCAAAACGTCGCAGATGTCCTTCATAGAGGCCCACTCAGTAGTGGTGAACTGTGAACGGCGCAAATTGCGAGTTGATTGCGCCTGTTGCAGCTGATACTCCATTACTGCTGGCTGCTGCTCACACAACCGCTCCAACATATGTAACGTGGAATTCCACCTGGTGGGTACGTCACATATGATGCGATGTTCAGGAAGGCGAAATCTGACTTGCAGAGCTGCAATGCGCGATCTGGCCATGCTGGAACGTCGCAAGTGAGCGCACTCTAGGCGGACCTTGTGCAGCAGTGCATCAAGATCCGGATAGTCCCTCAAAAAACTCTGCACGACCAAGTTGAGCACATGTGCCAGACATGGTATGTGAGTGAGGTTGCCAAGGCCCAGAGCTGCCACCAGATTTCGGCCATTGTCACACACTACCAAGCCTGGCTGGAGATTAGCTGACAAAAACCACACGTCGCTCTCCTGCTTGATGGCATCCCAGAGCTCCTGCGCTGTGTGGCTTCGATTCCCCATGGAAATTAATTTCAGGACGGCCTGTTGACGTTTGGCCACGGCTGTGCTCATATCGGTCGCAACAGGTAAGCGTTCACGGGTCCATGTGGAGGTATACCGTGACGGCTCGTGCAGCGATGATTCTGAGGAACTGGAGTAGGAGGAGGAATCAATGTGTACAGACTGGATTCCTGCAATCCTTGGAGTTGGCAGAACACGTACAGCGCCACTGCAAGATCTGTACCCGGCTCCACAACATTGACCCAATGGGCAGTGAGGGAAAGGTATCGTCCCTGGCCATGGGTACTGGTCCACGCATCGGTGGTCAGGTGGACCCTGCTACTGACGGCGTTTAGTAGCGCATGTTTAATGTTTCCCTCGACATGTTTTTGCAGAGCAGGGACAGCTTGCCTGCTGAAATAAAATCGGCTTGGCACATTATATTGTGGGACTGCCAATGCCATAAAGTTCCTGAAACTGTCAGTCTCCACCAGCCTGAATGACAGCATTTCAAGGGACAGGAGTTTTGCAATGCCAGCATTCAGAGCCTGTGCTCGTGGATGGTTTGCCGAGTATGGCCGTCTTTTATCCCATGCCTGTGGTATCGATGGCTGTTTTTTGTTCTGGGAGTGTGACGATGACTGTGAACTTGCTGCTGTGGGTGGAATAACAGTTTGTCTATGGACAACAGTGACCGAGGTTCTTCCATGGAGATCCTGTGAGGAAGCCGAACCAGGTGTGTGTGAGCTGGAGGTAGAGGCTCGAACACGACCTGAAGATGTAGGTGCTGCTGTAGGTTGGCCTACATTTCCAGTGTGTCTTTGTAACTCAGCTACGTGCTTTGTCCGTACATGTTTCCACATATTTGTGGTATTCAGGTTACTGATATTTTTACCTCTTTTAACTTTTTGCTTACACAGCTTGCATTGAACATAGCAAATATCATCTACAAGTCTGTCAAAAAAGGACCACGCAGTGCAAGTCATGGGAGCGCCAATTTTGACATTTCTAAGAGAACTGCTCCCAACAGGTGCCAAACTGGAGGCTACAGGCAAGCGAGTCTGCAGCCTACCTCTCCCTCCTCTTTGTACCGTTGGGACAATCTCTTCCTCAGAGCTGCTCCCACCACCTTCCTGTTGCTCACGCCATGTTGGGTCTCGGACTTCATCATCTCCACTACCCTCTTCCAACACCTGCTGCTGTTGGATGGTCTGGGCAGCACCATGCTCCACAAAACCTGGCACCTGAGTCTCATCATCATCATAAGATGCGTTCTGCGGTGTGCTGTCCATCCGCACTGGCTCACCCGCCTCTTCAGATTGAGAGAGACACAGCTGTTGCGCATCACTGCATACTCCCTCTTCTTCAAATTGCAGAATGCTGCTTGCCTGTGCCCGTGTTTGCGAGCCAACAGATTCTAAGAACAGAAGCAGAGACTCAGCTGGCTCCTGTACAGAACTCTCTGACTGCCTGGGCAATTTGACAGGCGGTGAACAGACAGATGGTTGCTCAACAGTGTTGTGTTCCTGAGAGGAGGTGGAAGGAATTGAAGTCGATGCATTGGCTGCCATCCAACCAACAACGGCTTCAATTTGTTCTTCCCGCTGCAGGGGGGCATGCCGAGCTCCTACCAAAGTGCGCATAAAGGAACGCTCATGGGTAAAACTGGTGGATGCTGTGTCACTGAGGGCGGCAGCAGCCACAGAATCCCCACGTCCTCTCCCTGCTGAAACTCCACGGCCACGACCACGTGCCTTACTCACTGACTTCTTCATCTTGGTAGATTGATAAAGAAAGTCAGAAAAGTTATAAGGCCTAAGTGTGGTTATTACGCAGAGACTGAAGTGAACACTGAAACACAACAGTTCACAATCTGTGAAAGGCTACTCCTTTGTCTACTTCTATAGTGTTTGCAACCAATGTATTGGATACGGATGGAAGCGCGTCACACTAATAGATTATATTTTAAATGGAATGGAGCAGAACCAATTGGAGATAAATGAAAAGGATGAGGCACTGAGACACGCTCAGCAGAGTACAAGCAGCAGTGCTTGAACAAGTAACTGGAGCGTGATGTGCACTCAAAAAATAAAAAACACAGACTGAAGTGAACACTGAAACACAACTGTTCACAATCTGTGAAAGGCTACTCCTTTGTCTACTTCTATAGTGTTTGCAACCAATGTATTGGATACGGATGGAAGCGCGTCACACTAATAGATTATATTTTAAATGGAATGGAGCAGAACCAATTGGAGATAAATGAAAAGGATGAGGCACTGAGACACGCTCAGCAGAGTACAAGCAGCAGTGCTTGAACAAGTAACTGGAGCGTGATGTGCACTCAAAAAATAAAAAACACAGACTGAAGTGAACACTGAAACACAACTGTTCACAATCTGTGAAAGGCTACTCCTTTGTCTACTTCTATAGTGTTTGCAACCAATGTATTGGATACGGATGGAAGCGCGTCACACTAATAGATTATATTTTAAATGGAATGGAGCAGAACCAATTGGAGATAAATGAAAAGGATGAGGCACTGAGACACACTCAGCAGAGTACAAGCAGCAGTGCTTGAACAAGTAACTGGAGCGTGATGTGCACTCAAAAAATAAAAAACACAGACTGAAGTGAACACTGAAACACAACTGTTCACAATCTGTGAAAGGCTACTCCTTTGTCTACTTCTATAGTGTTTGCAACCAATGTATTGGATACGGATGGAAGCGCGTCACACTAATAGATTATATTTTAAATGGAATGGAGCAGAACCAATTGGAGATAAATGAAAAGGATGAGGCACTGAGACACGCTCAGCAGAGTACAAGCAGCAGTGCTTGAACAAGTAACTGGAGCGTGATGGAAAAATATTTAGACTTGAGAGTCCTCAGTGGTTGATACCTTTTAATGGCTAACTGAAAAGATGGTAACAAATTGCAAGCTAACACGGTACGAAGATACACATCTTTCCTATATCAAAATGGAGCGTGATGTGCACTCAAAAAATAAAAAACACAGACTGAAGTGAACACTGAACACAACTGTTCACAATCTGTGAAAGGCTACTCCTTTGTCTACTTCTATAGTGTTTGCAACCAATGTATTGGATACGGATGGAAGCGCGTCACACTAATAGTTAAATTGCATGGAGCTGCAAGAATTACACTGAAGAAAAAAAAAAGAGTCTGTGAGTGACACGTGCAGATGCCTACAGACAGCGTTGCATGCAGAGCAAACTGCAGCGTCACCTGCACTCACACACACCTTGCAGAGCTGTTAAAACAACACTGCAGGCAAAAGGAAGCTTTACACAGCGGTTGGTGCTAGCCTGCCTACAGCACAGTACACTAAATCGCAATCTCCAACTGTTCCTCAGAGTCAGCACAGCAGCGTTCTGTCCCTTACTGAATTCACAGCACAGTGACGCTAAAATGGCGGCGGCGCCTTTTATAGTGCATTCTGACATCATTTCAGCATCCAATAACAGCCATGCCATTAGTTAACATGACCGCAGCAGTACAGGATGTGCCCACACTTCTTAGGATTCCTCATTGGCTGACTAAAATCACATTGCCTCTCAAAAATTATGGGAACTTCCGATTCCGGTACACGATATATGGAAAATATCGAAACTAAGTATCGAAAGGCCGATAGAGCTAATATCGGCCGATACCCGATACTTGCGGTATCGTATCGCTCAACACTAGTCAAGGACTCACCAGAATTGAGACCACCTTGACGATGGTTGGTGGGCTTTAAAATGTTTGGCCAAATGTTTATACCAAGTGTCTCAAATTTTTCCTTATACTCCAAAGCCATATTGCTATTCAAAATTTCATGTATTCTATGTTGTCATGCTTTGGTATGATAGAGTGCAGCCTTTTTTTGTATGTTTTGTTTGGGGATAGCTCCCCTTGGTTTGCACCTAGTTCACATTAGTCTGGATGTGCCAGTCAGGTTTTTTATACTTTTGAATGTTAGCTTACTGACCGAGCACTCCTTCCCCACCAGGTGGTGATTTTAATTACACTAGGTCCCTACTTTACCCATAAATGCAGGCTTTACTGCCAGAGGTGCATATTCATCCAGAAATTCAGATATCAGCCTAATAGAGGTATGTTCACATTAGGTCAGGGACTCACCAGAATTGAGACCACCTTGACGATGGTTGGTGCTCTTTAAAATGTTTGGCCAAATGTTTATACCAAGCGTCTCAAATTTTTCCTTATACTCCAAAGCCATATTGCTATTCAAAATTTCATGTATTCTATGTTGTCATGCTTTGGTATGATAGAGTCCAGCCTTTTTTTGTATGTTTTGTATGGGGGTAGCTCCCCTTGGTTTGCACCTAGTTCACATTAGTCTGGATGTGCCAGTCAGGTTTTTTTTTACTTTTGAATGTTAGCTTACTGACCGAGCACTCCGCCCCCACCAGGTGGTGATTTTAATTACACTAGGTCCCTACTTTACCCATAAATGCAGGCTTTACTGACAGAGGTGCACATTCACCCAGAAATTCAGATATCAGCCTAATAGAGGTATGTTCACATTAGGTCAAGGACTCACCAGAATTGAGACCACCTTGACGATGGTTGGTTGGCTTTAAAATGTTTGGCCAAATGTTTATACCAAGCGTCTCAAATTTTTCCTTATACTCACTCCAAAGCCATATTGCTATTCAAAATTTAATGTATTCTATGTTGTCATGCTTTGGTATGATAGAGTGCAGCCTTTTTTCGTATGTTTTGTATGGGGGTAGCTCCCCTTGGTTTGCACCTAGTTCACATTAGTCTGGATGTGCCAGTCAGGTTTTTTTTACTTTTGAATGTTAGCTTACTGACCAAGCACTACGCCCCCACCAGGTGGTGATTTTAATTACACTAGGTCCCTACTTTACCCATAAATGCAGGCTTTACTGTCAGATGTGCACATTCACCCAGAAATTCAGATATCAGCCTAACAGAGGTATGTTCACATTAGGTCAGGGACTCACCAGAATTGAGACCACCTTGACGATGGTTGGTGGGCTTTAAAATGTTTGGCCAAATGTTTATACCAAGCGTCTCAAATTTTTCCTTATGCTCCAAAGCCATATTGCTATTCAAAATTTCATGTATTCTATGTTGTCATGCTTTGGTATGATAGAGTGCAGCCTTTTTTTGTATTTTTTGTATGGGGGTAGCTCCCCTTGGTTTGCACCTAGTTCACATTAGTCTGGATGTGCCAGTCAGGTTTTTTTTTTACTTTTGAATGTTAGCTTACTGACCGAGCACTCCACCCCCACCAGGTGGTGATTTTAATAACACTAGGTCCTACTTTACCCATAAAAGCAGACTTTACTGACAGAGGTGCACATTCACCCAGAAATTCAGATATCAGCCTAATAGAGGTATGTTCACATTAGGTCAAGTACTCACCAGAATTGAGACGACCTTGACGATGGTTGGTGGGCTTTAGAATGTTTGGCCAGATGTTTATACCAAGCGTCTTAATTTTTTCCTTATACTCCAAAGCCATATTGCTATTCAAAATTTCATGTATTCTATGTTGTCATGCTTTGGTATGATAGAGTGCAGCCTTTTTTTCGTATGTTTTGTATGGGGGTAGCTCCCCTTGGTTTGCACCTAGTTCACATTAGTCTGGATGTGCCAGTCAGGTTTTTTAAACTTTTGAATGTTAGCTTACTGACCGAGCACTCCGTCCCCACCAGGTGGTGATTTTAATTACACTAGGTCCCTACTTTACCCATAAAGGCAGGCTTTACTGACAGAGGTGCACATTCACCCAGAAATTCAGATAGCCTAATAGAGGTATGTTCACATTAGGTCAGGGACTCACCAGAATTGAGACCACCTTGACGATGGATGGTGGGCTTTAAATGTTTGGCCAAATGTTTATACCAAGCGTCTTAATTTTTTCCTTATACTCCAAAGCCATATTGCTATTCAAAATTTCATGTATTCTATGTTGTCATGCTTTGGTATGATAGAGTGCAGCCTTTTTTCGTATGTTTTGTATGGGGGTAGCTCCCTTGGTTTGCACCTAATTCACATTAGTCTGGATGTGCCAGTCAGGTTTTTTAAACTTTTGAATGTTAGCTTACTGACCGAGCACTCCGTCCCCACCAGGTGGTGATTTTAATTACACTAGGTCCCTACTTTACCCATAAATGCAGGCTTTACTGACAGAGGTGCACATTCACCCAGAAATTCAGATATCAGCCTAATAGAGGTATGTTCACATTAGGTCAGGGACTCACCAGAATTGAGACCACCTTGACGATGGTTGGTGCTCTTTAAAATGTTTGGCCAAATGTTTATACCAAGCGTCTCAAATTTTTCCTTATACTCCAAAGCCATATTGCTATTCAAAATTTCATGTATTCTATGTTGTCATGTTTTGGTTTGATAGAGTGCAGCCCTTTTTTGTATATAATTTATCCAAAGCACAGATGAAGGCCCTATGTGTTAGGGTTCGAGTTCCCGCTGCTGCACAAAGGGAGTCTCTAACCAGTCCCGCTGCGGTCCCCCATTCGTCTCCGGCCGCAGTGGAGCCTGCTCAGCAGAGACATCGATCCCAGCATCTTGCCCATTCCAGTACTGTGCAGAGACTTACTGCTGCCTCTTCTGGATCTGCTATTATAGCCAGTGCTGGAGCAGACGTCTTTGGGACAAAGTCCTGCGTTTCCCCTTCTGAGCATGCCCAGGGTAAGATCTCTCATTGGAGATCAGGGGTCACATGTTCAGGTACAGCAGCTCCTATTTGTCCGCCAGGAAGGTCCTGAAACCGCATGTGTTTTGGAGCAGTTTCTCATTGGTCCTTGTTTCTGGCAGGTCCTGTAGCTGTTGCTATAAAAGGGTGGCATGGCTGGGCCGCCATGCGCTAATATCAATCGTCATATGCTTTGCGCCAGTGTGGTCATGCGTGTGTGTGGTTAGGGCCCGGCTGAAATAAGACCCTAGAATACCGACTTAATCGGTGAGGAGGTTGGTATGCTAGCTGGTCAGGGTCGGTGTGCTAGATGCCCTAGATTACCGGCATAACCGGTGAGGAGTTTGATTGCCGTATTCAGGGCCTGGCGTTCAGACGCCATAGATTGCGGGTGTCTCCCGCGAGGACATTAGCGCATGATTACGTTCTATGTTCGCTTAGCAGTCAGCTGTGTACCTGGGTGCCTGACAGGACACAGAAGTTTTTCTCAGCGGCTCTGTGACATAACAGGGTTCGCTTTCAACGCTAGACAGCGCCCTAGCGTGTTTATTTTGCGACTCGGTGGTGTTGAGTTCACACACATGGCCATATAGCGCTGCGGCACTCCTTCTAGCGGCTCTGTGGAATAACAGAGTTCGCACATATTGCCACAGCGCATTACGGCGTTTATTTTGGCGACTCTGCGGGATAACAGAGTTCGCTTCTTGCGCCATTTTACTAGCAGCAGGCTCCGCCTGCACGGTGGACCCCGGGCTTCGAACGCACCTCTTTACATCATATATTTGGTGTGTTCCACAGACCCTAACATAATATTAGCGCCAGGGTCTGGCTAGTAAAATGGCGGATGACCAGCGTCTACCGGCAGTACATCCAGCAGCTGGAGGGTAGGTTGGCGGCTCTTGAGCGCACAACCTCAGCTGTGGATGTTACTGCAGTCGCTGTTCAGGCTGCTAGCATGGCTGCAGCCAGTTTGTCCTCTGCCACCTCTGCCCCTACATTATCCCACCTCCCGCTTCCTGACAAGTTTGCCGGTGACAGCAAGCAATGTCGGGGATTCGTGAGTCAGTGCTCTATACAGCTCGAGCTTCTGGCTGCACGTTTCCCCACGGATCGGGCACAAGTGGGTTTTGTACTGTCTCTACTCTCGGGCAGAGCGTTGGAGTGGGCAACACCGCTGTGGGAGCGCGACGATCGTGTGGTGCGGAGTGCTCCTCGTTTCCTGGAGGCTCTTAAAAAGGTCTTTTTAGGACCTCAGGTCACCCACGATACGGCGCTACAACTGCTGGCATTGGCACAGGGTTCGTCTTTGGTCAGTCAGTTTTCCGTCCAGTTTCGGACTCTGGCCTCAGAGCTAGACTGGTCGGATAAAGTTCTCATTCCAGTCCACTGGCGAGGACTGGCTGACCATGTTAAAGACGCTTTGGCTACCAGGGAGATTCCCGCCACACTGGAGAAGCTTATCTCCATATCTACCCGCATCGACCTCCGTTTTCACGAGCGGAGGTTGGAGCGGGCCCAGTGTAGGCAGAGGATTCGGTTGGCTCCCACCATTGCCACACCTCTCGAATCCCCCGATCTGGCGTCCGAACCCCAAAAGGCCACAGAGGTTCCTCGTGCAGGACCTAAGTCTCGAGTCGTCCGAGTATCTGTGGTCTGTAACCTTTGTCAGCAGACAGGACACTATGCCAACAAATGTCCACAGCGATCGGGGAAGCGATCGTGTCTAGTGACCCTGGGAGGAGGTTCACTAGAGACAGAGGCATTTTCCTCCAAGATGACATTTAAAGGGACAGTCACTGTAGACTCTTCCACACTTACAGTCAAGCTTTGTGTGGACTCAGGAGCAGAGGGGAATTTCATGTCATCCACCTTTGCTCGTCGCCACGCAATGCATCTGGTAGCGCTCGACAAACCAGTGACTGTCCGGGTAGTGAATGGGTTGACATTACCCTCGCCAATTACACATCAGACTGTCCCTCTTACTTTGTGTGTACCCCCTTCCCATCAGGAAATTATTTCCCTTCTCGTCCTTCCCGAGGGAATAGACAAAATCCTACTGGGAGTACCCTGGCTCCTGTTCCCACTCCCCTCATATTGAGTGGACCTCCGGGAGGATACTGGGTTGGAGTGAGTCATGTAAGGACAGATGTGTCAGGGAGTGCATTCAGGTTACCACTACAGAGATACCCGCAGATCTTTCTCCTCTTCCCAAGTGTTATCAGTCATATGCAGACGTGTTCTCTAAAAAGGCTGCGGAGACTCTGCCGCCCCATCGTCCCTACGACTGTCCTATTGACCTCTTGCCTGGAGAGAACCTCCTCAGGGAAGGGTCTATCCCCTCTCTCTTCCTGAGACGGAGGCTATGTCTCAATATATCCAGGAGAATCTGGCAAGAGGGTTCATTAGGAAGTCGGTGTCACCAGCAGGAGCGGGGTTCTTCTTCGTGCAGAAGAAGAGTGGAGAATTACGTCCGTGTATAGATTACAGAGGTCTTAACGCCATCACCGTTAAGAATAAGTACCCGTTGCCCCTGATCTCTGAGCTCTTTGATAGGCTCCGGGGAGCAAGGGTATTTACTAAATTAGATCTGCGTGGTGCTTACAACCTGATTCGCATCCGTGAGGGGGACGAATGGAAGACGGCTTTTAATACCAGGGAAGGGCATTATGAATACCTGGTGATGCCCTTCGGGCTCTGTAATGCCCCAGCCGTTTTCCAAGACTTTGTCAATGATATCTTCCGGGATATGCTTTCCACTTCTGTAGTAGTCTATCTGGATGATATTCTCATCTTTTCTCCAGATATTGACTCTCACCGGAGGGATGTCTGCAAAGTCTTCGACCTGTTACGGGCGAACTCCCTCTATGCAAAGTTGGAGAAATGCATGTTTGAGCAGGAGTCTTTACCTTTCCTGGGCTATATCATCTCCGCCCAGGGATTGGCTATGGATCCTGCCAAACTACAGGCTGTGATGGATTGGCAAGAACCCCATTCTCTTAAAGCGGTGCAGCGCTTTATGGGGTTCATTAATTACTATTGCCAATTCATTCCCCACTTCTCCACTTTGGTAGCTCCCTTGGTAGCCCTCACCAAGAAGGGAGCCAATCCCAAATTGTGGTCAGAGGAGGTCTCCAAGGCCTTTACTTCAATTAAGTCCCATTTTGCTAGCGCTCCCATCTTACATCGCCCCGAGGTTGATAAGCCTTTTTTATTGGAGGTCGATGCCTCATCCGTTGGTGCTGGAGCAGTCCTTTTTCAAAAGGATGCTCAAGGTCGGAAACAGCCTTGTTTCTTCTTTTCCAAGTCCTTCACACCAGCGGAGAGGAATTATTCCATTGGGGATAGGGAGTTGCTAGCCATGAAGTTGGCCTTTTCCGAGTAGAGACATCTCCTGGAGGGGGCTCGCTTTCCCTTTCAAGTTTTCACTGACCACAAAAATTTGGTCTATTTACAGACCACTCAGCAGCTAAATTTCGTCAGGCCAGATGGTCCCTGTTCTTCTCCCGGTTCCATTTCACCCTCCATTTCCTCTCCGGTGAGAGGAACATTCGGGCCGATGCGCTTTCTCGCTCCGTGGTGTCCTCTGAGGAGGTGGAGGAGGAGCCTCGGTTGATTGTCCCCACAGAGAGCCTAAGAACTGTGGCCCTGGTTTCGCTTGAGTCTGTGCCTCTGGGCAAGACTTTTGTGACCACCAATTTGCGACCGGAGGTACTCTCTTAGGCACATTCGTCCAGGGTGGGTGGACATTTTGGGGCAAAAAGGACATCTGAGTTGCTGGCGAGGACATACTGGTGGCCACATATGGTCCATGACGTCAGGGAATATGTTCAGGCGTGCGTCTCCTGCGCCAAGAATAAGTCCCCTCGACAACGGCCAGCTGGGCTACTTTTCCCTTTACCGGTGGAAGACAGGCCTTAGGAGATGGTCGGGATGTATTTTGTGGTGAGCTTACCCAAGTCTCGGGGCTGCACCGTCATCTGGGTGATAACTGACCACTTCTCCAAAATGGTGCACTTAGTGCCGTTACCACGGTTACCGTCTGCACGGGCCTTGGCAGCATTGTTCATTAGGCATATTTTCCGCCTACACGGTATGCCAGACAAAATTGTCAGTGATCGAGGTCCCCAGTTTGCGTCTCGGTTCTGGAGAGAGCTGTGTCGTTTACTCAGCATTGAGTTGAATCTCTCCTCTGCATACCATCCCGAGACGAATGGGTTGGTAGAGAGGGCCAACCAGACCTTGGTCACATATTTGCGAAATTTTGTCTCTGCCAGGCAGGATGACTGGGCATCCTTGCTACCATGGGCTGAGTTCGCTCTAAATAATGCTGTTGCTGACTCCACTGGACAGACCCCATTCCTCCTGAACTACGGTCAGCATCCGCGGGTACCAGTGCCCATGCCTGTGTATTCCGCCGATTCCAGGGTGGCAGACTGGGCTGTGGAGGCACGGGACATTTGGGACCACACACCAGGATGCCATTCAGGCCTCCAAAGAGAGGATGAGGTCTTCGGCCGATGCCCATCGGCGCCCCGCTCCTACATTTGCTCCGGGTGACCTAGTGTGGCTTTCTGCCTGAAACATCAGGCTACGTGTAGAGTCCACCAAGTTGGCACCTCGCTTTTTGGGCCCCTTTAAAGTTCTTGAGCAGGTGAACCCGGTGGTTTACCGTCTAGCCCTTCCGCCTCGCCTTGGTATCACAGACACCTTTCAAGTATCCCTCCTGAAACCCGTGGCCATTTCCCGGTTTTCCGAGTCATCTGCCGGGACATCGGGTTCATCTACCGACGATCATGAGGTGAATGCCATTATTGAGTGCAAGGTGGTACGAGGCAAAAAAATTTTTTTTGGGGATTGGAGGGGTTATGGGCCTGAGGAAAGGTCCTGGGAGCCTGCCGAGCATGTTCACACTCCGCAATTCATCGTTGCCTTTGAACGCAGCGAGGCCCAAAGAAGGGGGGGCCCTAGGAGGGGGGTAATGTTAGGGTTCGAGTTCCCGCTGCTGCACAAGGGGAGTCTCGAACCAGTCCTGCTGCGGTCCCCCATTCGTCTCCGGCCGCAGTGGAGCCTGCTCAGCAGAGACGTCGGTCCCAGCGTCTTGCCCATTCCAGTACTGTGCAGAGACTTACTGCTGCATCTTCTGGATCTGCTATTATAGCCAGTGCTGGAGCAGATGTCTTTGGGACGAAGTCCTGCGTTTCCACTTCTGAGCATGCCCAGGGTAAGATCTCTCATTGGAGATCAGGGGTCACATGTTCAGGTACAGCAGCTCCTATTGGTCCGCCAGGAAGGTCCTGAAACTGCATGTGTTTTGGAGAAGTTTCTCATTGGTCCTTGTTTCTGGCAGGTCCTGTAGCTGTTGCTATAAAAAGGGTGGCATGGCTGGGCCGCCATGCGCTAATATCAATCGTCATATGCTTTGCGCCAGTGTAGTCATGCGTGTGTGTGGTTAGGGCCCGGCTGAAATAAGCCCCTAGAATACCGACTTAATCAGTGAGGAGTTTGGTATGCTAACTGGTCAGGTTCGGTGTCCTAGATGCCCTAGATTACCGGCATAACCGGTGAGGAGTTTGATTGTCGTATTCAGGGCCTGGCGTTCAGACGCCATAGATTGCGGGTGTCTCCCGCGAGGACATTAGCGCATGATTACGTTCTATGTTCGCTTAGCAGTCAACTGTGTACCTGGGTGCCTGACAGGACACAGAAGTTTTTCTCAGCGGCTCTGTGACGTAACAGGGTTTGCTCTCAACGCTAGACAGCGCCCTAGCGTGTTTATTTTGCGACTCAGTGGTGTTAAGTGAGTCATATAGCGCTGCGGCACTCCTTCTAGCGGCTCTATGGAATAACAGAGTTCGCACATATTGCCACAGCGCGTTACGGCGTTTATTTTGGCGACTCTGCGGGATAACAGAGTTCGCTTCTTGCGCCATTTTACTAGCAGCAGGCTCCACTTGCACGATGTACCCCGGGCTGCGAACGCACCTCTTTACATCATATATTTGGTGCGTTCCGCAGACCCTAACACTATGTGAATTGGAAAGGGACACGTCCATTGTAATTAAGCCCTCTGTTAACCCCTTAACGACCGCCGATATGCCTTTTAACGGCGGTGGTTAAGTGTACGTAAACCACAGCGCCATTAATTCACGGCGCTGTGGAGTAAGTATATAGCGCCCTGCAGAGTTGGATTTTGTTCGGGGTCTCGGCTACCGGGGGTAGCTGAGACCCAGAGAACATGATTTGGGTTGTTTTTTACCGACTCCGCTTTTGCGATCGCCGTTATTAACCATATAACGGCAACCGCAAAAAAAAAAGCGTGATTCTGAATTTAATTTCTCTCTCCTCTGATGTGATTGCACATCAGAGGGGAGAGAAATAGGGTCCCGTGTCCCCGATCTGTCCCCTGTACCTCCCGGTGTCCCCCCATCCTCCCACAGCTACCGCACCTCCCGGCATCTTCTTCCTGGAAAGAAAATGGCGGGTGCATGCGCAGTGCACCAACTGAATCTGCCGGCCGGCAGATTCATTCATTTAGTGCAGGTACATTTTGATCACTGTGATAAACACTATCACAGTGATCAAAATAAAAAAAATAGTAAATAAACCTCCCGTTTATCACCCCCTTAGGTAGGGAAACATAATAAAATAAAGAAAATATATTTATTTTCATTTTTCCATTAGGGTTAGGGTTATAATTAGGATTAGGGTTGGAATTAGGGTTAGAATTAGGGTTAAAGGGTTACAATTAGGGTTAGGGTTACAATTAGGGTTGGGATTAGGGTTAGGGTTGGGATTAGGGTTAGGAGTGTGTTGGGGCTAGGGTTGGAGATAGAATTTAGGGGTTTCCACTATTTAGGCACATCAGGGGGTCTCCAAACATGACATGGCGTTCAAAAAGTTTTGAGAAAAATGATTTTTTTTTCACGGCTCTGCGTATATAAACTTCTGTGAAGCACTTTGGGGTTCAAAGTGCTCACCGCACATTTAGATAAGCTCCTTGGGGGGTCTAGTTTCCAAAATGGTGTCACTTGCGGGGGGTTTCTACTGTTTAGGCACATCAAGGGCTCTGCAAACACAACATGACGCCCGCAGAGCATTCCATCAAAGTCTGCATCAGAAAATGGCGCTCCTTCCCTTCCAAGCTCTCCCATGCACCCAAACAGTGATTCCCCCCACATATGGGGTATCAGCGTACTCAGGAAAAATTGCCCAACAACTTTTGTGGTCCAATTTCTCCTGTTACCCTTGGGAAAATAAAAAATAACAGGCTAAAAAAATCATTTTTGAGGTAAAAAATGATTTTTTATTTTCACGGCTCTACATTAAAAACTTCTGTGAAGCACTTGGAGCTTCAAAGTGCTCACCACACATCTAGATAAGTTCCTTAAGGGGTCTAGTTTCCAAAATGGGGTCACTTGTGAGGGGTTTCCACTGTTTAGACACATCAGGTGCTCTCCAAACGCGACATGGCGTCCAGACAATTCTGCGTTGAAAAAAATCAAACGGCGCTACTTCCCTTGCGACCTCTGCCGTGCGCCCAAAAAGTGGTTTACACCCACATATGGGGTATCGGCGTATTCAGGAGAAATTGCACAACAAATTTTTTGGTTCACTTTCTCTTTTAACTCTTGTGAAAATAAAAAAAATTGGTTCTGAAGTAAATGTTTTGCAAAAAAAGTTAAATGTTAATTTTTTCCTTTCACATTGTTTCAGTTCCTGTGAAGCACATAAAGGGTTAATAAACTTATTGAATGTGGTTTTGAGCACCTTGAGGGGTGCAGTTTTTATAATGGTGTCACTTTTGCGTATTTTCTATCATATAGACCCCTCAAAGTGACTTCAAATGTGATGTGGTCCCTAAAAAAAAAAAGGTGTTGTAAAATTAAAAATCAATGGTCAACTTTTAACCCTTATAACTTGGTAACAAAAAAATGTTGTTTCCAAAATTGTGCTGATGTAAAGTAGACATGTGGAAAATGTTATTTATTAAGAAATTTGTGTGACATATCTCTCTGATTTAAGGGCATAAAAATTAAAAGTTTGAAAATGGCTAAATTTTCCAAATTTTCGCCATATTTCCATTTTTTTCATAAATAAACGCGTCATATCAAAAAAAATTTCCACTAACGTTAAGTGCAATATGTCACGAAAAAACAATCTCAGAATCAGTGGTAGTCTTTAAAGCGTTCCAGATTATAACCTCATAAAGTGACAGTGGTCAGAATTGTAAAAATTGGCCCAGTCATTAAGCTGCAAATTGGCTCTGTCACTAAGGAGTTAAGGGGGGCAATGTGATTGTTATGGATGTGGGCCAATATAAAGAGATGTGCTTTTCCTTACTTCAAGATGAATCCACCTATGGTATAGTGAGCGGAAACCCTGTACCAGATTCTATAGATATTCTCAGAAATTTGTTGTTGGAGGCGAAAGATGAGGAATTTACCCAAAATACACAAGGGGTACACCCCCTTGAGGGGGATACCAATTCTGTCTGGGATAGGGAGCATCTTCCACAATGTGGGGATATATTTGGATGATATTCTTAGACCCTTTGTCAACACTCTCCCGTCCCACATTAGGGATACAATGGATCTCCTTGGCAAACTTCAAGGTATCCCGATTGAGTTGAATATAATGCTTGCTAGCATTGATGTGGAGGCATTGATGTGGAGGCATTGTACTCCCCTATACCACATCATGCTGGCATTGGGGGGGTCAGGCATTTTCTTAAGGCACTGTCACACTTAGCGATCGCACTAGCGATCACGACAACGACACGACCTGGCAAGATCGCTAGTGCGATCGCTATGTGGTCGCTAGTTAGCTTCCAAACACATCTCATCAGCGATCTGTATAACGACCTCTGCGGTAGTTGGCAAAACCTAGTCCCGCCTGCGACACTGGTAAAGTCGTTCATAAAGGGTGTCACGCTCAGCGATTCAGGCTCACCAGCGGGACACCAACGACCAAAAAACGGCTCAGAACGTTCATAAGCGATCAGCGACATCGCAGCAGGGGCCACATCGCCGCTACATGTCACACACAGCTAAGTCGCTAATGAGATCGCTACTGCGTCATAAATCGGTGACGCAGTAGCGATCTCGTTAGTGATCTCACTTAGTGTGACAGTACCTTTAACACCAGGGAAAGTCAATTTGTTGGACATAACAATCTGGTGATAACGATGTTGGAATTTATTTTGGGTAACAACTTTCTCACGTTTGACCTTAAGACCTACCACCAGCTCAGGGGCACTGCTATGGGCAATCCATGTGCACCTAACTATGCAAACTTGCTCCTGGGCTGGTGGGAGGAAACCACCATCTTTTCAGATGAGCTCAGGGAATATAGAAAGTTTATTAACTTCTGGGCATGATTCGTCAATGACGGATTTATTCTGTGGAGCGGTACTAGAGAAACCTTTAAAACCTTCATCGACCTCCTTAATGTCAATGAGATTGGTTTGAAATTCACTTTTGAAATTGAGGACAAATCTTTATCTTTTTTGGATGTAGTCATCACCAAATCAGCAAAGGGGATGTTAGGGTCTGCGGAATGCACCAGATAAATATAAATAGTGGGTGCGTTCGCAGCCCAGGGTCCACCGTGCAGGCAGAGCCTGCTGCTAGTAAGATGGCGGTATAGGCGAACTCTGTTACTTCACAGAGTCGCAAATATAAATACTGTGGCACTATATGGGGCGGTATAAGCGAACTCTGTTACACACCAGAGTCGCTGAGGTAGAGATGCAGAGATAGGTACTGTGTCCTGTTAACTCCACAGGGATACACAGATAATTGCTGTGCGGATAGCAGTCCGTGATCATGCAGTCAGAAACGCAATCAAGCAATCTACTCACCGGAGAAGCCGGTATTCTAGGGGCTTATTTCAGCCAAACCCTAAACACGTGGACACAAATCTCCTCACTGGAGGTGCCGGTATTCTAGGGGCTTATTTCAGCCGAGCCCTAACCACATGCGTGCATGATCACACTGGCGCAAAGCACATAATGCAAATGATACTAGCGCATGGCCGCATGGCCATACAACCCTTTTATAGTAGCAACTACAGAGCCTGCCAGAAAAGGACCAATGAGACACTGTTCATAACACATGTAGTTTCAGGACCTTCCTGGCAGACAAATAGGAGCTGCTGCAGTACCTGAGCATGTGACCCCTGATCTCCAATGAGAGATCTTACCCTGGGCATGCTCAGAAGGGGAAACGCAGGACTTAGTCCTGAAGACGTCTGCTCGCCGCTGACCAGTACTGGCCACAATAGCAGAACCTGGAGAGGCAGCCGTAAACTCTGCACAGTACTAGGCTGTGCAAGACGCTGGGACCGACGTCTCTGCTGAGGAGACTCCACTGCGGCCGGAGACGGATGGGGGACCGCAGCGGGAACGGCTCAAGATTCCCCCTGTGCAGAAGTGGGAACTCGACCTCTAACACTACCCCCCAGGGCCCCACCTTCCTTGGGCCTCACTACGCTCGAAGGCAGCAATGAGCTGCGGAGCCTGAATACGCTCAGCAGGCTCCCATGACCTATCCTCAGGCCCATAACCCCTCCAATCCACAAAATAAAACTTTTTGCCACGTACCACCTTGCACCCCAGAATAGCATTCACCTCATAGTCGTCCGTAGACGAACCCGATGTCCTGGCAGATGACTCGGAAAACCAGGACAAGTATACGGGTTTCAGGAGGGAGACATGGAATGTGTCAGTGATACCCAGGCGTGGCAGAAGGGCTAGACGGTAGACCACAGGATTGACCTGTTCGAGGACCTTGAAGGGACCCAAGAAGCGAGGTGCAAACTTAGTGGACTCTACTCGCAGCCTGATGTTACGGGCGGAGAGCCACACTAAGTCGCCAGATGCAAAAGTCAGAGCGGGGCTCCTTGGAGGTCAGAATGGCATCCTGAGTGCGGTCCCAAATGTCCCGTGCCTCCACAGCCCAGTCTGCCACCCTGGAGTCGGTGGAAGACACGGGCATAGGTACAGGAACCCGCGGATGCTGACCGTAATTAAGGAGGAACGGAGTTTGTCCAGTGGAATCAGCCATGGTGTTGTTTAATGCAAACTCCGCCCATGGTAGCAAGGATGCCCAGTCATCTTGCCTGGCCGAAACAAAGTGACGCAGATATGTGACCAAGGTCTGGTTGGCCCTCTCTACCAACCCATTCGTATCGGGATGATAGGTAGAAGAGAGATTTAATTCTATACTGAGAAGGCGACAAAGCTCTCTCCAGAACTGGGGACCCGGTCACTGACGATTTTGTCTGGCATACCGTGTAAGCGGCAGATGTGTCTAATAAACAGTGCCGCCAATGCCCCTGCAGAAGGTAACCGGGGTAGCGGTACCAAGTGCACCATTTTAGAGAAGTGGTCGGTGATAACCCATATGATGGTGCAACCACGAGACTTGGGTAGGCCTACCACAAAGTCCATCCCGACCATCTCCCAATGCCTGTCTGCCACCGGCAATGGATAAAGTAACCCAGCTGGCTGTTGACGAGGGGACTTATTTTTGGCACAGGAGACACATGCCCGAATATAGTCTCCAACGTCCCTGACCATATGCGGCCACCAGTACGTCCTCGCCAGAAGCTCGGATGTCCTTTTTTTCCCAAAATGTCCACCCACCCTGGACGAATGGGCCCAAGACAGAACCTCCGGTCGCAAATTAGATGGTACAAAAGTCTTGCCGGACGGCACAGACTCTAGCGACACCGGAGCTACAGTTCTCAGGCTCTCAGAGGGGACAATAAGTCGCGGCTCCCCCTCCTCCTCCTCGGAAGACACGACGGAGCGAGAGAGAGCGTCAGCCCGGATATTCTTCTCTCCCGAAAGAAAATGGAGGGTGAAGTGAAAGCGGGAGAAAAATAAGGACCATCTGGCCTGACGGGAATTTAGCCACTGGGCAGTTTGTAAATAAACCAGATTTTTGTGATCAGTAAAAACTTGGAAGGGAAAGCGAGCTCCCTCCAACAGATGTCTCCACTCAGAGAAGGCCAACTTCATTGCTAGTAAATCCCTGTCCCCGATGGAATAATTCCTCTCCGCTGGTGTGAAGGTCTTGGAAAAGAAGAAGCAAGGATGCTTCCGACCTTGAGCATCCTTATGGAAGAGGACTGCTCCAGCACCAACGGACGAGGCATCCACCTCCAAAATAAAGGGCTTATCAACATCGGGGCGATGTAGAATGGGAACACTAGCAAAATGGGACTTAATAGAAGTGAAGGCCTTGGAGTCCTCTTCTGACTACAATTTGGGATTTTCCCCTTCTTGGTGAGGGCTACCAAGGGAGCTACCAAAGTTGAAAAGTGGGGAATAAACTGACGATAGTAATTAATGAACCCCATAAAGCGCTGCACCGCTTTCAGAGAATGGGGTTCTTTCCAGTCCATCACCGCCTGTAGTTTGGCAGGATCCATAGCCAGTCCCTGGGCAGAGATGATATAGCCCAGGAACGGTAAGGACTCCTGCTCAAACATACATTTCTCCATATAAGAAAAGAAAAATAGGAACACAGTTCCAGCCAGCTCACCAACTAGGAGGATGCACGGAGGGAAATCCAGACCATTGACTTGAGACTTGGCAGACGAGGAAAAACGGGACTCCAGCTTCCATAAAATGAATGAAACTTTATTCGTGTAAATTACACATAAAACCTCCTGGTTCAAGATAGGAGTGCACTACATAGCACGGGCAATAGCGACGCGTTTCGACCTAGATGCGGTCTTTGTCACAGCTATCAACATATCTAAGTGCTTCACATATATAGGATAGTTCAACCAATCACAATCGATAAGTACAATCACGTGTTAAAACAGGGTATTCCTATAGTTAACTATTTAATCACACATCAAATGGGCATGAAACAAAAAAAAAAAAGGAAAAAAAAACATTAAACATATAACCATTAGTTGAACTATGTCTGTTAGAGACAAATATACTGAAAACAATCTAATAATGGTATAAAATATCATTTCTTTTATTTAATCCTTTGGGATTTCTTGTATCAAGATTAAAGATCCAGAAAGCTTCTCTGGTCAGCAACGATCTTTTCCTATCGCCACCTCTCTTAGTGTTAAGCACATGTTCAATACCTATAACGCACATAGTTTTAATTTCACCTTTATGACAATTAATAAAATGTTTGGATGCCATAGAAACATTTTTAGTTTCACAATTTTTATTTTTTATATCTCTCAGATGTTCTGAAATTCTGACTTTTAATTTTCTCGTTGTGCACCCTACATAGATTAAATTGCATTCATTGCAAATAATTTGGTAGATAACATTTGTGGTGTTGCAATTAATAAAAATTTTTATATTAAACACTTGCGTTTTATTTGCGTTATTGTAGGTTTTAGCGTTGGTGGCTAATTCACACATACCACATCTACTTTGACCGCATCTGAAAAAAACTTTCATTTTTAACCAATTAGTGTCAGCAGCTTTAGTTGTAAAGGAGCCTGGAGAAATGAAATCACCCAGATTAGGAGCTTTCCTAGCCACAATATTAACCCCTGGTTGGAGTATTTTTTCCAATGTTTCGTCCTCATATAAAATGGGGATATATTTTTGAATAATTCTTTTTATTTCATAGAATTGAGAACTAAATTGAATGCTAACAAATGATTTTGAATCCTCTTTATTTGTTCCCAAATATTTATTTTTATTTATATTGGGCTGAAATAGTTCTTTTCTATCACATTTTAATGCTATATTGCGAGCTCTCTCAATGGTCCATAATGGATAGCCCCTATTTTTTAATTTATTCTCTATCATTCCAAATTCTTTGAACATGTCTTTTTCCTGAGAACAATTTCTTTTGTGCCTTATAAACTCTCCCACCGAGATAGACTTAATCGTGTGTCTAGGATGGCCACTATTTGCATGCAGAATCGTATTACCTTTGATGGGTTTGGAAAAAGTACCTGAGATGATAGAAATGCCACTTTCACCACGCAAATTCAGATCAAGGAAAGAAATGTTATTCCTGTTAGCAACATATGTAAATTTGATATTCATTTCATTGTCATTGATATATCTGACAAATTCAGGTATGATAGATTCATTGCCTTCCCAAATAATCAAGGTATCATCAATGAATCTACCATACCACTTCAGAAATTTGGAAAAAGGATTATTTTCGTTGTAAATAAATCTTAACTCCCAGTATGCCATGGTTAAATTTGCAAGAGAAGGTGAGTATTTTGCTCCCATAGGGACTCCTGATTTTTGGAGAAATGCCTCACCATCAAAGGTGAAGAAATTATGTTGTATGAGAAAAAAAATGACATTTAGTAGATAATTGGTTAATTCTGCAGTGTAATTGCTATGATTTTTTAGAAAATATTCCAATGCTATCATAGCCAAATTATGAGGAATACTGGTATATAAAGAGACCACATCACAGCTTAACCAAATATTTTTATCAGTCCAGATTTTATTAGCTAATGCATTTAACACATCTTTTGAATCTTTGAGATGTCCTGGTAATTTCATTACTAGCGGTTGAAGCAGGGAATCAGCCCACTCACACAAATGTTCACATGCTGACCCTATGCCCGATACTATAGGTCTCAAGGGGGGTATTCCAGTGTTTTTATGGACTTTAGGAAGTCCATAAATTATGGGTATAGCAGGATTAGATATATATAGATAATCTGCCTGTTTTTTCAATAATACTCCCATTGTCAATCCCTCCTGTATGATTTTTTGTACCTTATTGTCAACCACCTTAGAAAAATTAATGGTTAGTTTCTCATAAACATTTTTGTCAGCTAACATTTCTTGCATTTTTTTGACATAATCTGCAGTATTGAGTACTACCACTATTCCACCCTTGTCACTTTTTTTGACTATGATGTTAGACATTTTCTTTAATTCTTTCAGTGCTTTATTTTGTTTAAAGGTCAGATTTTTTCTGTACTTATTATTAAATTTATTCTCTTTTAACGATTTTAATTCCCTTTCTATCACTGACTGAAATTTATCCATACACTCAGCTCTTGCCTGTATGGGGTAAAAGTAGGGATTTTTTATTTCAAGCATTTTAGACTGATTGATATCATATACAACACTTTCTTCACTTTCTTTACTCAGAATTTGCAAGTTAATCAATGCCATCTGCTCAGGATAGCTCAGACCATGGAACTCATTTGTTTCTCTCACTGATGGAAATTGTTCAACCTCCTCCTCACTAAAAAAATGTTTTTTAACTGTGAGGTTTCTAATAAATTTATTTATGTCAATCAGTGTGGAAAACAAATCAAAATCAGTGTCAGGAGCGAAACTGAGACCTCTGGACAATTTGTCAATATGATCTTGTGAAAGGACCTGAGAAGAAAGATTTAAAACATTACAGACTTTATCATTTACATCTTCTGTTTCTTCTTTTTGAATCTGGTCACAGTCCTGATTCTCTTACGGTGTTTTTGTTCTTCTGAAGATTCCACTCCCAATTGAACTGCCTGATGTGTCAGACGCACTGCAGCTGATGTCTGAAGTTTCCTGTTCCGATGAATTAGCAAAAACAACATGAGTTTTCTTAGTTGGATATTTATGAGCTTGGCTAGTTTTAAGAATAGACCTGGGTATACGTGGAGTTCGCTCCCATTGTCCCCAATTATACACTTTATCACTGGCATAATCTTTTAAATCTCTGTCCAATTTCCTCTTCTTCCTCTCCATAATTTCTTCCTCCAAAGCTGTCCATGGTCTGGATTTCCAGAGCCTGCTGCTAGCAAGATGGCGGTATAGGCAAACTCTGTTACTTCACAGAGTCGCAAATATAAATACTGTGGCACTATATGGCGGTATAAGCGAACTCTGTTACACACCAGAATCGCTGAGGTAGAGACGCAGAGATAGGTATTGTGTCCTGTTAACTCCACAGGGATACACAGATAACTGCTGTGCGGATAGCAGTCCGTGATCATGCAGTCAGAAACGCAATCAAGCAATTTCCTCACCGGAGAAGCCGGTATTCTAGGGGCTTATTTCAGCCAAACCCTAAACACGTGCCACAAATCTCCTCACCGGAGGTGCAGTATTCTAGGGGCTTATTTCAGCCGAGCCCTAACCACATGCATGCATGATCACAATGGTGCAAAGCACATAATGCAAATGATTCTAGCGCATGGCCGCCTGGCCATACAACTCTTTTATAGTAGCAACTACAGGGCCTGCCAGAAAAGGACCAATGAGACACTGCTCAGAACACATGTAGTTTCAGGACCTTCCTGGCGGACCAATAGGAGCTGCTGCAGTACCTGAGCATGTGACCCCTGATCTCCAATGAGAGATCTTACCCTTGGCATGCTCAGAAGGGGAAACGCAGGACTTAGTCCTAAAGACGTCTGCTCGCTGCTGACCAGTACTGGCCACAATAGCAGAACCTGGAGAGGCAGCCGTAAACCTCTGCACAGTACTAGGCTGTGCAAGATGCTGGGACTCCACTGCGGCCGGAGACGGATGGGGGACCGAAGCGGGAACGGATCGAGATTCCCCTGTGCAGAAGCGGGAACTCGACCTCTAACAGGGGATACATTAGAAACCTCCATATTCCGCAAACCCACATCTACAAATTCCCTTTTGAGATGGGACAGTCAACATCCCTACCCCAAAAGAAAGGTATTCCATAGGGGCAGTACTTGAGGTTAAAACGTAATTGTACTGATGGGAAGATTTTAAAATCAAAGCGGATAATTTAAGAAACAGATTTCTGAATAGGGGGTACCCAGATCGAATACTAAAGAAGGCATACCATCATGCACAACAACAAAGGAGGGAGAGTTTATTGGTCCCCAAAAAAAGGGTCAATGACAAGACAAGTTGTATCAGATTCATTTCCACCTATGACAATGGGTCACTCGCCAATAGAAAAATTCTTGAGAGTCATTGGGAGGTATTACAGATGGACAGTGACATTTTGGACGTAATAGGACATACCCCACAGAACACCTATAGGAAAAATAAATCTTTGGGCGATAGGTTGGTACACAGCCACCTGGTGGAATTAAGTGAGAACAGGACCTGGTTACCCGTTAAACCAGGAGCTATAGGTGTGGTACATGTGTAGCCTGTGACAACTAATCAGAAATTCCAGATTAGACACTTCATCAATTGTAAAACGACAGGTGTTGTCTACAAAGCCAAATGTGGGTGTGGGAAGTTGTAACGAATGGAAGCGGAGGCAGAGGTGGTGAAGTTCACATTCGTTTTTATTTTTAAATGTGGAACCTCTAGACCACGGTCCGGGGGGCTCCGAAGGGGCGTAACTAGTGAGCCCCGGGTACCCGTAGTAAGGCCCCTCGAACAGGACCAGAATGGAATACCCGGAGGACACAGGTGCTACCTCCAGTTAGACCCCAGACACGTGGCAGCTGTCCCAGAGGGACCAAAAGTTAACAGGTGTTTACAGAGTCCGTGGAGGGTTCTCGACAGAGAAGGGTAAGGTCCTGGTCCAGAATAGATGGTATCAGGCTGGCTTCAGTGACCTTGTCACGGTCCACGGGTACGGATGGCAGATGGCGGAACGGGATGACTCTTGCGCCAGTAATAGCTGAGATTGTCCGGGTTAGCCAGATACGGGTTAGCAATGATCTGAGGAGACAAACAGTATCAGCGAAGCACAGAGACTGCAAACGCAGCGCAGACAGATCAGGAACAGAACCGGATGTAGCAATGATAGAACACGTTGCTCCGGCACTCCCTAATGGTGGAGTGACCAGATATAGTACTGAGTGTGCAGCCATTGGTTAATTAGCTATTTCAAAAAATGCACGCTGCCCCTTTAAGAGAGGCGGTGGGCGCGGCCTCGCGTCCTAAGCCGTCTATCAGGAGGCCTGCCAGCAGCGTGCCAGGAAGTGGAGGAGGACACAGGACGCCGTGGAGCAGATGGGACATGAGACCCCAGCCCACGCACAGACTGCTGCAGAGGAACAGGTGAGTGAGCCGAACAGAGTGCAGAGCCAGCGCTGGGACCGGGTGTAACAGTATCCCCCTCTTTACTCCCCCTCTTTTTCAAGCCTGCGTGAAATCTTTTAAGAAGAAGAGGAGCCTGGATGTTCTCCTCAGGCTCCCAAGACCTCTCCTCAGGACCAAAACCCCTCCAGTCCACCAGGTAATAGATCCTACCTCTTACTCTCTTAGAGGCCAAGATATGTGTTACTTCAAAAACATCATTCTCAGAGACCGGATCGGGAGTGGTACCCGGGTCCTTAAAGAAGGAACTCAACACTACTGGTTTGAGGAGAGAAACATGAAAGGAGTTAGGTACACGTAGAGAATTAGGCAATTTCAGCTTGTAAGAGACCGGGTTGATTTGTCTCAAGACTTCAAAGGGACCAATAAAACGAGGACCCAATTTGTACGATGGTAACTTCAGACGGATGTACTTGGAGGAGAGCCATACCTTGTCTCCTGGACGAAAGATGGGAGCCTCCAAACGTCTTTTGTCCGCATGCGTCTTCATACGTTGGGAAGCTTTCTCCAAAGCCGACCTGGTCTCACTCCAAATGTCCGAGAAATTTTTAGACAAGATATCGACTGCCGGAACATCAGATACTCCCGAAACAGGAAGAGGAATTCCAGGTTGCAGTCCAAACACAATCTGAAAGGGAGAATTTGCAGAAGATTCACTTACTTGATTGTTGTAGGAGAATTCCGCCAGGGCAGTAATTCTACCCAGTCATTATGATGAGCGTTGACGAAGTGACGCAGGTATCCAGCCAGGATTTGATTGATCCTCTCCACTTGCCCATTAGACTGGGGATGATATGCAGAAGAAAAGTCTAGTTCAATTTTTACCATTTTACAGAGTCCTCTCCAGAACTTAGAAGTGAACTGGACGCCCCTGTCGGACACGATGTGAAGAGGAAATCCATGTAGACGGAAGATGTGCTGAATGAAGTGAGCGGCCAGTTCTGGAGCAGACGGGAGACCAGATAGCGGAACGAAGTGAGCCATTTTAGAGAAGCGGTCCACCACAACCCATACCACTGAGCAGCCAGAAGAAATGGGAAGATCCGTGATGAAATCCATCGCAATGTGCTGCCAGGGAGCGGACGGAATCGGAAGAGGTAGAAGTCTGCCAGCTGGTAGATGTTTAAAAGTTTTGTTACGGGCACATGAAGGACAGGCTGAAACGAACTCCTGGATATCCTTGCCCATGGTAGGCCACCAGTAATAACGGGAGATGAGTTGCTGCTTCTTTTTCTGACCAGCATGGCCAGCCAACTTAGAGGAATGACCCCAGCGCAGAACACGGGTACGATCAGAAGCAGACACAAAAGTCTTCCCAGGAGGAAGCCGGGCCAGATCAGTGGAGGCAACAGAGACTAACTTAGAAGGTTCAATAATGTGCTGAGGTTCTTCCTCCAGTTCAGGGGGCAAGAAGGCTCTAGAGAGTGCGTCTGCCTTGATGTTTTTGTCAGCTGGACGAAAATGAAGTACAAAATTGAAACGGGCAAAAAATAATGCCCAACGGGCCTGACGGGGATTCAGTCTTAAGCAGTTTGGAGATAGGCAAGGTTTTTATGGTCGGTGAATATGATTACCTGGTGATGAGCTCCTTCAAGAAGATGTCTCCATTCTTGCAGAGCCAATTTGATGGCCAACAGTTCGCGATCACCGACAGAGTAGTTCCTCTCTGCAGGAGAAAAAACCTTGGAGAAAAAACCACACGAGACCATCCGCCCGGTAGACGACTTCTGGGTCAGAACTGCACCTGCACCTATGGAAGAAGCGTCAACCTCAAGAAAAAATTGCTCACTTGAATTAGGACGATGGAGAACGGGTGCGGAAGCAAACGCTTTTTTTAGAGAAACAAAGGCCTCTTCTGCCTCGGAGGACCATTCCTTAGAGTTTACGCCTTTCCGGGTTAAGGCTGTGATTGGAGCCACTAGGGTGGAAAAGTGTGGAATAAATTGCCGGTAGTAATTGGCGAACCCTAGGAACCTTTGTATGGCTTTTAGCCCAGACGGACGAGGCCAGTTGAGAACTGCAGACAACTTCTCCGGATCCATCTTTAATCCTGTGGAAGATACAATGTACCCAAGGAAAGGCAAAGAAGACTGCTCAAAGAGGCATTTCTCATATTTGGCATATAGCCTGTTCTCTCTGAGTCTTTGTAAGACCTGGCGTACTTGCCGCCGGTGTGACGTTAAATCAGCAGAGAAAATCAAAATATCGTCCAGGTAAACCACGACACATGTATAGAGCAAGTCCCTGAAAATGTCATTCACAAATTCCTGAAAAACCGCAGGTGCATTGCTTAGGCCGAATGGCATTACCAGATATTCATAGTGGCCGTCACGGGTGTTGAAGGCTGTTTTCCATTCGTCCCCTCTCTAATTCGGATCAGATTGTAGGCCCCTCTGAGGTCCAATTTGGTGAAGATCTTGGCCCCTCGGAGACCATCAAACAACTCTGAAATAAGAGGTAATGGATACCTGTTTTTACCGTGACCTGATTCAGACCCCGATAGTCAATGCAGGGCCGCAAGGATCCATCCTTCTTCTTCACAAAGAAGAATCCAGCTCCTGCCGGTGACGATGACTTTCGGATAAATCCTCTATCCAGATTCTCTTGGATGTAGTCCGACATGGCCTGAGTCTCTGCCTGTGAAAGAGGATACACTCTCCCGCGGGGAAGAGATGCTCCAGGAAGAAGCTCTATCTGACAGTCATACGACCTGTGTGGAGGTAGTCTCTCAGCCTCCTTTTTCCCAAAGACGTCAGAGAAGGACCAATAGGCGGAAGGCAACCCTGGCAGGGTATCAGGCTGGACAGGAGGCGAAGCAGGTTGAATCCGGGTTAAGCAACGATTCATGCAGGTATCTCCCCAACGCAGAACTTCTCCAGTTTTCCAATTCAGGACTGGTTCATGCATCTGGAGCCAAGGTAAACCTAAGAGCATGGGATGGGATAAACCGGGATATACATAAAAACGCATTAGTTCAGTATGCATTAGACCTACCCGGAGTTCCACCAACTCGGTTTGAAACTGGACGGGCTCGGTCAGCGGTTTGCCATCCACAGCGGACACCTGTAACAGATCAGGAAGACGCTGGACAGGTAAGCGGTAATGATCCACAACCGCCTGCTGGATGAAGTTCCCTGCAGCTCCAGAATCCAGTAGACAATGTTCGGAAAATTTTATTGCCCCATAGGACACGGAGACTGAGATGTGTAAAGAGGGAGAGGACTGTTCTCTACCTAGGTTGGCCCCTCCTACCGGACCTAGGCACTGGAGTTTCCCGACTTTTTAGGACAGAGATGGATCAAATGTTCAGAACTACCGCAGTAGTAACAACTTCCCTCCTTGCGACGTGACCCCCGACGGCGGGTGGCCAAACTTACATGGTCCACCTCCATGGCCTCGGAGGAGGAAAGCGAGGTACCTGTTTTATACAAACTAGAGTCCAGGTGATAGGACCTTTTGTCCCGCTTGATCTCCATAGAACGCTCCTGAAAACGCAGGTCAATTCGGGTTGCCAAAGATATCAACTCCTCCAAGAGGGTAGGTCTGTCCCGTCCCGCCAGCTCATCCTTGATTCTTCCGGATAAGCCCTCCCAGAAGTTTGCAACCAGGGCCTCATTGTTCCACGATAATTCAGACGAGAGGGTGCGGAATTTAACAGCATACTGAGCTACCGTGAGAGTACCTTGGCGCAGGCGGAGCAGAGCTGAGGCAGTTGAAGTGGTGCGACCAGGTTCATCGAAAGTCCTGCGAAAAGCCTCTAGGAAAGATTGAAGATCGTTAACCAGCGGATCCCCTCTCTCCCATAGCGGGTTTAGCCAGGCGAGGGCCTCTCCTCCCAGGTGTGACATGATGAAGCCCACCTTGGCTCGGTCAGAAGCAAACATATGCCCCAAGATTTCGAAGTGTACAGTGCACTGATTGAGAAAACCCAGACACAGAGTAGGATCACCCTGGAAACGGGTAGGAGCCGCCAGACGGGGACCTTGACTTGTCATGGGAACTGGTACCTGAGTATTGATAGGAGAGTCAGGTGCAGACAAGGAACCCAAGGAATCCATGCGGGAAGACAAGCTGCGTAGATAAGTTGTGATCTTGTCCTGTTGAACTCCCAAACGGGTCACCTCCTGGTACAGGTCCGTGGTTGGAGATTTCTGGGATCCAGCGGGTTCCATGGCCGGAGCAATCTGTAACGAATGGAAGCGGAGGCAGAGGTGGTGAAGTTCACATTCGTTTTTATTTTTAAATGTGGAACCTCTAGACCACGGTCCGGGGGGCTCCGAAGGGGGCGTAACTAGTGAGCCCCGGGTACCCGTAGTAAGGCCCCTCGAACAGGACCAGAATGGAATACCCGGAGGACACAGGTGCTACCTCCAGTTAGACCCCAGACACGTGGCAGCTGTCCCAGAGGGACCAAAAGGTTAACAGGTGTTTACAGAGTCCGTGGAGGGTTCTCGACAGAGAAGGGTAAGGTCCTGGTCCAGAATAGATGGTATCAGGCTGGCTTCAGTGACCTTGTCACGGTCCACGGGTACGGATGGCAGATGGCGGAACGGGATGATTCTTGCGCCAGTAATAGCTGAGATTGTCCGGGTTAGCCAGATACGGGTTAGCAATGATCTGAGGAGACAAACAGTATCAGCGAAGCACAGAGACTACAAACGCAGCGCAGACAGATCAGGAACAGAACCGGATGTAGCAATGATAGAACACGTTGCTCCGGCACTCCCCTAATGGTGGAGTGACCAGATATAGTACTGAGTGTGCAGCCATTGGTTAATTAGCTATTTCAAAAAATGCACGCTGCCCCTTTAAGAGAGGCGGTGGGCGCGGCCTCACGTCCTAAGCCGTCTATCAGGAGGCCTGCCAGCAGCATGCCAGGAAGTGGAGGAGGACACAGGACGCCGTGGAGCAGATGGGACATGAGACCCCAGCCCACGCACAGACTGCTGCAGAGGAACAGGTGAGTGAGCCGAACAGAGTGCAGAGCCAGCGCTGGGACCGGGTGTAACAGTAGTCATATGTGGGGAGAACCATCCGGAAGTTCAGGAGACAAGTGGGGGAGCATCTGGGGGACATTCATAATGGACGGGATGCACCGTTGGCCAAACAAATCAATTACACATCATGGAGGTGATTTACACAGTATTAAATTTATGGGTATTGATGAAATTACACCACCAAAAAGAGGTGGCGATTTCAAAAAATGATTTTGCAGAGGGAATCTCGATGGATTTTTAGACTTGATACCCAACAACTGCATGGTTTGAACAAATAAGGCAACCACCTCATAATTCTTCCCCATTTATTTTCTTTCCAATTTTCCCCTCTCCCTCTCCTCTCTTCCCTCCCTCTCATTTTTTTATTCCCACTTACATTTTACGGACTGACTTTGGAGACATGGTTCTCTAAATGGCCCTATTGATAGACATAGAACATGAGAAACAGATAAGTTGGGGTACACTGTTATCCCTCTTCTATATAAATTGTGCTGAACTGTATTGCCAGTAAAATCAAGCAGATATGCTCTCTATAAAAACATGATTTATATGCAATTCCAGTGAGAGGAGCTATATTTTTATCAATTCATTTGATTATGGTTCTTAAGAATATAAGTTGATGTTGTATCCCAAATTTAATGGGATATGTATATGTCATTTATCCAGGGGTATTGTGGGGGTTCAATCAAAATACCGAGGAAATAGAGAAACTCAGAATCTGTATGTGGCAAACAATCCGCAAAGAAAAATGCGGTACCTTCATGTGCTTTATTTTAAACATATACTTGATACAATAGTTGGTAGTGGTAGTATCGCGGAAGCAAGCGTTCGACTACATGCAGTCCATGGACAGGAAATGATGTAAGCGGATCCAGAGCAGTTTGCAATGGGAATCCTGACATGTGCGTTCCACTGTTAACATTATGCGGCCCATTGGCAGGAAATGACGCCGCCCTTCACAGACGTAACATAGTGGGGTCCGGATAGACGGAAGTGACGTAGGCGCTCCATTACTAGAGTGCGGTACACATTGAATGAGTTGTTTGACGGAATTTGATAGATGCCGAGTAAACGCTTGGGGATTGGCCCCCCTCTCCCCCAGGATAACGGAGATGACATCAGATGCTAAGGTATGCAAGGAACTATTTAAGACAACGGATGATACACATGGTTGAGACTTTTCTTCCCCTGACGGGGTAGCTGACACACACTTGTCAGTTTTTGAGACCATAACTGCCAAAGCAGCTAACCTTGTAAGGCATTGCTATTTCATTCCAGAACCCCCTGATGAACCCCTCAAATGGTTGGAGAAACGCATTGGGGTGGCCATATAACCCTAGGGGTAATATATTGACAGAAATTGAACACGTTAGCCCTTAACGGCAAATCTTCAAGCATCCTCACGCAAAAAGAATTCCAATTTATTAACAATAAAACCCAGAGTATGGCAATTTTTTAGCACATCCCTAAAATACAGAAAAAAATTTCGAATCCTCCCGGTAGACCTATTATTTCTGGCATCAACTGCCTAACGGCCAATTTATCACGTTACGTTGACTGACACAAAAATGTATGACTCTATTACCGGTATATTTAAAGGATACCAACCATACTCTACAGATTTTGGATAAAACGGAATGGCAAGAAAATTTTATCTTAGGCACACTCGATATAAAATCACTCTATACGGTGATTGATCACAAAAAAGGCTGCGAAGCAGCAGACTTTTACCTACATGCACTGGGATCATACAAAGAACCACAAATCAAATTCATCATCAATAGTATTGACTTTATATTAAATCATAATTACTTTAGATATGAGAAACAACATTACCTCTGTTAAAAATGCTTAATTTCATATATTTTTATCAGGACTTGTTACCAGATGCGATACTCTAAGGAAAATGTCACAATGTTTCTTATAAAAAAAATTGTAGTGGTTTATTGGACTGTCCACCAAACAACATCATTGCAGGAAAACATAAAATGAGTGAAATAGTTACGAAGAGATTGTCCATTTGTCCATAGCCAAGCTTGTACACTTCTTTCCTTGGTGTCCTGAATGGTAAATGACATCTGTCTATGTCAGGAGCGTCTCAGGAATCATCACGTGGTTACATAGCAGCTGTCCATTCCTCATAAGATGTCCCTTGTGTCAGAAGAGAGTGAAGGAGAGAGCCCACCCCTCCCTTCGTGTAGTCATTATATATATGTCCCTTAAATCACGTGGTCTCTATATAGGGGTTGACACTTTACCATACAGAAATAGCATCTGTAATGTCAGCGAACGTTAATGTGCTCGGTAGAGAATTAAGTGTATAAATAACCAATAATTAATATTTAACAACCTCCAAACGCACGGGACCACAATGGGTACCCGGTTTGCGCCCAGCTACGCAAACATCTACGTAGGCAAGTGGGAGCTGGACCACATATACAAAAAGGAAAAATTACAAGATAACCTCATATTATGACGTCGCTTTATTGACGACATCCTTTTTATTTGGGGTGGCTCATTACCAGCTTTACAGTTATTTATTTCAAATTTGAATAACAACGAGTACGGTCTAGAATTCACACTCACAATCAGCAAAACTACTGTGAATTTTCTAGATCTAACTATTTGTGTGGAAAACAATAAAATAATTACTAAATGTTATCATAAAGAGATTGATTTGAACAGTTTTATACATATCACCAGTTGGCATTTACCAATCTGGCTCACATCCATCACTAAGGGCCAATACATGCGCATTAGACGCAATTGCACTAATATCAAAGACTATCATATGGAAACTGACAAACTAACGGCAGAATTTGTGGCAAAAGGATATGATCCATCAGCTTTAAATCAATCAAAATATGAAATAGCAAACGTAACTAGAGAATCAATGATATACAGAACTAAGGACAATTCTAATCTACCCACTATTCAGGAGCAAATATTGCAATTACCAATCATCAGTCAATTTCATTCTGACTACAAAAAATTTTAAAAAAATATAATTTTCAAACATTGGTCAATACTCCAGGGTGACAAGTATATTGGGAATTTACTACTAGATCACCCCAAATTTGTGTACACTAAAGCCCAGAATTTGGGCCTTTTACTTGCCCCCACCACAAAACCAGTAACAATGAACAACAACCAAAGGGTAAATATATTACCGATATCTCAAATTACTGGTTTTATAACTTGTGGTAAATGTGCGTGTTGCAAACGCACAAAAATGACAGAAAAATCCACACTTCCTTTATGGATGTAAATGGTACTCATGAATATTCCATCAAGTCTGTGATTACCTGTGAATCAATGGGAGTCATTTATATCCTCAAATGTCCGTGCAATAAGATATATGTTGGGCGCACAAAAAGGCGTCTGAGGGAACGCATTAAGGAGCATCTAGACAATATTAAAAAGGGTTTTAAAGGTTACCACCCTGTTACGACATTTCTGGGAAGCACATAATAAATCATGTACGGGAATCACGTTTTATGGCATCCAATTACTCCCCAAAAATTGGAGGTGAGGCGACTATATTAAACTCATGTCAAGGGTTGAGTCCAGATGGATCTTCACCCTAGATACCATAGCCCCAAAAGGGTTAAATCAGGAAATAGAGCTTTATGCATTTTAATCAAAATAATGTATGCACACAGGTACAACAAAATGCTGAACTAATCCAGATGAAACTTATGTACGTTCATCTATTAGTCTACCGCCCCTTTTCCTCTCATCTAATATTAAACTAAATAAAATAAACATGGAATAAATTGGGCCTTATCATTTTTAACACTTTTTATTGTTTTTAACCCACCCAATAATTTTTAGTAAGTCTAAACTATTAATTTTGTATTATCTGCATATAATACATAAATAACACACATATATAAACTGCGAGGCATTTCCCACTTTTATTTTTTCCTTTTTAATGTATATGTGCAATTTTTAGCTTATATTTAATAAAGTTTTATTTTTAACCTAAACTTCTCTATTCACCGGCATATTTTAACAACACATCCAGAGCCTATTTAACAATTTAGCCCAATTGCCCAATTTAGCTTCATTGCAGATTTTTAGCCTATATTTAATAAAGTTCTGTTTTTAAACAAAAAAACCTCTTTCTATCTGCTGGCATTTTCAATTACACATCCAGGGCTCACTGAGGAATGCAGCCTATTTATCCCATGCAGACTAACAAACATCCCATGCTGATTTCCACCATGTTTACAATTGACTGCTCAGCCCTTTCAACTATACATGACAATCACCGCAGCCACATACAGTCATGGCCAAAAGTTTTGAGAATGACACAAATATTATATTTTCACATGATCTGCTGCCCTCTGGTTTTTATGTGTGTTTGATAGATGTTTTTAATCACAGACAGAAATATAATAATTGCAAACATATGAGTAACAAAAGCTTATATTGACAGTTAGAATGAGTTAATGCAACAAGTCAATATTTGCAGTGTTGACCCTTCTTCTTCAGGACCTCTGCAATTCTCCCTGGCATGCTCTCAATCAACTTCTGGACCAAATCCTGACTGATAGCAGTCCATTCTTGCACAATCAATGCTTTCATTTTGTCAGAAATTTTAGGTTTTTGTTTGTCCACCCGTCTCTTGATGATTGACCACAAGTTCTCAATGGGATTAAGATCTGGGGAGTTTCCAGGCCATGGACCCAAAATCTCTATGTTTTGTTCCCTGAGCCATTTAGTTATCACCTTTGCTTTATGGCAAGGTGCTCCATCATGCTGGAAAAGGCATTGTTGATCACCAAACTGCTCTTGGAGGATTGGGAGAAGTTGCTCTTGGAGGACATTCTGGTACCATTCTTTATTCTTGGCTGTGTTTTTAGGCAAGACTGTGAGAGAGCTGATTCCCTTGGCTGAGAAGCAACCCCACACATGAATGGTTTCAGGATGCTTAACAGTTGGCATGAGACAAGACTGGTGGTAGCGCTCACCTTGTCTTCTCCGAATGAGGCGTTTTCCTGATGTCCCAAACAATCGAAAAGGGGTTTCATCAGAGAAAATAACTTTACCCCAGTCCTCAGCAATCCACTGCCTGTACCTTTTGCAGAATATCAGTCTGTCTATGATGTTTTTTCTGGAGAGAAGTGGCTTCTTTGCTGCCCTCCTTGAGACCAGGCCTTGCTCCAAGAGTCTCCGCCTCACAGTGCGTGCAGATGCACTCACACCTGCCTGCTGCCATTCCTGAGCAAGCTCTGCACTGCTGGTAGCCCAATCCCGCAGCTGAAACACTTTTAAGAGACGGTCCTGGCGCTTTCTGGTCTTTCTTGGGCACCCTGAAGCCTTTTGGCAACAATGGAACCTCTCTCCTTGAAGTTCTTGATGATGCGATAGATTGTTGACTGAGGTGCAATCTTTCTAGCTGCGATACTCTTCCCTGTTAGGCCATTTTTGTGCATTGCAATGATGACTGCACGTGTTTCTTTAGAGATACCCATGGTTAACAGAAGAGAAACAATGATGCCAAGCACCAGCCCCCTTTTAAAGTGTCCAGTGGTGTCATTCTTACTTAATCATGACAGATTGATCTCCAGCCATGTCCTCATCAACACCCACACCTGTGTTAATGGAGCAATCACTGAAAAGAGGTTAGCTGGTCCTTTTAAGGCAGGGCTGCAATGATGTTGAAATGTGTTTTGGGGGTTAAAGTTCATTTTCTAGCCAAATATTGACTTTGCAAGTAATTGCTGTTAAGCTGATCACTCTTTATAACATTCTGGAGTATATGCAAATTGCCATTAGAAAAAGTGAAGCAGTAGACTTTGTAAAAATTAATATTTGTGTCATTCTCAAAACTTTTGGCCATGACTGTAGAAGGGAGACACATCAGCATATGTATATGTAAGGCTACTTTCACACATCAGTTTTTTGACGTCAGGCATGATCCGGCGTGTTGTTAAAAGAACGCATCCGGTACCGGATGCTTTTTTTTTGTCATTGACTTTCATTAGCGTCGGATCGAGCCTGATGTCGTTGCGTTGCATCCGTTTTTGTCCGGATCCGGCGGAAATGTACATTCCGGAGGCCGGACAAGACGGTCACTGCAACGTTTTTTTTTTAGCGGACTCGCCTGACAGTGCCTGAAGCGGCGCATCAGGCGGCCGGAAATAATACAAGTCTATGGTACCGGACCAGTCTTTTGTGCAATCCATCAAAAGACTGATCCGGATTCTGGAAACCAAGGTCTCTCTCTCTCTCCGGACATGCGTACCTGCATTTTCTGGGTTGGAAAGGTCAGCTCGGATCCGGCAAGAAAATAGATCCGTTGAATCAGTTTTTTCAAAATCAGCGCCCGATCCGTCCTATCAGGTATACGACGGATAGGCCTGACACAAAAAACCTGATGTGTGAAAGTAGCCTAAGGAGGGGTCTAAGTGCAGGTGGTAACAACCCTGACGAAGAGGGGTAGCGTCCCTTGAAACGCGTTGGTTTACTGTTTCCCAAATGGAAAAGAGACAAATGGAGGACATTGACAGACAGGAACAAGTGACTTCTCAGAGTGACTTAACTGAGTCTTCAGTTTACAGCTCATTATCGGAGCTGCTCAAACAATCATTAAAAAAAGGAATAAGAAAAAGAGCTTTTCAGGACATTTTTGACAAAGAAATAAGATTTGGTTTAGGAATTGACTGAAAATGAAATTATATGTTGTGCAAAAGTATTATACAATATATTGTTCAGTTATTTGTAATTATTTTATAAATATAATTCTGTAGTTCTACAGTTTTTGTAGATATATATATATATATATATATATTCATAAAGTATATATAGTATGCTTGTATAAGTAGAGATTGCATAACTGTATTTTTATATGTATAGTGATAATTAAAATAAACTACAGTAATAATATTTAGAATTACATTAACCCCTTACTGCCATCAGACGTACTATCCCGTCCATGGTACCTGGGCCCGTATGACCATGGACGGGATAGTACGTCCCGATCGCGGCCGGGTGTCAGCTGATTATCACAGCTGACACCCAGCACTATGTGTCAGGAGCGGTCACGGACCGCTCCCGGCACATTAACCCCTGGCACACCGCGATCAAACATGATCGCGCTGTACCAGGGGGCACAGGGGAGGATCGCGCAGGCAGGGGGCTCCCTGCGCGCTCCCCTGAGACCCTCAGAGCAGCGCGATGTGTCGCGCTGTTCCGAGGGTACGTCCTCCCTCCAGGTCCCCGGATCCAAGATGGCGCCGGGGTCCTGCAGGGAGGCGGCTTCCTCAGTGCCTGCTGAGAGCAGGCACTGAGAAGCCTGCAGCACTGCCAGAGCGATCGCTGGTGTGACAGAGTGCTGTGCACACTGTCACACCAGCGATCTGCTAAAATACTGTGATGTCCCACCCTGGGACAAAGTAAAAAACTTTAACAAACTGAAAATAAAAAGTGGTAAAAAAAAATCATAAAAAAAAAAAAAAATATTCCCCAATAAATTCATTTCTTCCTGTAAATAAAAAAAACCAAAACAATAAAAGTACACATATTTGGTATCGCCGCATCCGTAACGACCCCCCCTATAAAACTATCCCACTAGTTAACCCCTTTAGTGAACCCCTTAAAATAAAAAAACTAATCAAAAAATCAATGCTTTATCATCATACCGCCGAACAAAAAGTGGAATAACACGCGATCAAAAAGACCGATATAAATAAACATGGTACCGCTGAAAACATCATCTTGTCCCGCAAAAAATGAGCCATCATACAGCATCATCAGCGAAAAAATAAAAAAGTTATAGCTCGCAGAATAAAGCGATGCAAAAATAATAATTTTTTAGATAAAATTGCTTTTATTCTATAAAAGCCCCAAAACATAAAAAAATGATATAAATGAGGTGTCACCGTAATCGTACTGACCCGAAGAATAAAACTGCTTTATCAATTTTACCACACACGAAACGGTATGAACGCCTCCCCCAAAAGAAATTCATGAATTGCTGATTTTTGTTCATTCTAACCTCCCAAAAATCGAAATAAAAAGCGATCAAAAAACGTCACATGCTCAAAAATGGTACCAATAAAAACGTCACCTCGTCCCGCAAAAAATAAGACCTCACATGACTCTGTGGGCCAAAATATGCAAAAATTATAGCTCTCAAAATGTGGTGATGCAAAAAACTACTTTTTGCAATAAAAAGCGTCTTTTAGCATGACAGCTGCCAATCACAAAAACCCGCTATAAATAGTAAATCAAACCCCCCTTTATCACCCCCTTAGTTAGGGAAAAATTAATTTATTTATTTCCATTTTTCCATTAGGGTTAGGGTTGCGGCTAAAGTTAGGGTTAGGGTTGGCGCTAACGTTAGGATTAGGGTTAGGGTTGGGATTAGGGTTAGGGGCGTGTTAGGGTTAGGTTTGTGGTTAGGGTTGGGACTAGGGTTAGGGGTGTGTTGGGGTTAAGGTTGGAGTTAGAATTGGGGGGTTTCTGCTGTTTAGGCACATCAGGGGCTCTCCAAATGTGACATGGCGTCTGATCTCAATTCCAGTCAATTCTGCGTTGAAAAAGTCAAACGGTGCTCCTTCACTTCTGAGCTCTGCCATGCGCCCAAACAGTAGTTTACCCCCACATATGGGGTATCAGCGTACTCTGTACCCCAAGAGTTATTGTGCAACTTGTCCTATTTCTTCTGTTACCCTTGGGAAAATAAAAAACTGGGGGCAAAAATATCATTTTTGTAAAAAAAAAAAATGATTTTTTTTTGTTTTTACGGCTGTATGTTATAAACTTCTGTGAAGCACTTGGGGCTTCATAGCACTCACCACACATCTAGATAAGTTCCTTGTGGGGTCTATTTTACAAAATGGGGTCACTTGTGGGGGTTTCCACTGTTTAGGCGCATCAGGGGCTCTCCAAATGCGACATGACGCCCCCAGACCATTCCATCAAAGTCTGTAATCCAAAACGTCACTACTTCCCTTCCGAGCCCTGACGTGCGCCCATACAGTAGTTTTCTCCCACATATTGGGTATCAGCGTACTCAGGACAAATTGGACAACAACTTTTGGGGTCCAATTTCTCCTGTTACCCTTTTGAAAATAAAATATTTGGGGCGAAAAAATCATTTTTGTAAAAAAAAAAGGATTTTTTATTTTTACGGCTGTACGCTATAAACTTCTGTGAAGCACTTGGGGCTTCATAGCGCTCACCACACATCTAGATAAGTTCCTTGTGGGGTCTATTTTCCAAAATGGGGTCACTTGTGGGGGGGTTTCCACTGTTTAGGCGCATCAGGGGCTCTCCAAATGCGACATGACGCCCTGTTATGATTTGGTAGCTGAGGAGAGCAGGCAAAAAAGGAAATACACCAGAGCAGTTGGAAACTATGAGATTGCAGTACCCTGACTAACCACCACAACTAGAGGCAGCCGTGGAGCGTTCCTACGTTGGTCCTAGACGCCTCGTCACAGCCTGAGAAACTAACTACACCTAAAGATAGAAAGAGGAAAGCTATCTGCCCTGGAGCAGATCCCCAAAGAACATAGAAAGCCCCCAAACATGTAATGGCGGTTAGACAAGAAGAAATACTGACACAGACAGAAAATAGTATGAGCAAACGTTGGGGCCCAAACTTACTAAATAGAAAAGGATAGGAAGGGCACTTACTGCAATCTCAAAAAACCCTGAAGAGCACCAACTCTACTAATTTCAAAAACACCTGAGATCACACGACCTCTACCACCTAAATTAGTTCTCTGGTGTAACCAAAAACAAAACAGCAGCCACTGAAAAAACTGGAAAAAGCAAATGTACAAACATCAGTGGCTGAACTGAACTGAGAGGGCAAAAGCACCCCGAGGGGACCCTGAAGGCCCCCACAGAAGTGCAGGACAAAATGCAAAAATCAAGCACAAAAACAAAAAGAAGAAAATGTCTTATCTGTTAGCAGGAGATTCAGACACGACACAGCAGGCTACCAAGGAAACAGGAATCAAGGATTGAGACCAGAACAATTGATCACCGGCAACCCTGATGGGAAGGCGATTCCCTTATATAAGACCAGTCAGTAACACCTGATTCCCAATCCTCACAATCTTCACTGGACAGTCCAGTACCGTTTGTAACCACCAGAGGGAGCTTCTGCTCAGAACTCATTTCCAGCCTATTCACAACAGTACCCCCCCTTGAGGAGGGGTCACCGAACCCTCATTTGAGCAACCAGGTCGGTCAGGATGATATGATACGCACGGATGAGTCTCCTAGCATGGATGTCCGAAGCAAACACCCAAGAATTGTCTTCCTGACCATAACCTCTCCATTTAACCAAATACTGGAGTTTCCGTCTAGAAAAACGAGAATTCAATATTTTCTCAACCACATACTCCAGATTGCCCTCAACCAAAACAGGGTCAGGAGGCACAGTAGTAGGAACCACTGGCTCAACAAACCTCTTCAACAAGGACTTGTGGAACACGTTATGGATCTTAAATGTCCCTGGAAGAAGCAAACGAAAAGAAACAGGATTAAGAATCTCCATGATCTTATAAGGTCCAATGAACCTAGGCTTAAATTTAGGAGATGCCACTCTCATAGGAATATTTCTTGAGGACAACCAGACCAAGTCCCCCATTTTAAACCGAGGACCATCAGTCCTATGCCGGTTAGCAAACCGCTGGGCCCTCTCCTGAGAGAGGGACAACCTCTCCACTACCTGGTCCCAAATCTGTTGCATACGCTCCACAACAGAGTCAACACCTGGACATACAGAAGCCTCCGTCTGTCCTGAAGAAAATCGAGGGTGAAACCCAGAATTACAGAAAAATGGAGACATCAAAGTGGCAGAGCTAGCCCTATTATTAAGAGCAAACTCAGCCAAAGGCAAAAAAGAGACCCAGTCATCCTGATCAGCAGACACAAAGCATCTGAGATAAGTCTCCAATGTCTGGTTTGTTCTCTCAGTTTGACCATTGGTCTGAGGATGAAACACCGAGGAGAAAGACAATTGAACACCAATTTTAGAACAAAAGGTCCTCCAAAATCTGGAAACAAACTGGACTCCTCTGTCAGACACAATGTTCTCAGGAATGCCGTGTAAACGAACCACGTGCTGAAGGAACAAAGGCACCAATTCAGAGGAGGAAGGCAACTTAGGTAATGGCACAAGATGTATCATCTTGGAAAACCTATCGCAAATCACCCAGATGACGGTCATTCTCTGAGAAACAGGGAGGTCGGAAATGAAATCCATAGAGATATGGGTCCATGGTCTCTTGGGCACAGGCAATGGCATCAACAAACCACTAGAACGAGAGCAAGGCTTGGAGCGAGAGCAAGTCCCGCAGGACTGCACAAACTCCCTGACATCACGAGACAAGGTAGACCACCAAAAGGACAGACTAACCAAGTCTCTGGTACCAAAAATTCCGGGATGACCGGCCAACGCGGAACAATGAATCTCAGACATTACACTCTTTTTCCACTGGTCCGGGACAAACAATTTCCCAACAGGGCAGCGCTCGGGCTTATCCTCCTGACACCCCTCCAGAGCCAGTCTCAAATTGGGCGAGATGGCGGAAAGAACTACACCCTCTTTCAAAATAACAGAAGGATCAGATAACTCAGGAGAGTCCGCCAGGAAACTCCTCGAGAGGGCATCCGCCTTAACATTTTTAGTGCCAGGAAGAAATGAAACCACAAAATTAAAACGTGTGAAAAACAAGGCCCATCTGGCCTGTCTAGGATTAAGTCGCTTGGCAGATTCCAGATAAACTAGATTCTTATGGTCCGTAAGGACCACCACCTGATGTTTGGCTCCCTCCAGCCAATGTCTCCACTCTTCAAAAGCCCACTTCATGGCTAATAACTCCCGATTACCCACGTCATAATTACGTTCAGTGGGAGAAAATTTTCGAGAGAAAAAGGCACAAGGGTTACTTTTAGAGGTCTCTGGATCTCTTTGGGACAAAACGGCACCTGCCCCAATTTCAGAGGCATCAACCTCCACCTGAAATGGTAGAGAAACATCAGGCTGCCGTAGAACAGGAGCAGAAGTGAATCTCTGCTTAAGTTCCTGAAATGCAGAGACTGCCTCAGGAGGCCAATTCACCACATCAGAACCCTTCTTGGTCAAATCAGTTAATGGTTTAACAATAACAGAGAAATTACCAATAAATTTACGATAAAAATTGGCAAAACCCAAGAATCTTTGAAGAGCCTTTAATGAAGTAGGTTGGACCCAATCACAGATGGCCTGAACTTTGACCGGGTCCATTTCAATAACAGATGGGGACAAAATGAATCCCAGAAATGAGATCCTCTGAACGCCAAAAAGACACATTGATCCCTTCACATGCAGAGCATTCTCTCTCAAAATCTGGAACACAGTCCGAACATGTTTTACATGAGAGTCCCAGTCATTGGAAAAAATCAAGATATCATCCAAATAAACAATCAGAAATTTATCCACAAAATCCATGAAAATGTCATTCATGAAGGACTGGAAGACAGAAGGAGCATTAGTGAGCCCAAAGGGCATCACAAGGTACTCAAAATGCCCTTCAGGTGTATGAAATGCCGTCTTCCATTCATCCCGTGCTTAATGCGAATAAGGTTATATGCCCCCCTGAGGTCAAGCTTGGTAAACCAAGTAGCGTTTTTCACCCTGGAAAACAGATCAGAGATCAAGGGTAAAGGATATTGATATTTCACAGTAATATTGTTCAAGAGACGATAATCAATACACGGCCTTAATGAACCATCCTTTTTGGCCACAAAGAAAAAACCGGCACCTAAGGGTGAAGAGGATGGTTGATATGACCCTTCTCCAATGACTCCTTGATATAAGACCGCATAGCGTCATGTTCAGGTACAGACAAGTTAAAAAGGCGACCTTTAGGGAATTTACTACCAGGCACTAATTCAATAGCGCAGTCATAGCTCCTATGGGGAGGTAAGGATGCAGATTTACTTTCGCTAAACACATCAGAAAAATCAATCAAAAAGTCAGGAACATCCTGAGCCTGGGGGGAGGCAGAAAAAACAGGAGTGTTGGTATTAACACATTGGCAGCCCCAACTGGTAACAGACACAGATTTCCAATCCAAAACAGGATTATGAGACTGTAACCAAGGGAAACCCAGTACGATAATGTCATGCAGATTATACAGAACCAAAAATTTGCAACTCTCCTGATGATCAGGTTCTACCCTCATTATCACCTGAGTAGAGAACTGAGGTTTATTCTCAGCCAAAGGGTTAGAATCGATCCCCAGTAGGGGAATAGACTTCCGTAGGGGTATCAAGGGAAACCCACAACGTTTAGCAAAATCAAAATCCATCAGGTTAATAGCTGCTCCAGAATCAACAAAAGCCTGAGCAGAAAATGAGGACAGAGAGCATATCAGGGTAACAGTTAATAAAAACTTAGTCTGAACACTACCCAAGACAACTGAGCGTGCAAAACGTCCTCCCCACTTAGGGCAGACTGAAATAGCATGAGAGGCATCACCACAGTAGAAACATAACCCATTGCGCTTTCGAAATTCATGACGCTGTGCCCCAGAAACCACTCTATCACACTGCATGGATTCAGAAGCAGGTTCACAAGGCAACATTATTCCACGCATACCTTTCCGCTCACGCAAACGTCTGTCAATTTGAATCGCTAATGACATAGAATCATTGAGACCAGAGGGAACAGGGAATCCCACCATAACATCCTTTACATTATCTGACAGTCCCTTCCGAAAAAGAGCTGCCAATGCTCGTCATTCCATTTGGTCAGGACTGCCCACCTACGGAATCTCTGACAGTATAACTCAGCGTCCTCAAGCCCCTGACTTAATGCCAACAAGGTTTTTTCAGCTTGATCAGTGACATTAGGCTCATCGTACAATAACCCCAAAGCCTGAAAAAACGCATCAACATCACTCAAAACAGGATCCCAGGTGTCAGGGAAAAAGCCCAATCCTGAGGGTCGCCGCGCAGGAGAGAGATGACAATTTGAACCTGCTGCGCTGCGTTCCCTGAGGACTTAGATTTTAAGGCAAAAAACAATTTTCAGTTATTTTTGAAATTCAGAAACTTAGCTCGATCCCCTAAAAACAAATCTGGCATGGGAATCCTAGGTTCCACAACAGGCAACCTAGCAAGATAGGTAGCAATACTCCGAACCTCAGTGGCAAGCTGATCCACACGGCCAGACAACTGTGCAAACTCCATTGAGAGAGAAAAAAAATCTCCTCAGCACCCAGAGATACAGAGGGAAAAAAAAATGCAACAAACAGAAAAAAAAAAAAAATCTCTGACAACTCTGACAACTTTTTTCTTTCCACAATATTTTTCCCTTCTGTGAGTACCATATAATTTTTAGTTTAGGCCGGTGATACTGTTACGATTTTGTAGCTGAGGAGAGCAGGCAAAAAAGGAAATACACCAGAGCAGTTGGAAACTATGAGATTGCAGTACCCTGACTAACCACCACAACTAGAGGCAGCCGTGGAGCGTTCCTACGTTGGTCCTAGACGCCTCGTCACAGCCTGAGAAACTAACTACACCTAAAGATAGAAAGAGGAAAGCTATCTGCCCTGGAGCAGATCCCCAAAGAACATAGAAAGCCCCAAACATGTAATGGCGGTTAGACAAGAAGAAATACTGACACAGACAGAAAATAGTATGAGCAAACGTTGGGGCCCAAACTTACTAAATAGAAAAGGATAGGAAGGGCACTTACTGCAATCTCAAAGAACCCTGAAAAGCACCAACTCTACTAATTTCAAAAAACACCTGAGATCACAAGACCTCTACCACCTAAATTAGTTCTCTGGTGTAACCAAAAACAAAACAGCAGCCACTGAAAAAAATGGAAAAAGCAAATGTACAAACATCAGTGGCTGAACTAAACTGAGAGGGCAAAAGCCCCCCGAGGGGACCCTGAAGGCCCCCACAGAAGTGCAGGACAAAATGCAAAAATCAAGCACAAAAACAAAAAGAAGAAAATGTCTTATCTGTTAGCAGGAGATTCAGACACGACACAGCAGGCTACCAAGGAAACAGGAATCAAGGATTGAGACCAGAACAATTGATCACCGGCAACCCTGATGGGAAGGCGATTCCCTTATATAAGACCAGTCAGTAACACCTGATTCCCAATCCTCACAATCTTCACTGGACAGTCCAGTACCATTTGTAACCACTAGAGGGAGCTTCTGCTCAGAACTCATTTCCAGCCTATTCACAACAACGCCCCAGACCAATCCATCAAAGTCTGCAATCCAAAACGTCACTACTTCCCTTCCGAGCCCCGACGTGCGCCCATACAGTAGTTTACTCCCACATATTGGGTATCAGCGTACTCAGGACAAATTGGAAAACACCTTTTTGGGTCCAATTTCTCCTGTTATCCTTGTGAAAATAAAATATTGGGGGCAAAAAAAAATCATTTTTGTAAAAAAAAAAAAAGATTTTTTTATTTTACGGCTGTACGTTATAAACTTCTGTGAAGCACTTTCGGGTTCAAAGTGCTCACCACACATCTAGATAAGTTCCTTGTGGGGTCTATTTTCCAAAATGGGGTCACTTGTGGGGGTTTCCACTGTTTAGGCACATCAGGGGCTCTCCAAATGCAACATGACGCCCCCAGACCAATCCATCAAGTCTGCAATCCAAAACGTCACTACTTCCCTTCCGAGCCCCGACGTGCGCCCATACAGTAGTTTTCTCCCACATATTGGGTATCAGCGTACTCAGGACAAATTGGACAACAACTTTTGGGGTCCAATTTCTCCTGTTACCCTTGTGAAAATAAAATATTGGAGACGAAAAAATCATTTTTGTAAAAAAAAAGGATTTTTTATTTTACGGCTGTACGTTATAAACTTCTGTGAAGCACTTGGGGGTTCAAAGTGCTCACCACACATCTAGATAAGTTCCTTGAGGGGTCTAGTTTCCAAAATGGTGTCATTTGTGGGGGGTTTCCACTGTTTAGGCAGATCAGGAGCTCTCCAAACACGACATGGCATCCAGCCAATTCTGCGTTGAAAAAGTCAAACGACGCTCCTTCCCTTCCAAACTCTGCCATGCACCCAAACAGTGGTTTACCCCCACATATGGGGTATCAGCGTACTCAGGACAAATTGCACAATAACTTTTGGAGTCTTGTTACCCTTGGGAAAATAAAAATTGGGGTGAAAAGATCAATTTTGTGGAAAAAATATGATTTTTTAATTTTACGGCTCTACGTTATAAACTTGTGTGAAGCACTTGGGGGTTCAAATTGCTCACACAAAGATCTAGATAAGTTCCTTAGGGGGTCTAGTTTCCCAAATGGGGTCACTTGTGGGGGTTTCCACTGTTTAGGCACATCAGGGACTCTCCAAATGCAACATGGCGTCTAATCTCAATTCCAGCCAATTTTGGTTGGAAAAAGTCAAATGGTGCTCCTTCCCTTCCGAGCTCTGCTGTGCGCCCAAACAGTGATTCCCCCCACATATGGGGTATCAGCGTACTCAGGACAAATTGGACAACAACTTTTGAGGTCCAATTTCTCCTGTTACCTATGGGAAAATAAAAAATTAGTGACTAAGAGATAATTTTTGTGGGAAAAAAATAGGATTTTTTATTTTCATGCCCGGGCATTATAAACTTGTGTGAAGCACTTGGGGGTTCAAAGTGCTCACCAAAGATCTAGATAAGTTCCTTAGGGG
>JARQOD010000003.1:233386183-233963510 GCA_033576555.1 Oophaga sylvatica
AAAGCAGAGACTGCCTCAGGGGCCAATTCACCACATCAGAACCCTTCTTGGTCAATAAATAATGGTTTAAAATAAACAGAGAAATTACCAATAAATTTCGATAAAAATTGGCAAACCCAAGAATCTTTGAAGACCCTTTTAAAAGAAGTAGGTTGGACCCAATCACAGTGGCCTGAATTTGAGGGTCCATTTCAATAACAGATGGGGAAAAAATGAATCCCAGAAATGAGATCCTCTGAACGCCAAAAGACACATTGATCCCTTCACATGCAGAGCATTCTCTCTCAAAATCTGGAACACAGTCCGAAATGTTTTACATGAGAGTCCCAGTCATTGGAAAAAATCAAGATAATCCAAAATAAACAATCAGAAATTTATCCACAAAATCCATGAAAATGTCATTCATGAAGGACTGGAAGACAGAAGGGCATTTAGTGAGGCCCAAAGGGCATCACAAGGGTATCAAAATGCCCTTCAGGGGTATGAAATGCCGTCTTCCATTCATCCCCGTGCTTAATGCGATAGGTTATATGCCCCCCTGAGGTCAAGCTTGGTAAACCAAGTAGCGTTTTTCACCCTGGAAACAGATCAGAGATCAAGGGTAAAGGATATTGATATTTCACAGTAATATTGTTCAAGAGCGATAATCAATACACGGCCTTAATGAACCATCCTTTTTGGCCACAAAGAAAAAACGGCACCTAGGGTGAGAGGATGGTTGATATGACCCTTCTCAATGACTCCTTGATTATAAGACGCATAGCTCATATTCAGGTACAGACAGTTAAAAAGGCGACCTTTAGGGAATTTACTACCAGGCACTAATCTAATAGCGCAGTCATAGCTCCTATGGGGAGGTAGGATGCAGATTTACTTTCGCTAAACACATCAGAAAATCAATCAAAAAGTCAGGAACATCCTGAGCTGGGGGAGGCAGAAAAAACAGGAGTGTTGGTATTAACAATTGGCAGCCCCAACTGGTAACAGACACAGATTTCCAATCCAAAACAGGATTATGAGACTGTAACAAGGGAAACCCAGTACGATAATGTCATGCAGATTATTCAGAACCAAAAATTTGCAACTCTCCTGATGATCGGTTTACCTCATTATACCTGAGTAGAGAACTGAGGTTTTATTTCAGCCAAAGGGTTAGAATCGATCCCCAGTAGGGGAATAGACTCCGTAGGGGTATCAAGGGAAACCCCACAACGTTTAGCAAAATCAAAATCCATCAGGTTAATAGCTGTCCTGAATCAACAAAAGCTGAGCAGAAAATGAGGACAGAGAGCATATCAGGGTAACAGTTAATAAAAACTTAGTTGAACACTACCAAGACAACTGAGGTGCAAAACGTCCTCCCCATTAGGGCAGACTGAAATAGCATGAGAGGCATCACCACAGTAGAAACAAAAACCCATTGCGCTTTCGAAATTCATGACGCTGTGCCCCAGAAACCACTCTATCACACTGCATGGATTCAGAAGCAGGTTCACAAGGCAACATTATTCCACGCATACCTTTCCGCTCACGCAAACGTCTGTCAATTTGAATCGCTAATGACATAGAATCATTGAGACCAGAGGGAACGGGAATCCCACCATAACATCTTTAATTATCTGACAGTCCCTTCCGAAAAGAGCTGCCAATGCATCGTCATTCCATTTGTCAGGATGCCCACCTACGGAATCTCTGACAGTATAACTCAGCGTCCTCAAGCCCCTGACTTAATGCCAACAAGGTTTTTTCAGCTTGATCAGTGACATTAGGCTCATCGTACAATAACCCCAAAGCCTGAAAAAACGCATCAACATCACTCAAAAAAGGATCCCAGGTGTCAGGGAAAAGCCCAATCCTGAGGGTCGCCGCGCAGGAGAGAGATGACAATTTGAACCTGCTGCGCTGCGTTCCCTGGGGGACTTAGATTTTAAGGCAAAAAACAATTTTCAGTTATTTTTGAAATTCAGAAACTTAGCTCGATCCCCTAAAAACAAATTGGCATGGGAATCCTAGGTTCCACAACAGGCAACCTAGCAAGATAGGTAGCAATACTCCGAACCTCAGTGGCAAGCTGATCCACACGGCCAGACAACTGTGCAAACTCCATTGAGAGAGAAAAAAAATCATCCTCAGCACCCAGATACAGAGGGAAAAAAAAATGCAACAAACAGAAAAAAAAAAAAAAAAACTCTGAAACTTGACACTTTTTTCTTTCCACAATATTTTTCCCTTCTTGAGTACCATATAATTTTATTTAGGCCGGTGATACTGTTATGATTTTTGTAGCTGAGGAAGCAGGCAAAAAGGAAATACACCAGAGCAGTTGGAAACTATGAGATTGCAGTACCCTGACTAACCACCACAACTAGAGGCAGCCGTGGAGCGTTCCTACGTTGGTCCTAGACCCTCGTCACAGCCTGAGAAACTGACTACACTAAAAAATAGAAAGAGGAAAGCTATCTGCCCGGAGCAGATCCCCAAAGAACTAGAAAGCCCCCAAACATGTAATGGCGGTTAGACAAGAAGAAATACTGACACAGACAGAAAATAGTATGAGCAAACGTTGGCCCAAACTTACTAAATAGAAAAGGATAGGAAGGGCACTTACTGCAATCTCAAAAAACCCTGAAAAGCACCAACTCTATAATTTCAAAAACACTGAGATCACACGACTCTACCACCTAAATTAGTTCTTGGTGTAACCAAAAACAAAACAGCAGCCACTGAAAAAAATGGAAAAAGCAAATGTACAAAATCATGGCTGAACTGAACTGAGAGGGCAAAAGCCCCGAGGGGCCCTGAAGGCCCCCACAGAAGTGCAGGACAAAATGCAAAAATCAAGACAAAAACAAAAAGAAGAAAATGTCTTATCTTTAGCAGGAGATTCAGACACGACACAGCAGGCTACCAAGGAAACAGGAATCAAGGATTGAGACCAGAACAATTGATCACCGGCAACCCTGATGGGAAGGCGATTCCCTTATATAAGACCAGTCAGTAACACCTGATTCCCAATCCTCACCAATCTTCACTGGACAGTCCAGTACCGTTTGTAACCACTAGAGGGAGCTTCTGCTCAGAACTCATTTCCAGCCTATTCACAAAACGCCCCCAGACCAATCCATCAAAGTCTGCAATCCAAAACGTCACTACTTCCCTTCGAGCCCCGACGTGCGCCCATACAGTAGTTTACTCCCACATATTGGGGATCAGCGTACTCAGGACAAACTGGAAAACAAATTTTTTGGGTCCAATTTCTCCTGTTATCCTTGTGAAAATAAAATATTGGGGGCAAAAAAAAAATCATTTTTGTAAAAAAAAAAAAGATTTTTTTATTTTTACGGTGTACGTTATAAACTTCTGTGAAGCACTTTCGGGTTAAAAAGTGCTCACCACACATCTAGATAAGTTCTTGTGGGGTCTATTTTCCAAAATGGGGTCACTTGTGGGGGTTTCCACTTTTTTAGGCCATCAGGGGCTCTCCAAATGCAACATGACGCCCCAGACCAATCATCAAGTCTGCAATCCAAAACGTCACTACTTCCCTTCCGAGCCCCGACGTGCGCCCATACAGTAGTTTTTCCCCATATTGGGTATCAGCGTATCAGGACAAATTGGACAACAACTTTTGGGGTCCATTTCTCCTGTTACCCTTGTAAAAATAAAATATTGGAGACGGAAAAAATCATTTTTGTAAAAAAAAAAGGATTTTTTATTTTCGGCTGAAACTTTTTAAAACTTATGTGAAGCACGTGGGGGTTCAAAGTGCTCACCACACATTAGATAAGTTCCTTGAGGGGTTAGTTTCCAAAATGGTGTCATTTGTGGGGGGTTTCCATGTTTAGGTAGATCAGGAGCTCTCCAAACACGACATGGCATCCGCCAATTTCTGCGTTGAAAAAGTCAAACGACGCTCCTCCCTTCCAAACTCTGCCATGCACACAAACAGTGGTTTACCCTCACTATGGGGTATCAGCGTACTCAGGACAAATTGCACAATAACTTTTGGAGTTTGTTACCCTTGGGAAAATAAAAATTGGGGTGAAAAGATCAATTTTGTGGAAAAAATATGATTTTTTAATTTTACGGCTCTACGTTATAAACTTGTGTGAAGCATTGGGGGTTCAAATTGCTCACCAAAAGATCTAGATAAGTTCCTTAGGGGGTCTAGTTTCACAAAGGGGGTCACTTGTGGGGGTTTCCACTGTTTAGGCACATCAGGGACTCTCCAAATGCAACATGGCGTCTAATCTCAATTCCAGCCAATTTTGGTTGGAAAAGTCAAATGGTGCTCCTTCCTTCCGAGCTCTGCTGTGCGCCCAAACAGTGATTCCCCCCCCACATATGGGTATCAGCGTACTCAGGACAAATTGGACAACAACTTTTGAGGTCCAATTTCTCCTGTTATCTATGGAAAATAAAAAATTAGTGACTAAGAGATAATTTTTGTGGGAAAAAAATAGGATTTTTTATTTCATGCCCGGGCATTATAAACTTGTGTGAAGCACTTGGGGGTTCAAAGTGCTCACCAAAGATCTAGATAAGTTCCTTAGGGGGTCTAGCTTCCAAAATGGGGTCACTTGTGGGGGGTTTCCATGTTTAGGCTCATCTGGGGCACTACAAGTGGAACATGACCCCCATCAATGTTTGCATTCCAAAACGTTACTGCTTCCTTTCCAAGCCCTGCCATGCGCCCAAACAGTTCCCCCCCACATATGGGGTATCAGCGTACTCAGACAAATTGGACAACAACTTTTGGGTCCAATTTCCTTGGGAAAAATCAAAAATTTGGGACTAAAAAATCATTTGTGTGGAAAATTGTTTTTTTTTTTTTCACACCCAGCATTATAAACTTTGTGAAACACTTTGGGGTTCAAAGTGCTCACAACAGATCTAGATAAGTTCCTTAGGGGGTCTAGTTTCCAAAATGGTGTCACTTGTGGGGGTTTCCACTGTTTAGGCGCATCAGAGGTTCTCAACACGACATGGCGTCCAATCTCAACTCCAGCCAATTTTAGTTTGAAAAAGTCAAACGGCGCTCCTTCCCTTACGAGCTCTGCCGTGTGCCCAAACAGTGGTTTTCCCCCACATATGGGTATTGGCGTACTCAGGAGAAATTGCACAACAACTTTATCTGTCCATTTCTCCTTTTACCCTTGTGAAAATAAAAAAAAGTTTGTAAAAGATCATTTTTGTGGCTAAAAAGTTAAATATTCATTTTTTCGTTCCACGTTGCTTCAGCTCCTGTGAAGCACCTGAAGGGTTAATAAAATTCTTGAATGTGGTTTTGAGTACCTTGAGGGGTGCAGTTTTTAGAATGGTGTCACTTTTGGGTATTTTCTGCCATATAGACCCCTCAAAGTGACTTCAAACGTGAGGTGGTCCCTAAAAAAAATGGCTTTGTAAATTTTGTTGTAAAAATGAGAAATCACTGGTCAACTTTTAACCCTTATAATTTCCTAACAAAAAAAAATTTTGTTTCCAAAATTGTGCTGATGTAAAGTAGACATGTGGGAAATGTTATTTCTTAACTATTTTGTATGACATATTTCTCTGTTTTAAGGGAAAAAAAATTCAAAGTTTGAAAATTGCAAAATTTTCAAAATTTTCGCCATATTTGCATTTTTTTCAAAAATAAACGCAAGGTATATCGAAGAAATTTTACCACTAACGTGAAGTACAATATGTCACGAGAAAACAATCTCAGAATCGCGAAGATCCGTTGAAGCGTTCCAGAGTTACAACCTCATAAAGAGACAGTGGTCAGAATTGTAAAAGTTGGCCCGGTCATTAACGTGCAAACCACACCTTGGGGGTGAAGGGGTTAAAGCCAATACATATATGTATAAGATATTGCAATTGTTTTGTTTCTGGATGAATATGATATTTAACCTTATCTCTTATTTTATCCTTAGAATTTTCATTTCAAAGTAGGACTTAATCGGAAAAAAATTCTCTTACATGGATTTATGCTTTATTTACATAGGAAATTGTAATAAACTGCATGATTTTATAGATTTAACACTTAAAAGGAAATAATATATAACTAACTGAATCTAAATTTAGTTTTGTGTGTTGCTAACATTTTTGAAGTCATTTATTTGCATGGCAATATGTTCTCACTGCAATGACAGTCAAAGCAAGGTGACATTTAAACTGTTTCCCCTGCACACCCGTCCTCTCAGTTGGTGGCGTCACCTTGAGACTCTGCCCCCTCCTTCCTGCCGGACCTCAGCGCTGCTTCCGGCCGGGGTACGCGAAGATCCGACGGCTTCCAGCACAGCTGTTACTCCCTGCAAGTTAGTGGTAACACCCTCCAGGAAATGCACAGCACATGCACTGTACCACCTGTGGTAAAACTAGTGAGTAACAACAATTCACCATAGGTGTGTTTACCATTCACCAGTATAACTATCTGTATATCTGCTTTAAGAAGATGCTGCTGCAGCAGCAATATGCAGAGCACATGTTTGCCTAGACACAGTGTTCTTTTCTTATTTTTGACATCATAGTCATTAACTACAAAAGGACCAGTAAGTACATTAAAGGGCCTTTTACACATAGCGATATCTGTTATGTTTAGGTAGCTGAGGAGAAAAAGCAAAAACGGCAATACACCAGAGAGGCTGGAACCTATTGGATTGCAGTAACCTGAACTAACCAAACAACTAAAGGTAGCCGTGGAGTGTTCCTACGTTGACCCTAGACGCCTTGTCACAGCCTGAGAGATAACTACACCTAAAGGCAGAAAGATGAAAGCTATCTGCCCCGGAGCAGATCCCCAAAGAAATAGGAAGCCCCCAAACATGTAATGGCGGTTAGACAAGAAGAAGCACGTACACAGACAGAAAATAGAATGAGCAAACGCTGGGGCCCAATCTGTCTAGACAGAAAAGTACAGGAAAGAATTCTGACTGCAAACCAACAAAAAACCCTAAAAAATACCAACTCTTCTGATTGCAAAAACACCTGAGATCACACGATCTCCACCACCTAAATCAGATCTCTGGTGTAACAAAACTAAGCCGCAGCCACTGAAAAAAACAGGAAAAAGCAAATGAACAAATAACAGTGGCTACAGATAAACTGAGAGGAGCACAGGCCCCAGGAGGGGACCCGGCTGACCTCCACAAAAGTGCAGAAAATTATGCAAAAAGCAAGCACAAAAAGAAAAGCAGAAAATATCTTATCTGAAAGCAGCAGATGAATGCAAGACTCCAGCAGACTTCCAAATGAACCAGGAACCACAATTGAGACAAGAACAATTGATCACCGGCGACCATCATGGGAGGGAACCTCCCTTATATCAGTCCAGTCAGTGTTCCCAGATTGCCATTCCTCGCTGTAAGGTTCAGTACTGTCTGTAACCACCAGAGGGAGCCTCTGCTCAGAAACCATCTCTAGCACATTCATAACAGATATCGCCAGCAATATCGCTAAAGCATCGCCGATTTGGTGACGCAGCAGCAATATTGCTAGCAATATCGCTATGTGTGATACTTACCTCCGACCGGCTCCCCCGCTGTCTGTCGCTGATCGCGCGAGAATGTGCAGCTCCATTTTTCGTCTGGCACTTCCAGCGGGGCTTCCTGCTGGTGCCGATGAGCGACGCGTGGAAGCGTGCGGGAGGACGTCAGGATCGCCGCGTCTGAAGGGTAAGTAGCAACCGCTGCTGCGTCGCTAAGTCGCTGTGAGATCTGCCTGTGTGGCAGCTCACTAGCGACCATTTAGCGATGCACCAGCAATCCTGACCGGGTCGTATCGTGGTCGGGATCGCTGCTGCATCACTAAATGTAAAACCCCTTAAGTAGATATCAAACCCACACATATCTATTTCTTGTATTTGATCACTTAAACCCCCGTCTCACATAGTGAGATCGCTAGCAAGATCGCTGCTGAGTCACAAGTTTTGTGACGCAACAGCGATCTCCCCATTGATATCGCTGTGTGTGACACGCAGCGACGATCAGCCCCCCTGCTGGGTATTGCTGATCGTCGCTGAATGTCCTGGACATTTTTTTGATCGTTGGTCTCCCGCTGGCCAGCATGCATCGCTGCGTGTGACAGGCGGGAGACCGGCGATCAGCCTGCTGGAGCTGGTAACCAAGGTACACATCAGGTTTCTAGGCACAGCTTGGCGCCTAGAAACCCAATGTGGACCTTGGTTACCAGCTCCCTGCACCAGCGCGCTGGTATAATGTACACTGCGGGTAACTAAGCGACGTGCATCACTTGTTACCCGCATAGTCGCTGACTTGATCGCTGCTGAGAGTTGCCTGTTTGGCAGCTCACCAGCGATCATGTAGCGACACACCAGCGATCCTGACAAGTTCATATCGTTGTCGGGATCGCTGGTGTGTCGCTATGTGTGACAGGGCCCTAAGTTCCTAAATTTACCTAATAAAAGGAAATAAACTCCACAGGGGCCCATTTTTTTTTCTTCTATCATCACGTGCCCTGTAGAGTGTTAGTCTGCATAAGGATTATCAGCATATTGAATTCTCAACTAAGCTTCTATAGTGAGATGTCATCAAACAACTGGACTATTACAACTCTTTAACAAACATAGTTCACAGAATCCAAGTCTCACAGCCACAAAGCAGCAGTAAGTTCTCTGTTTCTTCATATTTATCTATGATACATACGAATACAATCACTTAATCCTACTGTTTTCGTTAGCTTAGCATATATTCTTTGTTCTTGTTACTATATATAGATGTGTTAGCACGGTGATTATTATTACTTTTTCTAATATATTGACAGGTTTACACTAGGGTACCGCCCTTGTCAGGGCGGCAGCCATGCAGGGGCACGACACGGAGTGGTAATAATGACATATACTCTCCCCCTTGTCCTTCCCCTTTGAGGGTTCTCCCATAGCATAACTTCAGATATTATGGACTCCTTATTCCTGTGAGATATCATATCCTTATCACTGGGATAAAGGACAGCCTGGCTTTGGGTGAGATCATACCAGTTTTTAACTTGAGCAGGGTTTATTCTGAGCACTTGCACTTTATGTTTTTTGTTCATTTGTCTATGAATGCATTGAGACTAGTGGCTTGTTTTAGAAAACAATTAAAGGTTATGTTTTAATATTTGCCTACCCTGCTGCTATTGGTAACAGCAGAAAATGGTCCCCAAACTTTTTTGTGCAATTTGTCCTGAGTATGCTGATACTCCATATGTCGTGTTTGGAGAACCCCTGATGTGCCTATACAGTGAAAGCCCCCAACAAGTGATCCTATATTGAAATTAGTGTTTCCTGGTCTGTGCATTCTGCAATGTAGTGGAATGCGTAAGTTTTGTAGAGTGCATTAGGTTGTCATATGTGAGTAATGTAGAATGCATCAGGTTGGCATACGTGAGTAGTGTAGAGTGCATCAGGTCAGCATATGGACAAACCAGTGGACTATTACAACTCTTTAACAAGCATCGTTCACAGAATCCAAGCCTCACAGCCACAAAACAGCAGTAAGTTCTCTGTTTCTTCATATTTATCTATGATACGTACATATGGATACAATCACTTAATCCTACTGTTTTCGTTAGCATATATTCTTTGTTCTTGTTACTATATATAGATGTGTTAGCACAGTGATTATTATTACTTTTTCTAATATATTGGCAGGTTTATGCTAGGGTACCGCCCTTGTCAGGGCGGCAGCAATGCAGGAGCATGACACGGAGTGGTAATAATGACATATACTCTCCCCTTGTCCTTCCCCTTTGAGGGTTATCCCATAGCATAACTTCAGATATTATGGACTCCTTATTCCTGTGAGATATCATATCCTTACGACTGGGATAAAGGACAGCCAGGCTTTGGGTGAGATCATACCATTTTTTTTAACTTGAGCAGGGTTTATTCTGAGCACTTGCACTTTATGTTTTTTGTTCAGTTGTCTATGAATCCATTGAGACTAGTGGCTTGTTTTAGAAAACAATTAAAGGTTATGTTTTAATATTTGCCTACCCTTCTGCTATTGGTGTTTTATACATGGGAAGGTGCTGAGGGTCAGATCACATATGATGTACAGCTTGCTTTGATATTAATCTTCTGCTGTTACCCTTATGAAAATGAAAAAATGATGGCTAAAAGAACATATTTGTGGGAATTTTTTTTTAAAATTTTCATGTCTCAACGTTATACATTTCGATGAAGCACCTGGGGTTCATGGTGTTTACCACACATCTAGATAATATCCATGGGGGGATCTATTTTCCAAAATGAGATCACTTGGGGGTTTCCACTAGTTAAACAACTCAGGGACTCTTCAAATATGACATGATGCCTGCAGACTATTCCATCAAAGTCTGCATTCCAAATCATCACTGCTTTCCTTCTGAGCTCTGCCGTGCATCCAAAAAGTAGTTTTCCTTACATATAGGATATTGGAATAGTAATAAGAAGTTGCACAACAATTTTTGGGGTCCATTTTTTCTGTTATACTTGTGAAAAAAAAAAAATTGGGGCTAAAAGAACATTTTTGTGGAAATTTTTTATTTTCACAGCTCAACATTATAAATTTCTGTGAAGCAGCAGAGGGTTGAAGATATTCAATACATATCTAGGTAAGTTCCGTAATGGGTCTAGTTTCCAAAATGGGATCACTTGTGGGGTGTTTTCCACTGTTTAGGCACATCGGGGGCTCTCCAAACGTGGTATGGTGTCCGCTCTCAATTCCAGCCAATTTAAAGTTCAAAAAGTCAAACGGTGCTCCTTCCCTTCTGAGCCCTGCTGTGCACTCAAATAGTAGTTTTCCAATACATATGAGGTATCGGCGTACTCGAGTCAGATTGCGCAACAATTTTTGGGGTCCATTTTTTCCTGTTATCCTTGTGAAAATAAAAAAAATGGGGCTAAAAGAACATTTTTGTGGAAAAAAAATATTTTTTTTCACGGTTCAATATTATAAATTTCTGTGATGCAGCTCGGGGTTCACCACACAACTAGGTAAGTTCCTTGATGGGTCTAGTTTCCAAAATAGGATCATTTGTTGGGGGTTTCCACTGTTTAGGCACATCAGGGACTCTCCATACGTGGTATGGTGTCCGCTCTAAATTCCAGTCAATTTTGAGTTCAAAAAGTCAAACAGTGATTCTTCCCTTCTGAGCCCTGCAGTGCAACCAAATAGTAGTTTTCCCCCACATATGGGGTATCGGCAAACTCAGGACAGATTGCACAACAATTCTTGGGATCCATTTTCTCCAGTTACCCTTGTGAAACTAAAAAAATTTGTGAATAAAAAAAATTTTGTGGAAAAAATTAGATTTTTTATTTTCACGGCTCAACGTTATAAATTTCTGTGAAGCAACTGGAAGTTCAAGGTGCTCACCACACATCTAGGTAAGTTCTTTGAGGAGTCTAGTTTCCATAATGGAGTCACTTGTGAGGGGTTTCCTCTGTTTAGGCACACCAGAGGCTCTCCAAACGCAACATCTCATCCGCTCACAATTCCAGTCAATTTTGCATTCAAAAAGTCAAACAGTGCTCTTTCACTTCCGAGCCCTACTGTGCGCCCAAAGAGTAGTTTTTTTTAGGATAAATTGTCGTTAGGTTGGGACATAAAATTCTTTTGAGAAGTTCTCTTTAACAGATTTTTTGGTTGAAGCACCCCCTCAAAAAAGCAGTAAAAACAAAATGTCTTATCTGCTAAAAAATTATGCAAAAAATGTGACCAAGCGAAAAAACAAGCCCTCATATAGAGCCATTAATGGAAAAATAATACAGTTAACGGTCTCAGAAAATAGTGATGAACATTTATTTTTACAAATCTTTGAATTTTTCACCATTAAAATAAAAAAACTATACAAGTTTGATATCATGGTAATCATACTGACCTGAAGAAACATGTTGCCAGGTAACTTTTACAGTAAAATATAATCCATAAAAACAAAACTAAAAAATAAATTGCATTTTGTTTGCCATATGCCTGCAAACCATTTTTTTTTATTTAATTTTTGAGTACGGTATATTTTATGGCAACATGAAAGGTGTAATTCACAACTACTATTTGTCCCACAAAAAAAACCCTCATACGGCTATGTCGACAGTTTTTAAAATGTATGACTTTTGGAAGAAGGGGAGAATAAAGCTAAAATATAAAAATGAAAACTAACCAAAAGGAGGTTATATAATTTATAACTGGTATTATGGAGCCTATTGTGAACAAAGATATCCATCCTCTCACTGATATAACATTAACTAAATCATTCACTCTACTGCTGCTCCTTTGTTCATTGTAGCCTTTAGGCTAATAAGAGCAATTAATAAAAAAAATAACATGAAGATAGCTACAATTCCATTTAGGTCACGGCTTATAAGCATGAATGTGCAAGTGAATAATTCTAATCAAAATGTGAGAGCAAAGGCAGACATTAACTGTATAGGCCAGGATAGAGGAATGTAGGTCACTAAGAAATACAGAACAATGGGAGTGAATATTACAATGTTAAGATAATGAATGTTGCAATGTGGACAAGAAAAAAAGCAATTTATGTAAAGAATGAGTAAATGCTAAAAATAAATACTGAATAGAATTACATTTTTTTTTATCAATAAGGGCCATTTATTCTGGCTGATAATCAGAATGAGCATTCATAGGAACACTTGTTTCCTGATAAGCCTAGCTATATTGGCCGATGCTCACCAATGAATGAGAAAAATGCTTACTTATTGGGTGGGATGATTTTTTAGCCTGCTTAAAAATCATTTTTCTGAGTAGCAGATGTTCTATGTAAACAGGTAATGTGCTGCCAAGAAGAGTGACATTCTAGGTGCACAGAACGATTATATTAACAATTGCTCTGAGCACATGGAAGTGTGGTTGGCCTGTTTAAATAGGCTAATAAACGATCGCCAATCTGCTTACTTGTAGACAATCGGAGTTTGTTTAACCCATTAACAGCCGGCGATATGCCTTTTCATGGTGGTCATTAATGTTCCTTTTACCAATTTGCCAATTACTCACTGCATTGATAATTAAATCTACAGCACTCTCTTGACGGGCAAAAATGATGCATATTTGGCTGTGTATAACAGCTGACACCCTATGGCACTGGTCCTGAATGGTTTTGAAACCTATCAGGGACGATTATCATAACCCCTCAGATGCAGCTAGATGTTTAAAAGAGAGAAAGGGCTCCTTCTTTAACCCTATCAGGGCCCCACAATCGTGCCGATAGTTCCTATTGCAATCCAAGGTCACCTGATGACCTCAGAATATGGTGGTCTGTTAGACCCTGCCATTAGCATAGGTACTGCAGTGCATGAGACCATTGGTCAAAGTGAAAAATATCTATGTTGCACAGTAGGACTAAATAAAAAAGTAAAAAGAAGTTAATAATGTATAAAAAAAGGTAAAAGAAACACAAAACTCAACAACAAAATCACAAAAAATGGCAATTCAAGAACAAAACTGAACAAAACAAAAAAAAACTAAAACAAAACTAAAACTAAACAAAAAAATACACATAATTGGTATTGCCATTTCCAAAACAACCTGAGCTATAAAACTATCTTGTTATTTAATCCATACAGTAAACAAGCTAAAAATGTAGCTATTTCATCATACTGACACAAAAAAGTGATAAGAAAGTCATATGTAAAAAAAAAATGGTATCAATAAGAACATCAAAAAACAAGCCCTAAATGGCTCTTTCAGCAAAAAAATAAAAAAAGATACAGCTCACAGAACACAGCCATGCAAAAAAACATTTTTTTGTAAATAATTGTTTTAGTGTGCAATTGTAGCAAAGCATAAAAAACAAATCTAGCATGGCTATAATTGTGCTGACCCACAGAATATATTGGTTTAACCATTTTTACTGCACAATAAATAGCATAAAAAATAAAATATAAAAACAATGACTGAATTGCTAATTTTTGTTCATTCTACATCCGAAAAATCTGAATGAAAAGCGGTCAAAAAATATAATATACCTCAAAGCAGTACAAATTAAAATTTTAGCTCACAGAATATGACAACAAAAAAACTATTTTTGTATAACCCTTAAGGACCAAGCCATTTTGTAGGTTAAGGACCAGGCCTATTTTTACAATTCTGACCATTGTCACTTTATGGCCGGGGTCACACACATCGTCTAAAAAATCTGACCATTTTAGTCGGTCGATTATCGCAGCAAAATGTCATGAACAGTCATCTGTCTGTCATCCGATTTTCCGTGAATGATGCGATTTAGTCGCATCTGAGCGTTCGTTACACATCCGATTGACATCCGACTTGCAAGATTTTGTCGGTGGCTAGCAAACCCGACATATAATGGATCCAAATGAATAGTTTTAAAATCACAAAAGAAAGAATAGATATATACACATAGAATACATATACAGTACAGACCAAAAGTTTGGACACACCTTCTCATTAAAAGATTTTTCTGTATTTTCATGACTATGAAAATTGTAGAATCGCACTGAAGGCATCAAAACTATGAATTAACACATGTGGAATTATACATTACACTTTACAAAAAAGTGTGAAACAACTGAAAATATGTCTTATATTCTAGGTTCTTCAAAGTAGTCACCTTTTGCTTTAATTACTGCTTTGCACGCAGAAAAGGTGAACGGATGGACTCTACATGCCTGGTTCCCACCGTGAAGCATGGAGGAGGTGGTGTGATTGTGTGGGGGTGCTTTGCTGGTGACTCAGTCATTGAGACATATATATATACATATATTTATAGTTCATGCAGTTCTAAATAGTGTAATAGCCGCTAATTCAATTGCCGGCTTTTGTGAAATTACAGACCCGACATGAAATGACTCATGGTTTACATACAGTTATCCATGTCATTTCATGTAGTTTGATACATGGTTTTCACTAACAATTACATGAGTGTATGTGTGCAAAATTTCACACATGTAGGGGTTAATTAAAGGTGTAAATTCGTTGAAAAAAAATGCGTGGGCTCCCGCGCTATTTTCTAAACCAGACCGACAAAGCCAGCGAGTGGGGGCAGATAATAATAGCCGAGGGAGGGTGCATTTATTTTGTGCCCCCCCTGGCTACTGACATCTGCCCCAGCCACCCCAGAAAAGGCAAATCTATAATTAATGCGCCCTTTCTGGCACTTTGCCCGTCTATTCCCATTGCCCTGTGGCGAATGGATTAATAATGGGTTAAAGCCACCTTGCTATTGAAAGGTGACTTTAAGCCAGGTTAATAATTGAGAGTTGACAATTAGACAATCTGACTGACCAATCACAGCGTTGTGGGTGCGGGGACCTATAGCATGGGTCCCCGCACCGCTTGCCGTGCCTGTCAGCTGTCATAGACAGCTGTCGGCACTGAACTACCACTGCATGACGTGCGCAGTCTGTCATGCTGACAAAACTGACACCTGGCCATGATGGACTGTGCACGTCAGTGCACATTAAGGGTTAAACAAAAAAAAACATTTTTAGTGTGTAAACGTAGCAAGACATAAAAACAAAATAAATCTGGTATCGCTGTAATTGTACTGACCTGAAGGATAAAGCCATCTTATCACTTGTAATGAGCGATGAACGGTATACAAATAAAAACAATTCTTGAACTGCAGTTTATTTGCTCATTCTGCCTCCCAAAAATCATAAGGCTCGGTTCACATTTAAGCCTAGTTCACACGTCCTGGTGATTCCTGTACAGAAAAAACAGTACTAATAAGATCCGCGGTTAGTGTCCATGAGTCATCTGTTGTGTTTTGGTAGCTGAGGAGAATAAGCAAAAACGGCAATACACCAGAGAGGCTGGAACCTATTGGATTGCAGTAACCTGAACTAACCACACAAGTAGAGGTAGCCGTGGAGCGTTCCTACATTGATCCTAGACGCCTCGTCACAGCCTGAGAGATAACTACACCTAAAGGCAGAAAGATGAAAGCTATTTGCCCCGGAGCAGATCCCCAAAGAAAATAGGAAGCCCCCAAACATGTAATGGCGGTTAGACAAGAAGAAGCACTGACACAGACAGAAAATAGAATGAGCAAACGCTGGGGCCCAATCTGTCTAGACAGAAAAGTACAGGAAAGGATACTCACTGCAATCCAAAAAAACCCCTAAAAAATACCAACTCTTCTGATTGCAAAAACACCTGAGATCACACGATCTCTACCACCTCAATCAGATCTCTGGTGTAACAAAACTAAGCCGCAGCCACTGAAAAAACAGGAAAAAGCAAATGAACAAATAACAGTGGCTTCAGAAAAACTGAGAGGAGCACAAGCCCCCGGAGGGGACCTGGCTGACCTCCACAGAAGTGCAGGGAACAATGCAAAAAGCAAGCACAAAAATAAAAGCAGAAAATATCTTATCTGATAGCAGAAGATGCAGGCAAGACTCAGCAAACTTCCAAATGAACCAGGAACCACAATTGAGACAAGAACAATTGATCACCGGCAACCATCATGGGAGGGAACCTCCCTTATATCAGACCAGTCAGTGATACCCGATTGCCATTCCTCGCTGAAAGGTTCAGTACTGTCTGTAACTACCATAGGGAGCCTCTGCTCAGAAACCATCTCTAGCACATTCATAACAGTACCCCCCCTTGAGGAGGGGTCACCGAACCCTCACTTGTGCAACCAGGCCGATCAGGATGAGCTCGGTGATAGGCACGGATCAGTCTCCTAGCATGGATGTCCGAAGCAAACACCCAAGAATTGTCCTCCTGACCATAACCTCTCCACTTAACAAAATACTGGAGTTTCTGTCTAGAAAAATGAGAATCCAATATTTTCTCAACCACATACTCCAGATTGCCCTCAATCAAAACAGGGTCAGGAGGTGCAGCCATAGGAACCACTGGCTCGACAAACCTCTTCAATAAGGACTTGTGGAACATGTTATGGATCTTAAATATCCCTGGAAGAAGCAAATGGAAGGAAACAGGATTAAGAATCTCCATGATCTTATAAGGTCCAATGAACCTAGACTTAAACTTTGGAGATGCAACCCTCATAGGGATATTTCTTGAGGACAACCAAACCAAGTCCCCCACTTTAAACCGAGGACCATCAGTCCTATGACGGTTGGCAAACCGTTGGGCCTTCTCCTGAGAGAGAGACAACCTCTCCACTACCTGGTCCCAAATCTGCTGCATTCGCTCCACAACAGAGTCAACACCAGGACAGACAGAAGCCTCCGCCTGTCCCAAAAACGAGGTGACCAAATTGCAGAAAAATGGAGAAATCAAGGTGGCAGAGCTAGCCCTATTATTAAGAGCAAACTCAGCCAAAGGCAAAAAAGAGACCCAGTCATCTTGATCAGCAGACACAAAACATCTCAAATAAGTCTCCAAGGTCTGGTTTGTTCTCGCGGTTTGTCCATTGGTCTGAGGATGAAAAGCAGAGTAGAAAGATAATTGAACATTAAGTTTAGAACAAAATGTCCTCCAAAATCTGGAAACAAACTGGACTCCTCTGTCAGACACAATGTTCTCCGGAATGCCATGTAACCGAACCACGTGCTGAAGGAAAAAAAGGCACCAATTCGGAGAAGGAAGGTAACTTAGGTAATGGCACAAGATGTATCATCTTGGAAAACCTATCTCACATTACCCAGATAACGGTCATTCTCTGAGAAACAGAGAGGTTGGAAATAAAATCCATAGAGATATGGGTCCATGGCCTCTTGGGCACAGGTAATGGCATTAACAAACCACTAGAGCGAGAGCAAGGCTTGGAGCGAGAGCAAGTCCCACAGGACTGCACAAATTCCCTGATGTCATGAGACAAAGTAGGCCACCAAAAGGACCGACTCACCAAGTCTCTGGTACTAAAAAATCCCGAGATGACTAGCCAACGCGGAACAATGAATCTCAGACATCACACTCTTCTTCCACTGGTCTGGGACAAACAATTTCCCAATAGGGCAGCGCTTAGGTTTATCCTCCTGACACCCTTCCAGAGCCAGTCTCAAATTGGGCGAGATGGCGGAAAGAACTACACCCTCTTTCAAAATAACAGTAGGATCAGATAACTCAGGAGAGTCCGCAAAGAAACTCCTCGAGAGGGCATCCACCTTAACATTCTTAGTGCCAGGAAGAAAAGAAACCACAAAATTAAAACATGTGAAAAACAAGGCCCACCTGGCCTGTCTAGGATTAAGTCGCTTGGCTGATTCGAGATAAACCAGATTCTTATGGTCCGTGAGGACCACCACCTGATGTTTGGCTCCTTCCAGCCAATGTCTCCACTCTTCAAAGGCCCACTTCATGGCCAATAACTCCGATTACCCACATCATAATTACGTTCAGTTGGAGAAAATTTTCGAGAAAAAAAGCACAAGGGAGGTCTCTGGATCTCTTTGGGACAAAACGGCACCTGCCCCAATTTCAGAGGCATCAACCTCCACCTGAAACGGTAGAGAAACATCAGGCTGCCGTAGAACAGGAGCAGAAGTAAATCTCTGCTTAAGTTCCTGAAACGCAGAGACTGCCTCAGGAGGCCAATTCACCACATCAGAACCCTTTTTGGTCAAATCAGTCAATGGTTTAATAATACTGGAGAAATTACCAATAAATTTACGATAAAAATTGGCAAAACCCAAAAATCTCTGAAGAGCCTTTAATGAAGTAGGTTGGACCCAATCACAGATGGCCTGAACCTTGACCGGGTCCATTTCAATAACAGACGGAGACAAAATGAATCCCAGAAATGAGACCTTTTGTACGCCAAAAAGACACTTTGATCCCTTCACATACAGTGCATTCTCTCTCAAAATCTGGAACACAGTCCGAACATGTTTCACATGAGAGTCCCAGTCATTGGAAAAAATCAAGATATCATCCAAATAAACAATCAGAAATTTATCCACAAAATCCCTGAACATATCATTCATGAAGGATTGGAAGACGGAAGGAGCATTAGTGAGCCCAAAGGGCATCACTAGGTACTCAAAATGCCCCTCTGGGGTATTAAACGCCGTCTTCCATTCATCCCCATGCTTAAGGAGAATAAGGTTATACGCCCCCCTGAGGTCAAGCTTGGTAAACCAACTAGCACTTTTCACCCTGGAAAACAGGTCAGAAATCAAGGGTAACGGATATTGATACTTCACAGTGATCTTATTCAAGAGACGATAATCAATACACGGCCTCAATGAACCTTCCTTTTTGGCCACAAAGAAAAAACCGGCACCCAAGGGTGAAGAGGATGGTCTGATATGACCCTTCTCCAATGACTCCTTGATATAAGATCGCATAGCATGTGTTCAGGTACAGACAAGTTAAAAAGGGGACCTTTAGGAAATTTACCACCAGGCACTAATTCAATAGCGCAATCATAGCTCCTGTGAGGGGGAAGGATGCAGATTTACTTTCACTAAATACATCCGAAAAATAAGTAAAAAAGTCAGGGACATCCTGAGACTGGGGATAGGCAGAAAAAACAGGAGTGTTGGCATTAACACATTGGCAGCCCCAACTGGTCACAGACACAGATTTCCAATCCAAAACAGAATTATGAGACTGTAACCAAGGGAAACCTAGTACAATAATGTCATGCAGATTATACAGCACCAGAAATTTGCAACTCTCCTGATGATCTGGTTCAACCCTCATTATCACCTGAGTAGAAAACTGGGGTTTATTCTCCGCCAAAGGGGTAGAATCAATGCCCAGTAGGGGAATAGACTTCCTGCAGGGGTATCATGGGAAACCCACAACGTTTGGCAAAGTCAAAATCCATCAGGTTAACAGCTGCTCCTGAATCAACAAAAGCCTGAGCAGAAAATGTGGAAGGGAGCAAATCAGGGTAACGGTCAACAGAAATTTAGTCTGAACACTACCCAAGACAACTGAGCGTGCAAAACGTCTTCCCCACTTAGGGCACACTGAAATAGTCATGAGAGGCGTCACCACAGTAGAAACATAACCCATTGCGCTTTCGAAACTCATGACGCTGTGCCCCAGAAGTCACTCTATCACACTGCATGGGCTCAGAAGCTGGCTCACAAGGCAACACTATCTCATGCATACCTCTGCGCTCACGCAAACATCTGTCAATTTGAATAGCCAATGACATAGAATCATTGAGACCAGAGGGAGCAGGGAATCCCACCATAACATCCTTTACATTCTCTGACAGCCCCTCCCGAAAAAGGGCTGCCAAAGCATTATCATTCCATTTGGTCAGGACTGCCCACTTTCGGAATTTCTGACAGTACAACTCAGCGTCTTCAAACCCTGATTTAATGCCAACAAGGTTTTTTCAGCTTGATCAGTGACATTAGGTTCATCGTAAAATAACCCAGAGCCAGAAAAAATACATCAATATCATTTAAAACAGGATCCCCAGGTGTCAGGGAAAAAGCCCAATCCTGAGGGTCGCCGCGCAGGAGAGAGATGACAATTTGAACTTGATGTGCTGCGTTCCCTGAGGACTTAGATTTTAAGGCAAAAAACAACTTACAGTTATTTTTGAAATTCAGAAATTTAGCCCGAACCCCCAAAAACAAATCTGGCATGGGAATCCTAGGTTCCACAATCGGCAACCTAGCAAGATAGGTAGCAATACTCCGAACCTCAGTGGCAAGCTGATCCACACGGCCAGACAACTGTGCAAGCTCCATTGAGAGAAAAAAAAATCCTCCTCTGCATCCAGAGAAAAAGAGGGAAAAAAATGCAACAAACAGGAAAAAAAAAATCTCTGACAACTTTTTTTTTTTTCTTTCCACACTATTTTTCCCTTCTGTGAGTACCATATAATTTTCAGTTTGGGCCGGTGATACTGTTGTGTTTTGGTAGCTGAGGAGAATAAGCAAAAACGGCAATACACCAGAGAGGCTGGAACCTATTGGATTGCAGTAACCTGAACTAACCACACAAGTAGAGGTAGCCGTGGAGCGTTCCTAAGTTGATCCTGGACGCCTCGTCACAGCCTGAGAGATAACTACACCTAAAGGCAGAAAGATGAAAGCTATCTGCCCCGGAGCAGATCCCCAAAGAAAATAGGAAGCCTCCAAACATTTAATGGCGGTTAGACAAGAAGAAGCACGGACACAGACAGAAAATAGAATGAGCAAACGCTGGGGCCCAATCTGTCTAGACAGAAAAGTACAGGAAAGGATACTCACTGCAATCCAAAAAAAAAACCTAAAAAATACCAACTTTTCTGATTGCAAAACACCTGAGATCACACGATCTCTACCACCTCAAATCAGATCTCTGGTGTAACAAAACTAAGCCGCAGCCACTGAAAAAACAGGAAAAGCAAATGAACAAATAACAGTGGCTTCAGAAAAACTGAGAGGAGCACAAGCCCCCGGAGGGGACCTGGCTGACCTCCACAGAAGTGCAGGGAACAATGCAAAAAGCAAGCACAAAAATAAAAGCAGAAAATATCTTATCTGATAGCAGAAGATGCAGGCAAGACTCAGCAAACTTCCAAATGAACCAGGAACCACAATTGAGACAAGAACAATTGATCACCGGCAACCATCATGGGAGGGAACCTCCCTTATATCAGACCAGTCAGTGATCCCAATTGCCATTCCTCGCTGAAAGGTTCAGTACTGTCTGTAACCACGAGAGGGAGCCTCTGCTCAGAAACCATCTCTAGCACATTCATAACAGTCATCCGTATGTACGTATGTGACATCCGTGTCACATCTATGTGTCCGTTTGTTGTCCGTGTGAGTGTGACTGTGTTTCACATTCATATGGCATCTGTGCGCAGTCCATGTGTCCATGTGACATGTACCAGCACCTGGGAAAACCAGTACAGTTCACGCTGATCCCAGGCGCCGGCTGGTGAAGGTAGCTCTCATCATTGTCTCTTGGTCTCCCTGAGAACGTGACCAGGCGACAATGATGGGAGTTGTATACATCAGCACCTGTGTTTTTCCTATGTAAAATAAAGAATGGAATAAAAAAACATCTTGGGCTCCAGCATAATTTTCATAACCAGCAGAGGAAAGCCCACGGATGAGGACTGATGTTAACCCCTTTCCAACATTGGCCATAAATGTACGCCGATGTCGGACTCCCTCCCAATGATGTGGGCTCCAGCAGTGAGTCCACATCTTTCTCGGCACGTCAGCTGTTTTGAACAGCTGACATGTGCCCGGAACAGCCGCGGGTGGAATCGTGTTCCACCCACGGCTATTAACCCGTTAAATGCCGCCGTCAAACTCTGACAGCGGCATTTAGCATGCGCTTACGGTAATCGTGCTAGAAATCCGCCCATCGGTGACCCCGTCACGTGATTGCGGGTCATCGATGGGTTGGCATGACAACCAGAGGTCTCCTGCAGACCTCTATGGTTGTCACTGCTGGATTGCTATGAGTGCCGCCCGGTGGTCAGCGCTCATAGCAAGTCAGCAATTGTGCTACGTGCAGGCGATCTGATCATCGCCTGTATGTAGCCGAGCCGATCGGACAAGTGTAGCCGATTGGACAAGTGTGGTCCAGCCAGGAGTCCACATTTCAGAATCTAAATAGTTTGCGCTGAGTGTGGTCGAGCCAGAAGTCCACATTTCAGAATCTAAATCCTTTCTGCTATAAAGGTACTGCCACACTAAACAATCCCGCTAGCGATCACAATAACGACGCATACTAATGCGATCGCTAGCGGGATTGTTTCTATATCGCTAAATGCGGCCACATTTAGCGATATAGTTAACGACGCTATCGCCGTTAGCGATCTTCTTAACGACTTTAGCGGTACAAAAGTACCGCTAAATCGCTAAGAAAAGGTGCCACACAGCGATTAGATACTTACCCAGCGGGAGCGCGACAAAAATAGGGTCCGGAACGATTCCAGCGACGAGCGAGATCACAGCAGGAAGCTCGTCGCTGGAAGCTGCCGCACTGAACAACATCGCTAACAGGATCGCTAAATAGTGACGTTTTTTAGCGATCCCGTTAGCGATATTGTTTAGTGTGGCATACCCTTTAGTGTGGTCCAGACACCAGACCACATTTGTGAATCTAAATCCTTTTGGCTAACAGTATGGTCCAGACACCAGGCCACATTCATGAATCTAAATCCTTTCTGCTAATATTGTGTTTCAGCCAGGAGTCCACAGTTGAGAATCTAAATCATTTGTGCTCATGGTGTGGTGCAGCTTGTAGTCCACATTTCAGAATCTAAATCTTTTGTGCAAATTGTGTGGTCCAGCCAGCAGTATGCATTTCAACATCTAAATCCATTGTGCTAATTATGTAGTCCAGCCAGCAAAATACATTTCAGCATCTAAATCATTTGTGCTAATTGTGTGGTCCATCCAGGAGCCCATATTTCAGCATCTAAATCCTTTGTATTAATTGTGTGGTCCAAACACCAGGCCACATTTCTGAATCTAAATCCTTTCTGATAATATTGTGGTCCAGGAGTCCACATTTAAGAATCTAAATAGTTTGTGCTAATAGTGTGGTCCAGCCAGGAGTCCACATTTCAGAATATCAAATTGTTTGTGCAAATTATGTAGTTTAGCCAGCAGTATACATTTCAGCATCTAAACCCTTTATGTTAATAGTGTTGTCCAGACACCAGGCTACATTTCAGAATTTAAATAGCTTGTGCTAATAGTATGGTCCATCCAAGAGTCCACATTTGAGAATCTAAATCATTTGTGCCAATAGTGTGGTGCCACCAGAAGTCCACATTTTAGAATCTAAATCCTTTTGTACAAATTTTGTGGTCCAGTCAGCAGTATACATTTCAGCATCTAAATTCTTTTTGCTATTTGTGTGGTCCAGACATCGGTCCACATCTCATCATTTAAATCTTTTGTGCTAATTTTGTGGTCCAGACACACTATCTCAGCAAATAAATACAAATTGTTAATTTACTGACAGGTGACTGACAGTTGTGGGCCTAGGGTTGTGAAACAGATGGTTAACATCACACACAGTACAGACCTCAGAGGTGGCACCCCAATTACCCTTATTTCCCCCCTCATCACAACTCTCCAATCGTCCAACTGACTCACAGTACAAATAGTATAATTGTGCAGCATGGATACATGGGACGGGACCTGGGATAGGGCTTGAACCAGCATTTCTAGTTTAAATATTGATCAGTAACAGGTAGATGAGTGACAGGTGTAGGCCTGGTGCTCTGCGAGCCCTGCCAAACTCAGGCAACACACATGAAGGAGATGAAACTTGGAGTCTAAACATATCCAAAAATTAGGGGCAGACAACACTAAAGTGGCATCAATTTCCCCAGAGTCGAAATAGTATAATGAGGCTCTGACACCCCTTCCACTACAGACAAACCACCAGATGGAGACACTACTTGGAGTCCCCCCATTTCAAAATATTGTTAGTAAGATCAGCAGCAGTAGCAACAGCAGGCAAAGAAGCCACGACAAAGATGTCACAGACAGCAATAACGCAAGATCAATGCAGCACACTAAAAATTACTCCATCGCCTAATCTGCCCAGTCTGCGACTGGGGTGCAAAAGTTATTGCAAATCCATGACTTGTTCATCTTGATGAAATTTAGACAGTCTACAGTTTCAGGGGACAGCTGGATGAACCTATTCGTCAGGACACCACAGCAGCGCTGAAGACACGTTCTGAGAGAACGCTGGCTGACGGACATGACAAAACCTCCAAGGCATAACAGGTGAGCTCAAGCCATTCTTCCATTTTTGAAGACCAAAATGCAAAAGGGGCTAAACACCCCCTGATGGCAATGATATTGAGCTTGAGATACTCCTGCACCATCCTCTCCAGTCATTCACTGTGTCAGACTTGTACTTGTTCACTTGTACAGACTTGTACTTGTTCTGCTGGTGCACGAACTGATCTAAAAAATTTGCTTCTGCCACTGCTGCTGCTAATGTATTTGCATTGGTGACTTGATGTTCCCAGGGTTGGAAGTATATAACTGCGATGCACACTATGTGCCTCACTGCTGTCTTGGGGAAAACCACCCTTAAGATTGTTTACAAGCGTGTTTCGATACTCCTGCATGCGCGCGTCTCTTTTCAGGGGGAAGCATCTGGTAAAATTTACTCTTGTATCATGCATCTAACAGAGTGGCAACCAAGTAGTTGGCACTATTTCTAATCTTAACAATACGGGAACCATGTTGCAGATAGTGCAGCAAGAAGTCCGTAAGCTATTCATATTGTTATCCCTTTCGAATCCTACTCTGCTTCCTCCTCTTCATCTGGGACCATCACCTCCTCAAGCAGAGTATTCAAAGTGTGCTCCAGCATGTAGATGACCAGAATAGTGATGCTGATGATGGCATCGTCAGCATTAACCATCTTAGTAGCCATTTTGAAACTGCACAGAAGGGTGCAGAGGTCCTTGATCTGTGACCATTCTGCAAGTGTGATTTGCACCACATCCATACTGCATTGGCCCAGGCTATGCAAAATGACATACTGCACCAGAGCTCTCACTGCTGTTACAGTTGCTGCAACATGTGCAGAGTTGAATTCCCCAAGCACCAGGAGGTCCCCAAGCACCAGGACCTCCAAAAAAAAGGACACAAAGATTGGACAAAGAGTCCATAAAAAGTTAAAAACTTTTGTCCTCCCTCCCCCTCACCTCCCACTGTGTCTGACCCGCTGCCTTCCCCACCACTTTCGTCGCCCCTTCCCCTTGAACCCCTTCGTCGCCCACCCAAAGTCAATCCTCGTCCCTCCACACCCCAAGTTTCCCCCATCTTCCCCCAAACTTCGGCCCCATTAATTTTTTTTTGTGAGTCTTGTGAAATAAATGTTTTGCTTTTTTTCCCCAACTGTTTGGTTTAATTGTGTCTTTCGCCACCTACACAGACAGCGCTGTACACACACTGCACCGTACACTTTGTGATTTTGCCACCACAGAGCTCCAGTACCGACACATGTTTCTTGTGTCAGTCCTGGAACTATGTGTTGTCAAAAACACAAATATATGACTTGTATTTTCACCACCAGTCTCTTCAGTCTACAAATATTAGTTAACTGAATAGAGGATGTTGGTGAGTGCAAGGCATATCTATTCTCACCTTGCCAGGTATCATAAAGAGTGAATTGAGGATGGTGTGTTTTGCCCATCAACATTTCACTCTTTGTGACACAAGGCCAGGGGGTTGTAGATATACCTTGTAATTAACCACATCCTCTATTCAGTGTGTGGTGAATAAACTGAAGAGAAGATGGAGAAAATACACTTCATATCTACAATCCCCTGGCCTGGTATCATAACTATCACACCTAGCCAGGTGATTATACCTATGAGTTGTCATATGCAGCGTCGCTTCAGTCTGCATCATCTATTGCACACAGACTGTAGAGATGCTGGTGGTAAACTCATATGTGTATTCACCTGCCCAGGTGTCATTAAATTCTGAAGTCAGGATGCTTTTTTTTGGGCATCCTGACTTCAGCATGACACCAGGCCAGGGATTGTAGAAGTTGTCTATACTTTATTATCTTTCCAGTGTGCGTGCATACTGAAGCCACACTGGAGATACCGCAAAGAATATCTATACTCTTATGTTCAAGTGTCATAAAGAGTGAAGGATGCTATTGCATCCCAAGATCCATATTTGTAACATCAGGCCAGGTGTTAAATATTTGTTGTATCTCCACCGTCGTTGCAGTATCTCCACCGTCGCTGCAATCTGTTTGAACACAGACTGGAGAGTTGATGAAGGTCATACAACTTTTCTCTGTAGACTCACCTTGTAGGAGTCCTATTAAAGTCAGGATGCACAAAACACAGCATCCTGACTTCACTGGGGCATCTGGGCAGGTGATTATTGTATTTGAGTGTATAAAAACAGAGTGCACTCGGTACAGGTATCAAAACAGGTTTTTTATTAACATAAACACAAGAAAAACAATTTCATTACACCATTTGCTCTTGCCATTCTACACGTCCCACATCAGATATAAAGTAGGACGCAAATTGGTCCCTCATTTGGCCAACTTCAACTGATGACCTGAGAGGGTGCTGAGTGAATTCAGGCAATGGGTTGACTGGTGGTTCATCTAGTTCAAAGGTAGCGTGCTCTTTAGCCATCACAAATGTTATGATCTGCTACAAGCACTAAGGAAAGATGGGAATTCTGTCCCTACAATAGAACTAAGCTGGATCCCTACGATGTAACGGGGAACCTGATCCTGCGACCAGACCCGCTAAAGTCCTCAGCTAGTCTGAACGAAGACCTATAGTTACGAGGGAGGAATCCCTACAAGAACTAGTGACTGGGAGAAAAGGTGGCACACCTCCTAACAGAAATTGTAGCAGGGAAAAATAAAACAGAAAACAAATTACTTAGAGATCCTAAGATCAAGCAAAACTGACTGAGTAAGGCACCTAAGCACCCGGCTAGCTTAAGAGTAGGTAATACAATGAAGTCCAGCAAAGCCAGAAGGGCGGAGCCAGACTAAATAGGGAAAAAAGGTCATGTGACCAGCAAACTGAAACAAAACCTAACAAGAGGGTTCTAACAGTACCCTCCCTTCTAAGAGGATCCTCCGGATCCCCTAGGACTTAGGCTTATCCGGAAACCTCTTGTGAAACGCTCTGACAAGTCTAGACGCAGAAACATCATCCGCCCTCACCCATGAGTTAGCCTCGGGTCCATAACCCTTCCAAGCAACGAGGTACTGTAAACTCCCTCTATACCGTCTAGAATTTAGGATGCGGGAAATCTCATATTGCCTGTCCTCCACACCAGGGGAACAGTGGCCGAGACGTCTCCATCTGAGACCTCAGCTTTTTTCAAGAGAGAAACATGAAACACCGGATTAATCTTCAGGAGGTGGGAAGCTCCAACTTAACAGCAGATTGGTTAATAACCTGAAGCACCTTAAAGGGCCCTACAAACTTGGGACCCAATTTCTTAGACGGAATCCTCAAGTGCAGATTCTTAGAGGACAACCAAACCATGTCACCAATAGCAAACAAAACCTCTTGTCGTTTTCTATCAAAATACACTTTGGATCTTTTGTTAGCCTCCTGAAGATTACCACGCACATCAGTCCAAACTCTCTCCAAAACACCAGAAAAATTCTCCTCTTCAGGTACAGCCGATCCCAACTTGGAAAATGACCCAAACGACGGATGTCTCCCAGTACAACAAAAAAAGGCGAACAACCAGCAGAAGCGGATGTATGGTTGTTAAGAGCAAACTCAGCAAGTGGCAGAAACTCAGACCACCCCTCTTGATTATCAGTCACAAAACAACGCAAGAACTGCTCAACATCCTGGTTTTTCCTTTCTGTCTGGCCATTAGACTCAGGATGATATCCGGATGAAAACGACAAATGAACTCCCAACCTGTCACAAAAGGCGCGCCAAAAACGAGCCACAAACTGAGGTCCCCTATCAGAAACAATGTCAGTAGGAACACCATGTAGTCTGACTATTTCCTTGACAAAGGCCTTAGCGAGAGTCTTAGCGCAGGGCAGTTTGATGAAAGGAACCAAGTGACACATCTTGCTAAAACGGTCCACGACCACCCAGATGACAGTGAAACCCTCAGAGGGGGGAAGGTCAGTAATAAAGTCCATAGCCAAATGTGTCCAAGGTGCACTAGGGACCTCCAGAGGGCAAAGCAACCCCGCAGCAGGAGTATGAGAAGACTTAGATCTAGCACACACAGTGCATTGGCGCACCCACTTAATGACTTCCTTCTGCCATCCTGGCCACCAAAAACTGCGACCCACAAGTCTCTTGGTCTCAGAGATTCCAGGATGACCTGCCAACCGAGAGTCATGACATTCATCAAACAAATCTCTCCTCAGGGTACCAGGCACAAACAACCTCCCATGCGGCGTGTTAGATGGGGCATTCTCCTGTGCTTTAAGATTCTCATCTTCCAACACGGAGTCCAAAACAGCAATAACAACCCCCTCTTGCAAGATGTTTTCCTCCTCCTCCTCAGTACCCACCATAGGAGAAAAGCTGCGAGACAAAGCATCAGCTTTAACATTTTTAGTACCTGGGATGTAAGTAACGGTAAAATTAAACCGTGAGAAAAACAGTGCCCACCTAGCCTGACGGGCATTCAAGCGTTTGGCAGCATCAAGGTAGATCAGATTTTTATGATCGGTGAAGACTTGAACGGGAAATTCCGCTCCCTCCAAAAAATGACGCCAGTGTTCAAATGCGAGTTTAATTGCCAACAATTCCCGATTACCGATATCATAATTTAGTTCAGACTCAGAAAATTTCTTTGAAAAAAAAGCACAGGGAAGTACTCCATCCGTCTTTGCCTGAGACAACACCGCGCCACCCCCACAGAAGAAGCATCAACCTCAACCAAAAATGGTTTAGTCACATCAGGCTGCGTAAGGATGGGAGCAGAGCTGAACTTCTCCTTTAGCAACACAAAAGCCTCAATGGCCTCAGTAGTCCACTCAACCGCATCAGCACCTTTCCTGGTGAGATCGGTCAGAGGTTTGGCAATCACAGAAATTTTTTTCATGAATTTTCTATAATAATTGGCGAACCCCAAAAACCTCTGTATTGATTTCACACCAATAGGCCTAGGCCATTCCTGCACAGCTTGCACTTTCACCGGGTCCATCTCAAAACCTTCACTGGAGACAATGTAGCCCAAAAAACTAAGTCTCTGTACAGCGAACTCACATTTTTCTAGTTTGGCAAAAAGTGAATTATCACTCAGTAACTGTAATACTTCACGCACACTCCTCCAATGAGACTCCAAATCCAGTGAATAAATCAAAATGTCATCCAAATACACAACCACACTTCTGCCGATCAAAGGTCTAAGGATGTCATTAATAAGATTCTGAAAAAATGCCGGAGCACTGGAAAGCCCAAAAGGCATGACCAGATTCTCAAAATGACCCAGTGGAGTGTTAAACGCAGTCTTCCATTCATCCCCCTCCTTCATGCGCAACAAATTGTATGCCCCTCGAAGATCAATTTTCGAGAACCACTTGGCCCCCACTAACTGATTAAACAAATCAGGAATCAATGGCAGTGGGTAAGGATTGCGTACAGTAATCTTATTAATCTCACGAAAGTCTAGACAAGGCCGTAAACCGCCGTCCTTTTTTTTAACAAAAAAAAATCCAACCGCCACAGGAGATTTGGAAGGCCTAATGTGACCGGCGGCCAAGCTTGTCTGTATGTATTCCTCCAAAGCCTTTCTCTCAGGAATAGTCAAATTAAATAAACACTTTTAGGAAGAGTTGCTCCAGGGACAAATTCAATTGCACAATCATAATCTCTATGAGGAGGCAATACCTGCGATTCCTTATCAGAAAAACTTTCCAAAAATCCTGAATAGGTACAGGTAACTCCCCCTTCACTACAGCAGCAATACGCCCGTTACAACACTTGTCATAACAATTAGGACTCCAGGACTTAATTTCATTGGTAGACCAATCCAGTACCGGATTGTGCAATTTTAACCAGGGTAACCCTAAAATCACCGGTGAGGCAAATTATTCAAAACTACCAAATCCAAATTCTCTTGATGAACACCATTAATAGTAAGAGGAAATTCACAGATATGGTGAGTAACATTTTTCAAGTGAGAAACATCCACAGACACCACATTAATAGGAGAAGATAGAAGTTTGGGTTTTAATTTTAGTTTTTCCAAAAATTTCCCATCAATCACATTGAGAGTTGAACCACAATCCACAAATACCCGAAACTCCATTAATTCCTCCTCACCAGCAGTGGTAGCAGAAAGAAAGACACCTTTATTGTTTAAACAAGCTATGCGGGCGAAACTGACCTCATTTTTTTTTCTCTCTTTCTTCATTCGGAGTGCACAGTTCTTAATAAAATGCCCAGATTTGCCACAATAGAAACACAAGCCCTCCGCAAATCTACGGTCTTTTTCCCGAGAGTGAGGTGTCATTGCTCCTATTTCCATCGGCTCTGCAATGTCAGTACAGTCCCTTTCCAAACTTGGAGATGACAAGGCAGATTTACTCTCATTAACCCTTGCACGCAGTCTCCTATCCACCCGTATGGCTAATTGCATAGCCTCTTGCAAGTTACCAGGTATAGGATAAGCAATCAGCAAATCTTTAACCCTTTCACTTAACCCTGCAAGAAATAAACTTTTCAAAGCTGAATCGTTCCACCCCTCCTGAGTGGACCACCTTCGGAAGTGAGTACAATATTTTTCCACATTACCTGATCCCTGTCTCAAACGTCTCAATTCTGTCTCAGCTGATGAAACACGATCCGGATCGTCATACAATAACCCCAAAGCAGAAAAAAAACTATCCACTGATCTAAAGCATGGATCACTAGGCTGCAGAAAAAAGGCCCAGTCCTGAGGTTCTTTGCGCAAAAGTGACATTATGAACCCTATGCGCTGTGATTCATCACCAGAGGATCTGTGTCTCAAACGGAAATACAACAAGCAAGCATTTTTAAAAGAAAAAAAATCTTGTTGTTCACCAAAAAATAAATCAGGCAAACGTACCTTTGGCTCCATGAAATGTGCTCCAGAACAACTACTCACGTGTTGCTGGATTTCAGCCACCTCCAGAGAAAGTCCCTGCAGGCGTTGAGCCAAATCCTGAACCGACACCATGATGGAAACAGAAAATCTTTCCTTAGAGATTTTTTTTTTTTTTCTTGGCTGGACTTACTGTTATGATCTGCTACAAGCACTAAGGAAAGATGGGAATTCTGTCCCTACAATAGAACTAAGCTGGATCCCTACGATGTAACGGGGAACCTGATCCTGCGACCAGACCCGCTAAAGTCCTCAGCTAGTCTGAACGAAGACCTATAGTTACGAGGGAGGAATCCCTACAAGAACTAGTGACTGGGAGAAAAGGTGGACACCTCCTAACAGAAATTGTAGCAGGGAAAAATAAAACAGAAAACAAATTACTTAGAGATCCTAAGATCAAGCAAAACTGACTGAGTAAGGCACCTAAGCACCCGGCTAGCTTAAGAGTAGGTAATACAATGAAGTCCAGCAAAGCCAGAAGGGCGGAGCCAGACTAAATAGGGAAAAAAGGTCATGTGACCAGCAAACTGAAACAAAACCTAACAAGAGGGTTCTAAACAACAAAATTTTGAAGAACCACACAGGCTTTCACCACCTCATCCACAGTTTCAAGTTTCAGATTAATGGCTGTGTCTAGAATGCGCCATCTGGACACAAGAATCCCAAAGGCACACTCTACAGTTCTTCTGGCCCTGGTCAGCCTGTAATTAAAGATTTTTTTGTGTGGTCCAAGTCCCAGCTAGAGTACGGTATCAACAGGTTTGTGCACATTTGAAAGGCCTCATCACCAACCATTACAAATTGCAGTGGAGGACCTTTCGGTGTGGCAGAGGGAAATTAAAATGGTTGCCATACAACCTACGGCCCATGTCCTAGTTCTTAAAGGTCTGAGAGTCATTGCCCCGGCCAAATGCCCCAATGTCCACCGCAACAAACCTGCAGTCCGCATTCGCAATGGCCATGAGTACCATAGAAAAATACTTTTTATAATTATAGTACTCAGAGCCACTTCTTGTTTTTTTTTATCCTGATGTGTTTCCCATCCACCGCTCCCAAACAGTTGAGGAAATTGCAGACTGTCAGGAATTGATCCGATATTTCGATCCACTTTTCCGCGCTGGGCAGGGTCATAAATTCAGGAGAGAGAACGTCCGACAAAGCCCGGCAGGTGTCCGCAACTATTCCCGACAAGGTGGATATTCCAAGCCGATACTGGAAGTGGAGTGAAGAGAGGGTCTCGCCAGAAGCAAGGAATCTGCAAAACAGATGAAGAAAAATTGTGATTGTCTAGGCTTTGGCAAAACACTGACATGAAAAATAAATCTGTACATGGCAGAACTATAATTTTGCAGGCTTTTAGTAAATGGCAGAACAAAAACAATACACGCATTGGTTTAATATTACGTACCGTAATGTGATGAGGACACGTTCCTCAGGAGGAATCGCTTGACGGAGCTGTGTGTCCTGACTCTGGATGGCTCCTTCAACACGAACAAGCAAATCCCTGAAGCTTTCTTGGGACATCTGTGTATAGTCAGAAAATGTTGCCGGGTTTGCCTTTAGCTTGATGAAGAGGGTGTTGTACGCTCCACGGCTCTCCCGGACTTCAATAATCGGATGACTCCAAAAACGCCGTCGCTGCTGTCTTCGCTCTCTCTCCCTTTCTTGCTGGCAAGCAAAAGCCAGAAACAGCGCGATGTCCAGATCCAAGTTGAAGCGAAAAATCTCCCAACGCAGATCCATGGTGACACAGGAAACAGCAGCAAAATCTGAAGAATTCAGCTGAACAGGGTCTATTTAAAGAAGTCCCATGACACTCGCCCACTGGTGTCCCATTGGTGGAGTCTGTTTCAAGGATTTTCCTCCTGTGAAATGTGACACTCATGCGCCTAAAAAACGCAAACGCATGAAAAACGCTAGATAAACGCATGCAAACGCTACATTTTTTGTCGTTATGTGTACATTGATGCGTTAAAAAAACCATGCGCTTGCAAGCGTTTATATGCGTTTTTGAACGCATTTTTAGTTGCGCACGATGCACTGCGCAAAACGACGCAAATGTGAAATTAGCCTAAGGGTATGGAAAATATACACAAAGTTTATTGAATGGATACAAAGAAACACAAACACATTAAAAACATTTAAAATAGTCAAACATATGACATAGAAAGACTACATGTAAGCTCATAATAGAGCTTATAACTTCAACAACCAGCTGATGGTGTGTGCAAATGAACTGTCCTGAAAATAAATAAATAACGCACCGTCACTAAGTACAACCATACCAGTTGCTATAATACCCTCAAAATAAACTGTGGAAGGCCTCTTTCACATTTCCGGCGGGCGCCTGGCGGCGCCCCCGGCATTTTGCCGCAGCGCCGCATCTGAAAATCTGATGCGCCGCATGCGGCTTTTTTCGCATTGACATGCATTAGCGCCGCATGGCGCCGCATGTCAATGCGTTGCATGCGGTTTTGTCCGGATGCGGCGCAAATGTACATTGCGGCGGCCGGACAAAACGCTGCATGTAACTTTTTTTTTTGTGCCGGATGGTCTCTTATCTCTCCAAGCATCAGAAACCATCCGGCAAAAAAACGCATTTTGGCCGCCGGAAGTGTGAAAGGTTTTCACATGCGGCGCTGCGGCAAAATGCCGGGGGCGCGCCAGGCACCCGCCGGAAATGTGAAAGAGGCCTAAAATAGCACAGTACCAAGATCTAAATGTAATCTCATTGAAGTGAGAGTACACAAAGTATAGCCCGCCCTAATGCTGGCCTCACAAAGGTATATGTGGTGAAAATATCATAGTAAAAATTCAAGTATAATCCTAGGAGACATGGGGGCAAATACCTGTGAAAAAGGCAGGGTCATTAGAAAGCACATGAACAATGCAATACAGGACGTGCTAGCAGCCCCATGAAAGATGTATCATGAAGCAAATGTGACGGCAGCAAATAGCATACACACCAAAAGTCGGATGGGGTTAAGAGAATACCTGACGCGTGTCGCCACTCACAATGGCTTCATCAGGGGTAATCACAATGAGTCCCTATGTCCATTAAGTAACCCTGTTAAAGATGACAGATACAAAACAGCTGTGTTCGCTTATCGAGAGCGCGTGGAAGCAGCCATACCGTAAGTATGTAATGGTCAGACGGTCATAATGAAAGAGTTAAGGAAGTGGCATGCTCTCATGGCCACTGCGCATGTCCAGAAGCCATGGTAATAATATATACAAATCGGTATCAGCACACACAGCCTGACATGAAGTGTGTGATCTCCAAGCGGCCTCGGAGCAATGGCATGCAGCCTCAGACAATGCGCATGCCTGGAAACCAAGGTGATAGTATACACAAATCAATGTCCGCAACTGCAGTCCTGTTAGTATCATGTGCAGTACTTGAAAGCGCATGTGCTGGTAATACAAAGATGTGCAAATGACGCATACAGGTCGCCAAACCAGAAGAATACGACCTAAAAATGGTGCCATTGTGTTTGAAAGCGATAACACTTATATAGTCATAACGCACAATTTATTGCTATGGTTAAAATAAACCAAACAATAATAAAAGACAAATGCCAATATATTACAGAAGGTCAAATGACTGTGGCGACACTGAAATATGTCACACATTGATATTCAGTAAAAGTTATACACTAAGTAGTCGTACAGTCCACATTGGGATCAAGTTGAATGTAAAGAATATATCCATTAGTCCATAAGTCAGTCAAAGTTCATGCCACAGCTGTGCGGGCAGTAGTCCCACATATCTGTGATAGTTGTAAACATACCAATAATGTGGATAATGTGCCGTAAATAATGCAAAATGATGTAATATATGTATATTTTAATCATTGACAACAATCCATGCACCCTAAGAAACACATAAAGATGGAACACTAATGAACCATAAAGGTAAGTATAAATAAACAAAGGGCTCAGCAATAGAGTGTGGGGTTTCTTCCATGATGCTTAGCAGCACGCACTGTACTAATCAGTATGAAAAACCATGTGAGATCTGCAAACTTGGATAAAGATAGAAGATGACACTCAAAAACCTATACACAAGGTTATCAAACAAGATAACCTGCTGCCAGTCACAGAAATTGATGTATACCCTGTAGAGAAAAAAAAAAATAAAAATAATGGTTATGGTAACAGATGTGTGTTAACCCAATAGTACAAGATGCATTATAGGGGATCATGACAAATGTATGAGATCACAAAAGATGTAAACAACACCCACAAAAGGTTATCAAACATGATAACCGCTGCCAGTCACATAGCTGTGTGTACAATATAGACATGAGAACTTTTATATTAAGAGATCAGGTCTGTTTGTAGAAACCAGTAAGTAACAAATCTTCATTCAAGCAAATGGAGTCAGACTGTTAAGATTGAAGATCCATTTAGACTCGCGTCTAAGCAGCTCTAAAGTAATGTCTCCACCCCTGATTTCAGGTTGAACTAACTCAAGTCCAAGAATGTTAGTTCCTTTAAACCGAGAGTCGTGTTCCACCAAGAAGTGCGTAGCCACAGAGGTCAACGTTTTGCCTTTTTCTTTGTCTGTCTTGGCCGTGACGATATTAGAAAAGTGCTGCTCTATCCTCCTCCTTAATTCTTGCGTTGTTTGTCCAACATATACCTTTGGGCAAGGACAGATCAGAGCATATATCACGTTTCGAGACTTACAATTGAAGTAAGATTTGGTGATAATCTGAAATGGAAAGAGAGGTAACGTTAGCACATTACTGCAGATGGTAAATGGACAAATATTGCAGCTCCCACACGGGAATGTGCCTTGAAGGCATACACCGCTGTTTAATCTTACTATGGGCCGCTGTCACGCTGTCTAATGATATGTATACAATGTCAGTAAACTATTAATACAGGAACAACACTCTATACAACAACTAGTATAGCAACATCAGCATGTAAGTATAGAATAGATTTACCTGACACGATATCTGCTGAACTCAGGGTTAATCTTGAGGACTTGATGAGCTGAAACAGGAAAGAGGTGGACCGGGATCTAACCTGACCCTAAACTGGGGTCCTAACTAATCCCTCACCTTGGAGGTACTGATAATGGTTCAGAGGTCCAAGTCTCCAACCTAACCCTGTCTCCTATCAGACCCTGAACCCTGTAATCAGTCCTAAGAAGGATCCTGACTACCACCAAAGGGATATGGGCTGATCTTAGCTAAATACACAGATTAGACATATAAGACAGACAGGATAACACTCGCTTGCATACACACTCAAACACAAAAGGAACATAAATGGTCTGGGAAATAAACTCTAACCAAGTTGAGCTTAGAACAACTAAGGAGCTCACAACTAAAGTCTATACAGATTCATTCCTATCTGTGGTCTGCATGAAGGTTTCACTGGCAACTCCCCAAGCAGACAACCAGGAATTTAAAGGAAACCAATCAACAAATAATCAATTGCAGCCGGGAGAAACTGCACCCAGTCCCAGCACCGAGCACAGACAGAATTAACTCCCTAGCTGCCAAACACAAAGAAACAGCAGCTCAGCTGTGAGAAGTCAAAATGTGCAACCACGACGATCTTCGTGGCAATGCACACATGACAGTACCCCCCCTTCTACGAGGGGCCTCCGGACCCTCAGGGCCAGGCCTGCCCGGGTGAGTTCTGTGGAAGGTCCGAACCAAACGATCTGCGTTAACATCAGACGCAGGGACCCACGTCCTCTCCTCTGGACCATACCCCTTCCAATGCACCAAGTACTGAAGGGACCGGCGATTCAGACGTGAGTCAATGATCTTTGATACTTGAAATTCCAAGTTACCATTGACCAACACAGGAGGAGGAGGTAGAGGTGACGGTATGACTGGTGCCACATACCTTTTAAGTAATGACTTGTGGAACACATTATGAATTTTAAACGTAGGAGGGAGGTCCAGACGAAATGCCACAGGATTAATTATGGAACTGATCCTGTACGGCCCGATGAATCTGGGACCCAGTTTCCAGGAGGGCACTTTAAGTTTTATATTCCTGGTAGACAACCATACCAGATCGTTCACATTCAGATCCGGACCAGAAACTCTCCTCCTATCAGCCATACGTTTGTAACGGTTCCCCATCGCACTCAGATTATTCAATACACCTCTCCACACAGAAGCAAGTGACGACGAGAAACGCTCCTCCTCAGGAACCCCAGAAGGGCCCCCCCCTTTGAAAGTACAAAACTGGTGATGAAAACCATATGCCCCAAAAAACGGGGACTTACCAGTGGACTCGCTCCGCCTGTTGTTAAGAGCGAACTCTGCCAGAGGCAAGAAAGAAGACCAGTCCTCTTGGTTCTCTGAAACAAAACACCGGAGATATGTCTCTAAGCTCTGATTCAGACGCTCTGTCTGACCATTGGTCTGCGGATGAAAAGCCGAGGAAAATGACAATTGCATCCCCGACGTAAACAAAATGCCCTCCAAAATTTGGACACAAACTGAGACCCCCTATCTGACACCACATCAGAAGGCAACCCATGAAGTCTAACGATCTCCCTAATGAACACCTGCGCCAGAGTTTTAGCATTAGGGAGTGCAGGAAGAGCAACGAAATGTGCCATCTTACTGAACCTGTCAACAACCACCAGTATGACAGTATTCCCTGACGACGGAGGAAGGTCCGTAATGAAGTCCATAGATAAATGAGTCCATGGACGCTCCGGAAGTTTCAAGGGTAAAAGGGTCCCAGACGGACGGGTATGAGGGGTTTTAGAGCGAGCACACACCCCACATGACGCGACAAAAGTTATAACATCTTTATTAGCATTAGGCCACCAAAACCGGCGAGAAAGGAGATCTAAAGTAGCCTTACTCCCTGGATGTCCTGCTAGAGCAGAATTATGATGTGCCTCAATAACCTTTTGTCTCAACAGATTTGGGACAAACAGTCTCCCTGGAGGTCCTGCAGGGGCGTCCCCCTGAGCCTCTAACACCTCCTCCTCAAGCTCAGAAAATACAGCTGACACTACCACCCCCTCCTGAAGGATAGGACTCGGGTCATCCGTTTTCCCGGCCCCTGGGAAACTGCGAGACAAGGCATCAGCCTTTACATTCTTAGACCCGGGCGATAAGTGACGACAAAATTAAACCTGGTAAAAAACAACGACCATCGAGCTTGTCTGGAATTCAGACGCTTAGCGGATTCCAAATACAACAGGTTCTTGTGATCAGTAATAACGGTAACCGGGTGGACTGCCCCCTCCAAAAAGTGACGCCATTCTTCAAAAGCTAACTTAATGGCCAAAAGTTCCCTATTGCCGATATCATAATTCCTTTCGGCGGACGACAATTTCTTAGAAAAGAAAGCGCACGGATGCCATTTACCAGGGGACGGACCCTGGGACAATATAGCACCCACCCCTACGTCAGACGCATCCACCTCCACAATGAACGGCTGAGATGCATCTGGTTGGATGAGAACGGGTGCCGAAGCAAAACATTTCTTCAAAGAGGAAAAGGCTTGGCAAGCTTTGTCCGACCATTTAGAAAAATCCGTCCCTTTTCTTGTCATGTCAGTGAGAGGTTTGACGACAGATGAGAAATTACAAATAAATTTCCGGTAGTAGTTAGCAAACCCCAAAAAACGCTGCAGAGCCTTAAGATCCCCTGGCTGATCCCATTCAAGCACTGCTCTCACCTTTTCAGGGTCCATACGGAAACCGGAGGCTGACACCAAAAAACCCAAAAACTGAAGTTCCTGTACGGCAAATACACACTTCTCCAGTTTGGCGTATAATTTATTGTCTCGCAAGATCTGCAACACCTGTCTCACATGCTCCTGATGAGACACAAGATCTGGCGAGTAAATTAAAATGTCGTCCAAATATACAACCACAAACAGCCCCACAAGGTGACGAAAAATGTCATTAACAAAATGTTGGAATACTGCTGGTGCAGTAGTCAGACCAAAGGGCATGACTAGGTTCTCATAATGTCCCTCCGGCGTGTTAAACGCCGTTTTCCACTCATCCCCCTCTTTTATCCTAATCAGATTATACGCCCCCCTGAGATCCAATTTAGAAAACCATTTGGCGCCAACAATTTGATTGAAGAGATCAGGAATAAGAGGGAGTGGATACGGATCTCGAACAGTAATCCGATTAAGTTCGCGGAAATCCAAGCAAGGGCGTAGGCCTCCATCTTTCTTCTTCACAAAGAAGAACCCCGCGGCTACTGGGGAAGATGAAGGTCTAATATGCCCTTTGGCCAGACTTTCAGAAATATAATCTTTCATAGCCTGCCTCTCAGGACCAGAAAGATTATACAACCTAGCTTTAGGCAACTTAGCATCAGGAAGGAGATTAATAGAGCAGTCATACACGCGATGAGGAGGCAACTCCTGACACCCCTCCTCAGAGAAAACATCCCCAAAATCCTCCAAAAAAGGAGGCAATGTACTAGGCACGACCGCACTGATGACTGTGTTCAAGCAGTTGCTTTTGCAAAACTCACCCCATTGGCTTATTTCTCTGGACTGCCAATTAATCACAGGGTTATGTTTAACCAACCAAGGAAGTCCCAACACAATGGGAGTAGGTAGACCCTCCAACACATAACAAGATAATTGTTCCCTATGTATTGCCCCTACCCGAAGGTCAATGTTATGAACCTCATGAACAAAGCTACCTTGGCCGAGAGGCCTGGCGTCAATGGAGAATATAGGGATCGGTTTGACCAATACACTCAGATGCATACCTTGAGCCTGAGCAAACTGAGCGTCAACCAGATTAGCCCCGGAACCACTATCAAGAAGAACAGACAATCTCTCCACTCTCGTACCAACTACCACCTCCACTGGTACAAGGAACTGAGAAGAACTGGCGGATGAAATACATACTCCCAGGTTGTCGTCCACCACACAACCTGGGATTAACAGTTTTCCGGCGACTTTTGGCTCAACAAGGCACGGGATGGACATTCTCCAACAAAATGTCCCTCTTTCCCGCAGAAAAAACATCTTCTAGTCATGCGGCGTACCGCCAATCCCCTCCTACGAAATGATGTCCCTCCAACTGCATAGGCTCATTAGAACAGACAAGGGGAACCTCAACATAAGGGACTTTAGTGGTAGGTGGAGAAACAACAGGGAGTGGGGTTACCTCACCCCTCTCCCGAAGCCGTCTATCAGTACGGATAGCTAAGGCCATAGCAGCCTCCAGAGAAGGAGGAGACTCATACTGAGCCAAAATGTCTTTTAATTTATCAGAAAGCCCATGACAAAACTGGCTCCTAAGAGCTGGGTCATTCCACTGAGTATCTGTGGCCCATCTACGAAACTCAGAAGCAAATTCCTCTGCCGGACGATCTCCCTGCTGTATCTTACGTAATTTTGTCTCAGCAAGAGAGACCCGATCTGGGTCATCATATACCAATCCCAGGGCAGTAAAAAATTGATCTACAGACAGTAGAGCCGGGGATCCCGGAGGAAGGGAAAATGCCCAGGATTGAGGGTCCCCTTGCAGAAGTGAGATAACAATTCCCACTCTCTGCTCCTCACTCCCTGATGATCGAGGCCGAAGCCGAAAATACAATTTACATGCCTCCCGGAAGGTGAAAAATTTGTCTCGCCCACCAGTGAACCTGTCCGGGAGAGCAACCTTAGGTTCAACTCTGGTTTGCTTCAGGGGAGACAAAACTTTGGACTTAATGTCCGTCAGCTCCATGGATAATCCCTGCAACTGCAGAGCCAGCTGGGCTACTGGATCCATGGTAACTGGAGATAATTTTTATGGCCAGTGAAAATGTCACGCTGTCTAATGATATGTATACAATGTCAGTAAACTATTAATACAGGAACAACACTCTATACAACAACTAGTATAGCAACATCAGCATGTAAGTATAGAATAGATTTACCTGACACGATATCTGCTGAACTCAGGGTTAATCTTGAGGACTTGATGAGCTGAAACAGGAAAGAGGTGGACCGGGATCTAACCTGACCCTAAACTGGGGTCCTAACTAATCCCTCACCTTGGAGGTACTGATAATGGTTCAGAGGTCCAAGTCTCCAACCTAACCCTGTCTCCTATCAGACCTGAACCCTGTAATCAGTCCTAAGAAGGATCCTGACTACCACCAAAGGGATATGGGCTGATCTTAGCTAAATACACAGATTAGACATATAAGACAGACAGGATAACACTCGCTTGCATACACACTCAAATACCAAAGGAACATAAATGGTCTGGGAAATAAACTCTAACCAAGTTGAGCTTAGAACAACTAAGGAGCTCACAACTAAAGTCTATACAGATTCATTCCTATCTGTGGTCTGCATGAAGGTTTCACTGGCAACTCCCCAAGCAGACAACCAGGAATTTAAAGGAAACCAATCAACAAATAATCAATTGCAGCCGGGAGAAACTGCACCCAGTCCCAGCACCGAGCACAGACAGAATTAACTCCCTAGCTGCCAAACACAAAGAAACAGCAGCTCAGCTGTGAGAAGTCAAAATGTGCAACCGCGACGATCTTCGTGGCAATGCACACATGACAGCCGCTTGAAATGACTGTGACTGAGACAGTCTTTCAAGCTTCTGGCCCGCCTGGCCATCAAGCTAGGTTGTGAGGAAATATGGGGCTTGAGCCTCGGCTCACTGTGCAGAATGCCCCAATGCTTGGACAGAATGCCCCTGACATCCCGCCATTGATTGTTAAAGGTCGTGATGACCCAATAGGCTTAGGGGGTCCGATCCCACGGGGTTGTAAGAGAGAGCTCTTATCAGCATCTCGAGGGGCCACAAAGGCTGGAGAAATTACCTTCTTAGGATAGCCTCTACTCCTGAATCGTGAGGTGAGATCCTTGGCTTGTTCCGTAAAGTCATCTTGTGACCTAAAGTTCCTCTTGAGGTGGTAAAACTGTCCCTTTGGAATACCCATTCTCAAGTGTAGTGGATGAAAAGTAGAGAAATGTAATAAACTGTTTGTGGCAGTGGGTTTTTGAAAAAGTAGAAATCTGTGAGCCACTGAGAGTGAATTTCAAATCCAGGAATTCCAGACACTTTCCAGACACAATTGGCCTACCTGGGGGTTCATGCAAAGATTTATGGACTTTCGGAAGCATATAAAACGTCGGCGTCCTGGGCTGATGGTTAGTCATGAATTCCTTATCACGTCTGGTGATGATTTTGCAGGCCAGTGCTGAGTCCAGTAACCGATCTAATCTGGCTTTAAAAGCCTGTGAAGGATCAGAAGGGAGAACCTGGTAACTGTTAAGGTTGGTAAGTTGGCATTTAAAATAGCTCTGCACTGTGAATTTATCGAGGCCATTAGAAGGGCAAAAAGAAAGACCCTTTTCCAAAACCGGTTTTGGAAAAGAGTCTCTCTTTTTGCCCTACTAATGACCTCGATAAATTCACACTGATTAAAGATGTCTATTTGTTCTGTAGACAGTTAACCTTTAAATTGCTGTACCACCGACCATCTGCCATTGATGATCTCCCTTTGGTAGAGAGACAGGCCTTCAGGGATTTGTTAGAACTTTTGGATAAGAATGATGGTGAGCATACTAGAAGAAAATTCTTGGGTAGATTACCAACACAGGCTACACCATCTTTCTCTTTGTTCCGGGCAGTGCAGAGCTTTTTTGTTACAGTCTGCAGAGACATTAAATCCCTGAAATTAGATCCCACTAGGGGTAGGAATATCAGTAAAATTGAACAGGCTGCCATCACGAGACTTGGATCGAATAAGGAGTTTTTGGTTCGAGAGGCTGACAAAGGGGGGAATCTGGTTATTTGGCCAGTTGATTTGTACATCAAGGAGGCTAAACGTCAACTTATCAACCTTAACTGTTACCAGGTTCTCCCCTCTGATCCTTCACAGGCTTTTAAAGTCAGATTAGATCAGTTACTGGACTCAGCACTGGCCTGCAACATCATCACCAGACGTGAGAAGGAATTCATGACTAACCATCAGCCCAGGATGCCGACGTTTTATATGCTTCAGAAAGTCCATAAATCTTTGCATGAACCCCAGGTAGGCAAATTGTGTCTGGAATTGGTGGATTACTTGAATGGCCATGTATTTATCTTGATTTTTTTCTTAAACCACTGGTTTCCTCCCTTCGCACGTATGTGAGAAACTCCACATTTCTTATTCAACAATTACAAGATCTTGTTCTTCCTGCTAATGCTTTGCTTGTAACTTTAGATGTGGAGTCGCTGTACACATGCATCCGGCACGACCTGGGGTTCAGGCTGTTTCCTTCTTTTTGGACTTACATTCCTCTGGTGATAGGAAACATGAATCCTTTCTTTTGGATCTTTTACATTTTGTGTTGGATAAGAACTACTTCGTATTTGACAGAGTCTACTACAGGCAAGTTACATGCACCGCGATGGGCGCACGCAGTGTGCCCTCGTATGCTAATTTATTTTTGGGGTGGTGGGAAATCATCAAGGTGTACTGTCTGGAGGCATTTTCCACTCACATTGTCAAATCGTTTCGATACACTGATGACATTTCGCTTTTCTGGACAGGCACACTGGATGAATGCCACAATTTTGTAGAGATGCTGAATACTAATCCTTGGAACATTCGGCTTACCGCGCATTTTTCTCCAACAATGGTGGAATTCCTGGATTTGAAACTCACTCTCAGTGGCTCAGATTTCTACTTCCCTTTTCGAAAACCCACTGCCACAAACAGTTCTGTTGTGAATGCTCTGGATTCTAGTTGGCGCTCCCTCTAGTGGCTGCTGATAGTAATGAAGCTGCCTTGACTGACAGAGGCCCTTCAGCTGAGGATTCAGCTGCGGACGATTGGCAATCTGGGAGTGATGACTGGGGAGATTTAAGGGAGTAACCTTCCCATGATCCTCGCCGGTGATTAGTTGCTTCTTTCTTGTCCAGTTTGGAAGTCAGCTTGCTTTCTGCTGTCTCCTGCAACCTTCAGATAAATTATTTTCTGCTTGCTTCTGTGGTTTTGTTTTCTTTTGTTTTCCTGCCCTTCTGAGTGAGGTCAGCCGGGTCCCTCTGCTGGGGGCTGCGTTGGTCTCTGTTTCTCATTTATCTTGGTTTATTTGCTCAGTCCCTGTTATTTCAGTGGCTGCTGGGTAGCTACCTGTTCACACTAGAGTTCTGATCTAGCGGGTGAGAGATTGTGTGGTCTCAGTATTTTTGGAATCAGAAGTGTTGGAATTTTTCCTAGGGTTTTGCTGGATTGCAGACAGTATTCTTTCCTCTCCTGTCCTATCTAGATAGTTTTGGACCCTAGCGTTTGCTTACTCTATTTTCTGCCTGCGTTTGTATTTCATCTTGTCTCACCGCCAATATATGTGTGGAGGCTACCTATTCCTTTGGGGCGCTACTCTGGGGCAGTTAGCTTTCCCCTTTCTATCTTTAGGCTTAGCTAACTCTCCGGCTGTGTCGAGGCATCTAGGTCATCGTAGGTACGTCCCACGGCTGCTTCTAGTTGTGCGGTAGTTTAGGGGTCTGCAATCTATTAGTTACCAACCTCTCTGGGTGTCTGATTGCCTTGGCTAATTTTGTTACTGTCCTCCTCGGCTACCAAATCATAACAGAATCACCAGGTTAACCCTAAAACCACCTAATCCCAGAAACTCAGCAGACCATGACAACTTCTGATAGCACAACATCGTACTCAGTCCTAGTGGTTGCTACTGGCAATGACACGTCACCTTCCTTCCCAACGTCTTCAGTAGCTGGAAGAGTACTCACATCCTGAATAAAAGCACAAGTCACTGCTTTTCTTTTATTAATATACTCAAAGGGTGTAATTTGCTCAGCCTCTTTGCGCCCTTTACGTCTCCGGCGTCGGGAGGACTTGCCCTCCTTGTTGGGCCCTTCCTTACTGTACTCCCTTTCTATCTTAGAGTCACAGTGACCCCCGGAGTCTGCGTCACGCCCCGCAGTATGGTGAAACCTCAAGTTACGCTCTAACTGGGTGTCAGCTCCACACGTTTTATCTACCACATCACTATCAGTCATCCTGTGGTACACGTCAAGTGACATCAGGTCCGTAAGTTGGGCAGACGCATACTTTCCTCTGGTTACCCCTACGTCTGACCCGTCAATTTTTGGAGGTATTACTGCCACCGTCGTGTCACTAAGTCGGGCCCATTCACCATTTTCCTTGGTTATGACTAACTTAGAGCTGTCAACTCTAGGGGCGCATCCCCCACATTATTACCCCACATACACATTAATTATACAGACACCTTTCACTTTATTCACCAGTCCCACAGTGCTTCTAAGTCCCGACCTACTACTATGGTATACAGCAAGTCTACTGTCACTTCGTGGTACGTGGACATCTCAGTCGTGTCAATGTAGAGGTAGGCTGTCAAAGGTCTTTTAACGTCCCCACCTGTGTCACTGACATATATATATATATATATATATATATATAATTATATATATATATGTGTATTCTATGTGTATATATCTATTCTATCTATTCCATTCTAACCTGTCAGTGTGATTTTACTGTATGTGCACACGAATTGCCAGCTTTTTTCTCTCTATCTATCTATCTATCTATCTATCTATCTATCTATCTATCTATCTACCTACGTATCTATCTATCTATCTATCTATCTATCTATCTATCGATATAACATTATATATATATATATATATATATATATGTGTGTTTTGAAGAATATTTCCTTTGAAAACGATGTGTAAATGACAGAGAACTGCTATATGTAAAAGCTCATGTTAAAATCACATTGCAGTCGGATTGCAATCGCACTGCACTCAGATGTAAATCAGATGCTAGGTGTGAAAATCGCATTGTACTCGCATTGTACTTGCATGACACTCGTCCGTTTTTTCGGTCCAGATTACGGACATTTTTTTTTTCTTACATGGCTTAATTTAAAAGGTTTTTTCAAGTTTGGAGCAAACAAATGCAAAGCGTGCAATTATGCACAGAAAACAGATGCATTTTATTCTATGCAGGATTCCACTGATTTTTATATTAAAGATTACATCAATTGTAATACATCATATGTAATCTATCAGATTGAATGCACCACCTGCAAACTACAGTATATTGGATGCACCACCTGTCTTCTTAAAGTTCGCATTAGGAGACATTTGACGGATGCCGCAAACCCGAATGCGCTTTCCCCTTCTGCTGCTTCTAAGCATTGTTCCCATTATCATAAGGGCAATGTTAACTCTTTCAAATTCAATGCGATAGAGAAGGTGTATAAACCCTATCGAGGTGGGGATTATAAGCGTAAATTACTTAGTAGAGAATCATACTGGATTTTCACATTAAATATGAGAATACCTTTGGGTTTAAATGCCAGACAAGATCTTATTAAATATTATCATTAGTTATGTGACTTGTTGAATACTTAAATTAGTTTAAAAAACAGATTATAATATTAGCTTCTGTGAATAGATTTTTTTCCTTTTTTTTCTTCTCTATTTGTTTTTAATTGGTTTTAAACGTTTTCATTTTCATATTTGCATATTTAAATCTTGTTAATTGTCTATCCAATGATCCTTCTGTGGATACTATATAACTATGACCACTATGAAGTGAGATTAGATCTTGATAAAGACTTTACCCGATCTGATGTGGTCCTTTCCATGTTTTATTTAAATGGAATAAAAGTTAATTTTTAACTGCCACTTACTCCGCTGGATCCTTCCCTCCTGTTTTTTTTTTCCTCACATATGGGTATGAGCCCATAGATGGAAACCCCAATGAAAGTGCTCAGTGTAGAGCATAAGAATGTGATCCCAGCTATACAGTACAGACCAAAAGTTTGGACACACCTTCTCACTCAATGATTTTTCTGTATTTTCATGACTATGAAAATTGGACATTCACATTGAAGGCATCAAAACTATGAATTAACACATGTGGAATTATATACTTAACAAAAAAGTGTGAAACAACTGAAAATATGTCTTATATTCTAGGTTCTTCAAAGTAGCCACCTTTTGCTTTGATTACTGCTTTGCACACTCTTGGCATTCTCTTGATGAGCTTCAAGAGGTAGTCACCGGAAATGGTCTTCCAACAGTCTTGAAGGAGTTCCCAGAGATGCTTAGCACTTGTTGGCCCTTTTGCCTTCACTCTGCGGTCCAGCTCACCCCAAACCATCTCGATTGGGTTCAGGTCTGGTGACTGTGGAGGCCAGGTCATCTGGTGTAGCACCCCATCACTCTCCTTCTTGGTCAAATAGCCCTTACACAGCCTGAAGGTGTGTTTGGGGTCATTGTCCTGTTGAAAAATAAATGATGGTCCAATTAAACGCAAACCGGATGGAATAGCATGCCGCTGCAAGATGCTGTGGTAGGCATGCTGGTTCAGTATGCCTTCAATTTTGAATAAATCCCCAACAGTGTCACCAGCAAAGCACCCCCACACCATACACCTCCTCCTCCATGCTTCACGGTGGGAACCAGGAATGTAGAATCCATCCGTTCACCTTTTCGAAGTCGCACAAATACACGGTGGTTGGATCCAAAGATCTCAAATTTGGACTCATCAGACCAAAGCACAGATTTCCACTGGTCTAATGTCCATTCCTTGTGTTCTTTAGCCCAAACAAGTCTCTTCTGCTTGTTGCCTGTCCTTAGCAGTGGTTTCCTAGCAGCTATTTTACCTTGAAGGTCTGCTGCACAAAGTCTCCTCTTAACAGTTGTTGTAGAGATGTGTCTGCTGCTAGAACTCTGTGTGGCATTGACCTGGTCTCTAATCTGAGCTGCTGTTAACCTGCGATTTCTGAGGCTGGTGACTCGGATAAACTTATCCTCAGAAACAGAGGTGACTCTTGGTCTTCCATTCCTGCGGCGGTCCTCAAGTGAGCCAGTTTCTTTGTAGCGCTTGATGGTTTTTGCAACTGCACTTGGGGATACTTTCAAAGTTTTCCCAATTTTTCGTACTGACTGACCTTCATTTCTTAAAGTAATGATGGCCACTAGTTTTTCTTTACTTAGCTGCTTTTTTTGCCATAATATACATTCTAACAGTCTATTCAGTACTTCTGCACAACACAACTGATGGTCCCAACCTCATTTATAATGCAAGAAATCACACTTATTACACCTGACAGGGCACACCCGTGAAGTGAAAACCATTTCCGGTGACTACCTCTTGAAGCTCATCAAGAGAATGCCAAGAGTGTGCAAAGCAGTAATCCAAGCAAAAGGTGGCTACTTTGAAGAATCTAGAATATAAGACATATTTTCAGTTGTTTCACACTTTTTTGTTAAGTATATAATTCCACATGTGTTAATTCATAGTTTTGATGCCTTCAGTGTGAATGTACAAGTTTCATAGTCATGAAAATACAGAAAAATCTTTGAATGAGAAGATGTGTCCAAATTTTGGTCTGTACTGTATATTAAAAGCAATCAAATAATGCTATGTACCCAAAATGTTACCAATAAAACCGCAGCACCCACTCAGGTCCGTCATCTGTCACTGGAAATGTAGGGGGTTCCCATGTTACTGGTAGAACAAAGACTCTTGAAAAGCGACACGGCTCCAACACACACTCAATCCAGTGAAATCTGTGCTTCCAAATCCAAATGCCCCCTCTTTCTGAGCCTCACCCTGCCTAAACCGTAGTAAGCGTCCACATTATCTTTATTATATTATAACTTCGTATTGGTGGAAGAGAGTCCTCGTCTAGGCCTATGTGCACAGTATAATGAATCGAGGCCTGAAGTGTTGATTCTGGTGATGAAGCTGAGCTATATCACACTAACAGCCCTTCTAAGGGCTAATGGTTTGTATCACATACAATCTGCATTTAGCCTGGAGAGTCGCAGGAGCAGCGACAGTGGCATAATCCAATCCATAGACAGCGATAAGGCATATGCTGTCTGTTTTCAAATATATAGCTGTAGTTTTTTTTGTGGGGGCTGAAAAAATTGAATATATTTTTATACATCACATATTTCGTGCTTTGAGGTCCTTTTCTGTGTAATATAACACATCCAAGAATCATTGAAACATTTTTCTGGGCTACATTTTTCTGCCATACACTAGTCGGTAGTGTGGAGTAAATTTCTGTGATATTTAAAACTAAGAAACTCAGACATACAGTGTTACGTGGTCTGTGAACATTTCTGTGATCTCTAAAAGTGAACAAAAGCTTCTAAAACTTTTCTAAGCTTCCATTTCTCAGTCATACAGTGTTACGTGGTCTGTGAGCAATACAATGCAGATTTGGTGCCTTTGTTGGGTTTTTTTCTGCTCGGATTTGTGGAAAACCTGAAGCAAAACCTGATGCCAGCAAAGTGAATTAGAAACCTGTAGTGTCATGCACACGTTGAATATTTTTGACTTGCAGATCTGGTGCAGAAAATAATCTGCAGTATGTTACTTCTCTGGGCTCATACTCACTTGAGCCGAAAACAAACGATTTTAAGCCGATAAAAAATCGGATTGAAATCGGACCAATGTTATTCAATAGGTGACATCTCATTTGCGATTTTTTTCTCAGCCGAAATCGGTGTGAGAGAGAAAAATCGCAACATGCTGCAATTTGATGCGATTTTGGCATGATAATAGCTAATGCAAGTAGAAAAATCGCATGCAAATTACATGACAATTGCACATAATTGGACCATCCAGAAAACGGACTGATTTTTTTTCACCAAATAGGTATGAGCCCTCTGTGCGTTTTTGGCCTGAGTTTTTCACCATTCACTTCACTCAAATCAATCAAAAATGCTGGGAAAAATGCACCAAAAACTCAGTAAAAACACCCATTTTTGCAGCTGCATTCTTTTTGCCAAGAGATGCAGAAATGGTGCCGAAATTTCACTCAAGGCATGCACATACCCTAAATCCCATACAAATGTGGTTCAGATGAAACACTGTGATGGAACCATTCACTACAATGGGGCAGACAAAATCACTTTGGACTCAGTTAGGGTACGTTTCCACGTGGCGTATTTGCTGCGGATTGGACGGTGCGTACAGCCGCAGCATTCAATTCGCAGCGTCCAGATGTTACAGCATAGTGGATGGGATTTTATGAAATCCACAAAGACACAGATGACAGACCTGCGAATACGCACATGCGGTGCGTCTTTATAGACCGCAGCATGTCTATTTATCTTGCAGAGACACTCAGTCTCTGCAAGATAAATAGCACAGTTCTATGTATAGGATGCGGTGAATCACAGCGCATACAAACGTACAAAAGCTGGCAGCGCTTTGGACGAAGCAGGTATCGACTCCGTCCAAAGCGCTGCCATTACGCCCCATGGAAACATACCTATTATAGATTGAGGGGGCACCACGAAAATGATCAAAGAAGGGATCCAACCCCAGCCTATAAATATGTGACACTAATGCAGCAAAAAAAGAAGAAAAAGACATAGGCCATGAAGAGGGGATCACCATGAATGCAAGGAAAATATACACAAAGTTTATTTAATGGATACAAAGAAACACAAACACATTAAAAACATTTAAAAGAGTCAAACATGCGACATAGAAAGACTACATGTAAGCTCATAATAGAGCTTATAACCTCAACAACCAGCTAATGGTGTGTGCAAATGAATTGTCCTGAGAATAAATAAATAACGCACCTTCACTAAGTACAACCATACCAGTTGCTATAATACCCTCAAAATAAACTGTGTAAAATAGCACAGTACCAAGATCTAAATGTAATCTCACTGAAGTGAGAGTACACAAAGTATAGCCCGCCCTAATGCTGGCCTCACAAAGGTATATGTGGTGAAAATATCATAGTAAAAATTCAGGTATAATCCTAGGAGACATGGGGGCAAACACCTGTGAAAAAGGCAGGGTCAGCAGAAAGCACATGGACAATGCAATACAGGACGTGCCAGCAGCCCCGTGAAAGATGTATCATGAAGCAGCTGTGACATCAGCAAACAGCATACACACCAAAAGTCGGATGGGGTTAAGAGAATACCTGACGCGTGTCGCCATTCACGGTGGCTTCATCAGGGGTAATCACAATGAGTCCCTATGTCCATTAAGTAACCCTGTTAAAGATGACAGATACAAAACAGCTGTGTTCGCTTACCGAGAGCGCGTGGAAGCAGCCATACCGGAAGTATGTAATGGTCAGACGGTCATAATGAAAAAGTTAAGGAAGTGGCAGCTCTCATGGCCACTGCGCATGTCCAGAAGCCATGGTAATAATATATACAAATCGGTATCAGCACACACAGCCTGACCGGAAGTGTGTGATCTCCAAGCGGCCTCGGAGCAATGGCATGCAGCCTCAGACAATGCGCATGCCTGGAAACCAAGGTGATAGTATACACAAATCAATGTCCGCATCCGCAGTCCTGTTAGTATCGTGTGCAGCACTTGAAAGCGCATGTTCTGGTAATCAGAGCTGGACAGAAGCCATCAAGTCTTAGAGCCATAATAAGAAGTCAGAATAGATGCAAATCGCACAATCAAAATAATGTCGCAAGCAAAGGACCCTTAGCACATATATTGGTGTTGGAATACACACAAAAAATAAACTACATACTGGAGAGCAACACTGGTGTAATAGCATGAGAAGTGAGTCACAGACAAACAAACGGCTGGTCTAAAAAACCGAGTCATATTGATCAATACAGAAAAATAAAAAATATAAACAGATATATGTTTTTGTTGTCAGCTGTACCGATATAAAAATACACAGCCAAATAATGAAAATTCACTCCACCCATTTATGCATATGATCATCTGAAAGCCGCAAGAAATGTGAGTGCTCTTAATAGCATGGAGTCTACAGTACTGTGAATTCACAGAAAGAATGTTAACAAGCCCTGGTCAATATATAAGTAAAGCATGGTCACCATGACACATGCACAGATCTAAGACACACACAAAGATATGCAAATGACGCATACAGGCCGCCAGACCAGAAGAATACGACCTAAAAATGGTGCCATTGTGTTTGAAAGAGATAACGCACAATTTATTGCTATGGTTAAAATAAACCAAACAATAATCAAAGCCAAATGCAAAGACAAATGCCAATATATTACAGAAGGTCAAATGACTGTGGCGACACTGAAATATGTCACACATTGATATTCAGTAACAATTATACACCAAGTAGTCGTACAGTCAACATTGGGATCAAGTTGAATGCAAAGAATATATCCATTAGTCCATAAGCCAGTCAAAGTTCATGCCACAGCTGTGCGGGCAGTAGTCCCACATATCTGTGATAGTTGTAAACATACCAATAATGCGGATAATGTGCAGTAAATAATGCAAAATGATGTAATATATGTACATTTTAATCGTCGACAACAATCCATGCACCCTAAGAAACACATAAAGATGGAACACTAATGAACCATAAAGGTAAGTATAAATAAACAAAGGGCTCAGCAATAGAGTGTGGGGTTTCTTCCATGATGCTTAGCAGCACGCACTGTACTAGTCAGTATGAAAAACCATGTAAGATCTGCAAACTTGGATAAAGATAGAAGATGACACTCAAAAACCTATACACAAGGTTATCAAACAAGATATCCTGCTGCCAGTCACAGAAATTGATGTATACCCTGCAGAGAAAAAAAAAATAATGGTTATGGTAACAGACGTGTGTTAACCCAATAGTACAAGATGCATCATAGGGGATCATGACAAACCGTTGTATGAGATCACAAAAGATGTAAACAACACCCACAAAACGTTATCAAATAGCAAGGTGGCTTTAACCCCTTATTAACCCATTCGCCATTCGTCTGGGGACAGATGTTAATAGCCAGGAGGGGCCAAAAATAATGGTCCCTCTCTGGGCTATTATTATCTGCCCCCACTCGCTGGCTTTGTCTGTCTGGTTGAGAAAATAGGGCGGGAGCCCACGCATTTTTTTTCAACAATTTTACACCTCATATATATATATACATGTCATTGAATTTGTTACATAATATATATATATATATAATATATATATATTTTATAGTTCATACACTTCTACATAGTATAATAGCCGCTAATTCAATTGCTGGCTTTTGTGAAAATACAGAACCCGACATGAAATGACACATGGTTTACATAGAGTTAACCATGTCATTTCATGTAGTTTGATATATTGTTTTCACTAACAATTACATGAGTGTATGTGTGCAAAATTTGACACATGTAGGGGTTAATTAAAGGTGTAAATTCGCAGCAAAAACATGCGGTTTTTTTACAACGAATTTACACCTTTAATTAACCCCTACATGTGTGAAATTTTGCACACATACACTCATGTAATTGTTTGTGAAAACCATGTATCAAACTACATGAAAAGACATGGTTAACTCTATGTAAACCATGTGTCACTTCATGTCGGGTGGTTCTGTATTTTCACAAAAGCCGGCATTACCCAGCAATTGAATCAGAGGCTATTTTACTATGTAGAAGTGTATGAACTATAAATATATATATATATATATATACAATAAATTATATGTACAATATATATATATATATATATATATATTCTATGTGTGTATATTTAGTGTTTACAAGAAAAGAAAGAGGTTTTTTTAGTTCCGATATTTCTGTCCCATTGACTTGCATTGGGTTTCCGGTATCGGATCGGCGATACCCGATACTTTTTGAGTATCGGGCGGATCCAATCCGATATTTTAGGATATCGGGCAGTATCGCTCAACACTAGCAGCGACTCAAGGAGAAGTCATTATTATGGGGGACTTCAACTATCCTGAAATACATTGGGGAACAGAAACCTGCAGTTCCAGCAAAGGTAATAGGTTTTTGACAACTATGACAGACAATTACCTTTTACAACTAGTTCAGGACCCAACAAGAGGGGGGGCACTGCTAGACCTAATATTAACCAACAGGCCAGACCGCATATCAAATATAAGGGTTGGGGGTCACTTGAGTAATAGTGATCACAAAATAATAAGTTTTCATGTATCCTTTAATAAGATGTGTAGTAGAGGGGTTAGAAGGACGCTAAACTTCAGGAAGGCAAATTTCCAACGGATGAGAGATGACCTTAGTGCAATAAACTGGGACGATATCCTGAGACATAAAAATACACAAAGAAAACGGGAGAACGTTTATTAGCATACTGAATAGGACCTGTGCACAGTATATACCCTATGGGAATAAACATGCTAGAATTAGGAGGAAACCACTATGGCTAAATAGAGCTGTAAGGGGCGCAATAAGTGACAAAAAGAAAGCGTTTAGGAATTAAAGCAAGTAGGTAGTGATGAGGCATTAAATAAATACAGAAGACTGAATAAATTCTGTAAAAAGCAAATCAAGACAGCAAAGATTGAGGCAGAGAGACTCATTGCCAGAGAAAGTAAAAATAATCCCAAAATATTCTTTAACTACATAAATAGCAAGAAACTAAAAAATGATAGTGTTGGTCCGCTTAAAAATAGTCTGGGTGAAATGGTGGATGAGGATGAGGAAAAAGCCAATATGCTAAATGACTTTTTATCAACTGTATTTACACAAGAAAATCCCATGACAGATAACATGATCAGTGATAAAAAAAAGTCTCCATTAAATGTCACCTGCTTAACCCAGCAGGAAGTACGGCGGCGTCTAAAAATCACTAAAATTGACAAATCCCCGGGCCCGTATTGGATACATCCCCGAGTACTGCAGGAATTAAGTACAGTCATAGATAGACCATCATTTTTAATCTTTAAAGATTCCATAATAACAGGGTCTGTACCACAGGACTGGCATATAGCAAATGTGGTGCCAATATTCAAAAAGGGGGCAAAAACTGAACCTGGAAATTATAGGCCAGTGAGCTTAACATCTACTGTGGGTAAAATCCTGGAGGGTTTTTTAAGTGATACTATATTGGAGTATCTGAGGCTGAATAACCTCATGACACAGTATCAGCATGGGTTATGTAAACTAGAAGATTGGGCTGATAAATGGCAAATGAGCTTTAATGGGGATAAATGTAAGGTCATGCACTTGGGAAGAAAAAACAAGATGTATAATTATGTGCTTAATTGTAAAACACAGGGCAAAACTGTCACTGAAAAAGACCTGGGTGTATGGGTGGATGACAAACTCACATTTAGCGGCCAATGTCAGGCAGCTGCTGCCAAGGCAAATAAAATAATGGGATGCATTAAAAGAGGCATAGATGCTCATGAGCAGAACATAATTTTACCTCTATACAAGTCACTGGTGCGACCACACTTAGAATACTGTGTACAGTTCTGGTCTCCGGTGTATAAAGACATAGCTGAACTGCAGCGGCTGCAGAGAAGAGCGACCAAGCTTATTAGAGAACTGGGGGGTCTGCAATACCAGGACAGGTTATTACACTTGGGGTTATTTAGTTTGGAAAAACGAAGGCTTAGGGGTGATCTTATTACAATGTATAAATATATGAGGGGACAGTACAAAGACCTTTCTGATGATCTTTTTACTCTTAGACCCGTGACGGGGACAAGGGGGCATCCTCTACATCTGGAGGAAAGAAGGTTTAGTCATAATCACAGATGCAGATTCTTTAATGTAAGAACAGTGAGACTATGGAACTCTCTGCCGTCTAATGTTGTAATGAGTGATTCCATACTAAAATTTAAGAAGGGACTGGATGCCTTTCTTGAAAAGTATAATATTACAGGCTATATTCCCTTCTTTCCTAGATATTGCGTTGATCCAGGGAGCTAGTCTGATTGCCGTATGTGGAGTCGGGAAGGAATTTTTTTCCCATTGTGAAGCTTACTGTTTGCCACTTGAGTTTTTTTTGCCTTCCTCTGGATCAACATGTTAGGGCAGGTTAGGATAGGATATGGATTGAACTAGATGGACTTAAAGTCTTCCTTCAACCTTAATAACTATGTTACTATGTTAAGTGTGTAGCCACAGAGGTCAACGTTTTGCCTTTTTCTTTGTCTGTCTTGGCCATGACGATATTAGAAAAGTGCTGCTGTATCCTCCTCCTTAATTCTTGCATTGTTTGTCCAACATATACCTTTGGGCAAGGACAGATCAGAGCATATATCACATTTCGAGACTTACAATTGAAGTAAGATTTGGTGATAATCTGAAATGCCCAGACAGAAAAACTTAAAAAAAGGCAAAATACAAGAAATAAGTGAAACTATATTGAAACAACAAACATAAATAATATAAAAAAGGCAGGTACCACAAGAAACAGGAAGAAAAAGAGGTGGGTAACCCTGCACATGTACAGCAGCAATATACATGCATACAATAAATATATACAGGTAACACAAAAATATATAAATGAATAGCAATATCAAAAAATGCATGCATATAATAGTCCTATGTCACCATGCACAATGGGCACAAAAAGGTATATATAACTAGATGAAAAAATCTATCCTAATATACATATATCTGCTGTGTATAAAAAGGGGCACAAATAACAGGGACTGAGCAAATAAACCGAGATAAATGAGAAACAGAGGCCAGCGCAGGCCCCCAGCAGGGGAACCGGGCTGACCTCACTCAGAAGGGCAGAAAAACAAAAGAAAACAAAACCACAGAAACAAGCAGAAAATAACTTATCTTGAAGTTGCATGAGACAGCAGAAAGCAAGCTGACTTTCAAACTGGACCAGGAAGAAACAACTAATCGCCGGCGAGGATTATGGGAAGGTTACTTCCTTAAATCTCCCCAGTCATCACTCCCAGATTGCCAATCGTCCACAGCTGAATCCTCAGCTGAAGGGCCTCTGTCAGTCAAGGCAGCTTCATTACTATCAGCAGCCACCAGAGGGAGCCCCAACTCAGTATCCAGAGCGTTTACAACAGTACCCCCACTTGAGGAGGGGTCACCAAACCCTCACCTGCGCCACCAGGCCGATCAGGATGAGCCCGGTGAAAGGCGAGAACCAATCTCTCCACATGAATGTCAGAAACAAACACCCAAGAATTGTCCTCCTGACCATAACCTTTCCACTTAACCAAGTACTGGAGTCTCCATCAAGCCAGACGAGAATCCAATATCTTCTCCACTTCATACTCCAGATTGCCCTCAACCAAAACAGGCTCAGGGGGATCAGCCATAGGAACCACTGGCTCAACAAACCTTTTCAATAAAGATTTGTGGAAGATGTTGTGAATCTTAAACGTCCCTGGAAGAGCCAAACGGAATGAAACGGGATTACGAATTTCCAAGATCTTAATTCCAATGAACCTTGGCTTAAATTTTGGAGATGGCACCTTCATAGGGATATTTCTTGAGGACAACCAAACCATGTCACCCACTTTAAACCGAGGAGCATCTGTCCTATGCTGGTTGGCAAACCGTTGGGCCCTCTCCTGAGAGAGAGACAACTTATCCACTACTTGATCCCAAATCTGCTGCATTCTCTCCACCATAGAGTCAACACCCGGACAGACAGAAGCCTCCACCTGCCCCGAAATTGCAGATAAAAGGGGACATCAAAGTGGCAGAACTAGCTCTATTATTTAGAGCAAATTCAGCCAAGGGCAAAAAAGAGACCCAGTCATCTTGATCAGCAGACACAAAAAATCTCAAATAAGTTTCCAAGGTCTGGTTTGTTTCTCTCAGACTGCCCATTGGTCTGAGGGTGAAACGCAGAGGAGAAAGACAGCTGAACTCCCAGTTTAGAACAAAATGTCCTCCAAAGTCTGGAAACAAATTGGACTCCTCTGTCAGACACAATATTCTCCGGAATGCCGTGCAACCAACCACCTGCTGAAAAAACAAGGGCACCAACTCGGAAGAGGATGGCAACTTCGGCAGTGGCACAAGATGGATCATCTTGTAAAATCTATCACAGATCACCAAGATAACGGTCATTCTCTGAGAGACAGGCAGGTCGGAAATAAAATCCATAGAGATATGGGTACATGACCTCCTTGGCACAGGCAATGGCATTAACAATCCACTAGAGCGAGAGCAAGGTTTGGACCGAGAACAATCCCACAGGACTGCACAAAATTCCTGACATTACGAGATAAAGTAGGCCACCAAATAGACCGACTCACCAAATTTCTAGTACCAAAAATACCGGGATGACCAGCCAACGCAGATCAATGAACTTCAGACATAACTTTATTCCTCCATTGGTCTGGGACATACAATTTCCCCGCAGGGCAACGTTCATCTTAATCCCCTTGAAATTGCTTCAGGGCCAGTCTCAAATTGGGTGAGATAGCGGAAAGAACCACACCCTCCTTCAGAATGGCCATAGGCTCAGTCACATCAAGAGAATCCGCAAGGAAACTCCTAGAGAGGGCATCCGCCTTAACATTCTTAGTACGCGGGAGAAAGGAGACCACAAAGTTAAAACGCGTAAAAAACAGTGCCCACCTGGCCTGTCTAGAATTCAATCGCTTGGCTGATTCTATATAGATCAAGTTCTTGTGGTCAGTGAGGACCACAACTTGATGTTTGGCTCCCTCTAACCAATGTCTCCACTCTTCGAACGCCCACTTCATAGCCAATAATTCCCGATTCCCCACATCATAATTACGTTCACCTGGGGAAAACTTTCTGGAGAAGGCACAAGGGTTAATCTTAGAGGTTACAGGATCCTTTTGGGACAAAACGGCTCCTGCCTCAATCTCAGAAGCATCTATTTCCACCTGAAATGGGAGAGAAACATCAGGTTGCCGCAGAACCGGAGCAGAAGTGAATCTCCACTTAAGCTCCTGAAAAGCCGAAACTGCCTCTGGAGATCAATTTACCACTTCAGAGCCCTTTTTGGTCAAATCAGTCAGTGGTTTCACAATACCAGAAAAATTACTTTTAAATTTACGATAAAAATTAGCAAAACCCAAAAATCTCTGAAGAGCCTTCAATGAAGTGGGCTGAACCCAATCAGAAATGGCCTGAACCTTGACCGGGTCCATTTCCATAGCGGACGGAAATAGAATGAATCCCAAAAACGAAACCTTCTGTACGCCAAAGAGACATTTTGATCCTTTGACATACAAAGCATTTTCTCTCAAAATACGGAGCACCATCCGAACATGCCCCACATGAGAACCCCAGTCATTAGAAAAAATCAAAATATCGTCCAAATAAACGATCAGAAACTTATCCACAAAATCCCGGAAAATATCGTTCATGAAAGATTGGAAAACGGAAGGGGCATTAGTGAGCCCAAAAGGCATCACTAGGTACTCAAAATGCCCCTCTGGGGTATTAAACACTGTCTTCCATTCATCCCCGTGCTTAATGCAAATAAGATTATACGCCCCCTAAGGTCAAGCTTGGTAAACCAACTAGCACCTTTTACTCGGGAGAATAAATCGGAAATCAGGGGTAACGGATACTGATATTTATCAGTGATTTTATTAAGGAGACGATAGTCAATACATGGTCTCAATGAACCATCCTTTTTGGCCACAAAGAAAAAGCCGGCACCCAAGCATGAACAGGACAGTCTAATATGACCCTTCTCCAATGACTCTTTGATATAAGATCGCATAGCATCATGCTCAGATACAGATAAATTGAAGAGCTGACCTTTGGGAAATTTACAACCGGGCACCAACTCAATCGCGCAATAATGCCTCCTATGAGGAGGCAAGGACGCAGACTTACTTCCACTAAACACATCAGAATAATCAGCCAAATAGCTGGGGATCTCCTGAGGCTTGGGGAGAGGTAGAAAACACAGGAGTGTCACCATGAACACATTGACAACCCCAACTGGCCACAGACACATACTTCCAATCCAAAACAGGATTATGGGTCTGCAACCAAGGAAAACCCAGGACAATAACGTCATGCAAATTATGCAATACTAAAAATGTACAATTCTCTTGATGGTCCGGGGCTACCCACATTATCACCTGGGTCCAAAACTGGGGTTGATTCTCCACCAAAGGAGTTTGAATCAATGCCCAGCAAAGGAATAGGAGTCCGCAGGGGTACCATGGGAAACCCACAACGTTTGGCAAAGTCGAAATCCATCAGGTTCAGGGCTGCTCCTGAATCGACAAAAGCCTGAGTGGAAAATGTGGACAAGGAGCAGATCAAGGTAACAGTCAAGAGAAATTTAGACTGTACATTGCCCAAAACAAATGAGCACGGAAATCATCTTTCCCACTTAGGGTAGATGGAAATAGTATGAGAAACATCCCCACAATAAAACCACAACTTATTACTCTTCCGAAATTCTCGACGCTGAGCCCCAGAAACAACCCCATCACACTGCATGGGATCAGGGGCCCGTTCGAAAGGCAACACATTTCTCGCATAGTTTTACGTTCACGCAAGCGTCGGTCAATTTGAATAGCTAATGACATAGAATAGTTGAGCCCCAAGGGGACAGGAAATCCCACCATAACTAGAGATGAGCGACTTTGGTCGAGTCAGGTTTCAGACCACCAGAATTTACCAAAAGGCGAGTCGGACGAAATTGGTCCGACTAGCGGCAAAAAAGTCGGAGTTCTGTCCTCCACTCACTGCCGACTTTTATTCCCCATTGACTTGCATTGGGGTCGGGTTTCGGTCGGAACTCCGACTTTTTTGCCGCTAGTCGGACCAATTTCGTACGACTCGCCTTTTGGTAAAGTCGGGTGATCCGAAACCCGACTTGTCCAAAGTCGCTCATCTCTAACCATAACATCTTTTACTGTCTCTGACAGCCCTTTCCGAAAAAGAGTTGCTAGGGAATCATCATTCCATTTAGTAAGGACTGCCCATTTTTGGAATTTCTGACAATATAACTGCTGTTTCCTGACCCTGGTTCAATGCCAGCAAGGTTTTCTCAGCTTGATCAATAACATTAGGCTCATCATACAATAATCCCAGAGCTTGAAAAAAACACATCAACATTAACCAACACATGATCCCCAGGTGTCAGGGAAAAGGCCCAGTCCTGAGGGTCTCCCGCAACAGGGAGATGACAAGTTGAACCTGCTGTGCTGCGTTCCCCGAGGACTTAGGTTTCAAGGCAAAAAACAATTTACAATTATTCCTAAAGTTCAAAAATTTAGACCGATCCCCAGAAAATAAATCAGGCAGAGGAATTCTACGTTCCATATCAGAAAACTGAGTGAGATAGGCAGAAATTCCCCGAACTTCAGTAGCGAGCCGCTGAACACGACCAGACAACTGCACAATCTCCATTGAAGAAAAAAGAAAATCCCCCTAAGGCCCCCAGAGAAAAAGAGGAAAAAATAAAAAAAAATTCTGAAAACCATTTTTTTTTTACTATTTTTTCCTTCTTTTGAGTACCCTAAGATTAAGGTTAGGCTGGATGGCCTCACTCTGGGATTCTGGCGGCTTCCTATAGCCTCATTGTAGGGCCATTCCATGTCAGTTATACTCTGACCCTTGGCTGAGTGTGTTTGACCCTGTTGTGCTTGTGTCAGTGCTTTGTGCCTGTGCTACGCTTCATCTGTCTGGCTCTGATTTGGCTTTGTCCCTGTTTTGAGTTTTGCTTGCCCCTTTTTGTACTCTGCTGCTCTCTCCGTGTATGACCCCCTGGCTACATCCTAACTACTCTATGCTGGCTTCTCTTGTACTGCGATGCCCTCTCTGTGTGCGACCCCTTAGTTACGTTCTGACTACGCTCTGCCTGCTTCTCTTGTACTGCGCCGCCCTCTCCGTGTATGATCCATTGGCTACTGTTGTGAACGTGTTGGAGACGACTTCGGAGCTGAGGCTCCCTCTGGTGGTTGCTGAGGGTATTGAACCTATGTTGAACAGCAAAATTCCACCATCTGCAATGGATGAATGGTTATCAGGTGGGACGGACTGCCCTGATATAAGTGAGCTGACCTCCCATGATCCTGGCAGGTGATCAATTGTTCTTCCTGGTCTTGTTTGGAATTCAGCTTGCTTTTCTGCTGTCTCCAGCTATCATTCAGATAAGTTACTTTCTGTTTTTTTTTCTGTGTTTTGATTTTCCTTGTTTTTTGCTGCCTTGCTTTTGAGTTCAGCCGAGTCCCCACTGGGGGCTTGTGCTTGTCTCTGTTCTCTTTTTGTATTTGTTCTTTTGCTCAGTTCTTGTGATTTTGTTACTGCTGTGGGTAGCTGTATGTTCACACCAGAGATCTGATATAGATGGTCGAGACCGTGTGGTCTCAGCATTTTTGGAATCAGAAGTGTTGGAGTTTTTCCTAGGGTTTTGTTGGGTTGCAGACAGTATTCTCTCCTGTACTGTCCTATCTAGACAGTTTGGGCCCCAGCGTTTGTTCAATCTATTTTCTGTCTGTGTTCGTGTTTTCATCTTGTCTAACAGCCATTATATGTTTGGGGGCTTCCTATTTCTTTGGGGCTCTACTCCGGGGCAGTTAGCTTTCCTATTGCCATCTTCAGGGGTAGCTAATCTCTCCGGCTGTGACGAGGCGTCTAGGGCTCCGTAGGAACATCCCACGGCTGCTTCTAGTTGTGCGGTTAGTTTAAGGGTCTGCAACCTATTAGATCGCAACCTCTCTGGTTTTTGGCTGCCTTTGCGGTTTTTTGCTCCTGCCCTCCTCAGCTACCAAAACAAAACAGAATCACTGGCCATACTGAAATTCTATGGTACTCAACAGAAGGGAAAAATAGTAAAAAAAAAGAAAAGTTGTCAGAAATTTTTTTTTTGTTACATTTTTTCCCTTTTTTTCTCTGGGGCTGAGGAGAAATTTTTTTTATTTTTTTTCTCCAATGGAGGTCAAGCATGTGTCCGATCGTGTGGAGCAGCTTGCTGCTGAAGTTCGGAGTATTGCTACCTATCTCGCTAGGTTGCCGGTTGTGGAACTTTGATCCCTATGCCAGATTTATTTTTGGGGATCGGTATAAATTTTTGAATTTTAAAAATAACTGTAAGTTGTTTTTTGCCTTGAAGCCTAAGTCCTCAGGGAATGCAGCGCAGCAGGATCAAATTGTCATCTCCCTGTTGCGCAGCGACCCTCAGGATTGGGCCTTTTCCCTGACACCTGGGGATCCTGTTTTGAATGATGTTGATGTGTTTTTTCAGGCTCTGGGTTGTTGTACGTTGAACCTAATGTTACTGATCAAGCTGAGAAAACCTTGTTGGCATTGAATCAGGGTCAAGAAGCCGCAGAGCTGTATTGTCAGAAATTCAGAAAGTGGGCAGTCCTTACTAAATGGAATGATGATGCTCTGGCAGCTTTTTCGTAAGAGTCTGGCAGAGACTGTAAAGGATGTTATGGTGGGATTTCCTGTTCCCTCTGGTCTCAATGATTCTATGTCATTAGCTATTCAAATTGACAGATGTTTGCGCGAGCGTAGAAATATGAGTGAGATTGTGGTGCCTTGCGAGCCAGCCCCTGAGCCCATGACGTTATGGTGGGATTTCCTGTTCCCTCTGGTCTCAATGACTCTATGTCATTAGCTATTCAAATTGACAGACGTTTGCGTGAGCATAGAAATATTCGTGAGATTGTGTTGCCTTGCGAGCCAGCCCCTGAGCCCATGCAGTGTGATGGAGTGACTTCTGGGGCACAGGGTCATGAGTATCGAAAGCGTAATAAGTTGTGCTTCTACTGTGGTGACGCTTCTCATGCTCTTTCTGTCTGCCCCAAACGAGGAAGACGTTTTGCGCGCTCAATTGTTTTGGGTAGTGTTCAGACTAAATTTCTGTTGACTGTTACCTTGATTTGCTCCATGTCCACATTTTCGGCTCAGGCTTTTATTGATTCAGGAGCAGCTATAAACCTGATGGATTTTGATTTTGCCAAACGTTGTGGTTTTCCCATGATACCCCTGCGGAAGTCTATTCCTTTCCTGGGCATTGATTCCACCCCTTTGGCGAAGAATAAACCCCAGTTTTCTACCCAGGTGATAATGCGGGTTGACCCGGACCACCAAGAGAATTGCAAATTTTTGGTTTTACATAATTTACATGACATTATTGTACTGGGTTTTCCTTGGTTACAGACTCATAATCCTGTTTTGGTTTGGAAATCTGTGTCTGTGACCAGTTGGGGTTGTCAATGTGTTCGTACTGACACTCCTGTCTTTTCTGCCTTTCCCCAGTCTCAAGATGTCCCTGACTATTTGACTGATTTTTCTGACGTGTTTAGTGAGAGTAAGTCTGCATCCTTGCCTCCTCATAGGAGTTATGATTGCGCTATTGACTTAGTACCCGGTTGTAAATTTCCCAAGGGTCGGCTCTTTAATTTATCTGTACCTGAGCATGATGCTATGCGATCTTATATCAAAGAATCTTTGGAGAAGGGTCTTATCAGACCATCCTCTTCACCCTTGGGCGCCGGATTTTTCTTTGTGGCCAAGAAGGATGGCTCATTGAGGCCGTGTATTGACTATCTTCTCCTGAATAAGATCACTGTTAAATATCAATATCCGTTACCCTTGATTTCTGACCTATTTTCCAGAGTGAAAGGTGCTAGTTGGTTTACCAAGCTTAACCTCAGGGGACGTATAATCTTATTCGCATCAAGCACGGTGATGAATGGAAGATGGCGTTTAATACCCCAGAGGGGCATTTTGAGTACCTAGTGATGCCTTTTGGGCTCACTAATGCCCCTTCCATCTTCCAATCCTTTATGAACTATATTTTCCGGGATTTCGTGGATAAATTTCTGATTGTTTATTTGGATGATATCTTGATTTTTTCCAATGACTGGGATTCTCATGTGGAACATGTTCGGACTGTATTCCGGATTTTGAGAGAAAATGCACTGTATGTGAAGGGATCAAAATGTCTTTTTGGCGTACAGAAGGTTTAATTTCTGGGATTCATTTCGTCTCCATCTGTTATTGAAATGGACCCGGTCAAAGTTCAGGCCATTTGTGATTAGGTTCAACCCACTACATTGAAGGCTCTTCAGAGATTTTTGGGTTTTGCTAATTTTTATCGTAAATTTATTGGTAATTTCTCTGGTATTGTTAAACCATTGACTGATTTGACCAAAAAGGGTTCTGATGTGGTGAATTGGCCTCCTGAGGCAGTTTTTGCGTTTCAGGAATTTAAGCAGAGATTCACTTCTGCTCCTGTTCTACGGCAGCCGGATGTTTCTCTGCCGTTTCAGGTGGAGGTTGATGCCTCTGAGATTGGGGCAGGTGACGTTTTGTCCCAAAGGGATCCAGAGACCTCTAAGAGTAACCTTGTGCCTTTTTCTCTCGAAAATTTTCCCCAGCGCAACGTAATTATGATGTGGGAAATCCGGGGTTATTGGCTATGAAGTGGGCTTTTGAAGAGTGGAGACATTGGCTGGAAGGAGCCAAACATCAGGTGGTGGTCCTCACGGACCATAAGAACTTGGTTTATCTTGAATCAGCCAAGCGACTTAATCCTAGACAGGCCAGGTGGGCCTTGTTTTTCACACATTTTAATTTTGTGGTCTCTTTCCCCCGGGCATTAAGAATGTTAAGGCGGATGCCCTCTCGAGGAGTTTCTTTGCGGATTCTCCTGAGGTAACTGAGCCTGCTGTTATTCTTAAGGAGGGTGTGGTTCTTACCGCTATCTCGCCCAATATGAGACTGGCTTTGGAGGAATTTCAGTAGGATAAACCTGAACGCTGCCCTGTTGGGAAATTGTTTGTCCCAGACCAGTGGAGGAAGAATGTGATGTCTGAGATTCATTGCTCCACATTGGCTGACCATCCTGGTATTTTTGGTACCAGAGATTTGGTGAGTCGGCCCTTTTGGTGGCCCACTTTGTCTCGTGACGTCAGGGACTTTGTGCAGTCCTGTGGAACTTGTTCTCGGTCCAAACCTTGCTCTCGCTCTAGTGGTTTGTTAATGCCATTGCCTGTGCCCAAGAGGCCATGGACCCATATCTCTATGGATTTTATTTCCGACCTGCCTGTCTCTCAGAGAATGACCATTATTTGGGTGATCTGTGATAGGTTTTCCAAGATGATACATCTTGTGCCACTACCTAAGTTGCCATCCTCCTCCGAATTGGTGCCCTTATTTTTTCAACAGGTGGTTCGGTTGCACAGCATTCAAGAGAACATTGTGTCTGACAGAGAAGTCCAGTTTGTTTCCAGATTTTGGAGGACATTTTGTTCCAAACTGGGAGTTCAGCTGTCTTTTTCCTCTGCGTTCCACCCTCAGACCAATGGACAAACTGAGAGAACAAACCAGACCTTGGAGACTTATTTGAGATGTTTTGTGTCGGCTGACCAAGATGACTGGGTCTCTTTTTTGCCTTTGGCTGATTTTGCTTTGAATAACAGGGCTAGTACTGCTACCTTGATGTCTCCATTTTTCTGCAATTTTGCGTTTCATCCTCGATTTTCTTCAGGGCAGGTGGAGGCTTCTGTCTGTCCTGGTGTTGACTCTAGTGGATAAGTTGTCTCTCTCTCAGGAGAAGGCCCAGCGGTTTGCCAACCGGCATAGGACTGATGGTCCTCAGTTTAAAGTGGGTGACTTGGTTTGGTTGTCCTCAAAAAGTATCCCTATGAAGGTTGCGTCTCTAAAATTTAGGCCAAGGTTCATTGGACCTTATAAGATCGTGGAAATTCTTAATCCCGTTTCCTTCCGTTTGCTTCTTCCAGGAACATTTAAGATTCACACAACGTATTCCACAAATCTTTATTGAAGAGGTTTGTCGAGCCAGTGGATCCTATGGCTTTGCCTCCTGATCCTGTTTTGGTTGAGGGCAATTTGGAGTATGTGGTTGAGAAGATATTGAATTCTCGTTTGGCTAAGCGGAGAGTGGAAAGGCTATGGTCAGGGGGACAATTCTTGGGTGTTTGCTTCTGACATTCATGCTGAAAGACTGGTCCATGCCTATCACCGATCTCATCTTGATCGGCCTGGTGGCGCACTGAGGGTTTGGTGACCCCTCCTCAAGGGGGGGTACTGTTGTGAACGTGTTGTAGACGACTTCGGAGCTGAGGCTCCCTCTGGTGGTTGCTGAGTGTATTGAACCTATGTTAAACAGCAAAAGTCCATCACCTGCAATGGATGAATGGTTATCAGGTGGGACGGACTGGCCTGATATAAGTGAGCTGACCTCCCATGATCCTGGCAGGTGATCAATTGTTCTTTTCTGCTGTCTCCTGCTATCAATTAGATAAGTTTCTTTCTGTTTTTTCTGTGGTTTGATTTTCCTTGTTTTTGCTGCCTTGCTTTTGAGTTTAGCTTAGTCCCCTTTGGGGGCTTGTGCTGGTCTCTGTTCTCTTTTTGTATTTGTTCTTTTGCTCAGTTCTTGTGATTTTGTTACTGCTGGGTAGCTGTGTGTTCACACCAGAGATCTGATATAGGTGGTCGAGACTGTGTGGTCTCAGCATTTTTGGAGTCAGAAGTGTTGGAGTTTTTCCTAGGGTTTTGTTGGGTTGCAGACAGTATTCCCTCCTGTACTGTCCTATCTAGACAGTTTGGGCCCCAGCGTTTGCTCAATCTATTTTCTGTCTGTGTTCGTGTTTTCATCTTGTCTAACCGCCATTATATGTTTGGGGGCTTCCTATTTCTTTGGAGCTCTACTCCAGGGCAGTTAGCTTTCCTATTTCCATCTTCAGGGGTAGCTAATCTCTCCGGCTGTGACGAGGCGTCTAGGGCTCCGTAGGAACGTCCCACGCCTGTTTCTAGTTGTGCGGTTAGTTTAGGGGTCTGCAACCTATTAGATCCCAACCTCTCTGGTGTTTGGCTGCCTTTGCGGTTTTTTTCTCCTGCCCTCCTCAGCTACCAAAACATAACAGGCTATGTCCTGACTATCCGTTCTGTCTATGCCCCTTGCTAACTTTGTCCCGTAGTTACCCTTCTAGGAGTTTTCCTTCACCTCCTAGCTCTCCAGAGCTTAGGACATGCCCCCGAGCAGTCACATGCTTCAGGTCCTGGTTGTCTGATGCACACATCTTCACTGCTGCTGCTCTGTTCCACCGGTATCTTTGGGCACAGTTTGTTTACTCAGGACTAGGGTTGAGCATTCCGATACCGAAACCCGGTTCCGATACCTGAAATCCAATGTAAGTCTATGGGAACAAAATATCTGAATATTTTAATTCCGATATTTTGTTCCCATAGACTTACATTGGATTTCAGGTATCGGAACCGGTTTCGGTATCGGAATGCTCAACCCTACTCAGGACACACGCACTGGCTCAGTGAGCAAGTGAAGTGCGGTGTTCCTGACAGAAGCACTGACACAGTGGAATGACAGTGCTCCACCAGGTAAAGTAAGGACGACAGAGCCAGCCAAGAAAATGGTGTGGCTGACCTCTTTGGCATCAGAACAAGCAGCTGACCGTCGGTAAGTTGATGGCGCTGTAGGAGAAGAAAGCCTGAAGAGCGCTGGTAAAAGAGACTGTAAAAGAACATGAATGTAGTCTCTGAGCTCAGAAGTCATCTGTCTACTTGTCAAACCGTGAACAAAGCCATATGGGAAGATATGGAGGCACTCAGAGAAGCATTTTGAGGACTTCTGCAAGAGGAGTTGGTGGACGCAGACTTACAGCGGCCATGCCAGAGTGGTAACGAGGTGGAGCTGCAAATGCCCTTGTTGCCGAGGCGTCTTGATGAGGGAAAAGCTCAGGGAGAGTTTGCACTAAGAGCTGAACCAGACAATCACCCGGTCGTGGCAGATGACTTGATGGAAATGTCCAAGACAAAGCAGGAGCCGTCCATCCATGAAGAGAATGAGACTTCACCCTTCAAGTGCGTGGTAGAGGTACCCAAGGACGTGCGGGAAGCTTGTGCCAGTGATGCTGTGCATGAGGCCTTTAGAAAGTCTGTAGAACCATATAGTGTGAACTGGGCACCAGAAACTAAACAGTTGGTGATACTGTCGACTAGGGAAGTCACGGTGAAACGGATGGCTATCCTGAGTGATATGCACCTACAATGCCTCCGCATGAAACAGATGATCCTGTTGAGGAATAGGGAAGCCGCTAAACGTTTGGAGCATGCGAGGAAAGCGCAAAGTCGGCTGGGCTTTGTGGAAGACATCGTTCAAGTGCCCAAAAATCTTGTGAGGAAAGTCATTGGGAGTCTTGGGAAAGTGATGCAGGAAATTGTGAATAAATCCGGTGTGGTGAAAGTGAGGATTCCAGCTGAAGACGAAGTTCAGGTAACTGCTGAAGAAGGGATGGTCCCATTCGTCATTGTCGACTCAGTTGAAAGCCTTAAAAATATCCGAATGCTCCTGGAATATCGGGTGACGTACCTAGAGAGGTAGTGCAGCTAAGACAGGAAGAACTGCAGATTAAGGTACAGCTACAGAAATTGGAAATAAGATGGCGACCACTTCCAACCCGAGGGATAGAGAGACGAAGGGGTTCGCTAAAGACTAGCAGTACGCAATCTGAAGCTAAAAGGGTTAGAAGTAGTGACTCCTCTGTTAACTCAGTGCTGAGTAGCATAGGTAGGAGACCCTGTAGCGGATGTAGTGACAAAGAGTCAGACTCAGGCTGGACAGTAGTCTCAAATGTGGTAACTAAAAACGGTCTGATGACACAGACAGACTGTGACTTGAGGGCCAAAGCTCAAGGCCTACGTACTGACCGCTGGGGGCGGGGAGGTCTAAGAAAGTGACAGTGATGAATGACGCTTATAATCAATTGGGAAGGCCCTCTCGACTGGTAGGGCAAAGTGACATGGGTGAACGGTCTCGAGGCCCCTGGTTTATGGCAAATGTTCAACCCACAAGTTTGAACTTGTGGGGGGGGATATGTGGGGCAGTGATCCCTGTTACATCTAGTGGGCGCTGTATGTTCCCCTCAGAATACGCACGGAGGTGTATTGAGGCCATGGGACTGTGTGGCAGTCGCAGGCATATCTGTAATTATGATGGTGAGACAGTGACCGGCATGATTGTGAATGGCCGGTAAGTGTCACAGAGACAGAGGATGTCCTCTGGCTGTAAGGCCAAAATAATGTTGTTGTGCTGGGACTTGTAGTTCCATGAGTTTTGTTTATTTTTTAGGGGGCTTGCAGGGTTAATCGGAGAGCTGGGCGGGACTGACTAACCACACACCTCCCCCCACTATGGGGTGGCTAGAGTGTTATAATGTGACTGAGATCTGGTCACATGTCAGAGAGTGTAAGGTCCTGAAGGTCTCGGTGTTGGAAGGTTCTGTGTGTGTGAGGACCGGATTTCTGGAAAGCACGGGCAGAGGCCATGGACTGGAGGCCTGTGTGTTGGGAGGTCCTATGAGGGGACGGATGTCCTGAATAGCACACGGAGAGGCCATGTGTGTGCAGAGTCGTGACGGCACTGCGTTGGGGAAGCCACCGATCTACTGTGGGTCTGGAACTGTCGGGTGGCCTGGTGAGCAAGGCATTGTCCGGGATGGTGATCCCAGTTAGGCAGCTTCCTCGGGAACCTAGGACTGACAAGGAGTCAGCGTGTGGAGCAGGAGCTCCCGGAAGGTAACTTCAGATAAAGGGGGTTTAAGAACAGCAGACGGGTATCTGCCATTGGAACGGACTTTTGGTGTTTGTTATGTTCCGTGGACGTTAATGAACTTTTCGGCGTGCAGTCACCCAAGGTAACTGGACGGAGTGCGAAGTCCGGCGTGCTTAGTGACTTCGAGTTAAGCCGTGAACTAGGAAGTACTATGGACTATGTGTGATGTGTAACGTGGCGGTTTATGCTGAGTAAAAAAACCCGAATAGACTGTTGTCTGACATCTATATATAAATCTCTATATAGTGTGGTAAGACGACTCGCTCGGCTCTCCTGAAGGCAGACTCAGGACACACGTTCTCTGGGTTTTCTTTCTGCTGGTTTATTATCAGCCATAAACTCATGCAGGTTTCGCAGGAAAAGTAAACATGACCCTTCTGGGTTAAACGGGAAAACATAAAAAAAAAAACAATAACTCAGTCCATAGATGAGTGGGTTCCGCCCGCTCTCGGTAGCATAAACGGCACTGCTAAAGTCCTTGTGGAAAGCTCTGCAGCTTCCACTATCCTGTCTGGAGACTTGCCTCTCCAGACCACAACACAGAGAAAAAAAAACAGGACTGAGCTTTTATACATTGCTCAGCCACACCCTTTTAACATATAACATGCTGGCAGATAAATAAAGTAGGTCTTAGTTCACACAGGAGAGCATCCTGTGTGACACATACCTCCCCTCACATATAAAACCAGTGACACTGTCACATATTCCCCCCTCTGCCCAAAGCCGGGGGTTTGGGCACCTTCTGACACCAGACAGGGAATCCTAGAGAGGGCATCTGCATTCCCATGTAACTTCCCTGGCCTATGCTCCACGTGAAAGTTAAACTCTTGAAGCTCTAGGAACCATCTAGTTACCCTAGCATTTTTTCCCCTCTTTTCCCTCAACCATCTCAACGGGGCATGGTCTGATACTAATTTAAACTTCCGGCCTAGTAGGTAATATTTCAGTGTATCCACGGCCCATTTTATGGCTAAACACTCTTTCTCTACTATGGCGTAGTTCTTCTCGCAGGAGGACAGCTTTCGGCTTAGATAGAGAATGGGATGTTCTTCCCCATTTATTTCTTGGGAGAGTACGGCCTCTAGACCAACCTCTGATGCGTCAGTCTGGACCACAAATTCTTTCTTAAAGTCTGGTGCGACCAGGACAGGCTGCTTGCACAGTGTTAGCTTCAGCTTTTGAAACGCGGTCTCCGTTTCTTCCGTCCATTTCACCATGGTTGATTTGGTGCCTTTTAGAAGATCTGTTAGTGGGGCGGCAATCGTGGCGAAATTCGGGATAAACCGCCGGTAGTATCCCACCATTCCCAGGAATGCTTTCACCTGCTTCTTTGAGAGCGGTTGCGGCCAGGTTTGAATTGCCTCCACTTTCTTGATCTGCGGCTTTATTTCGCCTCTCCCAACAACATAGCCCAGGTACTTGGCCTCCTCCTTTCCGATGGCACACTTTTTCGGATTTATGGTAAATCCTGCTTTCCTTAGCGCGTCCAAAACGGCCTGTAGTTTAGGTAGGTGACTAGCCCAGTCTGGGCTAAAGACCACAATGTCGTCGAGGTAGGCTGCGGCATACTTCTTATGTGGGGCTAGGATCCGATCCATAGCCCTCTGGAAAGTGGCTGGGGCCCCTGTAGTCTTCTCTTTAGCCATTTGGGACATGGGGATCTGCCAGTAGCCCTTCGTCAGGTCAAGAGTGGTGATGTACCTCGCTGGTCCAAGCCTCTCGATGAGTTCGTCGACGCGGGGCATCGGATACGCGTCACACTTGGATACCTCATTTAGCCGACGGTAGTCATTACAAAACCTCCACTCTCCATTGGGTTTCGGCACGAGGACGATTGGGCTCGACCACCCACTCTTCGACTCCTCTATTACCCCGAGGTCTAACATCCTCTTCACCTCAGCCGAGATCACCTCCCGGCGTGCTTCCGGAATCCGATACGGCTTCAAATTCACTCGTACATGCGGTTCTGTCAGCACGTCATGCTCTATCACTTGTGTATGCCCTGGCAACTCTGAGAACAGGTCCCGATTCCGCTGTAGTAATTCTCGACACTGTTGCTTCTGGGCCGGTGATAGAGTCTCTGCAATAGTGACCTCCTCCACCTTGCCTTCTGGTGCGGCTCCCAGGCAAGGAGTTTCCACAGGTTCACGGTCCCGCCACGGCTTGAGCAAGTTTATATGATATATTTGATAGGCCTTCCTTCGGCCAGGCTGGTGGACTTTATAATTAACCTCGCTGACTTTCTCCACCACCTCGTATGGACCTTGCCATTTGGCGAGGAACTTGCTCTCGACGGTAGGGATCAGCACCAAAACACGGTCTCCGGGCTGGAACTGTCTTAGTCTCGCCGACCGGTTATAGACTCTCGCCTGGGCTTCCTGCGCCTGGAGGAGATGTTCCTTTACGATGGGCATCACCTTTGACATTCTCTCCTGTAACTGGGCGACATGTTCGATGATACTCCGGTGTGGCGTGACTTCAGCCTCCCAAGTTTCCTTGGCGATGTCTAGGAGACCTCTTGGATGCCGCCCGTATAGGAGCTCAAATGGAGAGAAGCCCGTGGAGGCTTGAGGAACTTCTCTGACCGAGAAAAGCAAAAATGGGAGCAGGTAGTCCCAGTCTCTCCTATCCTTTTCAACGACCTTCTTGAGCATCGCCTTTAAGGTCTTGTTGAAGCGTTCCACTAGGCCGTCCGTTTGTGGATGATAAACCGAGGTCCGCAGCTGAGTTATCTGAAGGACTCTGCAAAGCTCCTTCATCACCTTGCTCATGAAGGGGGTTCCTTGGTCTGTTAGAATCTCTTTTGGTAGACCTGTCCGAGCAAAAATATGGACCAATTCTCGGGCTATACTTTTACTGGACATGTTCCTTAGGGGAACCGCTTCTGGATACCGAGTCGCATATTCCATGACGACCAGGATATATTGGTGGCCCCGAGCTGATTTGACTATGGGGCCCACGAGGTCCATGGCAATCCTCTCAAAGGGAACCTCTATCACAGGTAGTGGAACTAAGGGGCTACGGAAGTGGGAGGAGGGAGCGGTTATTTGGCAGGTGGGGCAGGACCTACAAAAGTTTTGAATTTCTCGAAAACACCCTGGCCAATAGAACCTCCTCAGTATCCTCTCCTGAGTTTTCTCGACCCCTAGGTGTCCCCCCAGAACATGTAAATGGGCCATGTCTAGCACCCGCCGTCTGTATGGCCCCGGCACTAACAGCTGTTCCACTATCTCACCGCCCCTCAGTTTGGCCACCCGATATAGCAACTCCCCCTGTACTGCAAAGTGGGGGAATCTGGTGTCGGCCCCCGGCTCTTGGGCAACCCCATTACATACAGTAACCTGGTCGAACGCCCCTTTTAAGGTCAGGTCTCGAACTTGAGCGGTCCCAAAGTTCTCTCTGGACATATCTAACGCAGGTAGGTCGGCCTCCTCGGTCACCGTCTCACCCTCATCACCGGCAAGGACGCACAGTGGGAACTCCTCTCTCTGAGACTCTGTCGGGGGTTCTTCTTCAAGGATCTCGTTTTTCGCCATGCTACTTAGTCCAGTTCCCTTCCCCACAAGTCCCAGAATAAGGAAAAATCACGGCCCAATATGACGGGATGTATCAGGTCCTTTACCACCCCGACTTCATGGGACTGGGCACCACAGTCTGTCCCTACTGTTACTGTGGCCACGGGATAGTCCTTGGCGTCACCATGGATGCACCGAACACCCAGGGTTTTGGAAGGGATCAACTGGTGGGGAAGGGATGCTCTGATCAAGGTCACCAGACTCCCGGAGTCCAACAGCCCAAGCACTTTTATTCATTAATGGATATTGCACACGCCTGCGGTCCCTTGCCGGGTCGACAGTCCACGCTACAGGCTGGATAGGCATAATAGGAGACCCGTCTGCCTAGGCTGCAGTCCATGGGCTCAGGGGATATTTGACACTTGGCGGCTACATGTCCAGGGTTGTGACATCGCCAGCAAACTATATCTTTCCCATTTGTTCTAAAGGCCCCTTCAATAGGAGTGGGACGCCCCCCAGTGGTGGCTCTAGACCCCTTCCGTGGTGAACCCACCCCCTTTTGGGTATCCCAGTAGGGAGAAATGACTGCATCCGGTTTCCCAAGAGATCTCTCAACTACCTGGTACCTCTCTACCAGGCCGATAAAGTCATCTGCGTTCTGGGATCACCCTGGGCAACCCAGGTCTGTACTGACTTGGGAAGGGAATGCATGAATCTATCAATCACCACCCGCTCAACCATCTGGGCCCGGAGTGGAGGACTCCGGTTGTAGCCACTTCTGAACAAGATGCAATAGGTCAAACATCTGCGAACGAGGGGGTTTGTTGCTAGCATACGCCCAGTGATGAACTCGCTGGGCTCTTACTGCCATATTTACTCCCAGACGTGCTAAGATCTCTGTCTTTAGTTTGGGATACTCCTTAGCATCTTGCAGCGCCAAGTCAAAATACGCTTTTTGGGGTTCACCCGATAAATATGGCGCCAGAACCTCTGCCCACTGTGCTGGTGGAAGTCTCTCCCGATCAGCCACCCTCTCAAAAACAGTCAGAAATGCTTCTACATCATCCCCAGGGGTCATCTTCTGCATGGCCCGCCTTACCGCCTTCCTGACGTGAGAATCATCAGTCGGCCCTGGGGTTGGGGTGGCCGCCCAGCTCTGGATGGCGTCCGCCAAAAGCTGTATCTGTTGTTGCGCCTCCTGCTGGTGCTGCTGCTGCGACTTTTGCTGCAACTGGATCTGCTGAAGCAACAGTTTGGTCGTCTCCTGGTGCTGCTGCTGCATGCTCTGCTGGCTCTGTAGGTGTTGCTGCTGTATGCTCTGCTGGGCCTGGACCAGGTGCTTAACGAGCTCCTCCATGCTGCCGGACTTCTCTAGCTGTCTGGCAGCCTTCACACAGGACATCCACCGGTCTTTGTGGCAGGCTCACGTGTTCCTGGAATCCTGCACGCACTCTCACACCAACTGTGGTAAGACGACTCGCTCGGCTCTCCTGAAGGCAGACTCAGGACACACGTTCTCTGGGTTTTCTTTCTGCTGGTTTATTATCAGCCATAAACTCATGCAGGTTTCGCAGGAAAAGTAAACATGACCCTTCTGGGTTAAACGGGAAAACATAAAAAAAAAAAACAATAACTCAGTCCATAGATGAGTGGGTTCCGCCCGCTCTCGGTAGCATAAACGGCACTGCTAAAGTCCTTGTGGAAAGCTCTGCAGCTTCCACTATCCTGTCTGGAGACTTGCCTCTCCAGACCACAACACAGAGAAAAAAAAACAGGACTGAGCTTTTATACATTGCTCAGCCACACCCTTTTAACATATAACATGCTGGCAGATAAATAAAGTAGGTCTTAGTTCACACAGGAGAGCATCCTGTGTGACACATACCTCCCCTCACATATAAAACCAGTGACACTGTCACAATAGATATATATATCTATATAGAGATATATATATCTATTCTTTTATATACTGTACTGTCAGTGTGACTTTACTATACACCGCATATGAATTACTGGCTTTTCAAAGGACACCGGTGTGTAAAAATTGGACAGCACTCGCATGGTGCAAGTGCTGTGCTATTTTTTTTATCGTATCCATTGACTTGCTTTGGCAAGTCTCGTCCGAGATGCGCAGCAAATCGCAGCATGCTGCGATTTTTTTTCTCAGGGCTCATACCCATTTGTGGATAAAAAAATGGTCCGTTTTCTGGATGGAAGAAACGGTACGATTATATGCAATTGTCATGCGATTTGCATGTGATTTTTAATCGCACCATCCGTTTTCCATGCGTTTTGCATGCTTTTTTTTTTATCCACAAAGAACCACAAATCAAGTTGAAACGACTTGTCAGACACCCATATAAAGCCATTTATCTACATATGTCATTGCTTCATGTGGTTTTTGGCGTGTGTGTGTTGCTATTCCAAACAAGCATGGCATCAAGTTCTCTAAGTCTTGACCCTACTGAGGAGCTCCTCTTCAACTGGGTGTTATCCCGTGAGTATGGTGTGGGATATTCCCCTGTAGTAGCTCCGAGGAGGCGGCGTCGATTTTGGGTACATCCGCTCCTCACCAAGCATCCCCAAAAAGGGCATTTTGCACGGCTGTATGGACATCTACAGAACCATCGTGACAAATTTTTTGCATACACGAGGATGTCACTTGAAGCATTTGATTTTCTCCTGGCAGAACTTCGTCCAGCCATCACTTTCAAAATTACGCGTTTGCGCAGGTGCATTTCTGCTGAAGAACGGCTTCTGTTAACGTTGAGGTAAAAAAAACAAAAACATACAGTACAGTAAAGTAGATTGAGTGATATATCACATTGTTATTTACGCTTAGCATGATTTATTGTTCTAATTGTGTCTAAAAATTAGATATTAAGGTTTGCCATACCTTTACTTAATGTGTGCCAATTTGTCATTACCAAGGGGAAAAAATATGCCCCATTACTGTACTCGTAGCAGCTGTTTCACATGCACATTGTTGTATGACATGGACAGAGGCCCTCCTCAGCCAACGCACTCAATGCACATGTACATAGCGACCGTGAAATTTGAAATTTGAAATTCCAGCACCACGTAGGGATTTATATGAATGTCAAGCTTAACTTATATTTTTTATGTGTCTTTTCATTGTTGTAGGTTTTTGGCTACGGGACAATCATATGCTTCCCTACATTTAGAGTATCTTCTTGGCACAACTATTATCTCCAATATAGTGAGACACACATGTTCAAAAATATGGATTTGACTCAAGGACAAAGTGATGCCGGAGCCCACCCCGCAACATTGGGAACGCATCGCAAATGGCATCTATGAGACTTGCCAGTTTCCAAATTGTCTGGGTGCTTTAGATGGTAAGCACATCCGGGTCAAGAAGCCACCAAACTCAGGCTCCTTATACTACAATTACAAAGGCTATTTTTCAGTTGTGTTGTTGGCCTTAGTAGACAGCAAGTACAATTTTATAATAGTAGATATAGGGGCCTATGGAAGAACAGGAGATTCTCGAATATTCAATTCTTCCGTTATGGGTAGGCGGCTGAAGGACAATGAATTGGGTGTTCCACCCCCAAGAACTCTGCCTTCTTCTGGTGGTCAACCAATGCCTTATGTAATAGTTGCTGATGAGGCATTTCAACTGACACATAATGTTATGAGGCCTTATCCTGGACGGGCTCTTGACAGGCGTGGACGCATATTTAATTACCGACTAAGCAGGGCCGAATTAACGTAGGGGCTGATGGAGCTGCAGCCCAGGCCCTTGTTAGAGATAGGCCCATCCGCGGCTGCTCTCTGCTCTCCTCCCTTCCCTGTGCTGCTGACTTCAGCCTGGTGGTGGAGGGGGAGGCAAGGAGCCAGGAGAGACTGTGTGCTGGAGGGGGAGAGAGGAAAGCTGCCGCTGAAAGTACTGTAGGAGAGGAGTCGGCAGCAGCACAGTGTTATCTCATTCACCCAATACAGAAGCAGGATGTAAATGAAGGCAGAACATGTGACCACAGAGCAGCCAGTCACAGCTCACCTTTCACTTGTCCTCATACATGCACTGTCTTCTTCCATCTTTGCCTATTGGCATCCTGCCCTGTGTTCAGTGTGTTGTAGTGACGGTCCCTGTCTGGAGGAGAGAGTTAGAGACAGGCAGGCAGAGGTGTGTGTGCTGTTACAAGAATCCCAGCCATATTACAGTGAAAGCAGATGGAGAATCCTGAAGTCTCTGCACAGGTTTGTGTTGTAAAGTGTGTGGTTTCTGACAAATTCCATCAGTAGCATTGAATGGCCCATAGTAATATAGGGCAGCATTGAGAGGCCCTCTCAATGCTGCGCTATATATACTATGGGCCATTCAATGCTGCGCTATATACTAGAATGGGCCTCTCAATGCTGCCCTATATATACTATGGGCCATGCAATGCTGCGCTATATGGGCCTCTCAATGCTGCATTATATATACTATGGGCCATTCAATGCTGCGCTATATACTAGAATGGGCCTCTCAATGCTGCCCTAATATAACTATGGGCCATTCAATGCTGTGCTATATACTAGAATGGGCCTCTCAATGCTGCGCTATATATACTATGGGCCATGCAATGCTGCGCTATATACTATAATGGGCCTCTCAATGCTGCCCTATATATACTATGGGCCATTCAATGCTGCGCTATATATACTATGGGCCATTCAATGCTGCGCTATATGGGCCTCTCAATGCTGCATTATATATACTATGGGCCATTCAATGCTGCGCTATATATACTATGGGCCATTCAATGCTGCGCTATATGGGCCTCTCAATGCTGCATTATATATACTATGGGCCATTCAATGCTGCGCTATATATACTATGGGCCATGCAATGCTGCGCTATATGGGCCTCTCAATGCTGCATTATATATACTATGGGCCATTCAATGCTGCGCAACTATGGGCCATTCAATGCTGCATTATATATACTATGGGCCATTCAATGCTGCGCAACTATGGGCCATTCAATGCTGCATTATATATACTATGGGCCATTCAATGCTGCACTATATATACTATGGGCCATGCAATGCTGCGCTATATATACTATGGGCCATGCAATGCTGCGCTATATGGGCCTCTCAATGCTGCATTATATATACTATGGGCCATTCAATGCTGCGCAACTATGGGCCATTCAATGCTGCGCTATATATACTATGGGCCATTCAATGCTGCGCTATATGGGCCTCTCAATGCTGCATTATATATACTATGGGCCATTCAATGCTGCGCTATATATACTATGGGCCATTCAATGCTGCGCTATATGGGCCTCTCAATGCTGCATTTATATATTATGGGCCATTCAATGCTGCGCAACTATGGGCCATTCAATGCTGCGCTACATATACTATGGGCCATGCAATGCTGCGCTATATGGGCCTCTCAATGCTGCATTATATATACTATGGGCCATTCAATGTTGCGCTATATATACTATGGGCCATGCAATGCTGCGCTATATGGGCCTCTCAATGCTACATTATATATACTATGGGCCATTCAATGCTGCGCTATATACTAGAATGGGCCTCTCAATGCTGCCCTATATATACTATGGGACATTCAATGCTGCACCATATACTAGAATGGGCCAGGAGCGTTTAAATGCCCTCTCTCTGTTATGTATTGAAAATAGATTGATGAATGAGCTTAATCTTGATTCTACAATTGAGGAATTTGCAAGCATAACATAACAGACTTTCTACATCCACTGTATTTATATTAGGCATGTATCATATATTTACTTTGTTTATATCTTTTACGTTACATTTTGGCCTTTGTGAATTGCCGTGTTTGGCCCCGCCCCTTGCCCGCCCCTTCAGCTCCAGGCCCATCATGTTCTTAATCCGACCCTGCGACTAAGTCGTGCACAGCGTCTTGTTGAATGTGCCTTTGGTATTTTGGCATCTAAATGGAGGGTATTGCTCAGTGCACTCCAGTTAAGCCCACAAAATTTAAACACAGTGATCAAGGCCTGTGTAATCTTACATAATTTTACACGTCAACATGATGTATCTGTGTATGTGGATGGTGTTGGAGAATTAACAAACAATCAGCGACCCACTGCACAGCCTTTAACCAGAGGCAGACAGCTTTCAGGCATCAGAATACGAAATATGTTAGCAAATTATTTTGTATCACCTGAGGGAGCAATACCCTGGCAAGAAAATTTACACACATGATGTATACATTTTCCTCTGTATTGTTTGTGTATTAAAACATTCATAACATGTGTTTTTGTCTTTTACATCAACAATGTTTATTTTCCTCTATTAATGTTAACCCCTTAACGACCGCCGATACGCCTTTTAACGGCGGTCATTAAGGGTACTTAAACCACAGCGCCGTTAATTAACGGCGCTGTGGAAAAAGTGAATAGCGCCCCCCAGAGGCGCATTTTCTCCGGGGTCTCGGCTACCGGGGGTAGCCGAGACCCCAGAGAACATGAATCGGGTCGGTTTTTACCGACACCGATGTTGCGATCGCCGTTATTAACCCTATAACGGCGACCGCAACAAAAAAAAAAAAAAAAGTTGTGCCATTTAATTTCTCTGTCCTCTGATGTCATCGGACATCAGAGGACAGAGAAAAAGGGTCCCCAGGACCCCCATGTGGCCCCCAATAAGATCCATGTGGCCCCCGGACCCTCCGGTGTCCCCCGGTGCCGGCGCCGTTAAGACAATGGCGGGCGCATGCCCAGTGCGCCCGCCGCTATGTGCCGCTGTGCTGGTGGGGGGATGGGCAAATATTCTCTGGGGTCTCGGCTACCGGGGGTAGCCGAGACCCCAGAGAACATGATCCGGGTCGGTATTCACCGATCCCGGTGTTGCGATCGCGGCTATGCAAGCATAGCCGCGATCGCAAAAAAAAAAAAAAAAAAAAAAATGATTTCTCTCCCCTCTGATGTGATCGCACATCAGAGGGGAGAAAATGAGGGTCCCCCGGTCCCCCGATCGCCCCCCCATATACTTACCGGTGTCCTCCGTCCTCCCGCAGGCCCCAGGATCCCGGCTTCTTCTCCCTGCAAAAAAAAAATGGCGGGCGCATGCGCAGTGCGCCCGCCCATCTGCTTTGGCGGCAGATTCAAATTTTTTTTCATTCATTCTCATAAAAGTACATTTTGATCACTGTGATAAACTATCACAGTGATCAAAATAAAAAAAACAGTACATAACCCCCCATTTATCACCCCCTTAGTTAGGGACATATAATAAAAAGTAGAAATTATATTTATTTTCATTTTTCTGTTAGGGTTAGGGTTATAATTAGGGTTAGGGTTATAATTAGGGTTAGGGTTATAATTAGGGTTAGGGTTAGCATTAGGCTGGTTTCACACATCCGGTGTGCGCCTGACGGCGCCCCCGGCATTTAGCCGCAGCGCCGCATCAGAAAATCTGATGCGCCGCATGCGTTTTTTTTGCATTGACTTGCATTAGCGCCGGATGGCGCCGCATGTCAATGCGTTGCATGCAGTTTTGTCCGGATGCGGCGCAAATGTACATTGCGGCGGCCGGACAAAACGCTTCATGTAACGTTTTTTTGTTTTTGCCGGATGGTTTCTGATGTCTCCGGGCATCAGAAACCATCCGGCAAAAAAACGCATGCGGCCGCCGGCGGCGCATCAGGTTTTCTGATGCGGCGCTGCGGCAAAATGCCGGGGGCGCCGACAGGCGCCCGCCGGAAGTGTGAAAGCACCCTTAGGGTAAGGGTTATAATTAGCGTTAGGGTTAGGCTGGGTTCATACTGCGTTATGGCAGTCCGTTAGACGGACTGCGTTACACCGCGGTATAACAGTCCGTTAACGCTGCCGTTCACCCCCATTTGAGGGCGCATCGCGACGCATGCCGTAAAGCGGCATGCGTTTGCGACGTGCCATCATTCAGTGACGGAGCCTCGGACGCGGGCTGCAGCGTTTGGGCTCCGTCACCGCTAGCGCAGATGAATCATCTGCTGATTCCTCTGCGCTAGCGGGTATAGCATAATGCGATCGCGTTATGCTATACCATTACCAGCCCGTCAACGCTATGTGTTGAACGGGCTGGTAAAACGCAAAATGAACCTAGCCTTAGGGTTAGGGTTATAATTAGGGTTAGAATTAGGGTTAGGGTTACAATTAGGGTTAGGGTTATAATTAAGGTTATAATTAAGGTTAGGGTTACAATTAGGGTTGGAATTACTGTTAGGGTTACAATTAGGGTTAGGGTTATAATTAAGGTTATAATTAAGGTTAGGGTTACAATTAGGGTTGGAATTAGGGTTGGGATTTAGGTTAGGATTAGGGTTGGGATTAGGGTTAGGGGTGTGTTGGGATTAGGGTTGGAGCTAGAATTGAGGGATTTCCACTATTTAGGCACATCAGGGGTCTCCAAACACGATGTGGCGTTCAAAAAGTCAAATGGCGCTCCCTCCCTTCCGAGCCCTGCCGTGCGCCCAAACAGTGGTTTACCCCAACATATGGGGTATCAGCGTACTCAGGACAAATTGCACACCAATTTTGGGGTTCTAATTTCTCCGATTACCCTTGGGAAAATAAAAAATAGCTGGCTAAAAAAATCATTTTTGAGAAAAAAAATGATTTTTCATTTTCACGGCTCTGCGTTTATAAATTTCTGTGAAGCACTAGGGGGTTCAAAGTGCTCACCACACATCTAGATAAGCTCCTTAAGGGTCTAGTTTCCAAAATGGGGTCACTTGTGGGGGGTTTCCACTGTTTAGGCTCATCTGGGGCACTGCAAACGGAACATGACCCCCACCAACGTCTGCATTCCAAAACGTTATTACTTCCTTTCCAAGCCCTGCTGTGCGCCAAAACAGTTCCCCCCCCCCCACATATTTGGTATCAGCGTACTCAGGACAAAATGGACAACAACTTTTGGGGTCCAATTTCCTTGTGAAAAATCAAAAATTTGGGACTAAAAAATCATTTTTGTGGAAAATTGTTTTTTTTTTTTCACACCCAGGCATTATAAACTTTTGTGAAACACTTGGAGGTTCAAAGTGCTCACCACAGATCTAGATAAGTTCCTTATGGGGTCTAGTTTCCAAAATGGGGTCACTTGTGGGGGTTTTCCACTGTTTAGGCTCATCTGGGGCACTGCAAACGGAACATGACCCCCACCAACGTCTGCATTCCAAAACGTTATTACTTCCTTTCCAAGCCCTGCTGTGCGCCAAAACAGTTTCCCCCCCCACATATTTGGTATCAGCGTACTCAGGACAAATTGGACAACAACTTTTGGGGTCCAATTTCCTTGTGAAAAATCAAAAATTTGGGACTAAAAATCATTTTTGTGGAAAATTGTTTTTTTTTTTTTTTCACACCCAGGCATTATAAACTTTTGTGAAACACTTGGGGGTTCAAAGTGCTCACAGTGGATCTAGATAAGTTCCATAGGTGGTCTAGTTTCCAAAATGGTGTTACTTGTGGGGGGTTTCCACTGTTTAGGCGCATCAGGGGCTCTCCAAACGCGACATGGTGTCCAATCTCAATTCCAGCCAATTTTGGTTTGAAAAAGTCAAACGGTGCTGCTTCCATTCCAAGCTCTGCAGTGCGCCCAAACAGTGGTCCCCCCCCATATATGGGGTATCAGCATACTCAGGACAAATTGTACAACAACTTTTGTTGTCCAATTTCTCCTGTTACCCTTGTGAAAATAAAAAATTGGGGACTAAACGATCAGGTTTGTGGAAAAAAATATGATTTTTTATTTTCACGCCCGGGCGTTATAAACTTCTGTGAAGCACTTGGGGCTTCAAAGTGCTCACCACACATCTAGATAAGTTCCTTAGGGGGTCTAGTTTCCAAAATGGGGTCACTTGTGGGGGGTTTCCACTGTTTAGACACATCAGGGCCTCTACAAATGCGACATGGCGTCCAGCCAATTCCGCGTTGAAAAAGTCAAACGGAGCTCCTTCCCTTGCGACCTCTGCCGTGCGCCCAAAAAGTGGTTTACCCCAACATATGGGGTATCGGCATGCTCAGGACAAATTGCACAAAAACTTTTGGGGTCTTGTTACCCTTGGGAAAATAAAAATTGGGGTGAAAAGATCATTTTTGTGGAAAAAATATGATTTTTTATTTTCACGGCTCTACGTTATAAACTTGTGTGAATCACTTGGAGGTTCAAAGTGCTCACCACACATCTAGATAAGTTCCTTAGGGGGTCTAGTTTCCAAAATGGGGTCACTTGTTGGGGGTTTCCACTGTTTAGGCACATCAGGGGCTCTCTAAACGCGACATGGCATCCAGCCAATTCTGCGTTGAAAAAGTCAAACAGCGCTCCTTCCCTTGCGACCTCTGCCGTGCGCCCAAAAAATGGTTTACCCCCACATATGGGGTATCAGCATGCTCAGGACAAATTGCACAAAAACTTTTGCGGTCTTATTACCATTGGGAAATTAAAAATTGGGGTGAAAAGATCATTTTTGTGAAAAAATTTTTTTTTTTTTTTTTCACGGCTCTAGGTTATAAACTTGTGTGAAGCACTTGGAGGTTCAAAGTTCTCACCACACATCTAGATAAGTTCCTTAAGGGGTCTTGTATCCAAAATGGGGTCACTTGTGGGGTGTTTCCACTGTTTAGGCACATCAGGGGCTATCTAAACGCGACATGGCATTCAGCCAATTCTGCGTTGAAAAAGTCAAACGGCGCTCCTTCCCTTGCGACCTCTGCCGTGCGCCCAAAAAGTGGTTTACCCCCACATATGGGGTATCGAAGTATTCAGAAGAAATTGCACAACAAATTTTGTGGTTCATTTTTTCTTTTAACACTTGTGAAAATAAAAAAACTTGGTTCCGAAGTAAAGCTTTTGCAAAAAAAGTTAAATGTCAATTTTTTCCTTCCACATTGCTTCAGCTCCTGTGAAGCACTTGAAGGGTTAATAAACTTCTTGAATGTGGTTTTGAGCACCTTGAGGGGTGCAGTTTTTAGAATGGTGTCACTTTTGGGTATTTTCTATCATATAGACCCCTCAAAGTGACTTCAAATGTGATGTGGTCCCTAAAAAAAAATGGTGTTGTAAAAATGAGAAATCGCTGGTCAACTTTTAACCCTTATAACTTCGTAATAAAAAAAATTTTGGTCCCAAAATTGTGCTGATGTAAAGTAGACATGTGGGAAATGTTATTTATTAAGAAATTTGTGTGACATATCTCTCTGATTTAAGGGCATAAAAATTTAAAGTTTGAAAATTGTTAAATTTTCAAAATTTTCGCCATATTTCAGTTTTTTTCATAAATAAACACAAGTCATATCAAAGAAATTTTACCACTAACGTGAAGTACAATATGTCACGAAAAAACAATCTCAGAATCAGCGGGATTCGTTAAAGCGTTCCAGAGTTATAACCTCATAAAGTGACAGTGGTCAGAACTGTAAAAATTGGCCCGGTCATTAAGCTGCAAAATGGCTCTGTCCTTAAGGGGTTAAACACTTATTTTGTGTACAAAACAAAGACAAATGTAAAGTAAAATGAGCACACAAACAAAAAACCGGCTTAAGTTTGCCGTAACAAGTTGCCACACTTGGCAATAGTTGGGTTATGTAACCAAGAAAATACATTACAAGTCAACAAAAGAAGGATGGGATGCTGAGGGTGAGGTAGTTGTGAGGTTTGCCTTTCAGAGGGATGTTGTGTGGTTGTATGCAAAGATACATTGTGTGCCTGTGTGGTGGTATGATGTGGGTTGATGGCTTCATGACTGTGCCTATACGCCTCAGGTGGGCCATGGGGAAAAGCAGGAACATTTTCTGAATGGCTGTAGACTCTTGCTCTGCGATGGTAAAAAGGCCCTTGGTGTGTGGTCCTTGCTGAAAAGATTCACCTTGCCCATACACATCATAAAAGCTTGTTTGTGGCCCATGGTGGTACCGGTCACTTACAATATGTGATGGCGCAGATGATGGAGGCATTTGTGGGTAGGTATATGTAGGCCTTGATGTGTGTTGTACATGTAGCTGATGATGTTCCTGGTAATGTGCTGGCTCTATGTTTGTTGTATGACCTCTGTCAATAGGATGAGTAATGTTTGTAGTGTGGAGTGTATGAGTCTGTTGAGCAGTGGATGTTTGCGGATATACTGAGGCTGGTGGTAATGGTAGTGGTGTTGACTCAGTGCTAGTGGAGATTTGGGATAGAATTTGATCTTGGTACCTTCTTTGAATACAATCAAAGATGGCTTGGGGGTTATTTGGTGGTATGGCTGAAGTGATAAGTTGTAAGATGGCAGTTTTAGTGGGAAGACGTAAGTGTGTGGGTATTTGGCGCAGGTGCTGTGCCAAACTCCTACCAAATGCTTCCTCACCATCATTACAGATGCGCATTGGATGTAGTCAAGCACGCGACTATCAACCTGTCGTCTTATAAGTTGACTTTGCTGTTCTCTCCTTCGTCTTAATCTCCGCGGAATAGTAGTGGCTTGGGGGGAGTTATCAAGAGGCAGGGTTGGGCTGCTGCTTCTTGCGTGCTCCTCTTGGTTCGTGGGATGTTGAGCTTGTGAACCAACACTTTGAAGTTGTTCGTGAGATGGTCCTGGAGCATCCTCCCCTGCTGTTCCTGCTTCTTCATTTTGTGACTGTGGGCGATCCGCCTCAGAGGGTGGCTCACGTTCCTCTAAGTTGGATTCCGTTCTACAAAGCAGACACAGATTATTTGTGTATGGTCCAAAGGATTTTTCTATATTTAAAATTGTTAGCAAAACACTTTTACTTACGGTCTTAAATCCATGACTGGAGCCAAAAAAATTCAGGCGGCTCATATATATATATATATATATATATATATATATGGCCTTTTTTTGGATGCTGCAGACCCACTTTTGTACGATTCTGTCGTTCCCTCCTATATGTATCCCGACAGCTTCGCCATCTGCGTTGCACATCACTCACTTTAATGTAAGGGAAAAAAAATATTACCAGCTAAATATGTATGTCCACAAAAATTGCATACAACGACGCCATATAATATAAAATAAAACATTTTTTTTTTTTTTTTAACGTCCTCAATTTTAGAGGCTAAAAACATTGTCCTGCCAGTAAGGTGAAAATACTAGAATGTGAAAATGTTACACATCATAAAAGGGCCTTGTTTAACAATAACAGAAACAGCAAAAGTTACAAGACAATGTTGTTAAAAAAAATATAAAAAACAAAAAATTTAAAGCCAACAGTCTGGTAACAACTAGAGAGGGCCAACAATAAAACATACATGAGTAGGCGCATGTTGAAAGGGTGTATTGTTGAAATGTATTTTATACGTTTTATGTGAAAAATCAAACATTATGAATTTAAGATATCACATGAAAATGTTTTTTTGTTTTTTTAAATAACATATAATTGCCCACCAAAGCAAGGTTGTTTGAAATAAACATTTAGGAAATTTTAGTAAGAAAACATAAACTTACTCATTCCCAGCTGCACAGCAGGAGCACTTTCCGCATAATTTTCAAACAATTGGCGACATATATATGTCCACGATGCATCCCGCAAACTTCGGTTTTGATAGTTGTGGTCTCTAGGATCACACAGCTCAGGTCTTTCTTGGACTAGCACCAACAGCATCTCCACATTTATTGATCGGGACATGGCGACATTAGTTGAAAAGTTAAATCCGTGGAGGTGTGTCTAATGCAAGGCTTTCTGGGACTGGTTTTTGTACCATCCCTCTAGACACTTCCCCGTTTGTCACTTCCTGTGTAGGTTCTTTTTTTATTTCCTACAAGTTTTGAGGTCTAGTTTTGCCAAAAAAACACACAGAAAACGGATTGTGCGTTTTCTGTGCGTTTTTTTATCGCATCCATTGACTTGCATTAGCGATTATCATGCCAATATCACTACAAATCGCAGCATGTTGCGATTTTTTTCTCAGGGCTCATACTCACTTGCGCCGAAAACGGATGATTTTCAGCCGATAAAAAATCTGATTCAAATCGGACCAATGTTATTCAATAGGTGACATCTCATTTGCGATTTTTTTCTCAGCCGAAATCGGTGTGAGAAAAAAAATCGCAACATGCTGCTATTTGACGCGATTTTGGCATGATAATTGCTAATGCAATAGATGGTGCTATAAAAAATCGCATGCAAATTGCATGACAATTGCACATAATCGGACCATCCTGAAAACTGACCGTTTTTTTTTTCCAGCAAGTGAGTATGAGCCCTCACACCGATTTCGGCTGAGAAAAAAAATCGCAAATGAGATGTCACCTATTGAATAACATTGGTCCGATTTGAATCCGATATTTTATCGGCTGAAAATCATCCGTTTTCGGCTCAAGTGAGTATGAGCCCTCAGTCCGATTTCAGCTGAGAAAAAAAACCACAGATGAGATGTAACCTTTTGAATAACATTGGTCTGAGTGCAATCTTATTTTTTTAATTGGATTGCACTCGTCCATTTTTCTCGCAAATGAGTATGAGCCCTATATATAACTCTCAATAGTGCCTAGCTTTTATGAGTCTAGGAGTACCAATACATGACAATTTGCACAGAATGTGTATGAGACCCTCCTTTATGTCTAATACAGGGTGTATCTGAGTCCCTTATTTTTGGCTGTTCTTGCTTCCTTCATAAATTACACTGAAATTTCCTATTTTTTTAGTAAAAAAAAAATTTGGTTTACCTATAGATTTTTTTAAACATTCCTATTAAATTTTGCCTTATATACAAGTCATTATACAGGAAAAAAGTTTCTAGTTTTCTTTGTCCTGTAAAATGCAATTTCTCTTGGGTTTGGAATGTTTTTAGTTACATATCAAAAACTGACCGGCACATCCAAACATAGATCTAATGTGAACAGGTGCTAAAACCTAGAGTCACCAACTCATACACATTCAAGAATATTCTGGAATGTTTTTAGTGTCATTCCTTAAAGTGGAGTAAAACTGTGACACTATTGTTCTCAGCAGCAATCTGGGAGTCAGAGATGCTTCCAGGGGTTTTCCACATGCTGTTCTCCTTCCATTTAGCACTTTTCCCATTCATTTGAACATTTTCACTGCCTCTTTGTAGGGTCTGCTGGAAAAAAAGAATGGCTTTCCCATCATCTTCCATTATACTCGTTACTCGAAATGAGCATGCAGGTGTTAGGAATTGCTCAGTTTGAGCAACGAGCACCCGAGCATTTTAGTGCAGGGTTCCCCAACTCCAGTCCTCAAGGCCCACCAACAGGTCATGTTTTCAGGATTTCCTTAGTATTGCCCAGGTGATAAATTGCATCACCTGGGCAATACAAAGGAAATCCTAAAAACATGACCTATTGGTGGGTGAGGAATGGAGTTGTGGAACACTGTTTTAGTGCTCGCTCATCCCTAGTAAATATCATTTCCTTTTTGCTATGTTTATAATTGATTCCTACTACTACTGCAAATAACAATGTGTAGAGAGGACAAACCTAAAAGAAGTCAAAATGCTCTAAAAACATGTCTGTTGATGCATATTCCTGCAGATGGTATAATGTTGAATCTATTCTAAAATATGTATTCAAAAACACATACAAAAACCTCCGATTGAAAGTTCATTGCATAGTATAGTATGCTTTATACACAGGGGCCACATATCACTGGTGCAACCTGTGCAGGTGCACAGGGGCACAAGAGGGCCCTTTCCACCTCTAAAAAGTGAAATTGTGCATTATAATCAGCTATTGGACTGCAAGTGGCCCACTTACTGTTCTTAGATAGGGGCCTTTTCCGTTATGTGTCCGCCAATGCTTATACGTGCAGGGCTGCCACTAGAAATTTCGGGGCCCATACTGGCAAAATTTTCGGTGCCCCCTTGAGACTCTGCCCAGGCTCCACCCCAGCCCCGCCTCCACCCCTCGAACTGTCCATAGTCCCACCGCTCTCTCTTGGAAAACTCCACTTCTCACCTATCACTCATTAACAGTTCCTATCACCAGATCACAACATATAGCAGCAGCTCTTGTTTTGGTCAAAAGATTTTTTAAGCCGTCACCATAACACGGTAGACACTTTTGGCGGGGCCTACTCTACTGTCACCTATTAATATTTGTTAAAATATCCAATACAATTTAGGTATATTTTTATTTATTTTTCAATTTTTAAAATAACCAATAATATCACATACAAGGAACAAATACCGCTACACCATGTCCAGACCATATATTACCACCACAGTGATCGAATAAATACACATACAAGGGACAAATACCGCAACACCATGTCCAGACCACATATTACCACCACATAGTGACTGAATACTACAATACTGATCAGTAATAAAAAAAAACACAATACTATCACCATAAGTGCCATTATACACAGGAGATCTGTACTTAGTATGCAGTGTCTGTGTACAGGTAATACAATGATCACTGGTGATATTATAACAGGAGCTCTGTATATAGTGTCAGTGTACAGGTAATACAGTGATCACTGGTGACATTGCACGCAGGAGCTCTGTATATAGTATACGTGTATAGTGTCAGTGTACAGGTACTTATTGACTCACCAGTGACATCTAGGTAAAGTCCTTCATCTTTGTTTTTCATCTTTCATCCAGCACAGATCGCCATCACTTCTTCCAGCCAGGCTCGTTCTGCAGGAAATAACACAGTTATCTGAGCACCACTTGCAGAACACATTACTTAATTTTTCCCAACTTTTTACATTACCCACATGAAGAAAAAAAGCGACATAGTGTCACTCTAAACCCCATTTAAAACAGTATCCTCAAAAAATAAAATAAATACATCACTGCAGTAATAATATCCCTTGATTAGCCCCTATGTAAAATATCCCCCATCCTGGCCCCGTGTGTCACATTCCTGACTCCAGCCATATGTTCTCCCACCCTGCCCTCATGAAATCATTCTGCCCATATGATCTCCCCATCCTGCCCCATCTGTCTCCATCATATCCATCCTGCCCCATCTGTCTCCAATCCTGCCCCCAGTGTCTCAATCATGCCCCCATGTCTTTCATCCTGCCCCGTGTCTCCAATCATGCCCCGTATCTCCATTCTGCCTGTGTCTCCAATCCTGCCCCCAGTGTCTCCAATCCTGCCCCCGTATCTCCAATCAGCCCCCAGTGTCTCCAATCCTGCCCCTGTGTCTCCAATCCTGCCCCAGTGTCTCCAGTCATGCCCCAGTGTCTCCAGTCATATCCCCTGTGTCTCAAAGTCATGCCCCTGTATGTCCAATCATGCCCCCGTGTCCAGCATTCTGCCCCCTGTGTCTCCAATCATGCCCCGTATCTCCATTCTGCCCCTATGGCTCATTCTGCCCGTATCTCCATTCTGCCCCTGTGTCTCACATTCTGACCCATGTCCAGCATTCTGCCCCCGTGTCCAGCATTCTGCCCCCTGTGTCCAGCATTCTGCCCCCTGTGTCCAGCTTTATGCCCGTGTACAGCATTCTTCCCCCCATTTCTGCAGTCATGTCCCCAGTGTCTCAAGTCATGCCCCCTGTATTTTCCAATCATGCCCCCCGTTGTCCAGCATTCTGCCCCCTGTGTCTCCAATCATGCCCGTATCTCCATTCTGCCCCTATGGTCCATTCTGCCCCGTATTCCATTCTGCCCCTGTGTCCAGCATTCTGCCCGTGTCCAGCATTCTGTCCCAATGTCCAGCATTCTGCCCCCCCCGTGTCAGCATTCTGCCCCCCATGTCCAGCATTTCTGCCCCCCCCCGTGTCAGTATTCTGTCCCCGTGTCTCACACTCTGCCCCGTGTCTCAGTCTGCCCCGGGCCCCCCGGATCGCCGCTCTCAATAAAAAAAACAAAAAAAACAAAAAAAACAGTTTTTCTTACCTGGCCGCGCTCCTGCGGTGAAGCTCCCTCCATGCAGCTGAAGCGCGCACTCGCCGGCGACTGACAATGACGTCAGACGTGTGATGTGTGTGCAGTGATGGCTGGCAGCTGGTAAACTATTGCTGTGTAGAAAGCCGGTGGCTTTGTGTATCGCATATATTTGCAATGAATTTGCTTCCTAAGATGCACATTTAGATGAAAATGCGGACCAGTGAACCGGATTGCGGCACCGCTTCCTGATGGTTCAGGCAACTGCTGCTATTTTTACAAGCAGTGTAACTGAACCGGTGAGTGCCCCTGAATCCACCACTGCAACTAGTGTCCCAGCAGGGTATGTTCCACGGTCAGTAAGCGCTGCGGGTTGAACGCTGCGTACATCCGCAACGTCCAGATGTTACGCATAGTGGATGGGATTTCAAGAAATCCCATGACCATATGCGTGCTCCGGCACCCGGCTTCCTGCCGAGATGGAATGTGGCGCGTCTTTCCAGACCGCAGCATGTCTATTTATCTTTCGGAGACACGAGTCTCCGCAAGATAAATATCACCAGTGCAATGTATAGGATGCAGTGATTCCGCATGGTTCAATGTACACTGCGGAATCACCTGCGTTCAGAAGCCGGCGCACTTTAGATGGATGCGGACATGTGCTGCGTCCAAAGCGCTGCCGGTTATGACCGAGGGAACCCATATATCTGTCTATCTATATCTATCTATATCATCTTCTCACCTGTGCCTTGCCTCTCTCTTGTGTTTTCTGTCTTCTTACTTCTTTATCTTTTCTCTCTCCCACTCTTGTTTTCTTCCTTTTTTGCCTCCTTCCCCTGTTGTCTGTGGCTCCACCCCTGACATTTAGCCCAACCCCCCTGGTTCTCCACAGTCTGCAAACTGTGACCGTGCTGGAGGGGAGGGATCCTATGCTCTGCACTGGCTCTCCTGCTGACTACAGGCGGAGGCGGGGGCGGTCTGGTGAGTAGGGTCACTCACAGCGTGTGTGACTGTGTTCCCTGCTACACTGCAGCTGGCAACTCTCTGCACGGCCGCGGCACCACCGCACTCTGCTCCTCACTATGCAGAGAGGGAAGCGCAGAGAACGAGTGCGCGTGGCAGCGATGATACCCGGCGTTCCAGCACGCAGTTTAGTACCAGGTGAGCAGAAGTGAGGGCCGCTGGGGGCCCTCTCTGTTTCACCAGGCCCCATACGCCAGTAAGGGCAGTAATGCCTGATAGCAGCCCTGTATACGTGTGTTAATGCCAGAATAGCGTTCTCTCAATAACTCTACCCTCTCAACTGTATGGTTTCTCCAAGAATGTAATAAGTGGCCACTGTCATGTAATTCAAATGTCAACCCATCCTAGTCATGTGTCGGGGACCGACTGCAGTCTGAAGAAAAACAGCTTTAGAGACTTGTGTTTCAAGTGACAGGAGCCAGTATCGTAAACACAGGGTACTTCATGAGTCATGGAAAAGTGTGAGACAAGTATAAAAATAATGAGGAAAATGGGAAAAACGGTCTTAGAAGCGCAGGAAAGAGACTCAGACGAGAGATGGGTTTAAACCACAAGCGTTTTCGCGGAGGATCGTCTTCATCAGGTGGATGTTTATAATGAATAAGGGATGGGGTATTTAAATGGGAAGCAGCATTCACAACAGTCAAAACAGTCAAATGTGAGGGTATGTGCAACATTGCGGAATCTGCTGCGGATCCGCAGCGGATTGCCGCTGCAGATCCGTGCAGAACTGCAAGTGTGTACAAACCTTTTTTAAAGGAAAATCAAAAAAGGAGTGCACATGCTGCGGGTTTTTCCGCGGGATTTTTGCGGATTTTAAATCCACAGCTGTCACTTTCATTTGTGCAGTTCGCGCGTTGTGAAACCTGCTCTTTATAGGAATCCGAGGTTCAAACGCAGGGGAAATCCGCCAAAAAAACCGCGGAAAACCGCACTAAATCCGAGGTCATTTTACCTGCGGATTTAGCAAATCTGTGCGGAAAATTCCACAGCGATTTGAAACGTGTGCTTTACCCTTATAATGATAGTAATGTTACAACAAGGTGAATCTTATTTTAATCAAAAAGGGTTTTAAAAAAAAACCATAAAAAAAAAGCAGGGTTTTAAACCCTTTTTTTTAAATGTATAAATAAAATTGCCAAAAAAAAGCAATAAAACATATAAATAAAAATATATATAAAATTATTAAAGGTTAGTTGACAATTTAAAAAAAACCAATAAATTGTGATAAAAGATGTAAACAAAAAAACACAGAATAAAAACGCCTAAGGGCTCATACACTGGCTGGAAAAAAATCGGTCGTTTTTGGCGGAAAAAAAAACGGTAGTTCTAGTAAAATGTCATGCGATTTGCTGCGATTTTAAAAACGCCCATGGTTTTTTCTCTGTATGCAATGCGATTTTAACATGAAGGGTTTTTCATAGAGCAGTTATTTATGTAAAAAGTATGAAAAATCAATTTAAAAAAAAATGTACACAAAAATTAAAATAATTTAATAATATTATATATATAATATATAAAATTTTTTCTAGCTGTAGAAACCCGGCTTCGCCCGGTTAATTAATAATGCTGTTAGCGTAACAAAATAGACTATGTTAACAAAATTTTATTTGCACATAAAATGACAAACCAAAAGTGGGGGGTTAAAATTTCCATTCAACACATAGCCTATGATGCTCTGGGGTTGAGATGTGGGGGGCATGCAAAATTTCATGCTCGTAGTACACGGTGGGATTCCTATCGGGCCAAATTATTTGCCGATTTGGAATGGCGCGGGGGTTAAAATTTCGACTCAAAAACTAGCCTTGACGCCCCGGGGTCGGACGTGGGGTGTGCAAAATTTATGCCCGTAAATTTCAATTCCTAGCGGACATAACACAACATTCGCTTTTCCCCATTTGTAGATAGGCCAAAATTGTTTGGCGATTTGGAACGGGGGGGGGGTTAAAATTTCCATTCAACAATTTGCCTTGTGCCTGGGGTTGAATGTGCGGGCATCAAATTTATGCCCGTAAGTACAACGGTGCAGTTCCCATCCCGGGCCAAAATTATTTGCCGTTTGAATGGGGGGGTTTAAAATTTGACTCAAAACCTAGCTATGACGCTCCCGGGTCGAGACGTGCGGGTGTGCAAAATTTAATGCCCGTAAATGCAGTTCCTATGGGAATACACACAAGATTCAGTTTTCCCCTTATGTAGATGGGCCCAAAATTGTTTGGGATTGGAACGGCGGGGTTAAAATTTTGATTCAAAACATAGCCTGGGACGTTTGGGGGGTCGAGACATGGGGCGTAAAATTTTTTTTTTGCCAAAAGGCGACGGGCGGATTAAATCCCGGCAAACATACCCACATAATACACAAAAATAATTAGTTTAAATTTTAGAAATATATAAAAATTTTTATATATTTTTTAAAATTAAAAATTAAAAGGTAACACTTTACTAGTAAATCCCCGAAATTCATCCCGGTTAAACTGTAAAAACCTGACAGCTTTAATAAAATAAAACAATACTATACAAAATAAAATAATTTTTAAATTATATCTAATTTTAAAAATTTTTAATAGATATTATATATGTTTTTGAAAATTTTTTTTATATTTATATATATACAATATTATTTCATACCCTTCTAATATAAAAAACCCGCTAATTAATTTTCCCGGTTTTTGGGAAAATCACAGAAGCCGACAGAAAGATATTTTGTTTACACCATTAAACCCCATGTCATTTCATGTATTTTGATATGGGTTTTACTTACAATTAATAAGTTATGTGTGCAAAATTAGACATGTGGGGTTAATTAAGGTTTAAAATCGTTGAAAAAAATGTGGGGCCGCTGTTTTTCTCCACCAGACAGAAAAAGCGGAGTGGGGGAGAAAAATAGCCTAGGGGGGTTACATTTTTTTGCCCCCCCCGGCTATTCATCCCCCCCAGCCCCCGCAAAAAGGGGAAAAATTTTAAAATTAGTTTCCCCCCTTTTGGCATTTGCCCGTCCACCCCTTGCCCTGAGTGGGGCGAAGGGGGTTAAAAGGGGTTAAACCCCCCTTAAATTGAAAGGTCATTTAAAAGTAGGTTAAAATTGGAGCTGTCAATTAGACAACTATAATTTTTAACCCCTTTAAAAAGTAAATAAAAAAAAAACACCTTTAAAAAAATAATTTTAATGAATAAAAAAACATTTTTTACCACTTTTTTTTACTCAAAAACCTCGAACCCCCTTTTCCCCAAAAAAAGAAAAAAAAAAAAACAAATTTTTTTCCCTTCCTCACTGTCAGTCCCACCTGAAAACCTTAAAAAAGGGTTAATAGCTTTGACCCCCCGCAGCGCAAGTATCTCACTGGCGAGCGAATCAGCGTTGAAGGGAGAGGGGAGTAGTTTTTTTTTTTGCAAGGCCATTTTCAGTATGGGGAAAATGTGGGGTTTATCTGTTTGCAACAGTTATGGGGAAAAATTCGTTGGGTCTGTGGGGCTTTTATACTTATGCGCAGTATATAGGGCCCTTATAAGTATGCGAGTTATGGGGCCTTATTCGTAGGGCTTTTGGGGCTATTATACAAAACAGAAGTTAGGGGCCATTCAGTATCAGCAGTATATGGGCCATTTTCAGTTTTGAGCATCATGTGGTGCTATTTTACTGTAGCAGCATATATGGGGCCAAAACAGTAGCAGCGTATATGGGGCCATTTTCATATGGAGCAGAGGGGGCATTTTACAGTAGCAGCAGATTGGGGCCTTTTTTTAGTCTGAGATCATGGTGCTTTTACTGTTGCAGCAGTATATGGGGCCTTAAAATTGCAGCATTTGGGGCCATTTTTTGTATTTTGCATCATGTGGTGTATTATACTGTATGCAGATTTATGGGGGCCAAATACAGTTGGCAGTTTGGGGGGCCTTTTCGTATGGAGCTCTTTGGGGGGATTATAAAATTTTCGCAGTATATGGGGCCCCTTTTTCAGTATTGAGCATATGTGGTGCAAAAAAATTTTTTTGCCAGTATTGGGGGCCCTTATCATTGCAGCAGTATATGGGGGGCCTTATTCTATGGACACATGTGGGGTATTATCTGTTTGCAGCGTATATGGGGCAATGTTCGTATGGAGTATGTGGGGCATTTTTCTGTAGCGCGTAAAAGGGGCCCTTAACGTATGGAGCTATGTGGGGCTATTAATGATGCGCGTATATGGGCCCCTTTATTTAGATGGAGCCCAAGTGGGGGGTTTACTTTTGCAGCAGTTTAAGGGGGCCTTATACAGTATGCAGCGTATATGGGGCCATTATTAGTATGGAGCTATTTTGGGGCTTTAACTTATGCCCAAAAATTTTGGGGATTTTCAGTATTAGCTCATGTGGTGCATTATACAGTACGCAGTATATGGGGCCATTAACAGTATGCGCAGTATATGGGGCCCCTTTTGTTGGGGATCTGTGGGGCTATTAAATTTTTTGCGCATAATGGGGCAAAAATTTTTGTATGGAGCTTGGGGCTATTATTGTATGCAGCGTTTTTTTGGGCCATTTTTACAAAAATGCAGCAGTAAGGGGCCATTTTCTTTGGGCATCATGTGGGGCTATTATACGTTGAAGTATTTTTGGGGCCTTATTCGTTTGGGCTCAGTTGGGGCTATTTACTTATGCACAGTTTTTGGGCCTTATACAGATGCAGAGTAATGGGGCCCCCTTTTTTAGTTGGGCTAAAATTTTGGGGCATTATATGTAAGAGGTTTTGGGGGCCTTATTCAGTATGGGGGCATCTTTTTGGGGTTTATAGTATGAGAAGTAATGGGGCCTTATTCAGATGGAGCATCATATGGGGCCTTTACTGATGCATCATTATGTGGGGCCATTTTCGTATGGAGATCATGGGGGCCCCTTTATGTAGAGCATTATGGGCCATTATTCAGTAGTTTTTTCTTTCCCTTTCTTCTCTTTTTTTTTTTTTTCTTTTCTTTCTTTCCCCTCTTTTTTTCTTCTTGTTCTTTCTTTCTCTTTTTTCCTCTCTGTTCTTTCTTCTTGTTCTTTTTTCTTTCTTTTCTTTTACTTATCTTTTGTCTTTCTTCTCCTCTTGTTCTTTCTGTTTTTTATTTCTTTTCCTTCTCTGTTCTTTTTTTTTCCCTCTTTCTTTCTCTATCTCTTGTTTTTTCTTTCTCTCTTTGTTTTTTTTTCCCCCCTTTTTTTTTTTTCTCTTGTTTTTTTTTCTGTCCCCCTTTTTTTTTTCTGTTCTTTCTTTCTCTCTTTTTCTTTCCGTCTTTTTTTTTTCTCTCTCTGTTCTTTTTCTTCGTTCTTTCTTTTCCCTTTCTTTTTTATTTATTTCTCTCTCTACTTTCTCTGTTCTTTTTTGCTTTCCCCTCTTTATCTTTCCTTTTTGTTTTTTGTTTTTCCCCTGTCCTTTTTTTACTTCCCGTGTGCCCTATACCGCACTGTGCCCTCGTCCCCGTCGGTGATCCCCGTGTAAAGGGGGTGTGGCGGGGGTGGACTGGGGTTTTTTGGTTGTAAAAAGGGGTGGTGGGGGGGCCCCAAAATTTTTTCCCGGGGCTGTGGCGCCCCACCTTTCCTCCTCGAATTGGGGGCGCCGTTTTGCAGTTCGCCCCAGGCAGACAGAGGCTGGGTTCCCCCCGGTAAACTGCGTGCCACAAAAACTCCGAATGAATGGTTTTCCCCCGCCGCAGGAGAGGTGTGATTATGAATGAAGCTTTTTTTATTGGTCCCCTTTACTTTAGGCAGGTCACTAAAAGTGAAAGGGCAAAAATAAATTTAAGTCCACTAAAATAATCCTTCCTTTCGTGGGAGGGACTTTTCATGGGGGGGGGAAAAGCTCAGCAGAAAAATTAGCCCTGCGTGACCCTTTTAAACCCCCTTTTGTGGATTCAGGTGGGCTGTGTGCATGGTTTTGGAAGTTTTTAATTTTCTTTTTTTTTTTTTTTTTTTAAGGGAAATGGTTTAGCGGGAAAAAAAATATGGTCAAAATGTTTGATTATTTATTAAACTTTTTTTATTAAAGTGGGGTTTGATTTTCTTTATACAAAAGGATTAAAAATTTTTATAGTTGTTAATTGACAGCTTCAATTTTAACCGGGGTTAAGCACCTTTCAACCGCTAAAGGGCAAGGGAATAGACGGCAAAGTACCAGAAAGGGCTAATCTAATTGAGATTTGCCCCCTTTTGGGGGTTGGGGCAAGTATAGCAGGGGGGGCACAAAAAAGTACCTCCCAGGCTTTATTACTGCCCCCACTCGCTGCTTGTTTTGGGGGGAAAAAACCGGGAGCCCCCCCTTTTTTTTCAACGAATTTACCCTTTTTTTAACCCCCACATGTCTGAAAAATTTTCCCAAATTTGTAATTGTAAGTTAACCCCCCAAAAACCCCCAAAGGGGGTTTTCACGTTAAAAACCCCAATTTTTACAATTTTGACCAGTCTCTTTTTTGGGGTTTTAACTCTGGGGAACGCTTCAACGGTCTTTTTTGGAATCTGAGATTGTTTTCTCGTGCTATTTTTACTTCAGTTGTGGAAAAAATTTTTCCTTATAACTTGCGTTTATTTTTTAAAAAAAAAACAAATATGGCGAAAATTTTGAAAAAATTTTTCAATTTTCAAACTTTGAATTTTTATTCCCTTAAAAAGAGAAATATGTCACCAAATAGTTAATAAATAACATTTCCCCATGTTTAAAATTTCATCAGACAATTTTGGAACCAAAAATTTTTTTTTCTTAGGAAATTTAAAGGGTTAAAAGTTGACCCGATTTCCATTTTTTAAAAAAAATTTTTTAAAACCCCTTTTTTTTTGGGCCACCTCATATTTTTTTGTCACTTTAGGGGTCTAAAGCAGAAAATACCAAAAGTGACACCCTTCTAAAAACTGCACCCCCCAAAAGGATCAAAACTTTTTAAAAAATTTATTAACCCCCTTAGGTGCTTACAGGGTGAGCAATGTGGAAGGAAAAAATAAATATTTAACTTTTTGCCACAAAAATGATTATTTCAAAAATTTTTTTATTTTCACAAGGGTTAAAAAAAGCAATGGACAAAAAAATTGTTGTTCAATTTTTTGGTACGCCAATAGCCAATATGTGGGGGGAAAAACCCGTTTGGGCACAGGCGAGTTGTAAGGAAGGAGGCGCCCCTTTTTCTTTTTAAACTAAAAAATTTGGTGGAATTTTGATTGGCGCCATGTGTGTTTTGGGGGGTGATGGCCTAAACAGTGGGAAAACCCCCCAAAGTGACAATTTTTGGGAAAAAACCCCTAAGGAATTTCTGATCTGTTGTGGAATTGACCCCAAAGGGGTTTACAAAAATTTATAAGCCCCGGGTCAAAAAAAAAAAAAAAATTTTCCCCAAAAATTATTTTTGTCCAAATTTTTGATTTTTCCCCCAAGGAAAAGGACCCCAAAAGTTGTTTCCAATTTGTCCTGAGTCCTGAACCCTAGTGGGGGGGGGGAAACTGGTTTGGGCCCCGAAGGGCTTGGAAAGGAAAAAAAACGTTTTGAAATGCAGACGTTGGGGGGGGGCTTTCCCGTTTTCAGTCCCCAGTGTGCCTAAACGTGGAAACCCCCCCAAGTGACCATTTTGGAAATTGACCCCCTAAGTAGCTTATTATCTTTGGTGACATTTAAACCCCCCAATGTTCAAAAAAAATTTTATTGCCGAGATAAAAATAAAAAATTTTTTTTCCCCCAAAAATTATTTTTTTGCACTCATTTTTTTTTTTCCAAGAGTAAAAGGGAAAAAATTGGCCCAAAATTTGATGTAAATTTTTCCTGAGTCGTTTTTTCCCCAGTGGGGGGAACCATTTTTTGGGGGAAGCAGATGGAAAAGGAAGGAGCCTTTTGTTTTTCCAAACAAAATTGGCTGGCTTGAGATTGGCGCCTGTTGCATTTGGAGACCCCCTGATGTAAAAAAAGGGAAACCCCCCCAAGTGCCCCCTTTTGGGGGAAATACCCCCAAGGAACTTATTTTTAAAACTTTGGGAGCAATTTGAACCCCAAATGCTTAAAAATTTTTTAAGTAGACGAAAAAATTAAAAAATCATTTTTTTTCCCCAAAAAAAGATTTTTCCCCCCCCAATTTTTTTTTCCCCAAAAAGGGCCCAAGCTCCAAAAGTTTTGGCAATTTGTCCCCGGTAGCTGAACCCCCCAGGGGGGAAACCACGTTTGGGCTGGAGAGTTTTAAGGGGGAAAGGGGCGCCGTTTACTTTTTTTAAAAAGAATTTTGGTGGAGCCATGTGGGTTTGGAGAGTCCCCATCTGCAAAAAGGAAACCCCCAAAAGAACCATTTGGAATAGACCCCCCCCGGAATTTCTAGTGTGTGGTGAGGGCCTTTGAACCCCGAAGTGTTCACGAAGTTTTAAAAGTAAGCGTAAAAAAAATCTTTTTTTTTTTTTTTTTACAAAAAAATTTTTCGTCCCCAAATTTTTTTTCACAAGGGTAACAGGGAAATTGGCCCCAAAAAGTTTTGTCCATTTGTCCCCGGGACGCTGATACCCAATTTTGGGATAAAAAAAACTGTTGGGGGGACGCGGGGGGGCGAAAGGGGGAATTGTGAGTTTTGGATTGCGATTTGTGGAAGGTTGGGGGGTAAGTCGCATTTGGGGCCCCTGATGGTAAACGTGGAAACCCCCCAAAATGACCCCTTTTGGAAAATAGATCCCCCAAAGGAAAATTAAGAGTTGGTGGCACTTTGAAACCCCAAGTGCTTCACAATTTTTTAATACAGCCGTAAAAAAAAAAATCATTTTTTTTTACAAAAAGATATTTTTGCCCCCAAATTTTTTTTTCACAAGGGAAAAAAATTGGACCCCCAAAAAAATTTTAAAATTTTCAGTACGGTACCCAAAAAAGGGGTAAACTACTGTATTGGGGGGCAAAAGGGGTCGAAAGGGAATAGGCGTTTTGGATTGCAACTTGTGGAATGGTCTGGGGGCGTCAATGCATTTGGGGCCCCATGCCCCCTAAAAGTGGAAAACCCCCCCCCCAAAAACCCCTTTTTGGAAAATAGACCCCAAGGCTTATTAGATGTTGGTGGGACTTTAACCCCGAATTTTCACGAATTTATAAGTATAGCCTTAAAAAAAAAATCTTTTTTTTTTTTTTACAAAAATGATTTTTTGCCCCCAATTTTTATTTTTCCCGGGTAACGGAGAAATTGGCCCCCAAATTTTTTTTTCCAATTTTATGATCGCTGACCCCCAATATGTGGGGGAAAAAAACGTAGGGTCACTTTTTTTGGGGGGAAAAGGGGTAGTGCGTTTTTTGGTTGAAATTTGATGGAAGGTTGGGGGCAGTCCTTTTGGGGCCCCGAGCGCCAAAGTGGGGGAAAACCCCCCCAAAAGGCCCCCCTTTTTGGAAAATAGACCCCACAAGGAACTTACTAGATGTGGGGAGCGCTATGAAACCCAAGTGCTTACAGAATTTATAAGTACAGTTTAAAAAAAAAAAAATTTTTTTTAAAAAAAAAAAAGATTTTCACCCCCCTTTTTTTTTTTTCCCCCAAAGGGTAAAGAAGAAATAGGACCCCAAAATTCACATAATCTTGGGGGGAGATCCCCATACCCCTAGTGGGGGTTTTAAAACTGTTTGGGGGGGATGGCAAAATCAGAAGTGAAGGACACCGTTTGATTTTTCAAGGAAAGGTGGAATTGGATCGACCCATGTCACTTTGGAGAAAACCCCATGTGCCTAAAAAAACGGAAAAAACCCCCCCTTCTAAAAAAACCAAAACCCAAAAACACCCCTAACCCTAGACGCAAAAACCCCACCAAAAATAACCCTAACACCCCATTCCTAACCAACCCTAACCCAAAAGGGCCGGCGTCACCCCGGGAAAAAACGGGGGACTGAATGCGATGAAAAATTTTGCTCTCCCCATTTAATCTATGGAGTTGCTCCCAGATCCTTTTTTTTTGGTCCGTTTTAAACGTCGTGAGCAATCGCAGCATGCGCGGTTTTTACCGATTTGGGTCGACAAAGCCATGCAAGTCTTTGGGGAATGATGAAAAAACGGATTACAAAGGCTGCATGTGTGACTTGCGATGAAATGCATCGGTGCCTTTTTAAAAGGGGAATTCACCCCCCGGTTACTGTAAAAAAACACAGCTTTAAAAAAGAAGAAAGAAAGATAAAACTTAAAACTTTAAAATTTTATATATAATTTTTTTTTAAAATTTTATTTAATTGTGACATTATTTTATAAAATTTTATTTTAGACCTCACTACTGAATACCGCAAATTAATTGCCGGGGGTTTTGTGAAATCACAGAAGCCGACATGAAATGATACATTGTTTCCACACAGTTAACCATGTCATTTCCTGTATTTTGATATTTGTTTAGAACTTACAATTACATGAGTGTATTTGTGCTAAATTTCAGACATGTAGGGGTTAATTAAAGGTGTAAATTCGTTGACAAAAAAATGCGTGGGCTCCCGCTGTATTTTCTCCACCAGACAGACAAAGCAAGCGAGTGGGGCAGATAATAATAGCCTAGGGAGGGTACTTTTTTTTGTGCCCCCCCTGGCTACTAACATCTGCCCCCAGACACCCCAGAAAGGGCAAATCTATAATTAGATTCGCCCTTTCTGGCACTTTGCCCGTCTATTCCCATTGCCCTGTAGCGGTGGCGAATGGGTTAATAATCTTACCTTAATGTCACCTTAGTATTGAAAGGTGACCTTAAGGCAGGTTAATAATTGAGAGCTGTCAATTAGACAACTATCAATTATTAATCCTATTGAAGTAAATTAAAAAAACACAGACACATTAATAAAAATTAATTTTAATGAAATAAAAACACATTTTTTTACCATCTTTTATTTTACACTTAATCCGTGCGAAGCCATTGATCTCCTAAAATAAAGAAAAAAAAATAAAACAACATTATTCTTACCTATTCCGCCGATCTGTCACGTCCCACGCTGTAATCCTTCACAAAGGGTTAACTAGCTTTGAGCAAGCAGTGCAAGTAATCCTGCATGCTCAGCTCAAAGCTCCTGAATGAATAAGTTCCTCTCCTGGCGACAGGAGAGGATGTGTTTAATGAATGAAGCTTAATTGATTGTGTCCACTTTCCCTTTAGGTCAGGTTACTAAAGTTAAATTGCCAATAAATCAATTAAGCTCCATTCATGAATCACTTCCTCTACTTTCTGTGGTAGAGGAACTTATTCATTCAGGGGGTTACAGCTAGGAGACAGAATTATCTCTCTGCTAACTGTAACCTGTTAACCCTTTCTGATGGATTACAGCGTGGGACCTGAGTGTACATCGGATTGGTAAGTATGATTTTGCTTTTTTATTTTATTTTCATTACAGGAAATGGTTTTAGCAGGAAAATAAAATATTGTCAAAAACTGTGTGATTATTTCATTAAAATTCTTTTTTATTAAACTGTGTGTGTTTGATTTTCTTTCATACAATAGGATTAATAATTGATAGTTGTCTAATTGACAGCTCTCAATTATTAACCTGCCTTAAGGTCACCTTTCAATACTAAGGTGACATTAAGGTGAGATTATTAACCCATTCGCCACCGCTACAGGGCAATGGGAATAGACGGGCAAAGTGCCAGAAAGGGCAAATCTAATTATAGATTTGCCCTTTCTGGGGTCTCTGGGGGCAGATGTTAGTAGCCAGGGGGGGCACCAAAAAATGTACCCTCCCTAGGCTATTATTATCTTCCCCCACTCGCTTGCTTTGTCTGTCTGGTGGAGAAAATACAGCGGGAGCCCACGCATTTTTTTTCAACGAATTTACACCTTTAATTAACCCCTACATGTCTGAAATTTTGCACAAATACACTCATGTAATTGTAAGTTCTAAACAAATATCAAAATACAGGAAATGACATGGTTAACTGTGTGGAAACAATGTATCATTTCATGTCGGCTTCTGTGATTTCACAAAAGCCGGCAATTGAATTAGCGGCTATAACAGTATGTAGAAGTCTAGGAACTATAAATATATGTATATATACATGTCACAATGACATGTGTATATATATATATATATTATATATATATATATATATGTGTTCTATGTGTATATATCTATTCTTTTTTTTGTGATTGAAATACTATTCTTTTGGATCCATTATATGTCAGTTTTGCAAGCCTGCGAGAAATTCTCGCAAGTCGGATGAAAATCGGATGTTACAAGGTACACACACATGCGACTAAATCGCATCTTTGAAGGAAAATCGGATGCCAGAAGGATGTGTGATGTTTGCATTTTTATCCGACAATCGACCGTCTAAAACGGACCGATTTTTTGTCGTTGTGTGTGACGCCGGCCTAACCCTAACTTTAGCGCCAACCCTAACCCTAACTTTAGCCGCAACCCTAACCCTAATGGGAAAATGGAAATAAATACTTTTTTTTTATTTTATTATTTTTCCCTAACTAAGGGGGTGATAAAGGGGGGTTTGATTTACTATTTATAGCGGGTTTTTATGATTGGCAGCTGTCACGCTAAAAGACGCATTTTATTGCAAAAAAGTGTTTGCATCATCACATTTTGAGAGCTATAATTTTTGCATATTTTGGCCCACAGAGTCATGTGAGGTCTTATTTTTTGCGGGACGAGGTGACATTTTTATTGGTACCATTTTTGAGCATGTGACGTTTTTTGATCGCTTTTTATTTCGATTTTTGGGAAGTTAGAATGAACAAAAATCAGCAATTCATTAATTTCTTTTGGGGGAGGCGTTTATACCGTTCCGTGTGTGGTAAAATTGATAAAGCGGTTTTATTCTTCGGGTCAGTACGATTACAGCGATACCTCATTTATATCATTTTTTTATGTTTTGGCGCTTTTATAGAATAAAACTAATTTTATATAAAAAATTATTATTTTTGCATCACTTTATTCTGCGAGCTATAACTTTTTTATTTTTTTGCTGATGATGCTGTATGGTGGCTCGTTTTTTGCGGGACAAGATGACGTTTTCAGCGGTACCATGATTATTTATATCGGTCTTTTTGATCGCGTGTTATTCCACTTTTTGTTCGGCGGTATGATGATAAAGCATTGATTTTTATTCGAACGTCCATGACAGCACTACAGAGAGAGGGGATCCGCCCCTTAGGAACAGGAAACCTACAGATATAAAAGGGCGGCACCTCTCCCACACATCAGTTCTAAAGTCTCGTTTGAATCCGATGAGGGTTCAGCAATTTCTAGGGCTAATTCTGGATTCACAGAATCAGAACTGTAGTTTACCGTCAGATAAGTTAATTCACTTACGGAACCAGGTCCTAAACGCTTCCAAAAACCCCTCCATGTCGCTTAGGAAGGCCATGTCTCTTTTGGGCTCCCTCTCGTCCTGCATTCCTGCGGTCCGGTGGGCTCAATTTCACACAAGGGCGCTGCGAGCTGAGGTCTTGCTGTATCAAAATTTGCTAGGTGGTTACCTGGAAGGCCAGCTATCCTTGTCCCAGGCTGCTATAAAATCCCTGGATTGGTGGAAGAATGAGACAAACCTGTCTTAAGGGGGTTCCCTGGGAATATGAGATATCCCAAATAGTCACAACAGATGCTAGCCCCTCTGGGTGGGAGGCTCATATGGGGGACGTTATGGTTCAGGGCTTATGGGAGCAGGATCAAATTCATATGTCTTCTAATATGAAGGAATTAACAGCGGTAGAGCTAGCAATTAAAAAGCTCCTTCTATATCTACAGGGTCACCACGTTCGAGTGCTCTCCGACAATCGGGCACAGTCGCTTACATCAACCACCAGGGTGGTACTCGTTCCGGTCCTCTCATGGAAGTGGCAAGGCGCCTACTTCAGATAGCAGAACGACACTTTCTTTCTCTAACGGCTCTACATATAAGGGGAGAAAAAATACCAAGGCGGACTTCTTAAGCCGCAATCTCCTGAGTCAAGGAGAGTGGTCATTAAAGACTTCCATCTTCGACCTAATTGTGCGGAAATGGGGTCAACCGGAGGTAGATCTCTTTGCTACCAAAAGCAACAGGAAAGTGAGACAGTTCTGCTCTCTAAATCCCAAAGAACGCCCTCTGGCAGTGGACGCTCTTCTATTACAATGGGATTTCAATCTAGCCTACGCATTTCCTCCCCTGTCCTTACTCCCCCTAGTATTGAGGAAGGTCAGGAAGGACAGGGCAAGGATAATAGTAATCGCTCCTTTTTGGCCCAGGAGGGCATGGTTTTTCATGTCTCAGAAACATGTCGATAGCCGACCCGTGGGTCCTGCCGGATATTCCCGATCTGCTCTCCCAGGGTCCAGTCTACCATCCTCGAGTAGCGGGCCTCCACCTGACGGCGTGGATTTTGAACGGTCGCTGCTGAGAGATAAGGGGTTTTCTACTAATGTAATTAATACTCTCCTTAAAAGCAGGAAGGAGGTTACAACTAGAATCTACACTAGGACTTGGAAGAAATTTCTCCAGAGCTCGGGGGTGATAGCAGGGGACCCAACACCGATAACCCAGATTCTAGAATTCCTACAAAAGGGTCTGGACTTAGGTCTCTCCACAAGCACCCTTAAGGTACAAGTTTCAGCTTTGGGGGCACTCTTTAGTAGCAACATCGCAAATAATTACTGGGTCAGTAGATTCATTAAAGCTGCGGGTAGGTCGAGACCCATAGTGAAGGTGAGAATCATGCCATGGGACTAGAACCTTGTTCTCACTGCTTTAACAGAGCCCCCTTTTGAACCTATATCAGCAGCATCAATAAAAATTCTTTCCCTTAAAACCGCTTTCCTGGTAGCAATAACCTCGGCTAGGAGGGTAAGTGACATCCAGGCACTATCCAGACTGTCTCCTTACACTCGGGTCCTGAATGACAGGATAATTCTTAGACCTGATCCGGCATACCTACCTAAGGTGTCTTCCGCTTTCCACAGAACACAGGAAATTGTTCTTCCTTCTTTCATCCCTAATCCATCTAATCAAAAAGAGATAAAACTCCATACTTTAGATGTTAGAAGATGTCTACTGCAATATTTGGCAGTCACTGATCCCTGGAAACGGGACAATGCATTGTTTGTCTCTTTTCAAGGAATTAACAAAGGCCGTAGATTAACGAAGAGCTCATTGGCCAGATGGATTAGGGAAGCAATTTCTCTGGCATACACCTCGAGGGGCAAGCCGGCACCTGAGAGGCTAAGGGTTCATTCCACCCGAGCTGTGGCGACTTCATGGGCAGAGAGGGCAGAAGTCTCGATTGACCAGATATGTAAGGCAGCTACGTGGTCTTCTCCACATACGTTTTACACTCATTATAGATTAGATTTGGGTGCTTCCTCAGACCTTTCTTTCGGATTAAGGGTGCTGCAGGCAGTAGTCCCTCCCTAAGTAGTTATTACTCTCTGTAATTCTCTCTGTAGTGCTGTCATGGACGTTCGAATAAAGTCTAAGCTACTTACCGTTAACGGTATTTTTCGAAGTCCATGACAGCACCCTTACATTCCCACCCGGGTTCTATGTGCACTTCTTCCTCTTATATAGTCCACATGTAATAAACAATTGATTAATGTTACTGTGTGATGCATACAATTTTTTGCTGTATACCAATTAACCTTGATGTCCTCTTATGCTCTGTAATCCAACTGATGTGTGGGAGAGGTGCCGCCCTTTTATATCTGTAGGTTTCCTGTTCCTAAGGGGCGGATCCCCTCTCTCTGTAGTGCTGTCATGGACTTCGAAAAATACCGTTAACGGTAAGTAACTTAGACTTTTGCTTTGTTTTTTTTTGTTTTTTTTAAGAGGTTCACTAAAGGGGTTAACCAGTGGGACAGTTTTATAGGGGGGTTTTTACGGACGCGGCGATACCAAATATGTGTACTTTTATTGTTTTTGTTTTTTTATTTACAGGAAAAAATGAATTTATTGGGAAATATATATTTTTTTTTTATGATTTTTTTAAACAATTTTTATTTTTTTAACTTTTTTACTTTGTCCCAGGGTGGGACATCACAGTATTTTAGCAGATCGCTGGTGTGACAGTGTGCACAGCACTCTGTCACACCAGCGATCGCTCTGGCATCGCTGCAGGCTTCTCAGTGCCTGCTAACAGCAGGCACTGAGGAAGCCGCCTCCCTGCAGGACCCCGGCGCCATCTTGGATCCAGGGACCTGGAGGGAGGACGGACCCTCGGAACAGCGCGACACATCGCGCTGCTCTGAGGGTCTCAGGGGGACGCGCAAGGAGCCCCCTCCCTGCGCGATCCTCCCCTGTGCCCCCGGTACACCGCGATCATGTTTGATCGCGGTGTGCCAGGGGTTAATGTGCCGGGAGCTGTCCGTGACCGCTTCTGACACATAGTGCCGGGTGTCAGCTGACATAATCAGCTGACACCCGGCCGCGATCGGCTGCGCTCCCCCCGGGAGCGCGTCCGATCGCTGGGACGTACTATCCCGTCCATGGTCATACGGGCCAGGTACCATGGACGGGATAGTACGTCGGATGGCAGTAAGGGGTTAAAACCATATATCAAAATACATGAAATGACATGGTTAACTGTGTGTAAACAATGTATCATTTCATGTCGGCTTCTGTGATTTCACAAAAGCCGGCAATTGAATTAGCGGCTATTACAGTATGTAGAAGTGTATGAACTATAAATATATATATATGTACAGTGCCTACAAGTAGTATTCAACCCCCTGCAGATTTAGCTGGTTGACACATGCGGAATTAACTTGGCATTGTGACATTTGTACTGTAGATCAGCCTGGAAGTGGGAAATGCACTGCAGCAAAAATTTTTGTTGTAATTTTTTATTTTTTATTTTTAAAACGTTAAAAGTTAATTCAGAGTGTCATTTATTATTCAATCCCTCAAACCACAAGAATTCTGTTTGGTCCCCCTAAAGTATTAAGAAGTAGTTCAGGCACCAAGAATAATGAGCTTCACATGTGTGGATTAATGATCTCTTTTGCCAGCCTTTTCTGACTATTTAAGACCCTCCCCAAACTTGTGAACAGCACTCATACATGGTCAACATGGAAAGACAAAGGAGCATTCCAAGGCCATCAGAGACAAGATCGTGGAGGGTCACAAGGCTGGCAAGGGGTACAAAACCCTTTCCAAGGAGTTGGCCCTACCTGTCTCCACTGTTGGGAGCATCATCCGTAAGTGGAAGGCTTATGGAACTACTGTTAGCCTTCCACGGCCTGGACAGCCTTTGAAAGTTTCCTCCCGTGCCGAGGCCAGGCTTGTCCGAAGAGTCAAGGCTAACCCAAGGACAACAAGGAAGGAGCTCCGGGAAGATCTCATGGCAGTGGGGACATTGGTTTCAGTCAATACCATAAGTAACGTACTCCACCGCAATGGTCTCCGTTCCAGACGAGCCCGTAAGGTACCTTTACTTTCAAAGCGTCATGTCAAGGCTCGTCTACAGTTTGCTCATGATCACTTGGAGGACTCTGAGACAGACTGGTTCAAGGTTCTATGGTCTGATGAGACCAAGATCGAGATCTTTGGTGCCAACCACACACGTGACGTTTGGAGACTGGATGGCACTGCATACGACCCCAAGAATACCATCCCTACAGTCAAGCATGGTGGTGGCAGCATCATGCTGTGGGGCTGTTTCTCAGCCAAGGGGCCTGGCCATCTGGTCCGCATCCATGGGAGGATGGATAGCACGGCCTACCTGGAGATTTTGGCCAAGAACCTCCGCTCCTCCATCAAGGATCTTAAGATGGGTCGTAATTTCATCTTCCAACAAGACAACGACCCAAAGCACACAGCCAAGAAAACCAAGGCCTGGTTCAAGAGGGAAAAAGTCAAGGTGTTGGAGTGGCCTAGTCATTCTCCTGACCTTAACCCAATTGAAAACTTGTGGAAGGAGCTCAAGATTAAAGTCCACATGAGACACCCAAAGAACCTAGATAACTTGGAGAAGATCTGCATGGAGGAGTGGGCCAAGATAACTCCACAGACCTGTGCCGGCCTGATCAGGTCTTATAAAAGACGATTATTAGCTGTAATTGCAAACAAGGGTTATTCCACAAATATTAAACATAGGGGTTGTATAATAATTGACCCACACTTTTATGTTTAAAATTTATTAAAATTCAACTGAGCAACATAACTTTTTGTTTTGTAAGATTTATGCTTCTGTTAATAAATCCTACTCTCGTTTGCAGTTTGAAGGCTCTAACTTATTTGCATCTTATCAAACCAGCTAAATCTGCAGGGGGTTGAATACTACTTGTAGGCACTGTATGTGTCACAATCTTTATTCTCATTTGCACAAGGAAAGACTAGAAGCAATGGGATGAAACTGAATGGGAGGAGACACAGATTAGATATTAGAAAAAACTTATTGACAGTTAGGGTGATCAAGGAGTGGAACAGGCTGCCACGAGAGGTGGTAAATTCTCCTTCAATGGAAGTCTTCAAACAGAGGCTGGACAGACATCTGTCTGGGATGATTTAGAGAATCCTGCTTTGAGCAGGGGGTTGGACCAGATGGCCCAGGAGGTCCCTTCCAACTCTACCATTCTATGATTCTATGATTCTATGTATTCTATGTACAGTCATGGCCAAAAGTTTTGAGAATGACACAAATATTATATTTTCACATGATCTGCTGCCCTCTGGTTTTTATGTGTGTTTGACAGATGTTTTTATCACAGACAGAAATATAATAATTGCAAACATATGAGTAACAAAAGCTTATATTGACAATTAGAATGAGTTAATGCAGCAAGTCAATATTTGCAGTGTTGACCCTTCTTCTTCAGGACCTCTGCAATTCTCCCTGGCATGCTCTCAATCAACTTCTGGACCAAATCCTGACTGATAGCAGTCCATTCTTGCACAATCAACGCTTTCATTTTGTCAGAATTTTTAGGTTTTTGTTTGTCCGCCCGTCTCTTGATGATTGACCACAAGTTCTCAATGGGATTAAGATCTGGGGAGTTTCCAGGCCATGGACTCAAAATCTCTATGTTTTGTTCCCTGAGCCATTTGTTATCACCTTTGCTTTATGGCAAGGTGCTCCATCATGCTGGAAAAGGCATTGTTGATCGCTAAACTGCTCTTGGAGGGTTGGGAGAAGTTGCTCTTGGAGGACATTCTGGTACCATTCTTTATTCCTGGCTATGTTTTTAGGCAAGACTGTGAGAGAGCCGATTCCCTTGGCTGAGAAGCAACCCCACACATGAATGGTTTCAGGATGCTTAACAGTTGGCATGAGACAAGACTGGTGGTAGCGCTCACCTTGTCTTCTCCGAATGAGGCATTTTCCTGATGTCCCAAACAATCGAAAAGAGGATTCATCAGAGAAATAACTTTACCCCAGTCCTCAGCAGTCCACTGCCTGTACCTTTTGCAGAATATCAGTCTGTCCATGATGTTTTTTCTGGAGAGAAGTGGCTTCTTTGCTGCCTCCTTGAGACCAGGCCTTGCTCCAAGAGTCTCCGCCTCACAGTGCGTGCAGATGCACTCACACCTGCCTGCTGCCATTCCTGAGCAAGCTCTGCACTGCTGGTAGCCTGATCCCGCAGCTGAAACACTTTTAAGAGATGGTCCTGGCGCTAGCTGGTCTTTCTTGGGCGCCCTGGAGCCTTTTTGGCAACAATGGAACCTCTCTCCTTGAAGTTCTTGATGATGCGATAGATTGTTGACTAAGGTGCAATCTTTCTAGCTGCAATACTCTTCCCTGTTAGGCCATTTTTGAAACATTGCAATGATGACTGCACGTGTTTCTTTAGAGATAACCATGGTTAACAGAAGAGAAACAATGATGCCAAGCACCAGCCTCCTTTTAAAGTGTCCAGTGGTGTCATTCTTACTTAATCATGACAGATTGATCTCCAGCCATGTCCTCATCAACACCCACACCTGTGTTAATGGAGCAATCACTGAAAAGAGGTTAGCTGGTCCTTTTAAGGCAGGGCTGCAATGATGTTGAAATGTGTTTTGGGGGATAAAGTTCATTTTCTAGCCAAATATTGACTTTGCAAGTAATTGCTGTTAAGCTGATCACTCTTTATAACATTCTGGAGTATATGCAAATTGCCATTAGAAAAAGTGAAGCAGTAGACTTTGTAAAAATTAATATTTGTGTCATTCTCAAAACTTTTGGCCATGACTGTATATGTATCTAGTGTTTTGTGAGCTGTCAGTGTGATTTTACAGTAGCCGGGGATGAATTGCCGGCTTTTCAAAGGAGACTGGTGCGTATAAATCGGACAGCACTCGCATGGTGCGAGTGCTGTGCGATGATTTCTCGCACCCATTGACTTGCATGGCGATTATCATGCCAAAATCGCATCAAATCGCAGCATGCTGCGATTTTTTTCTCACACCAATTTCTGATGAGAAAAAAATTGCAAATGAGAACTCACCTATTGAATAACATTGGTCAGATTTGAATCCGATTTTTTTCGGCTGAATATCATCCGTTTTCGGCGCCAGTGAGTATGAGCCCTAATGGTGAAAGAGGCAAATAAAATTATCTGGTCACTTTATCAATAGTTAAATTCAGACCTTCAGGGGCAAGTGTGCCAAGCTTGAATATCCAAAAGCTTTCTCTATTAGGCCTCTTTCACACATCCGTTTTTTGCCGTCAGGCGCGATCCGACACATTTAAAAAAAAACGGATCCGGTTTTTTAAACCGCCGGATGCGTTTTTTTTGTCATTGACTATCGTTAGCGCCGGATTGCGCCAGATGTCCTTGCGTTGCGTCCGTTTTTTTTCCGGATCCGGGGGAAATGTACATTCCGGCGGCCAGACAAAACGGACACTGCAACGTTTTATTTTTCTGCCGCACCCGCCGGAAACGCCTGAAGCGGCGCATCTGGCGGGCGCAAACAATACAAGTCTATATGCCGGATCAGTCTTTTGTGCAATCCGGCAAAAGCCTGATCCGGATTCTGGAAACCAAGGTCTCTCTCTCTCCTCGATCCGGAAATGCGTATCAAGAACTTCCTGCTTCAAAACTTCAGGACGGATCTGGCAAAAACCTGATCCGTTGCATCAGTTTTTTCATAAACAGCGCCGGATCCGTCCTTTGCGGTTTTGGACGGATTGTGCCTGATGGAAAAAACCGGATGTGTGAAAGAGGCTTTAATTAAACTGTTGAAGCGATCAGCCACAGTATCATGTATGTGGTCAATAATCGTTAGTTTTAAAGTTTTTGGATTTTTTTGAAGCACAGTTAAAAAATGTTTACAAAGGCTGTGCAAGAGAAAGCCATTTCGGATATTCTGTCAATGCTTGTTCAGTCTAGCATGCATTAATTAATTTTATATGAGGTACTTGTAGTGTTGGATCTAAACTCATGTACCCCATTTAAAATGGAGGTGCAGCAAAGACATTTGGGGGCTCTACATGAATAGCAACCAGGGTTCAGAGATATTGGGAGAGAGGATAAGGAACCTGAACTCAAGGTGGTGTTGCTTGGTGCAACAAGGTTCTGTAACGTGCGGTTTCTGCGGAATACCATTCTAGGTCGGTGGGGGAATATGCTTGGATAAAACTGGGTCCCCTTTCAAGAGGAACCAGTACTTGGTAAGAAGCTTCTTAATCAACCCATAGGATTGGTTGAAAGTGGTAACGAAACTCCATCTACCTAGATCCGTACCAGAAGAACAAGCGGTTTTATTACTCATAATCTTGCTTATACAATCTTTCTGTGTGAAAGTTTTGCTCTCAGGAATGCATCTTGGACCAATTTTTTAGGGTACCCTTTCTGCTGAAACCGCTGTTTCACAACTTTTGCCTCCTCAATGAAATCAGTATCCTCAGTACAATTTTTTCGTATACGCCAATATTGCCCGTATGGAATGTTCTGGATCCACTTGGGTAGATGACCACTGCTGAAACTGAGGTAACTGTTCACATCTACTTCTTTAAAGTGTGTGGTGGTGAAAAACTGGCCCAATTTGTCAACATGTACCAACAGGTCCAGGAAATGGATGGACGTAGTGGAGGTATTTTCTCATTGCTCCCACCCTCCATCGGAGGTTTTCGGCTGGAGCTGCAGTGGAGACCCGGCAGCCCGTCTACCTCGGGGTTGCTTCCTAAGCGCTTCTTCATGACCGCCTATTACTGACTTTTAAGAATAAAAATAAATCTCCTTGGCTAACTGCACACAAAGCATTTTTCTTCTCATGAGCCCTCAGCCCTCTGTGCCAAGCCAGCAGAGAAAAAGTTTTATTTTCTTTCTATCACACACTTTTCAGGCAGCTCATAGAGATATGTTTTGTAGCAACCTGCCTAGGTGGTAACCAGTGAAAAATTTAGGGAAGGAGATGGGAATAATCTTTTGATAATGTTTGCGAGCTTGGGTTTGTGAGACTTCCATTTGTCTGTTCCACGTCAGTTCCGAAAACTGATTAATTACAGACCAGCAGCAAAAGTGAATAAGGAGGTATCGATTGATACATTAAGGTTTGGTTTTTGCATTGTTTGCTGTATGACAATCTATGGACGAATCCCAGCCCATTGTGACTATAGGCCAGTGTGCTTGACACAGCCTTTCCTCAGATGCCATCTTGTCAGTATATCTCATCTTATGTTCACACATTGAGAATTTGGTGATTTTTTTTTACCTCAGTGTCTGTAAGCCAAAACCAGGCGTGGAACAACCAGAGGAAAAGTATAATAGAAACACGTCACCACTTCTGGATTTATCACCCACTCCTGGTCTTGGCTGACAGATACTGAGGTAAAATACTGACCAAATACTGAACGTGTGAACGTGGCCTCACACTTCCCACTGCAGATATACTGTGGAGTTCCAGCTTTTGTGCTGTGTTGAAAATCTTCGTATTTTACAGCATTACAACTTGAAAGAGAAACCGATGCATGAGGAGAAATGAACAGGAAAGGCTGCGCCCTCTACTCCTGGCGTGCAGAGTTCCTTTATAGAAAAAATAGGGAAATAAAAAAAATTTTTGATGGAAAAAACTAAATATAAAATGACACAAATTTTTCAATATTTTATAGCACCATATTAGATTAAAAAAAAACCCTCACGTAGCTTGTATCTCCATAACCGTATCAACATCGACTGTTAACATATGTACGGCTTTAACTCAGCCAGAAAAGTAAACCCAGACTTCTGTGGTCTTATTCTTATGACTAGAATGAGGGGGCACTGTGGTGTTACTAATAATCCCCTCACGATACAGCTTTGACGTTGTAAACAGCCATAAACAGCCGAGCTTTATTACCCGCCCAATTCTCGGCCTATCACCGCCCAGTCTCGTCCCGCCCTCACTTGTTGTTTCATTCTGAGCTCAGAAGCTAGGTAACCACGCCTCCAGACAAGGAATGTGGGCGGGTTTATGCAAATGCTAGCTTCTCACAGAACGCTCTGCCGCCCCGGATGCGCCGCTCTATCGCACGCTCCTATTGGACGGCGGGGAAGAAGAGGCGCGCACCTCTGCTCGCTCCCGCGCTGCTTTGTGCCTTGTTCGTGGCGACTCGCGTGGATAAAGACAAAACAAGTTATTCCTGTGGCCGCCCGCGGGAGCCATGGAGGAGCTGAGCGCGGTCGGGGAGCAGGTGTTCGCGGCGGAATGCATCCTGAGCAAGAGGCTGCGGAAGGTAACTGTTCCCCCATCTGCAGCCCGTTACTACTGCCCCGCCCCTCACCCAATATCAACTAGTGACCCTCGTCTTTCTCACGCAGGGCACCGCGGAATACCTGGTGAAGTGGAGGGGATGGTCCTCCAAGTGAGTACTCCACTCTTTTGTGTGACTGCCATGTCATTACTCCAGCAGCCCTGGGAGGGTGGATTATGTCCCCTCCCTTGTCCTGATACCCGATCTGATCGCTGCTGCGACCCCCTGTTCTGTTCGATCGATTAGATCGGCACTTGGTTTCATGCTGTGGCAGCCTCTTATGTGTACACTGTCTGATCATAGGTGGTCTGCCATTAGATGCTATGGAATACAGGACAGCGTGCGGCTAGGGGTATATACACACTATACATACAGGATCTACTGTGAGCAGTGGTTATGGCTAGAAGTGATAGAAAGCCCTATTGGATCTACTATTGGTGCCAAGAGTTGGGCACTTTCCGTACAGTCATTGGGAGATCCAGAATGAGGTGCCATGAAGCGGGCACTCCGTACAGTCTATGGGGGATACAAAATGAGATGCCAAGAAGCGGGCACTCTCAGTACAGTCTATGGGGGATACAGAATGAGGTGCCATTAAGCGGGCACTCCGTACAGTCTATTGGGGATACAAAATGAGATGCCAAGAAGCGGGCACTCTCTGTGCAGTCTATGGGGGATACAGAATGAGGTGCCAAGTAGCGGGCACTCTCAGTACAGTCTATGGGGGATACAGAATGAGGTGCCAAGAAGCGGGCACTCTCTGTGCAGTCTATGGGGATACAGAATGAGGTGCCAAGTAGCGGGCACTCTCAGTACAGTCTATGGGGGATACAGAATGAGGTGCCATGAAGCGGGCACTCCGTACAGTCTATGGGGGATACAGAATGAGATGCCAAGAAGCGGGCCCTCTCTGTGCAGTCTATGGGGGATACAGAATGAGGTGCCAAGTAGCGGGCACTCTCAGTACAGTCTATGGGGGATACAGAATGAGGTGCCAAGAAGCGGGCACTCTCTGCAGTCTATGGGGGATACAGAATGAGGTGCCAAGTAGCGGGCACTCTCAGTACAGTCTATGGGGGATACAGAATGAGGTGCCATGAAGCGGGCACTCCGTACAGTCTATGGGGGATACAGAATGAGGTGCCAAGTAGCGGGCACTCTCTGTGCAGTCTATGGGGGATACAGAATGAGGTGCCAAGTAGCGGGCACTCTCAGTACAGTCTATGGGGGATACAGAATGAGGTGCCAAGAAGCGGGCACTCTCTGTGCAGTCTATGGGGGATACAGAATGAGGTGCCAAGTAGCGGGCACTCTCAGTACAGTCTATGGGGGATACAGAATGAGGTGCCATGAAGCGGGCACTCCGTACAGTCTATGGGGGATACAGAATGAGATGCCAAGAAGCGGGCCCTCTCTGTGCAGTCTATGGGGGATACAAAATGAGGTGCCAAGAAGCGGGCACTCTCAGTACAGTCTATGGGGGATACAGAATGAGGTGCCATGAAGCGGGTACTCCGTACAGTCTATGGGGGATACAGAATGAGGTGCCATGAAGCGGGTACTCCGTACAGTCTATGGGGGATACAGAATGAGGTGCCATGAAGCGGGCACTCCGTACAGTCTATGAGGGATACAGAATGAGGTGCCAAGAAGTGGGCACTCAGTACAGTCTATGAGGGATACAGAATGAGATGCCAAGAAGCGGGCCCTCTGTGCAGTCTATGGGGGATACAGAATGAGGTGCCAAGAAGCGAGCACTCTCCGTATAGTCTATAGGGGATACAGAATGAGGTGCCATGAAGCGGGCACTCTGTACAGTCTATGAGGGATACAGAATGAGATGCCAAGAAGCGGGCACTCTGTGCAGTCTATGGGGATACAGAATGAGGTGCCAAGAAGCGGGCACTCAGTACAGTCTATGAGGGATACAGAATGAGGTGCCAAGAAGCGGGCACTCAGTACAGTCTATGGGGGATACAGAATGAGGTGCCAAGAAGCGGGCACTCTCAGTACAGTCTATAGGGGATACAGAATGAGGTGCCATGAAGCGAGCACTCCATAATAATAATCTTTATTTTTATATAGCGCTAACATATTCCGCAGCGCTTTACAGTTTTGCACACATTATCGTCACTGTCCCCGATGGGGCTCACAATCTAAATTCTTTATCAGTATGTTTTTTGGAGTGTGGGAGGAAACCGGAGTACCCGGAGGAAACCCACGCAAACACGGGGAGAACATACAAACTCCTTGCAGATGTTGTCCTTGGTGGGACTCAAACCCAGGACTCCAGCGCTGCAAGGCTGCAGTGCTATCCACTGAGCCACCGTGGTGCCAAGAAGCGGGCACTCTCGTTACAGTCAATGGGGATACAGAATGAGGTGCCAAGAGTCCGATACTCTCCATACAGTCAATGGTGGATACAGAATGAGGTGCCAAGAAGCGGGCACTCCGTACAGTCAAGGGATACAGAATGAGGTGCCATGAAGTGGGCACTCTCCGTACAGTATAGGGGATACAGAATGAGGTGCCATGAAGTGGGCACGCTCCGTACAGTATTGTGGATACGGAATGAGGTGCCATGAAGTGGGCACGCTCCGTACAGTATATGGGATACAGAATGAGGTGCCATGAAGTGGGCACGCTCCGTATAGTATAGGGGATACAGAATGAGGTGCCAAGAGTCGGGCACTCTGTACAGTCAATGAGTAATGCTGTAGCTCACGTGTGAGGCAGGAACGGAAATTCTAGTGTCTGACAAGTGGCGCCTGTACATGCCAATGTCACTTTTTTGTTCTCTGTACGTTAAAATCTGTGGAGGAAGCAGCCACAATACCGGTGGGAGGCTTGTATGCACCAAACACTTCTGTATTCGTGTCTGGTTTGTGGCCTATTTTGGACTTCAACATGCTTCATTTCTTTTTTGAGCTTCACTTTCAAGGAGCCATAACTTTTTTTTTTTTTTTGTTGGTATATTCATATTAGGCCTTTTTATATATTTTGTACATGGACTATGCATCATAAACAACTGAAATTGGCCTTAGGCTATATGCACACGTTGCGGATCCGCAGCGGATTTTCCGTGCGGAATTGCAGCCGATCCGCAAGTGTGTGAGCAAGCAATGTTAATCAATGGGAGAAAAAAATTGCTGTGTACATGCTGCGGAAAATTCCTCACTGAATCCGCAGCGGTTTATTTTCCGCAGCATGTCAATTCTTTTTGCGGATCCGCTGCGTTCCTACACCCATTGAATTAGTGAAGTGCGCAGGGCAAAAAAACACATGAAAATCCGCAATAAATCCACATAAAAAAGCACAGATTTTTACATGTGTTTTCTGCCAAGAGGCAGAATCCGCTCCGGTAATTCCACAGCCCAATCCGCAACGTGTGCACATACCCTTAGTCTGATGGGAGGAGTGTTCAGCCAAATATACGGCAGTTGCCACCTCCAATTGGTTGGGATTAGTTTCAGTTTCCGGCTCTGTAACTGGGTGAAGTTCGCTTTCTGTAAAAAAAAAAAAAAAAACAGCCTGTGCCAACCCTGAAGTGCACAAAGATTGTCAACATTGTTGCATAATGGTGTGGGGAAGGTTTTAAGGCTAGTATTACGTGTATATACTGACCATAAATCTTCCGCCCTCCCCAGCAACTATAATGCAACTAACATCGGGCTTATAGTTTTCACTTGTTTCCCTCATGTCTTACTGGTGTGGACCAGCGTTAAACTTTCTACCTCTTCAGAGCTAGAAAATTAAGCCGTCTTGGTTTCAAAATCCTTTTTCCCATTGGGTTTAGAATAGTTGTTACTCTGTTCACTGTAAGGCTATATCCAGCATTTTTGCAGCATTTTTATATACTGCAGCCAAAACCTGCTCTCTTGGCAGTAAAAAAAAGAAACCGCTGGAAATTCGCATGCTTCATAATTAACCTTTTTAGGGACCACCTACAAGTCTAAAGTCTTATATAACAGAATCGCATCTGCCAAAAGGTGACAATCCAGTAGCTATCAGCTGTACAATATAGCTGACAACTTTCTGCACTAGCCACGATCAGTGTTCGCACAAACTGTCCGTTTAACCCCTCAAATGCTGTTATCAATGGTGACTACATCATCTAGATGTTTAACAGTGTGGGGGCTCCTTTTTTAACCCCATTGGCACCTTGACATCTTGATCGTGTGGTCCTGAGTTTTGCCATGGCAGTTCACTGCCAAATAATGGCCTCAAAGTCTGCCGGCTATAGCAGCCCGTTCAGAAGTTATCAACAGTTTGGTGGTAAAAATAAACTTTTTCATTCCTGTCCTGCCACTTTGCATTAATTCCTGAAAAGCATTTGAAGTGTTAATGAACTATATATAGGGTCCACAAAATTATTTAAAAACTGAAAAATAGGTCGTTTGTTTTTTTTTGTATGTACAGCAGTCTGCATTATGAATATCTAATCAGAGCACCACATACACCAACCCCGCCTTAGGGCATGAGAATCTCATTAGCATAAAATTGAAAATAAAGGTTAAGAAACAGCCACAAGATGGATTTCATCAACCAAGGTATCATTTTATTCAGTATAACAGCGCTGACCTGACACTGTCTGTAGGTTACTGAGCACAATCTTGTTCCATTTAAAAAAAACAAAAAAAAAAACACCTGGCTGCAAGTGAATCTAGCCTAAGCGCCTTACTCTTTTTTTTTTTTTTTTTTTTTTCTCTTTGCACAGGCACAATAGTTGGGAGCCTGAGGAAAATATTCTTGACCCACGACTACTTCTGGCATTCCAAAAGAGGTAACAATGTGCCTGTTGGCCATCATTCTTTGGGACATTTTTGTATATATTGTTAAAAACTACTGGAAATCTTTTATTTTTAGGGAACAGGAAAAAGAGCTACGGAACAGAAGAAGAGGAAAAAGACCACGGGGGAGACCACGTAAAAATGTGGTGAGTATGTAGTATTCTACAGAAAGACTCAAACTTTAAGCTGCTGTTTTATGTAAGGCATAGATTGTGCATGATAGGCCCGGGATCTGTAAGTAACATCTGATAAGGTTTAAAGTTGGCCTTAAACATTAGGACTGATCAATTATTTACTGTATATGTCTCCTGACTCCCTCCTTCAATGTGGTTAAGAAAGATCAGTCATGTTAGTACTCCAATATGCCCAATCTTTTTTTACTCTGTAAACCATATAGCTATGATTTCTTACAGAAATTTTTTAAATGCAATTATATAACCTCAGTAAACGTAAAATGGTTTGTTTTATTGTCTGCTGTAAATTATTATATATAAGCACCATATAGCAGCAGTCTGCGTTGTTATAACCCTGTCCTGTAAGAACTAAATAAAAGGGTTATGAAAGGCCAAAAATTACATTGTTTTAGTAAACTGCGTTTAAAAAATACAAATGTCCACCATTTGTACTCAGTCATTCAGTTTGTCTTATGTTTATTGAATTTTTTTTTTTACAATAGGAGTCAGAAGTGCCACCAAAACCCAAATCAAGCAGCTCTTCTTCCTCATCCTCTACTTCTAACTCGTCCTCGTCCTCCTCTTCATCGTCTTCATCTTCATCCTCATCAGATGACAGTGAGGCAGAAACTCCGCACTGTCCAAGGCCACGGGATTCCCACCCAGTTCCACAGAAGAAAGCACAAGCTGTGGTAGTAAGACCAGAGTTGAAAGAACAACTCCGCAAGAAGAGGGGAAGAAAACCATTGCTTCCTGATCAGAAAATCCCTAGGAGGACCAAGGGAGCAAAGCCAGGACCTAAAAGTGCAGCAGAAAAATTACAGGCTGCTCATAATGCACAAGGATTCTCCACTCTTAAATCTAATTCCAAAGACTTATCTGTGCCCAGCAATAACCGACAGTTGTCCGCAGAGTTGCTCTCCAACATTGCAAAAAGCACTCTTAGCCACCCCAATGGGAATTCCACCCGAAACTTAAGCTGGCAGAGCTCAATTGTACATTATATGAACCGGATAGCCCAAAATAACCCTCAGGCAGGCAGGAAGCCATTGACTTCTGCATTACATTCCAAACGAAGCTGTCAGACTGCAGAATCTAAAGGTGCCTCCAAGATACAGATTGATCTTGGCCCATCTGCCCGAAAACAGTAAAACTTGATACTGAAGAGCACACAAGTCCACAGACAAATCAGTCTGCTGCAAAGCCTGGAATAGCTAACCGAGAAACAACACAAACCTTAAATCTTCATAACAAAACTCAAGGTGGGCAGGGTGTGGGAACACTAAGTGGTACATCTTCTGTGCATGTTGCTCAGAAAAATAATGCTCCTCCGAAAAATAGCAATCCTCCTTCACAAGGGAAAGCCACGGATTTTAAGGCTGAAAAAATGGGTAGAAAAAGTGGGGGGATAAGCCAAGTAAGGACTGGGCTTCCAGGATCAACAAGAGATGTCCCCACTTCTGAGCGTGGACAGCAAGCAGAGCCTCGCAAGGATATTGCGGAGTTGAGCACCGGCGACGATAGCAGTTTGGACTCTGACCATGATTCATCTCTTTCCAGCCAGGACATGTCTGTTCAGGCTAGCCAAGACTGGAAACCGGCTCGCAGTCTGCTTGAGCATGTTTTTGTGACTGATGTCACTGCCAATCTCATCACAGTTACTGTAAAGGAGTCTCCCACCAGCGTTGGCTTCTTTAACATGCGGCCTTACTGAAAGCAGAAAATGGCAGTATACAACCAAAATGTGTGAAGTCTGGTCACATTTGAGAGGTTTTATCTAGGTGTTAGTTTAAAGCTTGATACTATCCCATGGTGATGTTTAATATTTTTTTTTTTGTCAATTTTAGTGTTTCCTTAACCTAAACTGTACTCGGAGTAGCTTCTAAAAGGAATATCTATGTGCTAATATTTAGACAACCCTGGCTCTGTATGGTGCATGTTTTTGGAGACAGGTTGTCAAAATGGATAACATCTTAAGGATTTAATTGGTCTAATTGAGTTTTAAGAAGAGTGGCAGGTTTGACTTTGAGAGTTTGTATGTTAGTTGCCACAAGTGCTATTTTTATTATTTAGGAGATATATTATGGACGTTTTAGACTGCTAGAAGAGGCGTGCAAACTTTATTTGTTGTCTAAAGAACCTGAAAGACTAAGCTTGCGTAATATAAGCGAGAGCTCTGTAGGTGCTTTATTTACCTTCCTCCAGCTGTTTTTTCCAGCCCTGCCTTATTCGTTTAGCACTTTTGTGACTCATGCAAATCAGAGCAATAGGCAAAAGTAATGCATATTCGTACAGGTCAAGCCTTAAAATGATAAATAATAGAAAAAAACGTTTTGATTATATATGAGCATTCTAAAGCTGAAAGAATTTGCCAAAAAAAATGTAGGTGATCATCGTGTGTAATATCAATGTTTGTGAATAAGCTAATCTAGATTAATGTTTGTTTAATTGTCTTGGTGTTAAAGATGCATGGGGAATGATTGAGATGCGTTCACTAAAGGGTATGCCACACTAAACAATATCGCTAACGGGATCGCTAAAAAACGTCACTATTTAGCGATCCCGTTAGCGATATTGTTCAGTGCGGCAGCTTCCAGCGACGAGCTTCCTGCTGTGATCTCGCTCGTCGCTGGAATCGTTCCGGACCCTATTTCATCGATGGCGCTCCCGCTGGGTAAGTATCTAATCGCTGTGTGGCACCTTTTCTTAGCGATTTAGCGGTACTTTTGTACCGCTAAAGTCGTTAAGAAGATCGCTAACGGCGATAGCGTCGTTAACTATATCGCTAAATGTGGCAGCATTTAGCGATATAGAAACAATCCCGCTAGCGATCGCATTAGTATGCGTCGTTATCGTGATCGCTAGCGGGATTGTTTAGTGTGGCAGTACCTTAACTTTCAGTAATACACAGTTTAAAGTGGTTGGATTTCTGAAAAGTCAGAGATCGCGTCATGATCATAATCATATTGACGAAAGAGCCCTGTTTTTTAAATAAGTACTTGGTTCACTTTTTTCCAACAGTGATACAGGCTTTGTTCTAAACAAATTCCAAGAGTGAGCACCCAGTGTTGCTGAGCTTACCAATAAGACCAGTTTCATTTGGAGCTCTACCTAGATTGCAGCATATAAGGGAAATTTGCGTGTGGCAGTTGTCAAGTGAAAACTTGCAATCAGTAGTGTCACAGGCACAATTGGTGAGAATGTACTTGTACATTGTTGTTGATCAAAGGTTGCTGTGGCCTTAAAATTTTGGTTTCTTGGCAGTTCATCTACTTTTTGCTGGTTAATTGAAGTGACACCTCATATTTTATGGAAGTTTCAAAAGATATGTTAACTGTAAATGCTTGTATCTCCCATTATAATGTCTCACTGTATGATCATCCGTGCAAATTTTTATAAACTTCATGTATGAAAGGTCACTTTTTTCTGTACACATAGCGTTAATGACGTGAACTTTGTTTACATGAAGTACCATTGGCCTTAATAGTTTTGCATTTCTGGGGCATCTCAATTGTAGACACATAACCATAAGTATGGTTTATTTTAGAAGCTATAGCACATGGCCATTATCCAAATCTTGATTGTGCCTTTCTGTTATAGTTTGAACCTGCGAGTCATGTTGTTTATTAGAATATTTTGAGGTTGGTGGATGGCAGAATTCAGATTTGCTAGATTTTTTGAAAATTTTTTTGCTAGTGAGTGATTGTGATTATCTGATTGGAAAATCATCACAAGCGCTGTCCCAGGACCATCAATCAAGATGTATAGGATGGGAATAAGGAGTGAGCAGCTTGATATAACCCTACATCATTTCTACCTCCTTGGTTGGATACAGCTAATTAGCTTATGTTGCGAGTGAGCAGTAAACCTCATCTGTATAATGACACATAATCATAAAATAACTAGTTTAGGGGCCTGGGGAACACAACAATCAGGAACTGATAATTTAGATGGTATAAAAAAAAAGACCTGAAAGTCACTTCAACTTTTGTGTATGGCCAGTTACCAAGCCAAAGGATGCCCACACCACATCTTAAAGTAGCCTTACATAGACTGGATAGTAAAATGACACCACAAAAGACTGTGACACAGGAATTGACTAAAGGCACTTAAATCACACAGAGTTTAGGTACTGCCACACTACACAATCCCGCTAGCGATCTCGTTAGCGTCGCATACTAATGAGATCGCTAGCGGGATTGTTTCTATATCGCTAGTAGCTACCTAACTTAGCGATGTCGTTAAGGACGCTATCGCGGTTAGCGATCTCCTTAACGACTTTAGCGGTACAAAAGTACCGCTAAATCGCTAAGAAAAGGTGCTACACTTAGCGATTATACTTACCCAGCGGGAGCGCCGGCGATAAAATAGGGTCCGGAACGATTCCAGCGACGAGCGAGATCACAGCAGGAAGCTCGTCGCTGGCAGCTGCCGCACACAACAACATCGCTAACGGGATCGCTAAATAGTGACGTTTTTTAGCGATCCCGTTAGCGATGTTGTTTAGTGTGGCATACCCTTTTTGCTGTACCATTCAGATTATTTAGGCTATTTGCATTTTGAGTTTACACCTGTGTGGCTTCTTAGGGGGCCTATTTGAAGTGTGTTGGCATCATTATGGGAAAAGCCTAATATCCACAATCTTCATGGAAAAAAAAGTATGCAGGATCAAGCAGATCATTGCGTGACACCCTGTCAGATGTTAAGAAGAAGAACGAAACTTAAATACACTTATGTCTTAATTACACCATTCAAGGACTTTTGGAGTTTATACTTGGGTGCAAGAATCTCCCTAGTTTACTTCTGGAACCTGAGCAAGCAAGGCTTCAGTTGCTTGAATGCACTTAAACCTAATCTGCATGTCCATAATTTTATGCCACAATTCTGAGTGCCAATTTACCTGTAATGGTATTAATCCCCGGAAAGCTTTAAAACCTAATCTGCATGTCCATAATTTTATGCCACAATTCTGAGTGCCAATTTACCTGTAATGGTATTAATCCCCGGAAAGCTTTAATTCATATCAAATCCCCTCTAAAGAGTGTGATTCTGCAAAGCCGAAAAAGGAACTCCAACTAAAGCCAGCAATGAATAATACTGTCATCTCTCCTGACTACCCTATATACACTACTAAACTTGCATGTTGGGATTAGGAAAGTAATCTAGTCTTGCCCAGTCGTGCTTTCCCCATAGATATCCATTTACTAACTGGTCATCATGTTTGGATTTTGTAATGACTAACTTTTGACAATAAAGGGAACAAGATAAATTTAAAGCAGATTCAAGGGTGGAAAAAAACTACTGTTCGGAGTAGACTAATCAGGAGACATCCTGATTCGACATCCATTATGCCCACTAAGCCCAATTGTGGTGTAGACTAAGGACAAGGTGTCAGAAAGTATCAACATTACTAGCCTCTGTCCTTTTGTAGTGGCTGAGCAGATGCTATTGGCAATGAAGGGCAGCCGTAGTCTATCACAGCATCAGTCACCGTGACAAAACAAGGATGATTCAATTTGAAAAGTACTTTTTATTACATTTTGCTACAATTTTTTTGTCTTTTTTAAGGGGGGCAAGGTTTGATTTTTATATTTGCGTAGAAAGTGTTGTTTCATTTTAATATGAAGTGCCTTTGAGTCTCAGAAGAATTTGCAGTACTACACGGGATTATTTTGGATAAAGCATTTGGGGTTTAAACCTCAAGGGCCCTAGTAGGCGCATTGGTAGATTTTGTTACTATCATTAAGATTCAGATATTTGAAAAGCTGGTAGATGGACTATGAATTCCTTTGTGACTTTAAGGCGAAAGTAACTGCAAAATAGATGCTTCATTCAGTGGAGAAAGCATTAACCAAAAACAAGAAGTGCTCACAATCGTAACTACTTCCTTTTAATGATAAAGCTGCTTTTGCCATTTTTAAGTGAAGGCAGACTTGGGAAATGGTTCAGCGTTGCTATTTAAATGTCTTGGCAGAATGCAGACTGGCCTGTATTGTGTACTTTTAGCAGCACGCAGTCTGCTGATGTGATACAGGGAAGTGTTAAAGGGAACCTATCACCAGAAAAAAAGCTATTAACCTGCAAATTAACCCCATATCTGTTAACCTGCTTGGCAGTTGCACTTAGCTGAACGCTGCAGGGAGAAAATTAACTTTATTCCCCCGGCAGCGTTCCGGTTTCAATCACCGCTTTGAATATAGAGAGTGGTGTCTGTAACCGCGCCCTCATCCCCTGCCCTGACTGACAATGGCTCTGCGTTGGGACTGGCTGTCAGTCAGGACCGGGGGTGCGGGTACAGCCTCCACTCTCTGAACGGTGACTGCACCAACGCCACCCCCGTGACTGAAACTAGAATGCTGCAGGGGGGATAAAGTTCATTTTCTCCTCGCAGCGTTCAACTAAGTGCAGCCCCCGGGAAAGTTAATAATGCTATTACCCTGCAGATTAGCAACATGTTTGCTGGTTAATAACTTTTTTTTTCATTGACGAGTTCCCTTTAAGAAAGCTCAATGCAACTTTCTAGCTTATATTAGGCTGATTCCTTATACTAGGAGTTGCTAATTATGTAATTCCCTTTCAAAGGACAGAACAAATCCTGTAGGCTGGTCCTACATAGTGACATTTTTCCTGCAACAGCAGTTCTTGGTAAAGTTGAAAAACACAAACATTAGTGCAGCTTGTTTTTGCAGAACTAACTTAGAACTCTTATTCTGATATAAAATAAAACTACCAAGTTGTGACCTGCTTTTCATAGACTTCAGTGCCAGTTGGATGAGACAGAAAATCCAATTCATTTGTGAATGTTGCAGCAGGTAACAATGCAACATCATAGGAAATTATTAAATGTGCTGTCGCAATGCCACTCTGCAATTTTTGTTTCACATATAAAATGTCATTGTGTAGTCCAAGCTTTAAAGCAACAATCGCTTACCAGTATGTTAAGGTAATCTGAAATGCTAGTCTGAACTGTATGTTAATGCAGATCTTTTTTTTAGTTTTTTGGAAACAGGGTTAGGGTGCTTTCACATTGTGCTTTTCTCCACTTTCATGGGTCCGGTCACAGCTGGCGTTTCGAACACCAGAACCCCCATAGCAAATCGGGATTCAGATTTATGCATTGATGGGGACCAGAGACTATAATTGTGTCAGCAAAGCAATCGTGCATTATTTTCGGGCGTGTACACCCAAACGCAGTCTAATACGTCTTAATGTCTGCCTCTAGTAGGCATATACACCCAAAAATAAGGCACATCAGAGTGTAAGTTTGCTCTGCCATCACCATTATAGTCTATGTCCTCCGTCAGCGCACAGGTCCGAATGCCGTTTTGCCGGGGGGGGGGGGGGGGGGTTCGAACGCAAGCCCCAACGGGACCTGTGAACGTGGAGAAAATCACATTGTGAAAGGCATCCTTAGACAAAAAGGCTTTAATCTCAATACAAACTTGCATTCTACTTTGAAGATGCATATAAAGTTGTAAACCTACTGCAGGGCAATTGGGGAGCTGTTCATATTGAGGGTTTTTTAACCTCTTTCCTACTTTAACACCTACCAGCCATGTATTTTCCATTGAACATTTTAGGAAAATGTGCCCTTTTTTTAAACAAAAGCTCCCATTTCTTTTGTCATGTGTTAAGAAAACAGCCATGACACATTACTGTGCAAAATGTTTTACTAGAATTGTTTTGACTTCACCTTTGCCTTCTAATTAACTCATGCAAGTTGAAAACCTCTACTTTTCCTAATTTGTAAGTGTTAGACTTATCTGTTTTATAGAAATCTATTTTTTAACTGTACTTTTGTAAAATAATGCTTTTGTGCTAACATTATACACATACTGTATCTTTGGTGTTAATATTTTTTTTCTTCCTTGTTTAATACTTAATGTTCTAACTTTTTACCCCTTTTGCTTTTTAGTTTTTTAGGCATAAGTTTTAATTTATTTCCTGAAAACACTAGAACAGTGTGTCAACAAACTTCTTGTACACAGGTTTGCATTCTGTATTGCGTTGCATATCAATAAAATATTTTTGTACTCTTAACATGTTTCAGCTATTTGTATTTTTTATTTTCAAATACAAAGTACTGTGCAATAGCTTTAGGCATGTGTGGATAATAATGCCACCAAGTAAGAGTGCTTTCACTTTGCCGACGTACTACGTTCTGGTACTTCCAGCCCATGGACGTACCAGTACGTCATATGGCGATCAAGCGGGCACGGGACCTGTGCCCGCACTATTGCTGCCATGATCTCTTAAGATATAACCGAGCTTCGGCTATCACAGCCAGGGCCAGTGCCCTCCCTGCCCTGGCTGTTTACCCCTCTAAGTACTACAATCAATATTGAACGCAGCATTTAAAAGGCTTGGAGAGTGATGGGGGTCCTTCTCACACATTATCCGCACCCCCATGACGTAATCGCAGGCTGCCTCTTTGTCATGGTAACCCAAAGTCATTTAACACTAGAACTACTGATGGAGTCATTTTGACTCCTTTCGTTTTTTATTTCTCTTCTGTGACTACATTTTTCAGAATTCCGGCTTGAAACTCGGTGACTTTTCCTCAAATATGATGTGAAAAAAGATTTTGTGAGAATAAATAATTTTGGTGAAAAATTTGCGCGTTTTTTTCAAAATTTACCAAGAACTACTGAAGGGAGTCATTTTGACTCCCTACTATATTTTGAGGTCCTTTTGTCACTAAATGTTGCTATAAAGTTTTGTGCATAATTTTTTCACTCTGTCTTATTTACCCTGATGTTCATATAGATGTAGTTCAATTTACATGTCAACTTTTCACATTTTCCTTGTGTTTTACCGTTTTGCAAAGCGACAATGTCTAGGGACCGCTTTGTTGAAATTATGAGGTTTCTCAGATTTGATGAGAAATCTACTCGATCGGAGAGACTGCAAACGGACAAGTTTGCTCTATTTTCTACTGTGTGGGACAGGTTTATTGAAAATTGTATTGCGTGTTACAAACCTGGCCCATACATAACGGTGGATGAGCAACTTTTCCCAAGCAAAACTAGGTGTCCATTCACGCAGTACATGCCTTCCAAACCAGATAAATATGGCCACAAATATTGGCTAGCTGTTGATAAGGAGAGCAAATATCTGGCAAATGGCTTCCCTTATCTAGGCAAAGATGACACACGCCGTGCTGAGGACCGTTTAGCTGACCATGTGGTAAAGAAGTTATTGGACCCGTTTTTGAAAAAGGTCGCAATGTTACAACCGATAATTATTTTACTTCAGTAAAATTAGCTAAACAGCTAAAAAGCAAAGGAACAACCATCGTGGGAACACTGAACAAGATAAGGCGAGAAGTGCCTAAAGAAATAAAATCCATGAAAGAGGAATTGTACAACACTAAAGTGTTTAGAAATGAAGACAATTTTACACTTACAGTATATCAAGGAAAGCCCAACAAAAATGTTCTCATTTTGAGTTCCGTCCATCCAGATGTTGTTGTTGCGTCTGATTCCGCTAAAAAAACTCCAGAAACGGTAAAGTTTTACAATGAAACAAAATATGGAGTAGATGTAGTGGATCAGATGGCACGAAAATATACCACACGAACATGCACAAGGAGATGGCCTGTTTATGCATTTGAAAATGCCTTAGACTTTGCGGGTATAAATGCATGGATAATATTCAATGAGATAACCCACCAAAAAATGTCATGCAAGGCATTTTTGCAAACGCTTGTGAGAGAGTTGAGTGGTCCTTATGTCACAGATAGGGAAAAGGGTTTCACGTCCCAAGTTTCTACATGCTCAGAAGTGATGGTTCAAACAAAATTTTGCCAGATCAAAGAAAAGTGCAAGAAAAATAGATCTGTCGGCAATTGTAAGACTTGTGGTAAGTCTTTGTGTGGGCAATGTACTGCCATAAATCAAAGGCAATGCCTAAAATGCGAAACACCAAATGTTTAGAAGGTGAATTCTGCGCCATATTTCATTTTAGTCCTCCACCTACATTTTCTCTGCTTTGTCTCAGTTGTTGTTAATGTGTGCACTGAATAAAAAAAAAAGTTTGAAAGTCTATATATATTGTTATTTTCTGTAGAAAATAAGTAAAGCAGAAAAAAACATCAAAGCATTCAGTTGGATCTCACATATAATACATTACAAAATTAATTATTAATAAATAACCACAAATGAAACTCTGAAAAATAAACGGAAAACAAGCAAGGAGTCAAATGACTCTTTCAGTAGTCTCAGGGGTCACGAGCCAGTATCCTGTGTTAACCCCTTACAGGAACACCGTAAATAACAAAAATCGTGCAAAACTTCTCATACTGCTGGAAAAATAGTGAAAGAACGCAATCAAAACTCATCGAGTGAAATGGTAACCTAAAACGTATCTTGGTCCTGCAAAAATAGCCTCCTTCAGCTACCAGTGGAAAAATAAAAATTGGCAAAGCTTGAGAATTAAACCATGCAGAAACATTTTTTTTCTAATTGTGTAAATCACACAAAACCTATAAAAAAAAACTATAAATGGCTTCTCTATATTGTAGTGTCTTACTTACTGTCTTAAAAAAAAAATCTAAATGCTTGTTTTGCTCATTCTACTCCCAAAGCGAATAGAAAAATGAAAAAATATGTCCAAATGTACAATAAAAATTCCAACTCCGCTCTTAAAATAATAAACCCTCAGATGACTGACAGTAAAAAAAGCCTAAAATAGTGACGCAAAGATAACTTTAATTTTGTAAAAAAAAAAACATTTAGTGTGATAGTAGCCAAACATAAAAAGGATATAAATGTGTATCACTTAATCTTAGGACCAAAGATAAACTGATTTATCACTTAAACCGTATGGTAAACAGCTAAAAAAAATAAACCATTTCTTGACCTGCTGTTATTGAAAAGATCCGTCGGTTTCATCAATCACGTATTTCGGAATGTAGATGGAAACCTACGACGTTGCTGTCACAATTAGATGTCATCAAGTTTAATTATTCAGTTCTTCAATACAAAAAGTGAAACTCATATATTACATACAGGGCTGTGGGTCGTAAGCCAAACCCACTCCACTCCTCAATTCCTAAAAATTGAAGAAAATCACCAACACTCTATCCGTAAGTGATGCCAAAAAGAAATTTGTTTATATGTCCACAACAGTGTTCGTGGAGCAGAGAAGGAAGACCGTAATAAGACTCTGACGTTCGAACGTTCACGGTCTATCATATGTCGCTTTGATGTGTAATGCCTGTGTGGTCTTAAGAGAGTAGGTAATCGGGTACGCTCCTGCGCTTTGTCCCCTTAGTGTAGCCACACTGCATCTGCTCACACTAGCGCATACTCAATTCCCTGGCTCTCGGCCGTCCGCAGCCCCTCATTAACTAGCTACCTCAATCAGAGCTTCTTCCTTAGTAACTGTTGATCATCCACAATACACGATGACATGGGTACACATGAACAGATGCCAGAAGAATTTATTTTCTAATGTGTCTCTCTCCATTCATGAGCAGCAATGCATCGCATAAAACCTCTTGGAACAGGAAAACAACAATATTCTACTCCTGTATTAAAATGCAGTAGTTAAATCCCAGCTTGAACTTTTTGTACCTCTAAATTGGTGATGAATAGCATTGACCTTCATTGTAGTGTTAACCTGAGGTTGGCCATGTTAAAGAAATTCAAACTCAAACAATCGCTCAGTCATTAAAAGGTGTTGCCACCAGTAGCTTGACCGCATTGCCCCTTATCCAGCAGTCTCTTCAAGATAGAATCAATTTAGGGTTTGCAGCAAGCCATTCCTCACTTGCTAATCAGATCGCAGCCTCTGCAGACTGCTCTATGCCAGCTGCAGCGTGTGCCAACACAGCGCTGTGAGAATGGAGTGGAAGCAGCTACAGATCATCCAAATTTTAAAGAATCATTATGCTGATCTTCTTAGTAATATCTATTTGTTCCTCCCTTAGGGAACGACTGCTGGCCTTACCGTCTCAACAACTAAATGTGAAATGTTCTTTAGCTGCTCTTCACCTCATTAAATCCATTTATCAGTTAATGTACTTATCATTTTGAAGCATCAGTACATAGCAAGACCTGCCTTTTTTGAGTTCATAATCTTGCAGACTTTCCACTAAGGTCCGGAGAAACTGACTTAATGTGATGAGCTTAAGTATCTTTTACTGCCAGCGTCTTAGTAACAATTTTTGTTGTTGTCACAAACATCAAACTTTGATAGCAAAATAGTTCACTCTGTGATGTTTGCAGGCATCCATTTTAAGAAACACAAAGCGTCTCTTGAGAGTCTTTTTAGGATGATTGAGGGCTTCTTCAATCATTAATTTTCTAATACTTTCTCTTTCCAGAGAAACAACAAGTTTGCAGGCCATTTCTCCATTAAGCGCTGTAAAAGCTGGTCATGCAAATAATGATAATGGTACACTGTCCTTCACTGTCACTTGCAAAATATCTTGTAACTGATGTTTGAGACGCTCTTTCCTCCTCCTTTGCCTGGCGGGAAGTGCTGGTCTCAGGTTTCTTGGTGCTGTTGTGATCTTTTTCAGTCACAGCTTTGTAAACTTCTTGGTGGCAGCGTTGTAAATGTCTTTTTAGATTGGAAGCTCTTGAAGGAGCATTTTTACCGCTGCCTGAGTATGCACTGATTTTGGCATCACAGTATTTGTTTTTATCTGGGTCAATTATACACTGACACAAAAAATGTTTTTTTATCTTGAGTCACTGAGAAATGCTCAAATACAGCTGACTTCATAAGATCCTTCGTAGACATTTTGAAATTGTGTAAATTTGCTCTCAAAATAATTTTGTCCTGTAAAAAAAAATAAGGTATATTGTAATTCTTGCAAGAATATGGAATCATGCACTGTATAATTTGTGATGGAAATAAAACAATCTTTGCATAAATCAATAGGACAGATAAGTATCAAGTTTGTAAAATGTTGTTGGATAGCTTTACTCTGAACTTTCAATGTCAAGCTTGTCTCAGGGTACAGCGCACTAAATGCTAAACATCATATTTCTTCAGTCTATGAAGAGGGGAGGAGGGAGGGAGCATGTTTGTGCTTCACTATTTATCATGAACATAAACTGCAGCACAGATTCATCTCAGCTAAAAGTCTAGACCTTAGATCAGGAATAGGACAGACATTTATAGGACATTTCATAACTTTCCCAAATTCTTAGGAAAAAAATATTCCCCACAAACTGCATTGAACTACTGTACTCAATTTATTACATATTTTAGGATTAGGTCCATTTTATACCGACTCCACCAAAATGGGCTCCAACTCCACAGCCCTGATTACATTGTCATTACAAACAGAGTGATTTATTTCAAGTGTTTATTTCTGTTTAATATTGATGATTATGGGTTACAGCCAATGAAAACCCCAAAGTCATTCATCTCAATAAATTAGAAAAATTAACAAAAAAACACTTGCAAAGGCTTCCTTAGTGTTTAAAAAGTCACTCTGTTTCAGTAGGCTCCACAATCATGGGGAAGACTGCTGACTTAACAGATGTTCAGAAGGCATTCATTAACACACTCCACAAGGAAAGCAAATTTTGCTTTTCATTTGGAAATCAAGGTCCCATAGTCTGGAGGAATAGTGGAGAGGCACATAATCCAAGCTGCTTGAGGTCTAGTGTGAAGTTTCCACAGTCAGTGATGGTTTGGGGAGCCATGTCATCTGCTGATGTAGGTCCACTGTGTTTTTTCAAGACCAAAGTTGGCACAACCGTCTACCAGGAAATTTTAGAGCATTTTATGCTTCCCTCTTCCGACAAGCTTTTTGGAGATCGAAATTTCATTCTCCAGCAGGACTTAGCACCTGTCCACACTGCCAAAAGAACCAATACCTGGTTTAAAAACAACAGTATCACTGTGCTTTATTGGCCAACAAACTCGCCTGACCTTAACCCCATAGAGAATTTGTGGGGTATTGTCAAGAGGAAGATGAGACACCAGACCCAACAATTCAGACGAGCTGAAGGCTGCTATCAAAGCAACCTGGGCTTCCATAACACCTCAGGAGTGCCACAGACTGATCGCCTCCATGCCACATAGCATTGATGCATTAATTGATGCAAAAGGAGCCCCGACCAAGTTTTGAGTTCATTTACTGAACATACATTTCAGTAGGACAACATTTCGGATTTTAAAATTATTTTTCAAGCTAGTGTTATAAAGTATTCTAATTTACTGAGATAATGACTTTTGTGTTTTCATTGGCTGTGAGCCATAATCATCAACATTAACAGAAAAAAACACATGAAATAGATCACTCTGTTTGTAATGACTCTATATAATGAGTTTCACTTTTGTATTGAAGAACTGAAATAAATCAACTTTTTGATGATATTCTAATTTTTTGAGAACCTTCTGTAAGTTCTCAGCATAGAGCACAGGATAACTGATCCAAAATGTTCTGTACCCCAAAAATGATACCAATAGCGTTCATCTCAATCCACAAAAAAACAAGTCCTCATGCAGGTCTGTCATCTATTAATGGAAATATATTATTGGTAGCACAAATGCTCTGGAAAAGCTCCATCCCCTTCCCATCCTCCTTTCCCCTGAAAAGAAATCAGCAGAATCTGTGCTCTCAAACCCAAATGCCCCCTCCTTCTTGAGTCCCAAAGTGTGCCTAAACCATATTGTAGTGTCCAAATGTTTGACGTTTCTCTAGCAATGAGAGCCTAATTAATTTACAAGGTGTCTCCAGAAGCATGAGCTTGGCATAACAACATACAGGCTCTACAATGGCAGATTTGCAATTTTCACTCTGCAACATCTAGTGCTGCTTGTTACTGGAAAATAAAATTCCCATGGAGTCAAAATCATGACTGCACCTGTACATAAATTCCCAGAGGGGTGTAATTTCAAAAGTGGGGGCACTTGAGTGGAGTTAAATAGCGCTCATTTCCTCTTGAGTCTTGCCGAGTGGCTAATCAGTACTCTACGGTCATATATTGGGTATTGCCACGTTCAGCAGAATGGCAAATTTTGGTGCCATTTTTACCCATTTCCCCATGTGAAAAATGTAAATTTTGAGCTAAAACAAACTTTTCGTGGTAACAATGCATTTATTTTTTTTAAATACCCCAAATGGTATAAAATTCTGTGACACTCCTATGGTGTCAATATGATCACTGCACCCTTAGATTAACTCAGTGAGAGGTGTAGTTTGTAAAATAGGGTCACTTATGGGGGTGTTCTGCTGTTGTGGCACCTCAGGTTCTCTTACAGTGTGACATGGCTACTGCAAACCATAACAGCAAAATCTACACAATAATATGGCGCTCCTTCATTGAGCTTTGCACTGTGACTTAAAAGTAGATTTCAACCACATATGGGATATTGGTGTACATAGGAGAAAAATCAAATGGTATAATTTTTTGTGCAATTTATCCTATTACCTCTTTTGAAAACTAAAAGCTTGGGATCAAAGCAACATTTTAGTCTACAAAATGTTATTTTTTCATACTATACCCCGAAATTAATTGCAGAAGAGGTTTTATGACATCACTTGTAGACTTGTGGGGGTTTCTGCTGTTTTGGCATGTCATGAGCTCTTCAAATGTGACATGGCATTCACAATTTATTCCAGCCAAAATAGTTCTCCAAAATTCAGATCGCACTCCTTCCCTAGCCCTACCATGTGCCCAAACAATAGGTTTCCCTCACATATGGGGCATCATCATACTCTGGAGAAATTGCACAATAAATTGTATGGTCCCATTACCCCTGCTTCTCTTATAAAAAGAAAATATTTGATGCTAAGACAACACTTTTGTGGAAAAAAGACTTTTTAATTTTCATATTTCAATGTTATAAAGTTCTGTGAAGCACATGTGGGACCTAGAAGCTCATAACACCAATACAAGAATTCATTGAGGGGTGCAGTTTCCAAAATGGGGTCACTTGAATGGGGATTCTGCTGTTTTGGCATGTCAGGGGATCATCAAATGTAACATGGCATCCACAATCTATTTAAATCAAATTTCTCTCCAGAGTTCTAATGGCATTCCTCCCTTCTGAGTCGTGAAGTGTGCCCAAACAGTAGTTTTTCCAATACAAATGAGGTATATGTGTATTAAGGAAAAACTCCAAAATTTGTTGTGCAATTTTTCATGCCACAATTGTGAAAATTAAATTTTTGTTTGAAAAATGTATGTAATTTTCACAGCTCAACGTTATAAAATTCTGTGAAGCACCTGTGGGTTCAAGGTGCTCTCCACACCCCTAGATAAATTCCTTGAGGGGTGCAGTTTCCAAAATGGGGTCACTTGTGGGGGGTTTCAACTGTTTCCACTGTTTAGGCACATTGGCGAATTTGCAAATGTGACATTCCAGTAAATTTTGCGCTTCAAAAGTCAAAGGATGCACCTTCACTTCCGAGCCATTCCATGCACCAAAACAGTAGTTTCGTAACACGTGGGGTATTGGTGTACTCAGGAGAAATTGCACAACAAATTTTAGGGTCTATTTTCTCCTGTTACCCTTGTGAAAAATTAAAAATTTAGGTCTAAAGTAACTTTTTAGCTGGAAAAATCTTAATTTCATTTTTTCCTTCCACTTTGCTTTAGTTCCTGTGAATCACCTAAAGTGTTAATAAACTTCTTGAAGGTGGTTTTGAGCACTTTAAAATGTGAAGTTTTTAAAATGGTGGGTGTTTTCAGTCACACAGGCCCCTCAAAGTCACTTCAAATGTGGTCGCTTAAAAAATTCAGAAGTTGCTGATAAACTTTTAATCCGTCTAACTTCCTAACAACAAAAAAAAAGTTTCAAAGCTGATGCTGATGTAAAGTAGACAAGTGGTAAATGTTAATTATACCACACTAACTAGTTGATAAATATCTGGTTTAAGGGCACAAAATTCAAAGTTTGAAATTGCGAAATTTTCATATTTTTGGTCACATTTTCGATGTTTTCATAAACGCAATTCTTATCGACCAAAATTTTCCACTAACCTCAAGTTCAACATGTTATGAAAAAGCAATAAATATCTGAATCACTGGGATATTCATTCCAGAGTTATTACATCATGAAGTGACAAATCATAATTGTAAAATTTGGCCTGGTCAGGAAGATGAAAACAGGGGTGAAGCCAAGACTCTCATCATGTAGAACGTGTGTGCCAGAACTACACCAGGACCTCTAAGGCAACCGATTTTCTATTTCATTTGGATCCTGGTTCTCCAATCAAGCTCAGGTTAAACACTGTAATTTCCGGTGTGCTTCTATTCTTACATTCAATCAGCATTTGATTATACTTTTGAAACTGCTGGGGTGGATTAATAGCACGACTTTGAAGATCAGGCAACACCGATAATAAATAGCATTGCTGATGATCTTTGTCCCTTCTACTGATCACCAATAGCCCTATCTGGCATTTTTATTACAATATAAATATTGATTTCTTCATCAGAGAATTATATTGTTAATAGGCACCTCAGTGAAATCAGACTTTTGCACAGTGGGGCTGTTTTTTTTTCTTTTCAACCGCACTGAAGTTTACTTCCTATAAATATTCTCCAGTGCTACCTGAATTGAAAGCCTTAAAAACGTGGTCCATTGTCTATTCAAGTTAAATTCAGTGGATTATAAATATTGGAACAGTTTTGCTGACTTGATTCATCATATCGGCGGTCTATGCAACCTTGTGGGTTACAAATATCAGAGGTAATACCTCCTATTCTTCATCGGCTGTGAGGATAATGTAGCAGTTTGATTCCTAATTGATGGTGCCGGAACATCTACATTAACCACACTAAATACTGAATAAAATCATTGCTGCAGAACATAAGTAAATAACATCAATATTTTCTGATTGCCTCTCGTTTATTAATTATTAAAACGGCAGATATAACGCAGTCATTTACCTGAGATACAGGCTGATATTGATTTATCCTCATATCACTAGCGTTCCATTCTTTCTAAGTGGTTTGAACGCAGTTGGACTCAGTAGTGAACGCCGAGAAAGGTTATTATAAGAACATCTGAGATTTCTCTAACGCTCGTTATCCTTGTATACATCACTGGACTGCTCCCCTAGAAGGCTAATTAACACAGTATATAGTAAGCTGCTTACATGAACTCAGTTTTAATTATATAAATATTCTAAATGCATTCAAAACATTAAAGGATTTAACTCTAGCACTGCCAGCATGTGACTAATATAGGTATAAAGGCTGCCTTGTTTATCAATTTGAATTGATAGAATATTATAAAGGCTTTGCGGATTTTCTCAATTTTGTACATATATGGACTGTTTGTGCACACGCTCTTCTAGTCTATTAGAATTTTTTTATACTACAAACATACAATGCAGTTACCCTGCTTTTCATTTGGCATCTCAAAAGTGCAGAGATAAATCAGTTGATAAAGAAACTCAACTTATAGGACTCGGGATCTCCAATAAAATTCCAATAAAATTCTGCATCCTGATAAAAAAAAAAGTGGTACATCTAGAGAGGATTCAGAATCCGGTTTAATAAATCAACCTTCACAATCTGATATCATTTTCCATCAGATTGTACCACCATACATAAAAAAAGAGGAAAGAACCAGAATCTAGGAAAGATTGTGACAAGGGAGCATCTTTAATATTCGAGTCTGAATCTGGCCCCGACTCATCCCCAAACGTAAGTGCAGACAAACAGCGTTTTACACAGGATTTCAAGGAGACGGACCCCAATTGATCCATGATTAAGCTTCCATACAACAGACCAGCCATTATCTCAAAATATTGTAAAGCTATACTTGCATCCTTTAACCCCTTCACTCCCGGAGCTTTTTTAGATTTTTCGTTTTTCGCTCCCCTTCTTTCCTGAGCCATAACTTTTTTATTTTTCCATCAATATGACCATGTGAGGGCTTATTTTTTGCGGGACGAATTGTACTTTTGAACGACACCATTGGTTTTAACATGTCGTGTACTCGAAAACGGGAAAAAAATTCCAAGTTCTGTGAAATTGCAAAAAAAGTGCAATCCCACACTTGTTTTTTGCTTGGCTTTTTTGCTAGGTTCACTATATGCTAAAACTGACCTACCATTATGATTCTCCAGGTCATTACGAGTTTATAGACACCAAACATGTCTAGGTTCTCTTATCTAAGTGGTTAAAAAAATCCAAAGTTTGCTTAAAAAAAAATTGCGCCATTTTCCGAAACCCATAGCGTCTCCATTTTTCGTGATCTGGGGTGAGGGCTTATTTTTTGCGCACCAAGCTGACGTTTTTAATGATACCACTTTTGTGGAGATATGATCTTTTGATCGCCTGTTATTGCATTTTAATGCAATGTTGCGGCGACCAAAAAAACGTAATTCTGGCGTTTTGAATTTTTTTCTCGCTACACCGTGTAGCAATTGGATTAATATTTTTTATTGATAGATCGGGCGATTCTGAACATTGCGATACCAAATATGTGTATGTTTGATTTTTCTTTCATTGTTTTATTTTGATTTGGGTGAAAGGGGGGTGATTTGAACTTTTAGGTTTTTTTTATTCTTTTTTATTTTTAAACACTTTTTTTTTTACTTTTGGCATGCTTCAATAGCCTCCATGGGAGGCTGGAAGCATGCACAACTCGATCGGCTCTGCTACATATGGGCGATGAGCAGATCGCTCATATGTAGCAGATTTACAGCATTGCTATGAGCGCCGACCACCGGGCGCCGCTCATAGCAATGTGCCTGCAACAACCGTAGAGGTCTCTATGAGACCTCTGGTTGTCAAGGTAACGCGTAGCCTACCCCGGATGCACTCCGCCTGGCCGGAAGCTCTAGTTAAATGCCAGCTGTCAGCGGGTTTTAACTAGTTAACAGGCGCAATCGGATCGCAATTCCACTCGCGCCTATTGTGGGCACATGTCAGCTGGCAGGGGATCCTTACCGATGACGTACTATCCCGTCATCGGTAAAGAAGGGGTTAAAGCTTCATTGAACGCCGACATGAAAAAATAACTTGACAATTTGAAATCTTCCTTTGAAGCCACAGTGTACAGAATGGAATGTGCAGAAGTTTTGAAGTTGGCAAAATCTACTAAAAATATTGCTAAAGATCAATGCTCAATGAAAGATGAAATCCTAACTTTAAAATCCAAAACTGCAGACTTAGGCCTCATACTCACTTGCGCCGAAAACGGATGAAAATCTGATGAAAAAAAATCGGATTCAAATCTGACCAATGTTAGTCAATAGGTGAGTTCTCATTTGCGATTTTTTTCTCATCAGAAATCGGTGTGAGAAAAAAATCGCAGCATGCTGCGATTTGATGCGATTTTGGCATGATAATCGCCAATGCAAGTCAATGGGTGCGAGAAATCATCGCACAGCACTCGCCCCATGTAAGTGCTGTCCGATGTATACGCACCAGTCTCCTTTGAAAAGCCGGCAATTCATCCCCGGCTACTGTAAAATCACACTGACAGCTCACAAAACACTACATATATACACATAGAATACATATATATATATGTACATGTCATTGTGACACATACATATATATATGTTTATAGTTCATACACTTCTACATACTGTAATAGCCGGTAATTCAATTGCCGGCTTTTGTGAAATCACAGAAGCCGACATGAAATGATACATTGTTTACACACATTTAACCATGTAATTTCATGTATTTTTATATATGGTTGAAACTTACAATTACATGAGTATATGTGTGCAAAATTTCAGATATGTAGGGGTTAATTAAAGGTGTAAATTCGTTGAAAAAAAATGCGTGGGCTCCCGCTGTATATTCTCCACCAGACAGACAAAGCAAGCGAGTGGGGGCAGATAATAATAGCCTAGGGAGGGTACATTTTTTTGTGTGCCCCCCCTGGCTACTAACATCTGCCCCCAGACACCCCAGAAAGGGCAAATCTCTAATTAGATTCGCCCTTTCTGGCACTTTGCCCGTCTATTCCCATTGCCCTGTAGCGGTGGCGAATGGGTTAATAATCTCACCTTAATGTCACCTTAGTATTGAAAGGTGACCTTAAGGCAGGTTAATAATTGAGAGCTGTCAATTAGACAACTATCAATTATTAATCCTATTGTATGATACAAAAATCAAACACACACAGTTTAATAAAAAATAATTTTAATGAAATAATCACACAGTTTTTGACCATATTTTATTTTCCTGCTAAAACCATTTCCTGTAATAAAAATAAAATAAAAAAGCAAAATTATTCTTACCAATCCGAAGTACAGTCAGGTCCCACGGTGTAATCCTTCAGAAAGGGTTAAGAGGTTACAGTTAGCAGGGAGATAATTCTGTCTCCTAGCTCTAACCCCATGAATGAATAAGTTCCTCTCCCAGCGAAAGTAGAGGAATAGATTCATGAATGGAGCTTAATTGATTTATTGGCAATTTAACTTTAGTGACCTGACCTAAAGGGAAAGTGGACACAATCAATTAAGCTTCATTCATTAAACACATCCTCTCCTGTCGCCAGGAGAGGAACTTATTCATTCAAGAGCTTTGAGCTGAGCATGCAGGATTACTTGCACTGCTTGGCTCAAAGCTAGTTAACCCTTTGTGAAGGATTACAGCGTGGGACGTGACAGATCGGCGGAATAAGTAAGAATAATGTTGTTTTATTTTTTTTTCTTTATTTTAGGAGATCAATGGCTTCGCACGGATTAAGTGTAAAATAAAAGATGGTCAAAAAAATGTGTTTTTATTTCATTAAAATTAATTTTTATTAATGTGTCTGTGTTTTTTTAATTTACTTCAATAGGATTAATAATTGATAGTTGTCTAATTGACAGCTCTCAATTATTAACCTGCCTTAAGGTCACCTTTCAATACTACGGTGACATTAAGGTGACATTATTAACCCATTCGCCACCGCTACAGGGCAATGGGAATAGACGGGCAAAGTGCCAGAAAGGGCGAATCTAATTATAGATTTGCCCTTTCTGGGGTGTCTGGGGGCAGATGTTAGTAGCCGGGGGGGCACAAAAAAAATGTACCCTCCCTAGGCTATTATTATCTGCCCCCACTCGCTTGCTTTGTCTGTCTGGTGGAGAAAATACAGTGGGAGCCCACACATTTTTTTTCAACGAATTTACACCTTTAATTAACCCCTACATGTCTGAAATTTTGTACAAATACACTCATGTAATTGTAAGTTCAAACCATATATCAAAATACAGGAAATTACATGGTTAAATGTGTGTAAACAATGTATCATTTCATGTCGGCTTCTGTGATTTCACAAAAGCCGGCAATTGAATTAGCGGCTATTACAGTATGTAGAAGTGTATGAACTATAAATATATGTATATATACATGTCACAATTACATATATATATATATATATATATATATATATATATATATATATGTATTCTATGTGTGTATATGTATTGTTTCTATTCTTTATTAAAGCTGTCAGTGTGATTTTACAGTAATGCCAGGGATGAATTAGCGGCTATTATACTATGTAGAAGTGTATGACCTATATATATATTATATATATATATTAGATGTGTATATATATATATATATATATATATTATAATATAATTATTTGCTTTTTGTGTATTTTTTTTGTTACAATGTGATTTTTACATGACTTTTTACATAGAGATAACTGCTCTATGTAAAACTTCATGTTAAAATCACATTGCATACAGATGGAAAACTGATGGAAAACTGACAGAAAACGCATGGTGCGATTTAAAATCGCATAAAAATCGCATGCCTTTTTACAACAATTGTACCGTTTTTTTCCTGCTGAAAACGGACCGATTTTTTTCCAGCCCAGTGAGTATGAGCCCTTAGAAGACCACAACCGGCAATCCAACCTGAGGAATTACAATCTTAGGGCTCATACTCACTTGCTGGAAAAAAATCGGTCAGTTTTCAGGATGGTCCGATTATGTGCAATTGACATGCGATTTTTTTATAGCACCATCTATTGCATTAGCGATTATCATGCCAAAATCGCATCAAATCGCAGCATGTTGCGATTTTTTTCTCACACCGATTTCGGCTGAGAAAAAAATCGCAAATGAGATGTCACCTATTGAATAACATTGGTCCGATTTGAATCAGATTTTTTATCGGCTGAAAATCATCCGTTTTCGGCTCAAGTGAGTATGAGCCCTTACTTCGAGAATATGATAAAAAACAATTCCTTCCCTCATGTAACTCAATTTAACTATAGATCGGATCCATCATCTATCAAAGCCCAATTTTTATATGCTAATGTACCAAGAGATGTCATATTAAAGATCCACTTTTACCATAAATAACACTATTGAGCATTTGAAGTAATCTGGATTATTTGGGACTAGGGTTGAGCATTCCGATACCGAAACCCGGTTCCGATACCTGAAATCCAATGTAAGTCTATGGGAACAAAATATCAGAATATTTTTAATTCCGATATTTTGTTCCCATAGACTTACATTAGATTTCAGGTATCGGAACCGGGTTTCGGTATCGGAATGCTCAACCCTATTTGGGACACATTCTGGGTTCAAAGAGGCTAGTTAATAAAGCTACAAAAGATGACTTAGGTAGTTTTGGCAGATTAAGTAATGTTCTTTACCTCTTTCCCCTTTCTTTTGTAAAATTGTCGTCAGGTTATTGTTTTTGTTTTATAATATACTAAGATGTAGACTCTCTAAGCAGGGTCGGACTGGGGTGTCTGGGTCCCACAGGGGGAATTGACCCTAGGGGCCCACCCTAAAGCTATATGCAAATAACTTAGCCATTATCCCCAATATAGTGGTGCATCGACTGGTACATCTACTGTGCGCCTCCATAATTGGGATGTATAGTTACGGTAGTTTGCATTAAAGTATTTTTTGATGAAAGCTAGTTATCGCCGATCCACAGGTTAGGTAAGTGATAACTTATTGGTCAGCGGCATCCAACCATTGGAAACCACACCGAACGGAAGAATTGGGAAATTTTATCCCTTACAGGGCACATTTATCTCCATGTTAAAATGGAGTGGCAGGTGGGATGTCTGACCACAGCTCCATTCATCCTCTTTGGGGTCTCCACCCACCAATCTATATCTTATCACTTATCCTTATCTGGTATTTGTAATGCAAAATCAGGAGCGGAACAATCAGAGGAAAAGTATTATAGAGACATGTCACCACTTCTGCATTTATGGCCCACTCCTGGTTTTAGATTACAAATATTTGGACAAAATACTGACCAAATACTGTGTGAACATGACCTTAGGATAGGTGATTACTTGTTTTCACCCTAGAACCACTGTAAGTGCATATTTGCACTGAGGGGTTAAATATCCAAGTATTAAATCTCTATTGGAAATCAGAGAGAACAAGTGACCTCTTTACAGAACACAATCCCCTATACCAAGACCAATAATACCACATACAAAGGAACAAATACAGCCACACTATGACCAGACTACATATTACCACCGCACAGTGACCGAATAATACCCCATACAGGGGACAAATACCGCCACACCATGACTAGACTACATATTAACACCACATAGAGACCGAATAATACCACATTCCTGTGGTTAATTTAATACAATCACATCATGACCAGACCACATAGTGACCAAATAATACTGCATACAGGGGATTAATACAGTCACATGATGACCAGACCACATATTACCACCAAATAGTGACTGAGTACTACAATTCTGATCATTAATAAAAACCACAATACTGATACTAATAACACTAATATTGCCATTCATGACATTATACTGTATACAAGAGTTCTGTATATAGTGTCAGTGTACAGGTAATGCTGTTATCACCAGTGACATTGTACACAGAAAGTCTGTACATAGTAGAATATATAGTGTCAGTGTGCAGATAATACAGTGCTTGTCAGTGCCATTATACACAGAAGCTCTGTATATAGTGAATAGTATACCGGTAATGCAGTGATCACTAGTGCCATTATACACAGGAGCTCTGTCTACAGTGTATAGTGTACAGGTAATACAGTGATCACCAGTGACATTATACGCAGGAGCGCTGTATATAGTGTATAGTGTACAGGTAATACAGTGATCACCAGTGACATTATACACAGGAGCTCTGTATATAGTGTCAGTGTACAGGTAATACAGTGATCATCAGTGACATTATATACAGGAGCTCTGTGCACAGCATACGGTATATAGTATAAGATTACAAGTAACACACTGACTCCCCAGTGATATCTGTAGTTGAAGACTTTCATCTTCATCCAGTACAGACGCCATCACTTCTTCCAGCCAGGACTCGTCTCTGCAGAAAATAACACAGTTACCGACAGCTGATCGCTTCCAGAGCACATTTCTCACTTTTTCCCCAACTTCAACATTACATCAGATGAAGAAAATAAAAAGACATAGTGCCGCCCTGCACAGTAACAGGACCCCCTTTTGTTCTCGCCCATGAAAGACGGTATCCTCAAAAGTAAATTAAATTACAACAGTAATAATGTCCCCTAATTGGCTCCTACAGTAATTATGTCCCCACTTGCCACCATAAACCAATAATGTTTGTTCCTCATCCTGACCTTCATATAGTAATTATGTCACCCCTTTATTTAATAAGGTGCCAGGTCCTGGGCCCCTTTGTTTAATGTCCCCATCCTGGACCTCAATGTCCACTTTAATAAGGTCCCCATCCTGGGTCCCTTCCAGTATTAATGCCCCCATCCTGGGCCCCTTTATTCGATGTCCCCATCCTAGGCCCCTATGTCCACTTTAATAATATCCTCTCCCTGGGCCTGTATGTCAGTCTCTATTGCCACTACCTTGCCCAATCACGAGGGAGGGAGGGCAGGATTCTACTCACCTTCCAGCACGTCCTATTGAGGCTTCATGCTCGGCGTGGTCATTAAAATGGCTGCCGACTACAGCTGTAACAGGGTGCTCTGCTCTGTGACAGGCCGCACGCTGACGTCACATAGCCGTAACACTGAAAGGTCGCCAGCTTATCAAGGGCTGCAGGAGTCATCTTGCAGCCTCTAATAGGCTGGCAACCATTTAACATAACTGCTATAGGACGTCGACACACAGCCTGTCGCAGCTGCAGCCGGCGTTCATCTTGATGTGCATCATTGCCAGGGCCGGCTCCAGGTTTTCGTGGGCCTCGGGCGAAAGCATCTCAGTGGTCCCCTTTAACACATGCCACAGTTCCTGATGCACAGATATGGCAAAGAAACACAGGTATAGTACAATATATGGGCATCACATAGTCATCCATACAGTATATGGGCAACCACATAGTCCTCCTTACAGTATTATTCGCACCTCTTAATCCTCCATACAGTATATGGACAACCACATAGTCCTCCATACAGTATTATTGGAACCTTATAGTCCTCCATACAGTATTATGGTCCCCATATAATGCTCCTCCATACAGTACATCATGTGCCCCATGTAATGCTCCTCCATACAGTACATCATGTGCCCTATGTAATGCTCCGCCATACAGTACCTTATGGGCCCCATATAATGCTCCTCCATACAGTACATCATGGGCCCCATGTAATGCTGCATACATAAAATAAAAACAAAAATCAAATACCTCTTCCGCTCCCGCTGCAAGTATGGTATACTTAGCGTCACTCCCGACTCTGCAGTGCTCAGGATACAGAGGCTGAGCGTACAGTGAAGATATCATCACGCCCTCTGCCCTGAGACATTGGTTGCAGAGTCAGAGGGAGCTGAAGACACTGCAGCTGCCAGAAAAAAGGAGCGGTGAGTATTAGACTCTCGGACCCCATAGAGTGTGTCCCACCTCCTGTTCGCCCTGAGCCCCAGCACTTACCTGGGTTCGCTGGGTGGAGCCACCAGCCCTGGTCATGGAGGTGGGTTGGGACTGCGTGCACGCACCTGCACGCGCCTATGCCTCCTGCACTTTTAAAGAGCCCGCATCAATAATTTTTTTTTCTTTTTCCTCCATCTCTCTGGGGCCCCCTGGGCATTTCAGTGTCCCAGTGAGCCAGTCCAACCATGACTCTAAGCAGGGTCGGTTTTAGACAAAGTGGGGCCTTGGGCAAAAATTTAAAGTGGGACCCCAAATGCTCACAAATTGCACCATCACACAGAACATTTCTGTTGTATTTACAGTGGGTACGGAAAGTATTCAGACCTTTTTAAATTTTTCACTCTTTGTTTCATTGCAGCCATTTGGTAAATTCATAAAAGTTCATTTTTTCTCATTAATGTACACTCTGCACCAAATCTTGACTGAAAAAAAGCAGAAATATAGAAATTTTTGCAAATTTATTAAAAAAGAAAAACTGAAATATCACATGGTCATAAGTATTCAATCCCTTGGCTCAGACACTCATATTTAAGTCACATACTGTCCATTTCCTTGCGATCCTCCTTGAGATGGTTCTACTTCTTCATTGGAGTCCAGCTGTGTTTAATTAAACTGATAGGACTTGATTTGTAAAGGCACTCACCTGTCTTTTTAAAAGCTCACAGCTCACAGAGCATGTCATGAGAATCATGAGGTCAAAGGAACTGGCCAAGGAGCTCAGAGATAGAATTGTGGCAAGGCACAGATCTGGCCAAGGTTACAAAAGAATTTCTGCTGAGTTCTGGCCATTAAACGAGCGTAATCGACAATATTGAAGTCGTTTGACACTTGTTCCGGGCCTCTTTAGGGTAGGTACACACGTTTATTAATAGGCAGCGCTTTGGATGCAACACATGTCTGCTGTATCCAAAGGGCTGCCAGCTATTGAATGCAGGTGAATCCGCATGTGTTCATTGAACCGTATGGCTTCACCGTGTCCAGTACATTGTACGGATCACATCTCCGCAAGATAAATAGACATACTGCAGTCTGGAAAGATGCACCACATGTCCATCTCCACGGGTGATCTGTGCATGCATAGTTGACATGAGATTTCTTGAAATCTCATCCACTATACTGTAATAGTATGCAGCATCCAATCTGCAGCGTTTACTGACTGTGTACACCTACTTTTAGTCCAGCTGAGGAAGAATGATTAGTACAGATGGTCCTCGATAATGCAGCCCCCCCCCAAATATAATGCAGTCACACACACACTATAATGCAACCCCCAGAGTATAATGCAGCCTGTTATGATTTGGTAACCGAGGAGGATAATAGAGAAATAGGCTAGGCAACCAAACACCCAGAGTGGTTGGTAACTTACCGGATTGCAGACCCCTAAACTGACAACACAACTAGAATTAGCCGTGGGGCATACCTACGATGCCCTAGACGCCTCGACACAGCCAAAGAGTTAACTAAACCTAAAGAGAGAAAGGGGAAAGCTAAACTGCCCCGGAGTAGAGCCCCAAATGAATAGATAGCCCCCAAACATATATTGCCGGTGAGGCAGAAGAAGTACAAAACACAGGCAGAAAATAGAGTAAGCAAATGCTGGGGTCCAAACTGTCTGGATAGAACAGGACAGTAAAGGATACTGTCTGCAATCCTGCAAAAACCCTAAGAAAAATTCCAACGCGTCTGATATTCAAAAATACTGAGGCCACACGACCTCTCCCCCACTAAATCAGAACTCTGGTGTGAACTGGATGCAAAACAAAAGATACTGAAATAACAGATCCTAGAAATACAGAAAAGACTGACATAAGCTGTGGCAAAGGAAAACAGAGTCCAGCACAAGTCCCAGCAGGGAACCCGGCTGAACTCACACCAGCAAGACAGAGAACAGAATAAAGCAAAAAGAGAAAAAATGCCACAGATTAAAACAAATAACTTATCTGAAAGATGCAGGACAAAGCAGGGAGCAAGCAGTCTTCAAGAAGGCTCAGGAAGAAAACCAAATCACCGGCAACAACTAAGGGAAGGCTGCTCACTTAAATCTCTCCAGTCAGTAACACCTGACCTCCAATCATCTTCTTCAGGTGATTGACTTCTGTCAGCCAGACCATCTCCATTACCAGCAGCAACCACAAGAGGGAGCCCAAACTCAGAAGCCAGATCAAAAGTGTTCACAACAGCAGCCCCCTCAGAGTATAATGTAGCTCCACACACAGTATGATGCAGCCCCCCACATACACAGTATAGTGCTGCCCCACACACAGTATAATGCAGCCCCCACACATACACAGTATAGTGCAGTCCCCCCACACACAGTACAGTGCAGTCCCCTACACAGTATAGTGCAGCCCCCCACACACATTATAGTGCAGCCCTCACACACAGTATAATGCAGCCCCCCACACATACACAGTATAGTGCAGTCCCCCCACACACAGTATAGTGCAGCCCCCACACACAGTATGGTGCGACCCACTCAGAGTATAATGTAGCCCCCCACACATAGTATAGTCCAGGTCCCCCACACACAGTATAGTGCAGCCCTCCCACACAGTATAGTGCAGTCACCCCACCAACAGTATAATGCAGCCCCCCATACACACAGAATATTACAGTCCCCCCACACACAGTATAATGCTTTTCTGCTGTCTCCTGCTATCACGGCTGCTTCTAGTTGTGCGGTTAGTTTAGGAGTCTGCAACCTATTAGATACCAACCTCTCTGGTGTTTGGCTGCCTTTGCGGTTTTTTGCTCCTGCCCTCTTCAGCAACCAAAACATAACAGAATCACCGGCCATACTGAAAATTCTATGGTACTCAACAGAAGGGAAAAATAAAAAAAAGAGATTGTGTTGCTTTGCGAGCCAGCCCCTGAGCCCATGCAGTGTGATGGAGTGACTTCTGGGGCATAGGGTCATGAGTGTCGAAAGCGTAATAGGTTGTGTTTCTACTGTGGTGACGCTTCTCATACTATTTCCATCTGCCCCAAGCGGGGAAGACGTTTTGCGCGCTCAATTGTTTTGGGTAGTGTTCAGACTAAATTTCTGTTGACTGTTACCTTGATTTGCTCCATGTTCACGTTTTCGGCTCAGGCTATTGTTGATTCAGGAGCAGCTATAAACCTGATGGATTTTGATTTTGCCAAACGTTGTGGTTTTCCCATGATACCCCTGCGGAAGTCTATTCCTTTGCTGGGCATTGATTCTACCCCTTTGGCGGAGAATAAACCTGTTATGAATGTGCTAAAAATTGGTTTCTGAGCAGAGGCTCCCTCTGGTGGTTACTGACAGTACTGAACCTTTCAGCGAGGAGTGGCAATCTGGGATCACGGACTGGTCTGATATAAGGGAGGTTCCCTCCCATGATGGTTGCCGGTGATCAATTGTTCTTGTCTCAATTGTGGTTCCTGGTTCATTTGGAAGCTTGCTGAGTCTTGCCTGCATCTTCTGCTATCAGATAAGATTTTTTCTGCTTTTATTTTTGTGCTTGCTTTTTGCATAGTTCCCTGCACTTCTGTGGAGGTCAGCCAGGTCCCCTCCGGGGGGCTTGTGCTCCTCTCAGTTTATCTGGAGCCACTGTTGTTTGTTCATTTGCTTTTTCCTGTTTTTTCAGTGGCTGCGGCTTAGTTTTGTTACACCAGAGAACTTATTTAGGTGGTAGAGGTCGTGTGATCTCAGGTGTTTTTGCAATCAGTAGTGCTGGTATTTTTTAGGGTTTTTTTGGATTGCAGTGAGTATCCTTTCCTGTACTTTTCTGTCTAGACAGATTGGGCCCCAGCGTTTGCTCATTCTATTTTCTGTATGTGTCCGTGTTTCTTCTTGTCTAACCGCCATTAAATGTTTGGGGGCTTCATATTTTCTTTGGGGATCTGCTCCGGGGCAGATAGCTTTCATCTTTCTGCCTTTAGGTGTAGTTATCTCTCAGGCTGTGACGAGGCGTCTAGGATCAACGTAGGAACGCTCCACGGCTACCTCTAGTTGTGTTGTTAGTTCAGGTTACTGCAATCCAATAGGTTCCAGCCTCTCTGGTGTATTGTCGTTTTTGCTTACTCTCCTCAGCTACCAAAACATAACCGTATCAGCGGCCAAAACTGAAAATTATATGGTACTCACAGAAGGGAAAAATAGTGTGGAAAGAAAAAAGATTGTCAGAGTTGTCAGAGTTTTTTTTTTCCCTCTGTTTCTCTGGGTGCTGAGGAGGATTTTTTTTTCTCTCAATGGAGCTTGCACAGTTGTCTGGCCGTGTGGATCAACTTGCCACTGAGGTTCGGAGTATTGCTGCCTATCTTGCTGGGCTGCCAGTTGTGGAACCTAGGATTCACATGCCAGATTTGTTTTTGGGGGATCGGGCTAAATTTCTGAATTTCAAAAATAACTGTAAGTTGTTTTTTGCCTTAAAGCCTAAGTCCTCAGGGAACGCAGCACAGCAGGTTCAAATTGTCATCTCTCTCCTGCGCGGCGACCCTCAGGATTGGGCTTTTTCCCTGACACCTGGGGATCCTGTTTTGAATGATGTTGATGTATTTTTTCAGGCTCTGGGGTTGTTGTACGATGAAACTAATGTCACTGATCATGCTGAGAAGACCTTGTTGGCATTAAGTCAGGGCTGTGAAGCCGCTGAACTGTACTGTCAGAAATTTCGAAAGTGGGCAGTCCTGACCAAATGGAATGATGATGCTTTGGCAGCCCTTTTTCGGAAGGGTCTGTCAGAGAATGTAAAGGACGTTATGGTGGGATTTCCTGTACCCTCTGGTCTCAATGATTCTATGTCTTTGGCTATTCAAATTGACAGACGTTTGCGTGAGCGCAGAGGTATGCGTGAGATGGTGTTGCCTTGTGGGCCAGCTCCTGAGCCCATGCAGTGTGATGGAGTGACTTCTGGGGCACAGCGTCATGAATTTCGAAAGCGCAAAGGTTTATGTTTCTACTGTGGTGACGCCTCTCATGCAATTTCCATCTGCCCTAAGCGGGAAAGACGTTTTGCACGCTCAGTTGTCTTGGGTAGTGTTCAGACTAAATTTCTGTTGACTGTTACACTGATTTGCTCCATGTACACATTTTCGGCTCAGGCTTTTGTTGATTCAGGAGCAGCTATTAACCTGATGGATTTCAACTTTGCCAAACGTTGTGACTTTCCCATGATACCCCTGCGGAAGTCTATTCCCCTATTGGGCATTGATTCTACCCCTTTGGCGGAGAATAAACCCCAATTTTCTACTCAGGTGATAATGAGGGTTGAGCCAGATCATCAGGAGAGTTGCAAATTTCTGGTGTTGCATAATCTGCATGACATTATTGTTCTGGGTTTCCCTTGGTTGCAGATTCATAATCCTGTTTTGGATTGGAAATCTGTGTCTGTGACCAGTTGGGGCTGCCAATGTGTGAATGCTGGCACTCCTGTTTTTTCTGCCTCTCCCCAGTCTCAGGATGTTCCTGACTTTTTGACTGATTTTTCTGATGTGTTTAGTGAAAGTAAATCTGCATCCTTACTCCCTCACAGGAGCTACGATTGCTCTATTGAATTAGTGCCTGGTGGTAAATTTCCTAAAGGTCGCCTTTTTAATTTATCTGTACCTGAACACGATGCTATGCGATCTTATATCAAGGAGTCATTGGAGAAGGGTCATATCAGACCATCCTCTTCACCCTTGGGCGCCGGTTTTTTCTTTGTGGCCAAAAAGGATGGTTCATTGAGGCCATGTATTGATTATCGCCTCCTGAATAAGATCACTGTGAAATATCAATATCCGTTACCCTTGATTTCTGATCTATTTTCCAGAGTGAAAAGTGCTAGTTGGTTTACCAAGCTTGACCTCAGGGGGGCGTATAACCTTATTCGTATTAAGCACGGGGATGAATGGAAGACGGCGTTTAATACCCAAGAGGGGCATTTTGAGTACCTAGTTATGCCCTTTGGGCTTACTAATGCCCATTCCGTCTTCCAATCCTTCATGAATGATATTTTCAGGGATTTTGTGGATAAATTTCTGATTGTTTATTTGGATGATATCTTGATTTTTTCCAATGACTGGGACTCTCATGTGAAACATGTTCGGACTGTGTTCCAGATTTTGAGAGAGAATGCACTGTATGTGAAGGGATCAAAATGTCTTTTTGGCGTACAGAAGGTCTCTTTTCTGGGATTCATTTTATCTCCATCTGTTATTGAAATGGACCCCGTCAAGGTTCAGGCCATCTGTGATTGGGTTCAACCTACTTCATTGAAGGCTCTTCAGAGATTTTTGGGTTTTGCCAATTTTTATTGTAAATTTATTGGTAATTTCTCTGGTATTGTTAAACCATTGACTGATCTGACCAAAAAGGGTTCCGATGTGGTGAATTGGCCTCCTGAGGCAGTTTCTGCATTTCAGGAACTTAAGCAGAGATTTATTTCTGCTCCTGTTCTACGGCAGCCTGATGTTTCTCTGCCGTTTCAGGTGGAGGTTGATGCCTCTGAGATTGGGGCAGGTGCAGTTTTGTCCCAAAGGGATCCAGAGACCTCTAAGAGTAACCCTTGTGCCTTTTTCTCTCGAAAGTTTTCTCCAACTGAACGTAATTATGATGTGGGTAATCGGGAGTTATTGGCCATGAAGTGGGCCTTTGAAGAGTGGAGAAATTGGCTGGAAGGAGCCAAACATCAGTGGTGGTCCTCACGGACCATAAGAACCTGGTTTATCTCGAATCAGCCAAGCGACTTAATCCTAGACAGGCCAGGTGGGCCTTGTTTTTCACACGTTTTAATTTTGTGGTTTCTTTTCTTCCTGGCACTAAGAATGTTAAGGCGGATGCCCTCTCAAGGAGTTTCTTTGCGGATTCTCCTGAGTTATCTGATCCTGCTGTTATTTTGAAAGAGGGTGTAGTACTTTCCGCCATCTCGCCCAATTTGAGACTGGCTCTGGAGGGATGTCAGGAGGATAAACCTGAGCGCTGCCCTGTTGGGAAATTGTTTGTACCAGACCAGTGGAAGAAGAGTGTGATGTCTGAGATTCATTGTTCCGCGTTGGCTGGTCATCCCGGGATTTTTGGTACCAGAGACTTGGTGAGTCGGTCCTTCTGGTGGCCTACTTTGTCTCGTGACGTCAGGGACTTTGTGCAGTCCTGCGGGACTTGCTCTCGTTCCAAGCCTTGCTCTCGCTCTAGTGTTTTGTTGATGCCATTACCTGTGCCCAAGAGGCCATGGACCCATATCTCTATGGATTTTATTTCCGACCTCCCTGTTTCTCAGAAAATGACCGTTATCTGGGTAATCTGTGATAGGTTTTCCAAGATGATACATCTTGTGCCATTACCTAAGTTACCTTCCTCCTCCGAATCGGTGTCTTTGTTCCTTCAGCACGTGGTTCGGTTACATGGCATTCTGGAGAACATTGTGTCTGACAGAGGAGTTCAGTTTGTTTCCAGATTTTGGAGGACATTTTGTTCTAAACTTGGTGTTCAATTATCTTTCTCCTCTGCATTTCATCCTCAGACCAATGGACAAACCGAGAGAACAAACCAGACCTTGGAGACTTATTTGAGATGTTTTGTGTCTGCTGATCAAGATGACTGGGTCTTTTTTTTGCCTTTGGCTGAGTTTGCTCTTAATAATAGGGCTAGCTCTGCCACCTTGATGTCTCTATTTTTCTGCAATTCTGGGTTTCACCCTCGATTTTCTTCGGGACAGGCGGAGGCTTCTGTCTGTCCGGGTGTTGACTCTGTTGTGGAGCGTATGCAGCAGATTTGGGACCAGGTAGTGGACAGGTTGTCTCTCTCTCAGGAAAAGGCCCAACGGTTTGCCAACGGGCATAGGACTGATGGTCCTCGGTTTAAAGTGTGGGACTTGGTTTGGTTGTCCTCAAGAAATATCCCTATGAGGGTTGCATCTCCAAAGTTTAAGCCTAGGTTCATTGGACCTTATAAGATCATGGGGATTCTTAATCCTGTTTCCTTCCGTTTGCTTCTTCCAGGGACATTTAAGATCCATAACGTGTTCCACAAGTCCTTATTGAAGAGGTTTGTCGATCCAGTGGTTCCTATGGCTGCGCCTCCTGACCCTGTTTTGGTTGAGGGCAATCTGGAGTATGTGGTTGAGAAAATATTGGATTTTCGTTTTTCTAGACAGAAACTCCAGTATTTGGTTAAGTGGAGAGGTTATGGTCAGGAGGACAATTCTTGGGTGTTTGCTTCGGACATCCATGCTAGGAGACTGATCCGTGCCTATCACCGAGCTCATCCTGATCGGCCTGGTTGCACAAGTGAGGGTTCGGTGACCCCTCCTCAAGGGGGGGGTACTGTTATGAATGTGCTGGAGATGGTTTCTGAGCAGAGGCTCCTTCTGGTGGTTGCAGACAGTACTGAACCTCACAGCGAGGAATGGCAATCTGGGATCACAGACTGGACTGATATAAGGGAGGTTCCCTCCCATGATGGTCGCCGGTGATCAATTGTTCTTGTCTCAATTGTGGTTCCTGGTTCATTTGGAAGTTTGCTGAGTCTTGCCTGCATCTTCTGCTTTCAGATAAGATATTTTCTGCTTTTATTTTTGTGCTTGCTTTTTTCATAGTTCCCTGCACTTCTGTGGAGGTCAGCCGGGTCCCCTCCTGGGGGCCTGTGCTCCTCTCAGTTTATCTGAAGCCACTGTTATTTGTTCATTTGCTTTTTCCTGTTTTTTCAGTGGCTGCGGCTTAGTTTTGTTACACCAGAGATCTGATTTAGGTGGTAGAGATCGTGTGATCTCAGGTGTTTTTGCAATCAGAAGAGTTGGTATTTTTTAGGTTTTTTGTTTGGATTGCAGTAAGAATCCTTTCCTGTACTCTTCTGTCTAGACAGATTGGGCCCCAGCGTTTGCTCATTCTATTTTCTGTCTGTGTCCGTGCTTCTTCTGGTCTAACCGCCATTACATGTTTGGGGGCTTCCTATTTTCTTTGGGGAAATGCTCCGGGGCAGATAGCTTTCCTCTTTCTTCCTTTAGGTGTAGTTATCTCTCAGGCTGTGACGAGGCGTCTAGGATCAACGTAGGAACGCTCCACGGCTACCTCTAGTTGTGTGGTTAGTTCAGGTTACTGCAATCCAATAGGTTCCAGCCTCTCTGGTGTATTACTGTTTTTGTTTTTTTTCCTCATCTACCTAAACATAACAGTAGTCATTCATTGCTATGCCCATCCTTTGTGTCTTGTTGTACTATTTGTCCTATTTATGGAAATCTGGGTCTGCTGGTGTGTTTCTATCTTCTTTTACTCTGCAAATTACATTATTCTCTTTGTACTTTACTGTATGACTTACATAGGGAGCAATAACTACAGCAGCTGGTCAATAATACAGGGGTGGATCAGGCTGTGCTATAATCAGTGCTGTGTTATGATGTATTACATACTAGGACTGGTATACGTTACGCTGCATTTTTAGACCTTTTCTCTGTCGTGGGAAAGTGTTCATGGGTATATTCTGTATGGGGTCCGGAGACATTGTGACATGCTGGAGTAAGCAGACCTGATCGAGTTTGTTGTAGTGATGAGGCCAGATAACTATTCATATAAAATACTATACACTCCCTGACAGAAGTTATGTCGCTTATCCATGTTATGTAAATAAAAGCTTATAACCTGACGTTAAATTCATCCATTGGTTGTATAAATTATTCTTTTGAAAGCTGAAACCCTCCGAAATGTGGTTTAGGTTAAGAAAATAAATTGGCATCAATGCAGAAATATTGATCATTTAATGGACACAGAATGGTCAGATTTTGGCAAGACAAAAGTTTTGTCGCCTGGTCATATAATGCACCCAATCCTTGTTTACATCCTCACCTGTGCTCAGTAAATGATCGTTTAATTAGTGGGTTTGTATAAAAAGAAACACAGCACCCCAGACCTTCACTTGAACTGCAACTTGAGCTCTGACAACATGCCAAAAATCCACTCTGCAACCAAAGCCTGGATTATCAAGAGGCTGAAGACCAGATCCACTGCAGAGGTGGCTGGCACCTTTAATGTGTCTCAGCGTCAAGTACAAAGAATTAAATAAATATTTGAAGATACTGGAGATGTGTTTGACAAACCCAGGTCCGGCAGACCCCGCAAGACAACTGCTCAGGAGGAACTTTTGTTGGTTAGAAAATCCAAAGCAAGCCCCTCTTCCACTGCAGCAGAGCTCCAACAGACCTGGTCACCTCAAGTCCCTGTGTCAGCTAGAACAGTTTGTAGGATTCTGTCTCGAAATGGCCTCCATGGTTGAATCAGTGCCCAGAAGCCAGTACTAAATAAAAGGCAAATAAAAAACCATGTGGCATTTGCAAAGTCCCACAGCCTGCTAAACAGATGGACGCTGGAAAAGTGGCAGAAGGTGAATTTCTCTGCTGATTCTTCAGTAGAATTACACCATAGCTGCCGCAAATACTGCAGGAGACCTACTGGAGCCCGTATGGATCCAAAATACACCAAGAAAACAGTTAAATTTGGTGGTGGAAAGATCATGGTCGGGGTTACATTCAGTATGGGGGTGTGCGAAACGTTTGCAAGGTGGAAGGCAATATCAATAGCCTAAAATATCAAAAAGTATTAGCTACCTCTTATATTCCAAATCATAAAAGAAGTCAAATTCTGCAGCAGGATGGTGCTACATCTCATACATCCATCTCTTCAACAAAGTTCCACCAGGCGAAAAAGATCAAGGTGCTCAAGGACTGGCCAGCCCAGTCACAAGACATGAACATCATTGAGCATGTTTGGGGTAGGATGAAAGAGGAAGCTTGGAAGACAAAACCAACGAATCTAGATGAACTCTGGGAGGCATGTAAGACTGCATTCTTTGCTATTCCTGATGACTTCATTAATAAATTGTATGAATCATTGTTGAACCGCATGGATGCAGTCCTTCAAGCTCATTGAAGTCACAGAAAATATTAAATATGACTCTAATAGCACCACAACTTCATTCACCAATGTTATGCAACATATATTTGTATTTTAAGATAATTATTTGTTATAATATCACATTACTTTCTGTGGGCGAAAAAAGTTTTGTCTTGCCAAAATCTGACCATTCTGTGTCCATTAAATGATCAATATTTCTGCATTGATGCCAATATTCTTAACCTAAGCCACATTTCGGAGGGTTTCAGCTTTCAAAAGAATAATTTATACAACCAATGGATGAATTTAACGTCAGGTTATAAGCTTTTATTTACATAACATGGATAAGCGACATAACTTCTGTCATGGAGTGTAAAACCCATATATGGAAAGAGATTATGTTTACATGTCATTATTGGTGAGGTCACACATGGGTGGTCTTTCTAGTTCCAGCGAAATCCTCAGAATGCAGCAGTGAAACAGTTTAGGCCTGCTGATGGCTGCCGTGCTGTATTGCATTATGCATAGATTATAAGGAAAGGTTTTGTTTCATCTGCTGCCTAATTATGACTTTTTTATATTGTAGCTTATCCTGAAACTACTGTTGACATTGGAAATGAACTGGCTGTTAGAATTCAGGAGTTAGCAGAGATAGAGAGGAGGCAGCAAAGCCCAAGAGAAGATCAGTACCAAAAAGTCAGGCCTGAAGCATCTTGAAAATGGACAGGACAAGAAGAAGGGGAACATTTGATATCTAGTCCCCCGCAGTGGTCCATATACCACTTGTATATGACCACTGGACAGAAAGGACAGAAAAAAATGTAAAAAAAATCTGAAACCAAAGCAGTTGTATTAACCCCTTCACTCCCGGAGCTTTTTTCGATTTTTCGTTTTTGTTTTTCGCTCCCCTTCTTTCCAGAGCCATAACTTTTTTTTTCCATCAATATAGCCATATGGGGGCTTATTTTTTGCGGGATGAGTTGTACTTTTGAACGACACCATTGGTTTTACCATGTCATGTACTGAAAAATGGGAAAAAAATTCCAAGTGCGGTGAAATTGCAAAAAAAGTGCAATCCCACACTTGTTTTTTGCTTGAATTTTTAGCTATGTTCACTAAATGCTAAAACTGACTTGCTATTATGATTCTCCAGGTCATTACGAGTTCATAGAAAACCAAACATGTCTAGGTTCTCTTTTATCTAAGTGGTGAAAAAAATGTCAAAGTTTGCTAAAAAAAAAAAAATTGCGCCATTTTACGAGACCCGTAGCATCTCCATTTTTCATGATCTGGGGTCATGTGAGGGCTTATTTTTTGCGCACCGAGCTGAGATTTTAATGATACCACTTTTGTGCAAATACGCTCTTTTGATCGCCCGTTATTGCATTTTAATGAAATGTCGCGGCGACCAAAAAAACGTAATTCTGGCATTTTTAATTTTTTTCTTGCTACGCCGTGTAGCGTTCGGGTTAATCCTTTTTTTTTTATTGATAGATCGGGCGATTCTGAACACGACGATACCTAATATGCGTATGTTTTATTTTTCTTTTATTGTTTTATTTTGATTGGGGTGAAAGGGGGGTGATTTGAACTTTTATTTTTTTTTTTTTTTTTTAATTTTTGAACACTTTTTTTACTTTTGGCATGCTTCAATAGCCTCCATGGGAGGCTAGAAGCATGCCACACTTGATTGCCTCTGCTACATATAGGCGATGAGCAGATCGCCCCATATGTAGCAGATTTATAATCTTTATATCTTTATTTATTTTTAATAATCTTTAATAAGCAGATTTACTGCATTGCTATGAGCGCCGACCACCGGGTGGCGCTCATAGCAATGTGCCTGCAACAACCATAGAGGTCTCTATGAGACCTCTGGTTGTCAAGGCAACGCATCGCCAACCCCTGATCACGTGACGGGGTCGGCAATGCGCTCACTTCCAGCCTGGCGGCTGGAAGCTTTAGTTAAATGCCCGCTGTCAGCTTTGACAGCGGGTTTTAGCTAGTTAATAAGCGCGGGCGGATCGCGATTCCGCTCGTGCCTATTGCAGGCACATGTCAGCTGTTTGTCGCAGCTTTGAGGAGGGCTCACCGTCGGAGCCGACCTCTAAGCAGGGGATCCTTACCGATGACGTACTATCCCGTCATCAGTAAGGAAGGGGTTAATATATGGTGTTTATATGTCATAGGGTCATTTGTTTGCTGGATTTAAAGTCTCTGTTCCCTTTCTTCTATTTAGATGTAATCTGGGAGAGTTGTGTTTCCTCTTTTACGTCTTATAATCCCATGTGTGGCAGATTACATATGGCGTAGAACAGAATAAAATTTACTTGCCTGAAATTTTAATTTCCTGGAGTCCACAGGCAGTATACAATATGTTATCCTTCTCTGGACAGAAGACATTTTAGTTAGCAGTTAAAACACTTAATTAGTATACCAATTATGTTATCAAGTGCTAATTACACAACATAAAAGGACTGAGCATGAAGGGTATGCCACACTAAACGAGATCGCAAACGAGATCGCAAACGAGATCACTAAAACGTCACTATTTAGCGATCTCGTTAGCGACCTCGTTGTGTGTGGCATGTAGCAACGATGTGGCCCCTGCTGTGATGTCGCTGATCGTTCACTAGCGTTCTGGACCGTTTTTTGATCATTGGCGTCCCGCTGGTGAGCCTATATCGCTGTGTTTGGCACCTTTTGCGAACGACGAGCGACCTCGTTTGTGATGCATATGACTGTTTTTAGCGTCACGGAGTGGATCGCAATATCTGTAAGTTCTCTTTTGCGTCACAGAGAGGATCGCAGAAGTTGCAAAGCAGGCTAGCAGGACGCAGAGAGCAGGAGCGATGCTGGAAATTCCTATGAATCAGAAGCGCTCAGTACATGCTAATGACAGATCCTAACGACCGCCAAAGTCGTTAAAGAGATCGCTGACCGCTGATGTGTCGTTTATGAGATCTCCTGTTTGGCAGCTACTAGCGACCTAAAAGAGATCACACCAACGATTGTGTCGTTATCGTGATCGCTAACGAGATCGCTAAGTGTGGCAGTACCTTGAGAGAGACCATGTATGACCAGCAATAGGAATTTATTAAGGGTGGGAAAACTTGAGCTGCCTGCGGACTTCAGGAAATGATAATTATATTTTTTCCTGGATGTCCTAGGGCAGCACACAATAGAACTAGAAAAGCTATAAAGAAAGGGGCATAAACTTAGGATTTCACTGCTTGTTCCAAAAATATTTTGACAAAGGCTGATCTCTCTGCAGAGAGGATGTTTAGTCTGTAGTGCTTAGCGAAAGTAATTATTATTATTATTTATGATGAAGCTCTGCAGATTTGTTAAAGTGGGATGTGATATTGTTTGACCCATGAGGCTAAAGGTACTGCCACACTAAACAATCCCGCTAGCGATCACGATAACGACGCATACTAATGCGATCGCTAGCGGGATTGTTTCTATATCGCTAAGTGCGGCCACATTTAGCAATATAGTTAACGACGCTATCGCCGTTAGCGATCTTCTTAACGACTTTAGCGGTACAAAAGTACCGCTAAATCGCTAAGAAAAGGTGCCACACTAGCGATATATACTTACCCAGCGGGAGCGCCGACGAGAAAATAGGGTCCGGAACGATTCCAGCGACGAGCGAGATCACAGCAGGAAGCTCGTCGCTGGCAGCTGCCGCACTGAACAACATCGCTAACGGGATCGCTAAATAGTGACGTTTTTTAGCGATCCCGTTAGCGATATTGTTCAGTGTGGCATACCCTTAAAGATGATCTACTGGAATAGGCACAAACATACAAGGACTGGTCTTGGCTAGCAAGAAGATAAAAATCAGTAATGGGATGCCAGATCCATCTGGATAATGAGGCTTTACTTGCTTTATTGCCCTTGTTAAGACCTGAGATTGAAGAAACAAGTTTTACAAGTTTTCTGCCTATCTGAATGAAAGAGTCCTGTCAAGATAAATGAGAGCAATTTTTCTTAAATAAAAAAAGATGAAGTTTCTCTTGTTCTATATTTTGAGGATCAGGAAAGAAAACAGAAAGATAAATTTCTTAATTTACTTTTGGAAAGAAACCTGGCATCAATCTGAGCACTAGGTGGAAGACTCTGGAGTGGGGCTCCTTAGAAGTCCAAGCTTAAAGCTTACCTTTTCTTTTGTCAGATGCAATGACCAACAGTAACAATGCATGTTGAGGGGATTCTTGTACCTAACTGAAAGAATGCTGGATTGGAGAGATCAAAAATGCACATTTTACCATGATACTGCATCTATCACAGAGGTAAGAATGCCCAGTGCACAGATTGCAGAGCAGGTAATGGCATAGGAGAGGTGGAGTAGGGAAGGTACAGCCGATAGAATTTTGTGAACCCTGTTATCTGAAAGTTGAATATTTATCTGATGGGTGTTGATGTGGAAGCCCAAGAATTTGAGTTATTTTACTGGAATCAACCTAGATTTTTCTTTGTTAATAATAAAGCCATGAAAGGGCAACAGATTTATAGTTACCTGAATATGCTGAAATAATTGTAATTTAGAGAAGAATTTGACTAGCCAGTCATCCAGGTAAGAAACTACATAAATACCTCTTGGTCTAAGAGCAGCTGAGAGGATTGATGTCACCTTTGTAAAAATTCTTGGAGCTCCTGAAATGCTGAATAGAAGACATCAGAATTGTAGATGGTGGAATTGAAATTTCACCTGGATCGCAAATCTGAGAAACTTCCGATGGACTAGGAGGATTGGAATATGTAAATAGGCTTTCTGAAGGTTTATAGTGGCAAGATGCCACTTTCCTTCCAGCTTTGGTGTGAAGAAATTCTGGAGTAAACATCTTTTCCATCAGCGTGTATGAGAAGTAGTTATAATGCTCCTTTGTCAACAAATTCTTGGACCAGCCGAAGAACTGCTGGGTTCTTATCCGAACTAAGAATAAAGCGAGGTGGTGGAAAATCCTTCAATTCAAGAGAGTAACCTCTTTTTCTGATAGATGTTACCCAGACATCTGAAAATGTGTAAAACAATATTTGAAAAAAGGAGAATTTTCTCCCTACCGGTGGGAGTATACTTCTGATGTCATAAGTCAGATTTTTGCCTAGAATTGTTCTTTTTAAAAAATGGAAGGAGTGGCATTGAAACTTCGGCTACACTTTTCGCTTTTGCAAAATGGTTGAAAAGACTTCTTGGACTGTGGAAAAAATTTACCTTTGCCCTTACTGATGGATTTGAGAAAGTCTTCTAGTTGAGGACCAAAGAAAGATGACAGTTAGAAGAGTAAGGCACAGAGATGATTCCTATAAGGTACATCACCAGATCATTATTTGGTCCAGAGTGACCTTCTGGTAGCATTGGAGTAAGTACTTCGCTGAAATTTAATGACTTCAACTTGACAAAGGGTATTGGCGAGTCATACGTGATGTCACCGCCAACATACCTTCACCCACCTCCAATCCATTTACCCATATAAACAAGCTACAAACCAGGATGGATTTAAATTGGACATGGCAGCCTTTATTATAACAAAACAAGTATAACAGATGAAAATTTGAGGATGGTCCTTGAAGCTCCTGACCTGTGACAGACAGTATGCATATAACCAACTGCTCAGGCTGAGTTTCTTATCTCTGGCCATTTTAGCATCAGCTCAGAGGCAGCTGTTAACCAACCTGGCTTTCTCAGCATAGTCCACTGCAATCCCTTTCAGCCCTTAATACAGGGCTTCCACTATCTGCTACCACTTAATAGATTCCACTTGGGGGTCCAGAACATTGTGGGTTTCCCCAACACTGATCCGCCACTAACCACATCCACCGACTTCGAGGACCCTACCCCCCTTTGCCACCAACATAAATGTTTTTCCCCTCCTCAAACATTTATGTCCTACCTAAACCCAAGCTCAATACCTTTCTGGATGACTACAAGTAACAAAAGACTGACAGTCACTTCCAAGCAGAAACCAGGTGTATACAGGTGCAAACTAAGAGTAGCCATTTCTGTATATAACCCAGAAAGTTGCACTCTGTTTAATAGATAGGATCCTTCTGTGATTAAAACCGCCAAAGGCTGATGGGTAGAGCATATTTTCATGGTATAGCGCTACAGAGGGCAACTTTATTTGTTGGTTATATATGGAGATGGCTACTCTTAGATTGCAACTGTACACAGCTGATTTCTGTTTGTAGGTGACGCATATGCATAGGCTCTCTGACTGAGCACTTTACCCATCAGCCTCTGGCAGTTTTAATCATAGCAGGATCCTATATAGGCTTGGGTCACACTTGCGAGTGTGATGCGAGAAACTCACGCGAGTCTCTCACATCAATACCCGGCACTGCCGCCAGCACTCGGACCGGAGTGTGCAGCTGCATAGAAATATGCAGAACGACCTATCCACATGAACCAACAAAGGAGCATCAGACCTTCAACCGACTGTCCTGAATTCTTTCAGCAGTTTACCAGGCACATTGACAAAAAGGGGAACCGTGAAAATCACCACTCTACAACCTTTTCCTGCCTAATCTGTAATTTTTTTGTGTTTTTCCTTTTTTTTACATGGGTTAATGATGGAGTGTCTGACACCTCTGCAATACTGGCAAAAGGGCTTGATGTCAACTGTGTTTTTGGACACTTAACAGTTGACATCAACACCAAGCACCACTATTATTCTGATCGCCACCTCACCAGGGCAATTGGAAACAACAAGGCAAAGCAACAGAATTGTAGCACCTCATGTAATGCGCCATTTTTGGGACAGATGCGAGCTTGTATTTTTAGGTTGGGAAGTGACCAATACCAATGGACCATCCTAGCCTGATAATATCAGCTCTCAGGTGTCTGTTTTACCTTTGCTGGTCATAAAAAATGGGGGGACCCCATGTCGTTTTTTCATTTATTTATTTACTAGCCTCAAACAAAGCTTTATTAAATCTTCACATGCAAGGAACTAAAGGGTGAAATTTTATACTGTGTCGGGGGGTTGTTCAATTATATATCTGCCAGACATCTATATATCTATATACACTGCTCAAAAAATAAAGGGATCACTGAAATAACACATCCTAGATCTAAATGAATGAAATATTCTCATTGAATACTTTGTTGTGTACAAAGTTGAATGTGCTGCCAACATAATCACACAAAAATCTTCAATGGAAATCAAATTTTTTAACCAATGGAGGCCTGGATTTGGAGAGACCCCCCCAAAATGAAAGTGGAAACAAGTCAAAATGAAAATCAAAACAAGACAAAATTAAAGTGGAAACAAGTCAAAATGATGCTCATTATTGTGTGTGGCCTCCACGTGCCTGTATGACCTCCCTACAACGCCTGGGCATGCTCCTGATGAGGTTGCGGATGTTCTCCTGAGGGAACTCCCCCCATACCTGGACTAAAGCATCCGTCAACTCCTGAACAGTCTGTAGTGCAACGTGACGTTGGTGGATGGAGCGAGACATGCTGTCCTAGATGTTATCAATCGGATTCAGGTTTGGGGAACGGGCGGGCCAGTCCATAGCTTCAATGCCTTCATCTTGCAGGAACTGCTGACACAATCCAGCCACATGAGGTCTGGCATTATCCTGCATTAGGAGGAACCCAGGGCCAACCGCACCAGCATATGGTCTCACAAGGGGTCTGAGGATCTCATCTCGGTACCTAATAGCAGTCAGGCTCTCTCTAGCGAGCACATGGAGGGCTGTGTGGCCCTCCAAAGAAATGCCACCCCACACTATTACTGACCCACTGCCAATCCGGTCATGCTAAAAGGATGTTGCCGGCAGCAGATTGCTCTCCACGGCATCTCCAGACTCTGTCACATCTGTCACATGTGCTGAGTGTGAACCGGCTGCCTGCAACATCCTTCAGCATGACCGGTTTGGCAGTGGGTCAGTAACGGTGTGAGGTGGCATTTCTTTGGAGGGCCACACAGCCCTTCATATGCTCACCAAAGGTAGCCTGACTGCCATTAGGTACCGAAATGAGATCCTCAGACCCTTTGTAAAACCATATGCTGGTACGGTTGGCCCTGGGTTCCTCCTAATGCAGGACAATGCCAGACCTCATGTGGCTGGAGTGTGTCAGCAGTTCCTGCAAGATGAAGGCATTGGACTGGCCTGCCCATTCCCCAGACCTGAATCCGATTGAGCGCATCTGGGACAGCATGTCTCGCTCGATCCACCAACGTCACGTTGCACCATAGACTTCCAGGAGTTGACGGATGCTTTAGTCCAGGTGTGGGGGGAGATCCCTCATGAGAACATCCGCAACTCATCAGGAGCATGCCCAGGCGTTGTAGGGAGGTCATATAGGCACGTGGAGGCCACACACAATACTGAGCATCATTTTGACTTGTTTCCACTTTAATTTTGTCTTGTTTTGATTTCTATTTGGACTTGTTTCCACTTTCATTTTTAGGGTCTCTCCAAATCCAGGCCTCCATTGGTTCAAAAATTTGATTTCCATTGATGATTTTTGTGTGATTATGTTGACAACACATTCAACTTTGTAGACAACAAAGTATTCAATGAGAATATTTCATTCATTTAGATCTAGGATGTGTTATTTGAGTGTTCCCTTTATTTTTTTGAGCAGTGTATATCTAATAGAATTTATTGCTGTCAAAATACACTTGAAAAACACATGCAAAAGCAAATAAAAAAAGTGGCAAAACCGTGTGTATTGTACGCTGCATTTTTCCTGCCAAGAGATGCAGAAATGGTGCAGAAATATCTGAATCCTAATACTGAACTCTGAGTTTTAAGAAATTAATATGTGGTAGATGGCGAAAACTGGAATTGTAAGTTTTTTTTCTTTATGTTGAATGTGTGATATATGTGACATTAATCTTATTCTGTGGGTCAACACGATTAACGGATTAGTGAATTTATATAGTTTTTTTGTTTTCCTATTTTTGCACACTATATAGACTTTATAAAAAATATTTTTATGTTGCCAAATTTTGAGAGACGTAACCTTTTTTAATTTTTCTGTTAAAATCCAATTTTTCAAAAGATATTAAGGGAAACCTGTTGCTTAGAATAATGCAATATACCAGAAAAGAACAAAACTTTTGAAACATAAATTTGATTCACAGTAAATTGATTCGCTGTGAATCACAAATACTGGAAAGCCTCCAATTGCTGGAAAATACATATAAAAACTCTCAGATCTCCTAGGACTGTATTGTTGGGCCCCTTTCTAACTCTAACAAAAATACAGTTTTAGTTATAAGTGACTGAAACCTAAATGGTGAGGTGTAAACAGTTGGTAACCAACATGCTATTTAACCCCTTCATGCTCCATGGCATACTATTATGTCATGGAGTGTCTCACCGACTTTGGAGCAGCCGCAGAGTCATGGCTTATCCACATGGGAAAGATACAGGCTATAGCCACCACTTGCCTCTAATAGCAGAGATCTATCAATTTGACCCCTTAAGGAACAAGCCACTTTGTAGGTTAATGACCAGGCCTTAATTTTGAAATCTGACCACTGTCACTTGTGGTTATAACTCTGGAACGCTTCAACAAATCCACTTATTCTGAGAATGTTTTTTTTCGTGACAAATTGTACTTTATGATAGTGGTAAAATGTCTTCAAAATTTCTTGTGTTTATTTGTGAAAATAATGTAAATTTGTGAAAAAATTTGAAAATTTCACAATTTTCAAACTTTTAATTTTTTAATGCCCCTAAATCAGAGCGTTATGTCACACAAAATAGTTAATAAATAACTAATAAATAAATAGTTAATAAATAACATTTACCACATGTCTACTCTACATCAGCACAATTTTTGAAACATAATTTTTTTGTTAGGAAGTTATAAGGGTTAAAACTTGACCAGTGATTTCTCATTTTTCCAACAAAATTTACAAAACCATTTTTTTAGGGACCACCTCACATATCAAGTCACTTTGCCTATATGACAGAAAATACCCAAAAGTGACACCATTCTAAAAACTGCACCCCTCAAGGTGTTCAAAACCACATTCAAAAACTTTATTAACCCTTTAGGTGCTTCACAAGAATTGAAGGAATGTGGAAGGAAAAAATGAAAATTTTACTTTTTTTCGCAAAAATTTTACTTCGGACACAATTTTTTTTATTTAGGCAAGGGTATCAGGAGAAAATGAACCACAATATTTGTTGTGCAATTTCTCCTGAGTACACCGATACCCCATGTGTGGAGGAAGACCATTGTTTAGGCGCATGGCAGGGCTCGGAAAGGAAGGAGCACCATTTAAGGTTTTGAATGTAAAATTGGCTGGAATTGGGAGCGGATGCCATGTCGCATTTGGAGAGCCCCTTATGTACCTAAATAGTGGAACCCACTCATAAGTTCACGATACCCCATGTGTGGAGGAAGACCACTGTTTGGGCGCACGGCAGGACCCGGCAGGGAGGGAGCTAAAGGTTTGTCTTTTTGAACACAAAATTAGCTGGAATTGAGAACGGATGCCATGTCACTTTTGGAGGGCCCCTGATGTGCCTAAATAGTGGAAACCCCCACAGGTGATACCATTTTGGAAACTAGACCCCTCAAGGAACTTATTTAGATGTGTGGTGAGCATCTTGAACCACCAGGTGCTTTACAGAAGTTTATAACTGAGCTAAGAAACTTAAAAAAACACTTAAAAAAACACACAGGAAGGAGTGCCATATTATAGTTCAGTTTTTACTGTTATGGTTTGAGGGTGCCATGAGGTGCCAGAACAGTAGAATGCCCCATAAGTGACCCCATTTTACAAACTACACCTCTCAATCAATTGATTACGGGTGTAATGATCATATTGATACCAAGGGTGTGTCACAGAAAAATTTGTTTTAGCCCCAGATTTAACATTTTCACACAAGAAGTGGGTAAAATTGGCATCAGAATGTGTCTCACAATTTCTGCTGAAAATAGAAATACACCATATGTGGCTATACAGTACTGCTTAGCCATATGGAGAGTCTCGGTAAGGATGGAGCGCTATTTGCCTCCTGGAGCACAGATTTTCATAGAAAAGTTGCGGATTCCATATACAGAGCCACTAAGTGCTAGAGAGCAGAATCCCCCTTCCCCCCAAATGACCCCATTTTGGAAATTATACCCCTGCCAAATATGAATGCATACTTTGGGGTTTCCATCTAAATCTCCAAGTTACGTGACAGATGAAAACCCTGAGGCTATGTGCACACATATCAGAATTGCCGCAGAAATTTCCTCGGCTGTCCCGCACCTCCCTGCCGCGGGAAATACGCATTTTATAGGTATGCATATTCCCGATAAAAACTAGCGTTTTGCAAGCTTAATTAGCTTGCAGAATGCTAGCATTTTTCAAGCGATCTGGAGCATCGCTTGGAAAACTGATTGACAGGTTGGTCACACAAGTCAAACATAGTGTTTGACAAGTGTGACCAACTTTTTACTATTGATGCCGCCTATGCCACATCAATAGTAAAAAGATCTAATCTTAAAAATAATAAAAAATAGTGCTATTCTCACCTTCCGGCGGCCCCGCAGCCTTCCTGGTCCTCGCGATGCTCCCGGCAACTCCCGTTCCCAGAGATGCCTGGCACAATGACCCCAGATGACGTAGCATCACGCGAGACCGCTACTTCATCTGGGGTCAATGTCGCAAAGCATGCCTGGGAACGGGAGTTTCCGGGACCGTCGCTGAGGAACGGGAAGGCTGCGGGGGCCGCCGGAAGGTGAGAATATCACAATTTTTTATTTTAATTATTGTTTTTACAAGGATATGGTACCCAGGGCCTGGAGGAGAGTCTTCTATCCTCCAGACCCTGGGTACCATCCGCACTTGAACCGCTCACTTTGCGCATGGTGGGCATAACCACATGTGGAAAGTAAGCGGTTCAATGCATTCCTATGGCGGCGGAATCACCGCGATTCCGGAAAAAGAATGAGCATGCTGCGTTTTTTTCCGTGATGTGTTTTTTTCGTGGAAACAAACGCAGCATGTGCACAAAAATTGCGGAATGCATTCTTATAATAGGATGCTTAATGCATGCGTTTTTTCAGCGGAAAACGCCGCAAAAACGCTAAAATAAGCGGAAAAATCCTGACCATGTGCACATAGCCTCAGGGATCCATTCACTATTATGAGGCAGCAGAGTTACTCTGTACTCCTCTGATGGTTGTCCTTCCTTTCAGAGGTGCACAAAACTATGGTGGACTGCGTTATGCACGCTGAAAAATAGGACACCACCGGATCACAGGTCCTATGGCATTCACGGTGCCTCCATCTGCTTCATTATAGGGAATCTTCTACCAGTGGTTCTCTATGAATCACGTATTTCAGAGATTTACATGGAAACCCCGATGCAAGTGCTTAGTGTAGAGCGCAGGAGAAATATGCGCCAAGCCTTACTGAGAGCTTTGGGAGGCAGAATGAATAAATCCACAGCAGGTGAAGAATTGGTTTTATTTATTTTTTTATACCGTTCCTCATGTGGTATAAATGATTAGGTGACTATGTTTTTTGGATCAGTGTGATTACAGCGATACCAGATTTATATCCTATTTTTTATGTTTAGATTCTGTCACACACTAAAAGATGCTTTTTTTGCAAGAAGTTTTTGCATCACCATATTTTGAGAGCTATAATTTTTCCATATTTCGGCCCACAGAGTCATGTGAGGTCTTGTTTTTTGCTTACGAGTTGACGTTTTTATTGGTACCATTTTCGGGAACATGACATTTTTTGATCGCTTTCTATTCCGATTTTTGTAGAGGCAGAATGAACAAAAAACAGCAGTTCAGGAGTTGTTTTTTTTTTTGTTCCTCCGTTCTGCGTGTGGTATAATTGAAAAGGCAGTTTTATTCTTTGGGTCAGTACGATTACAGCGAAGCCACATTTATATCTTTTATTTATGTTTTGGCGTTTTTACAGAAAAAATAATTATTTTTGCATTGCTTTATTCTGAAAGCTATAACTTTTTTATTTTTCCACTGATGAAGCTGTAAGGCAGCTTGTTTTTTGCAGGACAAGATGTCACTTTTAGTGATACTATTTTTGTTACCATTCGTCTTTTTGATCGCATTTTATTCCACTTTTTCCAAGCGGTATAATGATAAATTATAATTTGCTACTTTTTTATGTTCTTTTTTACGACGTTCACTGAAGGGGTTAACTAGTGTGACACTTTTATAGATTAGATTGTTCTGGACACAGCGATTCCAAACATGCGTACTTTTTTTTTTTTTTACATAAAAATGTGTGTTTATTAGTGGATTTTATTATTATTATTATTATTATTTTGTAATTTTCTTTTTCTTATGTATTTTTTAAAAATGTTTTCTTTTTTACCTAGACCCTTTATGGGACTTTCATTTTTTTTTACCTTGATTGCAGGTATAATACATTACGCGTTGCTGGTACAGCTGGTAGTGCATACTCTCCGCTTTTTGCATTTGAAGGACACCGTTATGTGACGATTTTATTTTTGGATTGAATAAAGAATTGCACTTTCTACAGAAGCTGGACTGCTCCCTTCATTTTCTCTGATAATACATTACAGTGCACTAGATTTGCAGTGCATTATATCTATACTGAAAGCTTCCGACACCATGCTGTGAGCATGGTCTCATGGGCATTCTGTAGCTTGATGACCCGGGGGTCTTCTTGACGACCCTGAGTCACCATGGCAACGATCGGGCCCCACAATGATGTCACGGGTATGCCGATCTGAAGACAGAGGGAGCTCCAGTCCCTCTGCCTCCCTCCTGAACGCTGCGATCGTGCTCGATCACAGTAATTAGTGGTTTAACAGCCAGGAACGGTGCGGACACCACTCCTGGCTGTTAGTGCAGAAGCTCAGCCACTGGCAGAGCTGAGCTGCTGCACTGACTGGGCGGGAGGTGCTGATATTTCAGCATCTCTTGCGCGATCATGCTATGATCGGTCAGTCAGATTGACTGCCTGATCACAGCGATCTGGGTGCGGGGACCCTTTCTGTGCCTCTTAGCTGTCTGTGTTTACACGCAGTGACAGTTTAGATGTATGATGGGCATAGTCCGTCATGGTGCGGGAACTGACATTCTATGTCCGTCAATGGACGTTAAGCAGTTAAACGGAATTTAAATGTGATCGAGCCTAGACATTAGCGCTCATTGGCCCCCACGATATGATCGTAGGGAGTTGATGGGTTAATATGACAGCTGGAGGGTGGGCTGAAGACCCCGATGCCTGTCATGTGATCTCATCCATAATGTTCAGCCTGTGACTAGGCATCAAGTAGACTGTGATTTTCAACATACACAGCAATATTGTAACATTGTTGTATATGAAACAGGCGATCAGATGATAGCAAAATCCCCTAAGGGGATTAACCAAATGAAATGTTGAATAATAATAATAAAAAATACCCCAAGCCTGTTTTTAACTTGCTTGTTTAAATATTTTTTTTTGTTTTCTAATGACAAATATGGTATTACGTGAAAAGTAGGGAAACAGGAGGTAAACTAAGGAAAAATAGGAAAAGGGGATGAATGGAAAAATTAGGGGAAGCAGTTATACATAAATAAGATCCATTTTAAAATGTAAAACATATAAAATCATTAATAATAGTATCTGAATGTACAAAATTACATTAAACCTAAACATTAGTCCATGGACTCATTTATACGTAAGGTTGGTGTGAATATTAATGATGAGTGAATATGATCAGTGTAAAATCTGGCACTTCCATCCCATGATGTGCAAAATATCAGACTTTATGCAGAAGAAATTAAAAACTTGGAATCCAGTTGCATATTAAAACCGGTCATGTTTCTGGTGCACATAGACGCGCTTAGGCCGGGATCACACTTGCGAAAAACTCGCAAAAATTAAGAGACCACTGCAAAAGAGAAATGGTCAAAATAACAAAAAAATGCAGTGCTTGCAGACCTTAAGGCTATGTGCACACGTTGCGGATTTTTTGCATTTTTTTCTATTATTTAGAATGAATTCCGCAATTTTTGTGCACATGGTACGTTTTTTTTCCGCAAAAAACCGCATCGCGGAAAAAACACAGCATGTTCATTAATTTTGCTGTAAATTTCCGCACAAAATCTGCACAAAAAACGCGAATAAAGAGCGAAAAAAATGCATGTGAATTTCCTGGCAAAAAGTCAGGTTTTGCTCAGGAAATTTCTGCAAACTTTCTGCAACGTGTGCACATATAACAACAAAAAATCCCAAATGCATGAATATAAACATGCCTGAGTGGTGCATACAATGATGCCACACCCAAGCTTTTTACGCTAGCTCCTGGGAAACTAGAGAAACAAGAGAAAGCATGGAGCAAACAGCGTTTCATAGAGATAAAAATACAATTTTATTAACAATAGTAGTACAAATATTAATCATCAATACCAATGAAAAATGCAAGTGAAATTCACCTCCCCCAAACACAATACCAATGCCGCAAGTGATATATACAGTATTATAAAGTAGAAACTAGCGGCAGGACAAACAGTACCTGAAAGATGTAGTAATGAGAAAAATATATTAATGTATGTCACAATTATGCCACACCTATGAAATAGTTATATGAACCTATGCATGTGCTGAGGCTCCAAACAGATGTAATCACATAAGTCAAAAATTGGACATAATGATTTAATCAAACGGGTGGGCAAATTGGAACATTTAAGAAGACATATAGTACATCTCAGTATGCATGTCGCTCAAAGTATCACCTTAGCACATTGACTGATAAAGATAAGGACTGAATAGCACATTTTATAAGGCAAATCTAAATAGTAAAGGTACTGCCACACTACGCAATCCCGCTAGCGATCTCGTTAGCGTCGCATACTAATGAGATCGCTAGCGGGATTGTTTCTATATCGCTGAGTGCTACCTAATTTAGCGATATCGTTAAGGACGCTATCGCGGTTAGCGATCTCCTTAACGACTTTAGCGGTACAAAAGTACCGCTAAATCGCTAAAAAAGGTGCCACACTCAGCGATATATACTTACCCAGCGGGAGCGCCGACGAGAAAAAAGGGTCCGGAGCGATTCCAGCGACGAGCGAGATCACAGCAGGAAGCTCGTCGCTGGAAGCTGCCGCACACAACAACATCGCTAACGGGATCGCTAAATAGTGACGTTTTTTAGCGATCCCGTTAGCGATATTGTTCAGTGTGGCATACCCTTAAGAAAAGCAGAGCATTCATAGCATTGTAATGGGATAGATATCCACAGTAAGCTCAGTATATAGGCATAGATAATTGCCCATTATTGCACAAATGCCCCAAGCCTAAAGCGCCATGGAAATAGAGGTGAATAGAAGCATATCTTACCGGAGGAAGGCAGAGGGATGTGTAGAGGGGATGAGGTGCACCTGTGTCCTCGGGTCCTCTTGCTGCGATGTTCAGGCAGAGGGCGCGATGAGGTGGTTACTGCGCACCGCGCCCTCTGCCTAATCATTCACTGCTGGAGGACCCGGAAGACAGCGGCGCTCAGCGGTGGACCAGGTGACAGGTAAATATCGCATGTGCCGGGGCCCTGAGTGAGCGGTGACACCGGCACCTGTCCCCCATAGCGCGCCGGTGTCCCCGCCTGCTCCGGACACCGGCACCTGGCCCCCAGCGACGAGAGGTGAGTATGTCTTTTCTTGCAGCAGCAGCAGCTGCGGCAGCATAAGGGGCCTATTCAATGCAGCATCTATGGGGGCATAATGCATGGAGCATCTATGGGGGCATAATCTAAGGAGCATTTATGGGGCATAATATATGGAGCATCTATGGGGGCATAATACATGGGGCATCTATGGGGGCATAATCTGTGAAGCATCTATGGGGGTATAACCTATGGAGCATCTATGGGGGCATAATCTATGGAGCATCTATATGGGCATAATACATGGGGCATCTATGGGGGCATAATCTGTGGAGCATCTATGTGGGCATAATCTATGGAGCATCTACGGGGGCATAATACGTGGGGCATCTATGGGGGCATAATCTATGGAGCATCTATGGGGGTATAATACATGGAGCATCTATGGGGGCATAATCTAAGGAGCATCTATGGGGGCATAATCTAAGGAGCATCTATGGGGGCATAATACATGGGGCATCTATGGGGGCATAATCTGTGGAGCATCTATGGGGGCGTAATCTGTGGAGCATCTATGGGGCATAATCTGTGGAGCATCTATGGGGGCATAATCTGTGGAGCATCTATGGGGCATAATCTATGGAGAATCTATGGGGGCATAATCTATGGAGCATCTATGGGGGTATAATCTATGGGGGCACAATCTATGGAGCATCTATGGGGGCATAATACATGGGGCATCTATGGGGGCATAATCTAAGGAGCATCTATGGGGGCACAATCTATGAAGCATCTATGGGGGCACAATCTATGGAGCATCTATGAGGCACAATACATGGGCAGCATATGGGGCACAATACATGGGCAGCATATGGGGCACAATCTATGGAGCATCTTGTGGGGCATAATACATGGAGCAGCGTATGGGGCACAATACATGGAGCATCTTGTGGGGCATAATACATGGGGCAGCATATGGGGCATAATCTCATTTTCCACTCTAGGCTTATACTCGAGTCGATAAGTTTTCCCAGTTTTTTGTGGCAAAATTAGTGGGGTCGGCTTATACTCGGGTCGGCTTATACTCGAGTATATAAGGTAAATCGCACCGGTGTCCTTTAGAAAAGCCGGCAATTCATCCCCGGCTATACTGTAAAATCACACTGACAGCTTTAATAAAGAATAGAAAGAATAGATATATACACATAGAATACATATATATATATATATACATGTCATTGTGACACATATATATATTTATAGTTCATACACTTCTACATGGTATAATAGCAGCTAATTCAATTGCCGGCTTTTGTAAAATTACAGATCCGACATGAAATGACACATGGTTTACATACAGTTAACCATGTCATTTCATGTAGTTTGATATATGGTTTTCACTAACAATGACATGAGTGTATGTGTGCAAAATTTCATACATGTAGGGGTTAATTAAAGGTGTAAATTCGTTGAAAAAAAATGCGTGGGCTCCCGCTGTATTTTCTCCACCAGACAGGCAAAGCCAGCGAGTGGGGGCAGATAATAATAGCCTACGGAGGGTGCATTTATTTTGTGCCCCCCCCGGCTACTAACATCTGCCCCCAGCCACTCCAGAAAAGGCAAATCTATAATTAGATGCACCCTTTCTGGCACATAGCCCATCTATTCCCATTGCCCTGTAGCGGTGGCTAATGGGTTAATAATGGGTTGAAGCCACCTTGCTATTGGAAGGTCACTTTAAGCCAGGTTAATAATTGAGAGTTGTCAATTAATCCTATTGTATGAAATTAAAAAAAACACGTACACATTAATTAAAAATCAATTTAATGAAATAAACACAGTTTTTGACCATCTTTTATTGTACTGGTATTCCTTCGATTCCCTTGTTCTCCTGTAATAAAAAAATAATAATAAAACAACATTATTCTTACCTATCCGGTGCTCTGTCAGGTCCAACGCTGTAATCCTTCACAAAGTGTTAACTGGTTTACAGCAAGCAGCGCAGCTAATGCTGGCAGCTCAGCTGTAAGCCCCCGAATGAATGAGCTCCTCTCCCGGCTGACAGGAGAGGAAGTGATTAGCTGGGAAGCTTAATTGATTGCTTCCCAGGCTAATCAGTTCACTTCAGGTCAGCCGGGGACTCCCTCTGACGTCACTGATGCTGTGCGGTGTCCCCGGCTGACCTGAACTAATTAGCCTAGGAAAACCATATATCAACCATATATCAAACTACATGAAATGACATGGTTAACTGTATGTAAACCATGTGTCGTTTCATGTCGGGTCTGTAATTTCACAAAAACAGGCAATTGAATTAGCTGCTATTATACTATGTAGAAGTGTATGAACTATAAATATAAATATATATATATATATGTCATAATGACATATATATGTATATATGTATTCTATGTGTATATATCTATTCTTTCTTTTGTGATTTAAAAACTATTCAGTTGGATCCATTATATGTCGGTTTTGCTAGCCACTGACAAAATCTCGCAAGTCGGATGTCAATCAGATGTGAAACGTACGCTCAGATGCGACTAAATCGCATAATCTCAGTACAATCGGATGACAGACGGATCAATGTTCATGAAACTTTTGTGCGATAATCGTCCAACTAAAACGGTCCGATTTTTTAGACGTTGTGTGTGACCCCGCCTTAGTATGATTGTAGAGTTGCAGCATTACAACATCGCAATATTGTACATACTATGATGTTGATATTATAAATGAAAGAAAAATCCTCAAAATTAAACTAATGTTAATTAATAAATATGAAAAGATCATTTCTATAATTTATTCCGTGTGGAAATTTAGTATTAACTATCTAGAATGCCTCTCTAGGGTGAGCTGTCTTTGCCAGTTGTCACCTCTGGAGGGACATGTCACTTTTTCTATACCATAGAACGGCATTGCAAGGCTAAAAAGTCGTCACTTTGGCATGCTAGGCTTGACATGTCACACTCTGCAAGGAGAAACGTTTAACCCTTGGATCCCGGTCAGATGCCTCTCATCCAGCCAAACTAGATCTCACACTTTGCTCTGACAAGGGGCAGTACCTCGAATCACAGTGTCTGCAAATTGAGATTCTGATTTGGCTTTCATCCTAGATCATGTGGCAAAGCTTGTTAAAGGTTTGATATTGACTTTTTGTATTGATACTTTCAATAGTTGCCACCAGATTTCTAATCATCTTTCTTACTGAAAAGACTATTTGCATATTTAATTTCCAAGAGGAGCATTGCAAGGCTTAAAAGTCTGCTCAACATGGCATGCCAGGTTTGACATGTCACTCTCCACAAGGAGAAACGTTACCCCTTGGATCCTGGTCAGATGCCTCTCATCCAATCAAACCAGATCTCACACTTTGAACTTACGAGGGGCAGTACACCGAAACACAGTGTCTGCCAATTGATTGAGATTTTGGTTTGACTTTTATCATAAGTCATGTGGCAACACTTGTTAGAGGGTCGATATTGACTTTTAGGATTGCTACTTCCAATAGGTGGCACTAGAGTTCTAGTCCTTTTTCTTTAATCCCTTAACGACCAGGGGTATTTCAGTTTTTGCGTTTTCGTTTTTTGCTCCCATTTTTCCCAGAGCCATAATTTTTTTTTTTTCATCAATATGGGCCTGTTTTTTGAGGGATGTACAGTCCTCAGATGGACCTGCAAATTGGGAGTATAGTGTGCAGGTGCTGTGCCAGGATATAGTGAAAGAACTCTAGTGGGAAATTCATACCTCACATGCTCCACACTGTCTGTAACCCCATATGCACAAGATTTGGAAAACCTAGACATATTGATGAGGGTGATAGGGCGGGTTTAAAAAAATCCAAGTATGGGCATAGTTGGGTATTCATCTTAGCAATTCATTAGCATATGGAGGACTAGGAGACACACAACATATAACAAGCAGACTACTTAGAGCTACGTTGATAAATTCCCTTTAAACCACGACAGGTGTGAGCAATTCTGCAGCATGTAAATTCAAAGTCTCTGGTGTTGTTGAAATGTCTTTCCTTCTATATCTGGGAATTAACATGTGAGACTCGTCCATGTTTCTCGCATGTGTGATCCCGGCCTAACAGTGGTATAAATTCCATGGAGGTTTTAATATGTGTAGCTTGAGAAAGGACACTTCGTGTTCGAAACGCGTAGCCATTTATGACGTTTACATCATGTCTGTCATCATCTTTTTTAATTTTTGTTAAATAAACTTGATTTTTACAAGAAGCTGAAACAACAACTTTTATTTCTTCATTAGTGCACGTGAGACTCTGCATGCCGCATGCTGCTACAGGTGAGCTGGTTATTTGTTTCTCTCTTTTGCATGATCTTTTGATTGCTGTTATTGCATTTTAATGCAATGTTGCAGCGACAAAAAAAACCTTAATTCTGGCATTTTGACTTTTTTTCTTGTTACGATGTTTAGCGATCGGGTTAATACTTTTTTTTACATTGATAGATTGGGCAATTCTGAATGCAGCGATACCAAATATGTGCATATTTGATTTCCTTTTTATAGCTTTATTTGAAATGGGGCAAAAGGGGGGAGATTTAAACTTTTATATTTTTTTAATTTTTAAACATTTTTATTAACTTTTTTTTAAAATTTTAGTATGCTTCAATAGTCTCCATGGGAAACTAGAAGCTGCACTACTTTGATCGCCTCTGTTTCTCACAGGCTATGATCACATCGCCTGTGTGTAGCAGAAATTCTCACTTGCTATGAGCGCCGACCACCAGAGATTGACAGCGGCATTTAACTAGATAACAGTCGCAGGTGGATAGGGATTCCCCTCGCTGCTGTTGCGGGCACATGTCAGCTGTATAGATCAGCTGACATGTGCCCAGAAAGGTGTGGGCTCAGCGCCGGAGCCCGCACCAAACACGAGCAGTCTGACATCAGAGTACTTTTAAGCACGATGTCGGAAAGGGGTTAAGAAGAGACAATTTGTATATACCATATAACAAAAGTTGTGACATGTCACCTTTATGGATAGTGGTAAAATGTTTTATTGCTCCAGAATACGTACCATTATTATTACTGATATTGGCTATGTGCTCTGCAATATGTTTTTTAGCTTGCATGTTGTGCATCCAAAATAATGCATATTGAATGAGTGACATTCAGTACAATACACCACTTGGTGTGAATTGCAATTGATGAAGGACTTGATATTGCGATCCACACCATGCGGTAATGATAACGATTTTTTCTTATCTGCTACAAAGATGCAAACATTGCATCTGTCTCCTGAGCACTTGAAAAATCCTCTGCAAGAGAGCCAGGAAGAAGATGGTTGCTTAGATTGCAGCGCACCGGGATACAGGATATTTCCCAATGAACGGTCCCTTTTGTTGACACATCTGCTGCCCCTATGAACTATCTTATGAAGGATTTCATCCTGGTGTACTATAGGTAAGTATTTCAAAATTACTTTTTGAATTTCATTAAATTGTAAGGTGTGGAAAAAGTGACAAAAGATGAATTATGTGAGGATTTCACTCTGTTATTTTCTAGCAAGCTGTTTCTAGGTTTGCTTTTGAATTTATTGAATGCATATTTGATTTTCATGTTATGATAACCTCTGTTCCTCAGTCTGTCACAAATGACTGTATCCTCTCGAAGGAAAGCATGGTCATTGCAAAAGGTCCGCCTGGCACACGTGAATTGCCTGTAGGGGATGGCTTGGATGGCGACTACTAGAAAGGAGAATGGTATTTCCTGCAATATTTTTACTATATAATGATAAATGATCTGTAAAAAAAGCTGAAGTTGAAAAGAGGATGGCTTCTACAAATAGATAATGATCCTAAACACACGTTAAAACCCACAATAGACTACCTCAAAAGGCACAAGCTGAAGGTTTTATAATGGCCCTCACAGTACTCTGATCTGAGCGTCAATGAAAATCTGTGGCTAGACCTCAAAATAGCAGTGCATGCAAGACAACCCAGGAATCTCACAGAACTTGGAGAATTTTCCAAGGAAGAATGCATGAAAATCCCTCAAACAATAATTGAAAGACTCTTGGCTGGCTATAAAAAGCATTTACAAGCTGTGATACTTGCAAAAAAGGGGGTGTTACTAGGTACTAACCATGCAGGGTACCCAAACTTTTGCATCAACCCATTTTCCTTTTTGTAATTTTTAAAATATAGTTATATATAAAGTCACTGGCAAGGTGCTGGAGTGGAGATATGTTTCGCTGAGGCTCATGGCTTCAGTGATTTAAAAACCCAGAAGTTTTTCCTTCAGCACAATTTATTTGTTTAAAGGTCTGCTTTATTTTGTGGACAAGCTTAGAGCTGGTGGGAGGTTGTCCACCTTATCTCCAGCCCAGGGTGTGGTCTGGAGCATAAGTAGCTGGCCTCCAGAGGCAGTTTGTGTTAAGTGTCTGGAGAGGAACGCTCCAGAGAAGTGTTTGTGTTTTGCTTAAACCTGAACCATGTGTCTTGCTTATCCTGAGCAAACTGATCCCCGCTAACTTAAGGACAGTGCTTAGTGCTACCATTTTGTTTTGCTGCTTTTGCTCAGAGTTTACTTTGTGCTTAACCATGGTTTATGCTGCATCTAATACACTGCGGGAGTGATTACCTCCTATCAGTGTATCGCCAAGTGTCTTTGAGAGCAGTCACATCAGTGACAGGTGAGGAATATTGTGGTTTATTATTTTATTTTGTTGCAGGAGACGTTGGCGTCAGTGGATTAGGAGTTCCATAAGTATGGTTTAGTTAAGATTCCTTAAAGGAGTCTGTGTCACTATTTCAAAGAAAGGACTTTATTCTGGGTGTCTGTGTTTTTATACAATATCACTATGGGGTTATAATGGATAGGTGTCTTATAGATGCCTCTCCATTACTAACCTGTGGATAGACTGCCCAGGATATGTGGTATGATCAGACCATGTTCCTGCACTGCCATTACACAGCATAGAGCAGGGCACATTTATAAGATTATCTCAGCACAGAAACAATTTAAACACATCCAATTGTGGAGATTATTTTATTCCAAGATCTGTTGATTAAAATATGGTTTTCTTCAAGGCACAACACTTTTAATGCTAGATTGTTATAAAGGTTGTTATGAAGGGTGATCAGGTGAATTGCATAAAATTGCTAAATTATTCTTTGCCATAAAAAGTAATCAAGAAAAATAATCATTTCCACTGAATTTCAGCAATGGCACAAAATGATATGCTTACATAATTTCAGTGACCTCCTTAGCAAGCAGAAAATTTAATGAGGACAAGGAGTGATCTTAAGGTACTGTCCACACTAAGCTATCCCGCTAAGCGATTCTCTTAGGCTTGCATACTAATGAGATCGCTAGCGCGGATTGTTTCTATATCGCAAATGCTCCCGCATTTAGCGATATAGTTAACGACGCTAGGCGCCGTTTACGATCTTCTTAACAGACTTTAAGCGGTACACAAGTAAATACCGCTAAATCGCTAAAAAAGGTGCTCACAGCGATAAGATACTTTCACAGAGCGCCACGAGTAAAAGGGTCCGGAGCGATTCCAGCGACGAGCGGATACAGCAGGAAAGCTCGTCGCTGGAAAGCTGCCGCACGAACAATATCCTAACGGGAATCGCTAAAATAGTGCGTTTTTTAGCGATCCCGTTAGCGATATGTTTAGTGTGGCATACCCTTTACTCTGTCATGCTGATTAAATAATTGAAACAGATTGGTTGCTTTAAAAGAGGACTGGTGATTGAAATCATTGTTTTCTTCTGTTAAAAGGAATCTGTCAGCACAGAATGACTGCTCAAATCAAGCATGTGAGCACTCGATCCATCATGGCGTGGCCAAACATTTATCTACCTACCTTTCTACCTGTTTGTTTTCCATCTATCGTTTCTTCTATCTCAACAAGTAACACATTTAAATAAACAACTATCTGCCGGACATCTGTTTAATGATTAATTAGATTTACTTGTGGTTCAATTCTTGTTAATAAAAATGTTGTAGTCTAAACTTTGGCTTTGCTAAGACTTGACTTTTGGATATGGGATGGATCCCACTCCATCTTAAAACCACCATAACTACAGTAAGCCTAGGCACTACAATAAATACACAAAACACATTATTTTGGTTGTCAAACTGGCCACAGCTTTATTAAATCATAGGATTAAAACAACCACAGCAGGAGTCAGGTGAAGTGCTAGTACATTGGGATTCACAAGTACTGTGATGCCCCCAGCTGTCTTGACATATAGCATCAGGACAGACAGCCATAAAAGGGGGCGGCACGCCCTGGCTTGCTATTTAAGTATAGCCAGTAAACTTTCAGGGCACCAATGACCCTATTATCCTCACTCCTGTGCTTACCCACTGTGCCCGCCCCTGATTGACGTTACCATTACAACGCCCTTGAGGCTGGCCACCAAAGTCTAGCCTGTTCACCACCATGAGGTTTTTACCTCCTCTATTAGTTAAAATGAGTCCACCTTAACTTGTCCGCAACTTCCACCTGACTCCTAAACAGCAAAGCTGTGACGGGTTATAATTTCCATGTCACATTTTGACACTTTTTTATAAATCAATTTTGTAAACTTATAAACTAAAAGTCCCTGCAAAAGAATTAAGGGAACTAAACTTGGCAAACCTCTGACACATAAAGAGTCATCCTACAGCGACCAGGAGAGGAAAAACCTCCTGTGGAGGAAACCTCTTGGGAACCATGGCTGAAGGATTGCCCTTCCCTTGGGCTTAGAAGGTTGATGCCAATGTTAACTCTTTATAGTCATGATAAAATTGGACTTGGTAAAAGATATACAATAGCAAATTCAAAACAAAAAATACAATAAAGCATTCATCATTATACAAGTAATAATTAAAACGTTTTGGACCGTGATTATAATGGGGTGGGAGGGCGGGTGATGTCTTCTCCATTTCATCTGGTGAAAGAAAGAGGTAGAAAGACAAATTTACCTCCTCTATATAAACCCCCACCCTTCACAGAGAGATCAGCCCCCACCATCCCCACAAAAAGAGACAGAGTTACCTCACCTAAATAAGCCCCACCCTCCTCACAGTGACACATCATGCACAAACATATCCTTCAGTCTTAAAGCAACATCACTCTTGCTTATAATCTACACCGCTATACACACAAAACTGCAGGAGTTTAAAGATCCGCCCTTCCCAAAGTCATGCCCTCCTCCGCCTACTGCTCTGGAGGTTTCTTTCTTTGGGATATACTAATTTTTGCAAAATTTTGATGTATGTATAATTTAGAAATTCACCAAGGCAGCTGTATTTACCAACACCAGGTCACAATATTAATGCACTATAAGATACTGCAGGCACCCATGATAAAGGCCGAGTCAGAACAATTTTGTCCAGGATAGAGCCAAGCCCTTTAGTGTTGGTTAGGTGACCTTGGGCTGCTTGTCCTTGTGGGTGACACTTATATTATAGTGCTGGGCAATCCACCAAATCTAATAATATGGACATCGCTGATAGGCTGTAGGCCAGGCACTGTGGACTACATCTGTGTGACTGGTGCCCTATATAATAATAATAATCTTTATTTTTATATAGCGCTAACATATTCCGCAGCGCTTTACAGTTTTGCACACATTATCGTCACTGTCCCCGATGAGGCTCACAATCTAGATTCCCTATCAGTATGTTTTTGGAGTATATAAGCCTTATCCATGTACATCTATAACACTAAGCTACAACGCCCTCCGTGGTTGTTTCATCAGTATTTTACACCTGTGAATCTTTATCTTGTAGTGCAGTAGCATAGTGACTTGGTGGCCTTCTTTCTGTGTTAATTATATAGTTCCTGTAGTTTACCATCACTAGTAAAGCTCCTTGTTCCCATTTTGTTCTTTATATATGTAGTACTACTGATATTTTGCAACATATTTTTTTCTAATAACAACAAAGATACTGATCTGGAAAATTTTCCTTAATGGCTTTTATGAGAAATTTAAGTCGACACTTTTATTGTGTAGCTAAGTGTTGTCAAGCAGTAATGTATTGAATTCATAAGAATAAATAACTGAAGTCACAATTCTAAGTCAGCCATATGTTATTGCTTTCTTAGGAATAAATGTGGTTTCCTCTGTGCATTACGTAACCACTAAACACCAGACTGGAAAGTTATACAAAATAACCTTTTGTCAGCACATTGCACATCTGAGGTTTTCAGTAAATGACAGTTTTGTGGGGATTTTGTAACCCAGGTTTCAAAAGTTTGGAATGAAAAATATTTTATGTCCATCTCAAATATAATTTAATTAGCCCAAACTTTATATTTATACAAAGTAAAACATTACAAAACAGAGAATAAAAAAGCACAAACAAAACCTGACTTGATTTTGGCATTTTTGTTTTTGTTCTCTTCTCCGGTCCCCTAGCACAATGTATGAAAAAATAAAATAGAAAAGCAGTGGATACTTTTGAAAGGAGTAGCCATTTTCTTCCCACTTCCTTTCTCCTTTGCTCCTTTAGGTTAGTGCACATAGACAATACCTGACTGTGCTAAGGAAGCACGTCTTGTCTACATAGTGAAAGCAACCATTTTGTTGGAAGGAATCTAATTTACCAATAGATGCAGTAAGGCTACCTGCACACTATGTTTGTGGCCACTTTTGGCCATATCTGCACATAAGGTACATGTCTGACCATGGTCAAAGTCCGGATGGATGGTGTGCTTGGGGACGGGACTGCAGGCAGAGTGTTGTCTTCTTGTTCTAAGCCAGAGAAAACCAAGGAAAGACCTGCCAACAGGCCGCCCCAGAGCACAAAGAAGTTCCTCATAAAGACAGATTGTTTGTGCTTCAGGGCAGCCTGTGGGCAGGTCTTTCCTTGGTTTCTCTGGCTTAGAGCAGGAAGATAAGACTCTGCCTCCAGTCCTGCTCTAGAGCACGAGCATATCATTAACTGAAAAACTTTTAACACTGATAATGTAGTGACCAGAAAAAAACATTACTAATGTATGTTATATGTCATATGGTAAGTGTGTTCTCTATTCCTTACATGATTAAACTTGTGACACAGGCTCCCCGTCTTGCCTTGGGAGGAGGTAAATTATTTAACCCCTTAACGACCACCGATACGCCTTTTAACGGCGGTCATTAAGGGTACTTAAACCACAGCGCCTAACGGCGCTGTGGAAAAAGCCTGTAGCGCCCCCCACAGCCGGATTTTCTCCGGGGTCTCGGCTACCGGGGGTAGCCGAGACCCCAGAGAACATGAATCAGGTGCGATCGCCATTATTAACCCTATAACGGCGATCACAACATAAAAATAATAATCTTTTGTGCCTTTTAATTTCTCTCTCCTCTGATGTGATCGGACATCAGAGGAGAGAGAAATAGGGTCCTCAAGCCCCCTTTGTGGCCCCTGGTGGTCTTAGGGCCCTCTGATGCCCACCGGTGCCGCCGCCATGCTCCTATGGCTGGAAAATGGCGGGCGCATGTTCAGTGCGCCCACCGCGAGGTGACGGGGGGATGGGCGATTTTCTCTGGGGTCTTGGCTGCCTGGGGTAGCCGAGACCCCAGAGAACATAATCTGGGTCGGTATTTACCGATTCTGGTGTTGTGATCGCCGTTATAACACTATAACGGTGACCGCAAAAAAAAAATAAAAAATTCTCTCCCCTCTGATGTGATCGCACATCAGAGGGGTGAGAATTAGGGTCTTCGATCCCCCCCCCGGTACCTCAGGTCCCCATGAAGCTTTCCTCCAGTCCCCCGGTCCTCTGGCCCCCCTCCTTCCTCGGCAGAAAGAAAATGGCAGGCGCATGCGCAGTGCGCCCACCAAGATCTGCCTGCCTTCACCTAGCAACCAAGGAGAATTTTCTCATTGGCTGCTGGGTTTTGATTACTGTGGTAGACCCTATCACAGTGATCAAAACCCCCAATATTTGTAAATATGGCAGCACTTGGGCTGCGGTTTCTCTCTTCTCTCCCTGTAGTTGTTCTGGGAGAGAAGAGAGATAAACTACAGTCCAAGTGCTGCAGCGACAGTAAAAAAAAAACACTCCAGCGTCCGCAATCGTTCTTTTTAGGACGTTATCCTGTGTCCGCAAGAGTCCTTTTTAGGACGTTGCTCCAAAATTAACGTATCCCCATCCCCATTGTCAGGGGATTATAAAAAAAAAATTTTAATAATTTTTTTAAAAAAATTTTTTAAGTAAGCTTTAGGTTAGCGTTAGACGTGTTAGGGTTAGCGTTACACGTGTTAGGGTTAGCGTTAGGGTTAGCATTACAGTGTTAGGGTTAGCGTTACTCGTGTTAGGGTTAGCGTTAGGCTTAGCGTTACACGTGTTAGGGTTAGCGTTAGGAGGAAAAAAAAATACTAGTTTAGGGTTGGAATATTAGGCAGGGAAATATAAAAAAATGGCCCGCAGAATGTTCAGCGCGGAGCAAGCATACAGCCTGCTTTGCTACGGCAGCGAAACAGAATCTGCCTCTGAAGCTGATCCTTTTTCAGACAGTGACGACGACTCTTCCTCCACGGGATCCACCAGCCGATGTTAGCGGAGTCGGACGTCACTGCTGAAGGTTCAGAGGCAGGACCAAGTACCGCTGTCCCCCCATCGCTGTGGTGAAATGACCCCTCATTTTCCCCTCAAATTCCCCCTTTTTCTGCTGTCCCAGGAATAAGAATAGATGTCGCCAATTTTACCCCCACTGATTTTTTCCAAATTTTTATTAGCCCCGAAGTCCTAGAATTAATTGTCCACCAAACTAATCTATATGCCCGATAATATATTTCCCAAAAACCTACTGCCTTTCATTCCCATTCCTGGATGCCCACAAATGTCCCCGAAATAAAAATTTTTTTGGGCCTTACCCTGAATATGGGTATAGTAAAAAAAAACACTCTGCTCTTATTGGGCAACAAAAGCTGTCCACAGCACCCCTGTATTTTCAGCCGTCATGTCCCGAGTCCGCTACGAAGCCCTGATGAGATTTCTCCACTTCAGTGATAATTCCCAAGCCCCCCCAAGAACTGACCCCAACTATGATCGGCTAAACAAATTGAGACCCCTAATTTCCCTCCTACAAAATTCATTTTTTAATTCATATACCCCAGAGCAAAATGTGGCAGTCGACGAGTCCTTGATGAGCTACAAGGCCCGTCTGTCAATCCGCCAATTTATCCCCTCCAAACATGCCAAATATGGCGTCAAACTGTATAAAATGTGTGAGAGCTCATCAGGGTACACATCCACCTTCATAATCTATGAAGGTAGGGACCGCCAAATAAACCCCCCAAACTGCCCCCAGACAATTGGCATCCCAGGGAAAATTGTGTGGCAGTTAATGACACCTTTCCTAAATCAAGGGTACCACGTGTACACTGACAATTATTACACAAGCATCCCCCTGTATAAATCCCTCCACGCTGCAAATACAGGGGCCTGTGGGACAGTGAGGAAAAACAGAGTGGGGTTTCCGTCACAGTTGGTGTCCAGACGTTTGGAGAAGGGGGCGTCATTCTCACTTGCAAGTGACCAACTTCTTGCAGTGAAGTGGAATGACAGGAAGGATGTATACATGCTGACCACACTGCATGCGGACACCACTGTGACGGTCAGAGAGAGGGGTGCCACCAGGGACAAGCAAAAACCGTTCCGCGTCACACAATATAATAAACATATGGGTGGTGTTGATTTATCCGACCAGGTTCTGCAGCCATACCTGGTCAAGCGGAAGACCAGGGCCTGGTACAAAAAGGTGGCAATTTATCTAATCCAAACGGGCATCTACAACAGTTTTGTCCTGTACAAAAAGTCCCAAGGACCCCTCACATTCCTCCAGTATCAGGAAACCATTATTGAGGGCCTCATGTTTGACTCAATGGCACCGGGGGATGCCTTCGAGTTTGAGGATTCCCGGAGACTTTCAGAGCGCCATTTTCCTCACCCTGTCCCCGTCACTCCCACCCAAAGGTATCCTCAAAAACAATGCCCGGTTTGCAGGAAGCATGGCAAACGGAGTGATTCCCGTTACTATTGCCCCACATACCAATCCCAACCAGGCCTTTGTATCTCCCCCTGCTTTGAGACCTACCACACCACCCACAATTATTAGTTTTTGTAATATAATTTTTATTTTCTGCTTAGAGGCCCCAGTAGAGTAATTTGGAACACGTAATAGAAAATATTATCATTAGTAGATCCCATTTGACCCCATTCCACAATTAATTCCAACACTTGATCAATCCCATACCAAACTACTATTCCAACAAATTCTCGTCCACGTACCCACGTCTGTACACCCCAGAGTGTGGACCCCACAAATGTTCCTGAAAAGTCAGGTCATCTGAAAATTAATTCTAGGACTTGATCAATCACATACCAAACTACTATTCCAACAAATTCTCATCCACGTAACCACGTCTGTACAACCCCAGAGTGTGGACCCCACAAATGTTCCTGAAAAGTCAGGTCATCTTAAAATTAATTCTAGGACTTGATCAATCACATACCAAACTACTTTTCCAACAAATTCTCATCCACGTAACCACGTCTGTACACCCCAGAGTGTGGACCCCACAAATGTTCCTGAAAAGACAGGTCATCTGAAAATTAATTCTAGGACTTGATCAATCACATACCAAACTACTATTCCAACAAATTCTCATCCACGTAACTACGTCTGTACACCCCTGAGTGTGGACCCCACAAATGTTCCTGAAAAGTCAGGTCATCTGAAAATTAATTCTAGGACTTGATAAATCACATACCAAACTACTATTCCAACAAATTCTCATCCACATAACCACGTCTGTACACCCCAGAGTGTGGACCCCACAAATGTTCCTGAAAAGTCAGGTCATCTGAAAATTAATTCTAGGACTTGATCAATCACATGTCAAACTACTATTCCAACAAATTCTCATCCACATAACCACGTCTGTACACCCCAGAGTGTGGACCCCACAAATGTTCCTGAAAAGTCAGGTGACAGGTCATCTGAAAATTAATTCTAGGACTTGATCAATCACATACCAAACTACTATTCCAACAAATTCTCATCCACGTAACCACGTCTGTATACCCCAGAGTGTGGACCCCACAAATGTTCCTGAAAAGTCAGGTCATCTGAAAATTAATTCTAGGACTTGATTACTCACAAACATTTTTGACCATTTATCTAACTTTGGCTGTTTTTACGCCTGTCTTGCTACACAAAACTTTGGCTTCCATTTCTATTACTTATATTTATGTTGGTGATGCGGCATGATCATTTTATTGGAGGATTTCTAAAAATGAGGAAGTTCCGTACTTCTACACTATGGGCTTTACTGTATGGTTCTTGCCGAACCTCTGGTACCAGACAATACTTGACAGATTCTGTAGGGGATTGGTTGTTTTGTGCATATAGCGGTTTTGACCTTGGCAGGTGGGAGCTTGCTATGGTGCACCACGTCTATTGGCACATTCGTCTCTCATATAGGGATTGATGGAGCTAAAAGGACGTTGCACGACCAGTCTCTGAAAGTGTCTGCCATGCTAGCCTTGCTGGTGTTCTTTCATCTTTGGAACAAACTCAGCTTTGCCACATAGTTGGCTGCATTTTCCTCCACATTTTGCCCATCATTCCAGTACAGTTTATTCTTCCTGCTACTATAAATGCAAATGCGAGACAACTGTTTTGTTAGCAAGACCAAATTTTAAAATCATACAATGTATTTTTAGGAGCATGCCTCCCTCTATGAGTAATAATTCCTTGAAGGATTTTCAAATAAAGCCAAATTTGTCACATTGTCCCCTATTCTGTCTGAGCACTACATTTTGTCCAAGCAGAAATTTTTGACTGCATATGGGATATCGCCACGCTCATAAGAAATTGGGTAACAAATTGTGGGGTCCACTTTTTGGTGTAATCTCTGACAAAAGTGAGAAATTCAGGTCTAAAACAAGATTTTTGTGGAAAAAATGAACTTTTTCAATATGACGACCTAATGTTATCAAATTCTGTGTCGTACCTGTGGGTTAAAATTGCTCAATATACCCCTGGATAAAATCTTTGAGGGGTGTCGTTTCCAAAATGGGGTCAGTATTGGGGGTTTCTGCTGTTTAGGCACATGTCCAAACCCGACATGGCATCCGCTCTCACAATTTTGAGATTAAAAGTCAAATGGCACTCCTTCCCTTCCGAGCTCTACCGTGCACCCAAACAGAGGTTTACCCCCACATATGGGGTATCAGAATACTCAGGACAAATTGCACAACAACTTTTGGGTCCAATTCCTCCTGCTACCCTTGTTAAAATAAAAAATTGGGGCAAAAAGATCACTTTTGTGATAAAAATATGCTTTTTTTTTTACGGCTCTACGTTATAAACTTGTGTGAAGCACTTGGGGTTCAAAGTGCTCACCACACATCTAGATAAGTTCCTTAGGGTGTCTAGTTTCCAAAATGGTGTCACTTGTGGGGGGTTTCCACTGTTTATGGCACATCAGGGCCTCTGCAAACGCAACATGGTGTCCAATCTCAATTCCAGCTAATTCTGCGTAGAAAAAGTCAAACGGCGCTCCTTCTCTTCCGAGCTCTACCGTGCACCCAAACAGAGGTTTACCCCCACATATGGGATATCAGCATACTCAAGACAAATTACACACAACAACTTTTGGGTCCAATTCCTCTTGTTACCCTTGTTAAAATAAAAAATTGGGGGCAAAAAGATCACTTTTGGGAAAAAAATATGCTTTTTTATTTTTACGGCTCTACGTTATAAACTTGTGTGAAGCACTTGGGGGTTCAAAGTGCTCACCACACATCTAGATAAGTTCCTTAGGGGTCTAGTTTCCAAAATGGTGTCACTTGTGGGGGGTTTCCACTGTTTAGGCACATCAGGGACTCTGCAAACGCAACATGGTGACCAATCTCAATTCCAGCCAATTCTGTGTTGAAAAAGTCAAACGGCGCTCCTTCCCTTCCGAGCTCTGCCGTTCGCCCAAACAGTGGTTTACCAACACATATGGGGTATCTGCGTATTCAGGAGAAATTGCACAACAAATTTTGTGGTTTATTTTCTCTTTTAACACTTGTGAAAATAAAAAAAAATGGTTCTGAAGTAAAATGTTGGTAAAAAAAAAAAAGTTAAATGTTAATTTTTTCCATCCACATTGATTCAGTTCCTGTGAAGCACGTAAAGGGTTAATAAACTTATTGAATGTGATTTTGAGTACCTTGAGGGGTGCAGTTTTTAGAATGGTGTCACTGTTGGGTATTTTCTGCCATATAGACCCCTCAAAGTGACTTCAAATGTGAGGTGGTCCCTAAAAAAAATGGCTTTGTAAATTTTGTTGTAAAAATGAGAAATCACCAGTCAACTTTTAACCCTTATAACTTCGTAACAAAAAAAAATTTTGTTTCCAAAATTGTGCTGATGTAAAGTAGACATGTGGGAAATGTTATTTATTAAGTAATTTGTGTTACATATCTCTCTGATTTAAGGTCATAAAAATTTAAAGTTTGAAAATTGCAAAATTTTTAAAATTTTTGCCATGTTTCTGTTTTTTTTCATAAATAAACACAAGTCATATTGAAGAAATTTTAGCACTGTCATGAAGTACAATATGTCACAAAAAACAATCTCAGAATCAGCAGGATCCGTTAAAGCGTTAGTTATAACCTCATAAAGAGACAGTGGTTAGAATTGTAAAAATTGGCCCGGTCATTAAGCTGCAAAATGGCTCTGTCACTAAGGGGTTAATACTAAGCTGCCCTCTCCTTCCTTCTTTTGGTATTACAACTTGTAGTACTATGCTGCCCTCTTCTGCCTTACTTTGTCATTGCAACTTGTTTTTCTGATTGAAACAAGTGGCAGTTGGAGGTGGGGCATGTGGCACTGAAACAGGGGAGTTAAGGGCGGTTTTGGTGGTGAGAGGAGGTAGAAAATTGGGGCTCCTCGTTTGGGACCAGCGGGGAGTACAAATATCACACTATTCAGAGTGCTCTGCGTTTTACAGCGACAGAGTGTTGAAACTGCAGAACTGCGCAGCAGATTTCCCAGATGCTCCGATCCGATTAAGGTCGGTTGATCCTTCCCCTTACCGCAGCACAGTTAGTCAAATGGAAATTTACTGCCATCCTCCCAAGGCCAGAACGGAGCAAAGGCTTTGACCGTCACAGTGTGTAAGAAAAATTGCATCTGCTACCTATGACTGTTATGTTGAAAATTATAAGAATTGTTACAAGTCTTCAGTAAAGTTCATCTTTCAAGTTTGCACGGGACTCCCGGTGTATGCTTCTTTTGTCCGCGGCCTCATACCTTGCGGGCATCAACATAACTCACAGTCTCATATATCAGTCATCTCCCCCTTTATAATTGCCACCTAACCTAGGGATTGTTAGAGCCATCGGAGACTGAACCATCCTCCGAGATGCTAAGCCCTGCATCTCACAAGGCTGTGCGTCAATTACACAAGAACCACAAGATGGATTTCTTCACCCCAGGTATCATTTTAATCAGTTTAACACTGCCAACCTGACAATTCCTTACTTTAAGTAGTACTTTAAGACAGATTTGCTTTAAGCAGCATGCATCTCTTAAAGAATACAGCGCATCCTACGTCATTGTATTTCTTATTAAGCCTGTAAAAGTACTCTGGTGTAAATAAATCTATTTGACTGTTTTACACAATGGATACAGCCATTCTGAAATGAATTTTTCAAAGTATGTACACCAGTCTCATGAGGTCTAAGACATCTATGTATGGCCCCCTTTACACGTCCTGATTTTTCCAGTACTGGAAAAACCACTACTGTTGCTATCCGTGTGTATAATCCGTGAGCCATCCGCGTGCTATCTATGTGACATCCATGTGCCGTCTTTGTGCATCCTTAGTGTGACACATACTGGAATAGAATACAGAATAGAAATGACAGATGTCTAGGTGTTAGACGTGCAAAGATAGATACAGTGAGAAAAAAAAAGTATTTAGTCAGCCACCAATTGTGCAAAACAAATCTTGCCAAATCAGACAAGGTGATTTTCTGGATTTGTTTTCTCAAAAGTTGTGGTCTACCTATGATATCAATTACAGGCCTCTCATCTTTTTAAGTGGGAGAACTTGCACAATTGGTGGCTGACTATATACTTTTTTTCCCCACTGTAGATATATGTTGGTGAGATATATAATCAGTGCTTTGCATATGTATTTTTCTGCACTTGTATTTAGCACAAAAATAAATACATAAATAAATGGAAAAAAATGGCTTAGGGTCCCACCTATTTTTTATAATCAGTTGAGGGAAATCAGACAGCAGCTGGTCTTAATAGTCTGGGAAGAGGCCAATATCAATGGAGCTTCTCATTCTATTAATATAAGCTCACAGCTGTCTGCTTAGCCTTTATTGGTTATTAAAAAGAGAGTACCCTAAAAAATGATGTAGGGTCTCCCCAATTTTCAGTGACCAGCAAAGGCTAAGCAGACAGTTGCCAGCTGATTTTAATAGGCTGGAAAGGGGCTATGGATATTTGCCTTTTCCCAGCCTAATAACACCAGCCCCCAGCTATCCCAAAAATGGTGCATCTACAATATGCGCCAATTATGGTGCTTAGCATCAACTCCTCCCGATTGCCCTGGTAAAGTGGCAATCGGGGTAATGGTTTTGGGGTTGATCTCACCTGTGGAATGTCACTGACATCAAGCCCAGAGATTAATAATGAAGAGGCATCTATCAGACATCCCCATTACTAACCCTGTAGCCAAACGAAAGAAACACACAGAAAAGTCCTTTAATTGTAAAAAACACTCCCCACAATTCCCCTCTGTTACCCATTTATTTAAAAAAACAAATATAATCCACAGGGATCTGCCACAATCCATAATAAGGAGGTTCCACGACGATCCAGGACTCTGATACATCCTGAAGCTGTGATGAGAGGTTACATCAATAACACAACAAACAGAGTAGCGTAAGAACCCGGCTGTAGTAATGTCATTAAGGTTACCACAGGTCCCAGCCAGCATTTCTCATGGTAACATCTGTGTGATCTGCCAGCTGTAAACTGCTCATCACTGTTTGGCACTGCAGTCGGGTTCTCATGTTACTCTGAGTGTGTTAAGGCGGCCGTGATGAGCTGTCATGTTACTAATGTCACTGCTTATCAGCCTCCAGATGCAGCATGGTTGGGGATCGCCGTAGGACCTCCTCATTATGGATTGTGGTGGACCCCTGTGAATTACTTTTACTTTTTTAAATAAATGGGTAAAAGAAGGTAATTGTCAGGGAGTGCTTTTTACAATTAAAGGACTTTTCTTTGTATATGTTTTTCTTTTTTTTGACTACGGGGTTAGTAATAGGGGTGTCTTACTGACACCTCTCCATTACTAACCCCAGGGATTGATGACAGCTGTGATTTTTGTCAAATTACAGCTGTAATCAAATCCATATATTACCCCGATTGCCACCGTACAGGGCAATAGGGATGAGCTGGGTAAAGCGCTAGGATTAGCGCATCTAATGTGATATGACAATTCTGGGGCAGCTGCTGACTTCTATTTTTTAGCTGGGGGTGCACCATTGACTATGGACCTTCCCAGCCTGATATTCCAAGATATTCCCAGGTGTCAGGTGCTGACTACAATTGTCAACAAGAGGATGATGACAGTTGTAGTCAGGACCTGGCGCCTTGGAACAGCTTTTTCCCAGCCGCTGGAGCATTTCATTCCAGTACCTGTCACACAGATGTCACATGAATGTCATCCGTGTGCACGTTTGCGGGACGTATTGCAGTCTGTGCTGCAGGAAACGGACCATGTGAATACACAGACATGTGGGCAGCCCCACAGATTTAAATGGGTATACATGTGTAAGTGTCTTCCGTACGTGTGAAAACCGTCACCACACATACTGGAGATACTGACATGTGAAGGGATCTAACAGTATATACTGTTTGTATTGTGAAATCTTGTGCAATTTAACCAAATTGAAACCTGCTAGCTCAGAAACATGGTGTTGACTATAGACATCAGCATGGCAGGGTGTCGGTTGAGAAGAGGAACCACACTTTTGAAACAGCTTGAGGCTTAATGTCCACCATAGCTGAAATCTCCCAGCAGTCACATGTTCCACTTCTCTACAGAAATTGTGTTGATAATTTAAGAGGTGACTTGTAAAGTATAGTAACACAATAAAGATAATTTTGACCTGGACAACTACATAATGGAATCTCAGCTAAGTTGTTTAACCTCTTAAAGTATGTATAGTTATTCATCCTTTAAGATGAGCAGAAATGTCTGTATTTAAACTGGGTTTTCAGGAAAGCAAATCTCAAATGCCGTAAGGCTATGTGAGTAATGGCCGGAGCAGAGCCTCCCTCCCCTCAAGAAAGAGGCGTGGGCGGAGGCCGGCATGACGGGGGTTTGGAGGGGTTTTAAAATGAGGGAGGAACATTTAAATGAGAGGGGGTGGTGGGGGTTTATAAGGCAGAGATGGGGCGGTTCCAGGGTCAGTTCCTGTCTTGCCCCATCAGTAGTACACCTTACCATGTTGGTGAATGCGGCGATCGAACGCCTCAGGTCTGCGGCCTCGTCGCAGCCGCCTGGATGGCTGGAGGCGCAGGTGGCGATTCTTGTTCAGGGAGCGGCTGGTCCGTCGTCTGGGGCAGCGCAACGGGAGAGGCGTCCAAGAAGGGTGAGGCCTCCTGAACGACTTTCGCCGGACCAGGCTCCTCGGGCCTCGCGTCGGCGCAGGAGCCCCTCACGGGCCCCTCCAGGCCGGGCGCTGCGCGGAGCTCGCGCTAGCAGGCCTCGGCCTGGGAGGAATCCGACAGGCCGGTGAGGCCCTGCGGCGGTAACCTCTCCTCCGGCGCGTGCAAGTCAGGGGGCGGAGCCGTTACGCGCCGGGCGTCAAGCGAGAGCTGCGTCATCGGGAGGTCGCAGTGGCGAGCGATCTGCTTTGCGGCCTGCTTCAGATAGCAGCGTGGGTGCGTCGGCGTTGGAGCCTCCAAGCGCCGGGCGTCGTGGGAGAGCTGCGTCCTCGGGAGGTCGCAGTGGCGAAGTACTTGCTGTGCGGCCTGCTTCTGATCGCATCGCGGGTGCGTCGGCGTTGGAGCCGTTACGCGCCGGGCGTCGTGGGAGAATTGCGTCTTCGGGAGGTCGCAGTGGCGAGGGACTTGCTGTGCGGCCTACCTCAAGCAGCATCGGAGATGCGTCGTCATTGGAGCCGCTAAGCGCTGGGCGTTTTTTGAGAACTGCGTCCGCGGGGGGTCGCAGTTGTGATCAGCTTGCATTGCGACCTGCCTCAGATAGCTACGCAGGTGCGTTGGCGGATTATGGGTTGGCCGGCTTAGCAGATCAGCAATTGTCCCCCCTTGGTAGCGGCGGGGTTCCAGGTTCGTCGGGGGGTCGCAGCGGCAGTGTTTCTGCACTGCGGCCTGCCTCTGTGGACGGCTCCAGATTTTCGGCGGCCGTGGCATCGGTCGGCACTACTGGACAGCAGATGTTACCCCCCATAGTCGGTGGGTTTCCTGAGGGATCGGGGGGCCGTTGCTATGGGGTGAACGTGGGGCGGCCTGCCTTCGCTGCTGCTGCTGAATCATCGTCGGGTGCTACTGCGACTCAGTCGTCGCTGTTATTTCAGGATCAGCGGGCTGGATCCCCAATGGGGTTTAGGCCTTTCTCTTCTGGAAATTACGAAGGGGTTTCGGGACGTCAGGACCAAAACAGCGGAGTCGTGGTGTCAGATCGAGGCAGTGGGGATACATCTTTGGAGCCAGGTTATCCGGCTGGAGGGCTCACAGCACCCTCGCAGCCCGGTGAGTATAATTCTGTGTCAGGTGTCAGTCAGTCATTTGTGTCTTCTTCACCGTTTGGGGTGGTTCGGTCGGGAGTTGGTAATAGTGTTGGGGGTGCCGAGGTAGCCGGGGTTACGGACATGCTGGTCGATGTGCGGAATTTGCTGTCACGTTTAGAGAAGGGTTTGGGTTCTCCGTCTCCGGTGACGGCGTGGCTTGGGTCGCAGGTTGGGGGGCTGGTGGTTGCGAGCGGGTCGGAACAGGAAGGGCATAGCGACGAACCTGTGTCTGTATCGGTGCAGACAGAGAAGGAAAAAGAATGTCGGGTGCGCTTAGATGATAGGGCTCACGGGGAGGTGTATGTTTGCTTTGAGGGCCCATTGGGATCGCATTTGAAGAAGGAGGTAAAGGAGCGTATTTGGAAGGATTAGTATGTTGAAATATTCTCTTTGTTGCCTTTGGAGAAGTTTAATTTGGACAAAAGTAAAAAAGAGGATAGTAAGAAGGAGGAGGAGGAGAAACGGAGGTGGCGATTAATTCCTCAGACGTTTGTGAACTGGCAACAAGCTTTTGCCATTTTGGCAAGTGTTATCGGGGAAAAAGCTCCTGACAACTGTTCGGCTTTGTTTTGTTATTTCGATGCTATCGGGGAGGCATATAGGGTGTATGGGGGGCAGGCTTGGCTGCGGTATGACGAGCAGTTTAGGCAAAGGAAGGCTTTGCGTCCGGCTATTCGTTGGGATCAGAAGGACATTGGTCTGTGGATGCGAGTCATAGCACAGAATAAGTTTGGGCATTCCTTTCTCGGGGGAACTGGGGGCGCCGGCCAGAGTGGAATAACCGCTGGGGTAGCGGGAGGAAGTGGTCAAGGGCAATCAAGTGGAAACAAATTTGGGGTATGCTGGCAGTTTAATGACGGCCAGTGTAAGTTTGGGGCGGGGTGTAAATTTAAACATGTCTGCTCCCATTGCAACGGCGCCTCTCATGGAGCGGCTAAGTGTTTTAAAAAAGGGAAGCAAAAATCTGGGGGTGGTAATTCCCAAGGGAGAGACTCCGGTGAGTCTGGAAAGGATGGTCCCTTATCTAAATAGATACGGCGACAGGGAGAAGGCGGCGTTGTTGTTTAATGGTTTTAAGGATGGTTTTGTCATCCCACATCCTCCGTTTGTTATCCCGCGGGTACTTAGGAATTTGCGTTCGGCTTTATTGCATAAGGAGGTGGTGGGGGAAAAATTGGCAAAAGAAGTTTCGTTGGGTCGTATGGCGGGCCCTTTCTCGTCACCACCTTTTTCCGATTTAGTGGTTTCCCCGTTGGGAGTTGTTCCAAAGAAGGAGCCGAACAAGTTTCGGCTTATTCAGCATCTTTCTTACCCACGGGGAGGTCGGTGAACGATGGCATCGATCCGGAAATTTGTTTGGTCGTTTATTCCTCTTTTGACGAGGCTGCGCGGTGGGTGAGGAAGTGCGGTCGAGGGGCCCTTATGGCTAAGACCGACATCGAATCTGCTTTTAGACTTTTGCCGGTTCATCCTGATAGTTTGAAGCTGTTGGGTTGTTTTTGGGAGGGGGGGTTCTTTGTTGACAGGTGTTTGTCGATGGGCTGTTCTTTATCATGCGCTTATTTTGAAGCTTTTAGTTCCTTTCTACAGTCATGGCCAAAAGTTTTGAGAATGACACAAATATTATAGTTTCACATGATCTGCTGCCCTCTGGTTTTTATGTGTGTTTGACAGATGTTTTTATCACAGACAGAAATATAATAATTGCAAACATATGAGTAACAAAAGCTTATATTGACAGTTAGAATGAGTTAATGCAGCAAGTCAATATTTGCAGTGTTGACCCTTCTTCTTCAGGACCTCTGCAATTCTCCCTGGCATGCTCTCAATCAACTTCTGGACCAAATCCTGACTGATAGCAGTCCATTCTTGCACAATCAATGCTTTCATTTTGTCAGAATTTTTAGGTTTTGTTTGTCCACCTGTCTCTTGATGATTGACCACAAGTTCTCAATGGGATTAAGATCTGGGGAGTTTCCAGTCCATGGACCCAAAATCTCTATGTTTTGTTCCCTGAGCCATTTAGTTATCACCTTTGCTTTATGGCAAGGTGCTCCATCATGCTGGAAAAGGCATTGTTGATCACCAAACTGCTCTTGGAGGGTTGGGAGAAGTTGCTCTTGGAGGACATTCTGGTACCATTCTTTATTCATGGCTGTGTTTTTAGGCAAGACTGTGAGAGAGCCGATTCCCTTGGCTGAGAAGCAACCCCACACATGAATGGTTTCAGGATGCTTAACAGTTGGCATGAGACAAGACTGGTGGTAGCGCTCACCTTGTCTTCTCCGAATGAGGCGTTTTCCTGATGTCCCAAACAATCGAAAAGGGGATTCATCAGAGAAAATAACTTTACCCCAGTCCTCAGCAGTCCACTGCCTGTACCTTTTGCAGAATATCAGTCTGTCCATGATGTTTTTTCTGGAGAGAAGTGGCTTCTTTGCTGCCCTCCTTGAGACCAGGCCTTGCTCCAAGAGTCCTCCGCCTCACAGTGCGTGCAGATGCACTCACACCTGCCTGCTGCCATTCCTGAGCAAGCTCTGCACTGCTGGTAGCCCGATCCCGCAGCTGAAACACTTTTAAGAGACGGTCCTGGCGCTTGCTGGTCTTTCTTGGGTGCCCTGAAGCCTTTTTGGCAACAATGGAACCTCTCTCCTTGAAGTTCTTGATGATGCGATAGATTGTTGACTGAGGTGCAATCTTTCTAGCTGCGATACTCTTCCCTGTTAGGCCATTTTTGTGCATTGCAATGATGACTGCACGTGTTTCTTTAGAGATAACCATGGTAAACAGAAGAGAAACAATGATGCCAAGCACCAGCCTCCTTTTAAAGTGTCCAGTGGTGTCATTCTTACTTAACCATGACAGATTGGTCTCCAGCCATGTGCTCATCAACACCCACACCTGTGTTAATGGAGCAATCACTGAAAAGAGGTTAGCTGGTCCTTTTAAGGCAGGGCTGCAATTGTCACGCTGTATAGCAGATATATATATGTGATGTCAGTAATCTATATCAAAAGGGCAACATACTATATAACATGCGCATAGATATATGATAACATAGATTTTACCTGACAGAATGTCCAGAGGGTCAAAACGGAATCCGTTATACGCTGTCTCCGGCTAGAGGGTGACCGGGGTCTAAGCTGACCCTAAACTGGGGTCCTAACTAATCCCTCAACCTGGAGGTACTGTTAAAGGTACAGAGGTCCAGGCCACCAGCGTAAACCCTGTCTCCTATCAATCCCTGCCAACTGTATTCTAGTCCTAAGAAGGACCCTGAATACCACCAAAGGGAATGAACAGGTAACGGTTAATGAACAGAAAGACAAACAACAAAGACAAGAAATAAAGTAAATAAAGTCTTACATACAACACTCACACACAGTAGGAACACCTAAGGTCTCAGAGAAAAACTATAAGCTGTAAGAGTAAAAACAACTAAGGAGCTCTTAGCTTAAATATTCTCAGAACCGATCCAGTCTGCTAAACTACATGAATGCTTTCACCGGCGTCTAACACCCAGACTGGCAGAAATATAAAGGAAACTAATTAGAACATAATCAAAAGCAGCCGGGCGAGGCTGCACCTAGCCTTAGCAAAGAGCTAGGAAAAATTAACTCTCTCATTACCAAAAAACAAAGAAACAGCAGCTCAGCTGTGAGAAGTCAGAATGTGCAATCGCGACGATCTTCATGGCGATGCACCCATGACAGCAATGATGTTGAAATGTGTTTTGGGGGATAAAGTTCATTTTCTAGCCAAATATTGACTTTGCAAGTAATTGCTGTTAAGCTGATCACTCTTTATAACATTCTGGAGTATATGAAAATTGCCATTAGAAAAAGTGAAGCAGTAGACTTTGTAAAAATTAATATTTGTGTCATTCTCAAAACTTTTGGCCATGACTGTAGAGTGGGTGGTGCGTGAGGTGTCCGGTTGTGAATCAGTTATTCATTACTTGGATGATTTCCTGTGTGTGGGCCCGGCAAATTCTTTACGCTGTCATGAGATTTTGAAAACTGTTGAGTGGGTGGCTGAGCAATTTGGGGTGCCTTTGGCGCCAGGTAAGACTGAGGGCCCTTCTTCTTGTTTGTGTTTTCTGGGGATAGTCATTGACACGGTGGCATGGGAGTTCTGATTGCCCGAGGAAAAGTTGTTGGCTTTGCGGGCGGACGTGGGTAGAGCGCGCCGTTTGAAGAAGCTGTCGTTGCGGGATTTGCAGTCGTTGCTAGGGAAGTTGAATTTCGCATGTTGAGTGATGCCAATGGGGCAAGTTTTTTCACGTAGGCTGGCTAGCGCTACGGCAGGTATTAAAGCCCCTCATCACTTCATGCGGTTGTCGGGGGAGCTAAAGGGGGACTTGGCTGTTTGGGATTCTTTCCTAGAGGGGTATAACGGACGCTCATTGGTCATGGCTGAGGTTGTTGGGAATGATGTGTTGGAGTTGTTTACGGATGCGGCCGGCGGGGTGGGTTTTGGAGCCTATTTCAGGGGACAGTGGTGTGCGTCTCGCTGGCCTGCGGAGTGGGTGTCTGAGGGCTTGGTTCGCAACATAACATTGTTGGAAATTTTTCCGATTCTTGTGGCAGTGCATTTATGGGGGAAGGAGTTTCGGGATTGCAGGGTGCGGTTCAATTGTGACAACATGGGAGTTGTTTGCGCGATTAATGGGCTTACTGCGTCCTCTCCTCCCGTCGTGCGAGTTTTGCAACGATTGGTCTTGTTATGTTTGGCATTGAATGCGCACGTGACGGCGACGCACGTTCCGGGTGTGAAGAATGATATAGCTGATTCTCTTTCTCGTTTACAGTGGGATCGTTTTCGCTCATTGGCCCTGGAAGCAGAGTGCGAAGGTCTAGCCTGCCCGGAGGAGTTGTGGAAGGTGGTTTACGGTCTGCAGAGTCATTGATTAAGGCGTCGTTGGCTCCAAAAACTTGGGCGGCTTATCAGGCAGTGTGGTGTAACTGGGAAGAGTTTTTAATGTCAATTACAGTCGTGGGGGATGGGGTGGATCAACAGAGGGCCTTGTTGGCTTGGTTGGGGCAGGGAGCGAGGGAAGGATGGTCTTGTGCTAAAGTATCGCGGGTTTTTAGCAGCATTATCTTTTGGTTTTCGTTTGCGGGGGATTAGGGATGTGTCGAAGACCTTTTTGGTGCAGCAGGCGGCAAAGGGTTTTCGTCGAAATAAAGGGCTGGGTGATACGAGGCGCCCGGTATCCTTTGCTCTGTTAGAGCAGTTGGGTTTTATCTTGGATACTACGTGTTCTTCTCCTTTTGAAGTTTTGTTATTCCGTTTGGCTTTTTCGTTGGCATTTTTTGGGGCTTTGCGGGTGGGTGAGCTGGTTTCGGGTAATAAACAGGCGGTAGGCGGTTTGATGGCTAAAGACGTGCTATTAACGGCAGGTGGAGTTGAGTTTTGGCTGCGTAGATCCAAGACAGATCAAGAGGGGAGGGGCCGTCGGGTAGTGTTGGGCAGTGTACCAGGGTATTCGATGTGTCCGGTGTTATGCTTGCAGCGCTTTTGGGAGTTGGGCCCCAGATTGGGGGGCTCATTGTTGTGCCATGCTGATGGCGGTAGCCTGTCTAGGTATCAGTTCAACGCCATTTTCAAGAGGTCCATTCGAGCGTTAGGTCTGGATGATTCTCGTTTTGGGACTCATTCTTTCCGTATTGGGGCGGCAACTGAGGCGGCAGGTAGGGGTTTGGGTGCGGCATCAATACAACGTATTGGGCGTTGGAAGTCTAATCGATTTAGGAGTTATATTAGGCCTTGACTCTCGAGGTGGGGCAGTTGGTTTGTTCTGAAGGCCGTCGTGGGATGATTGGAGTTGTTTTTAAGGGTGTTCTTTTGGTATGTTTAGTATTGTTTTCTCGTTTCAGGTGCCCCTCCCCTGCTGATTTGGATTTTTGGTCAATCCTTCGTCCACTGGGGAGCGTTGAGAGCCGATATCAGGACGGATGGTCGGCAGCTGGGATTTCCCCGGTCTATGGTGGTGGTGCGATGGCTCGGTTTTCGAGGAATGCAGTGGAGGAGGGTGTTGCCCGAAATTCATGTATGCGCTCGCTTGGATCGTGCTCCTGATGTTTTGGTACTCTATGTATGGGGGAATGATCTCGCGGTGCGCCCTTTTCGGGAATTAGTAAGAGACATTAAGCAGGATTGCTTGCGGTTGTGGGTATTATATCCGGGGGTCATTTTGGTTTGGTCTGAAATTGTGCCACGCAGACGTTGGCGGAACATGAGGTCCCTGGCTAAGATTAATAAGGCCATGATAAAGGTAAACAGGGCTGTGTCTTCTTTCATGGCTCGAAATGGTGATGTGTCGGTGCGGCATTTTGATTTGGAGAAGGGTGAGGGGGATTTTTGGTTGGGCGATGGGGTTCATCTGAACGCTATTGGTTCGGATATTTGGGCATTGGGTATTCAGGAAGGTATTGAAAGGGCCATAGCTTTGCGGTTTTAGGGGGTCTTGGGCCATTGAGGTTTTCAATGGGCCCTCGTTGTGGCGGCTCAAGGGGGTGGGGAGAGAGTCCTTGAAGTTGTTGGAAATTGGTTTGGGGGGGACTCTGTTTAGGGTCTCCCTGTCTGAAGTTACGTGGTGGTGATCTGGTGAAAGGTGGAAGGGGAGTTCACACGGAGTGGGCGGATCCCCAGGTGGTTGGGTGAACAGCACACCTCAATTGCTGGTGCTCCTGAGCCTGTGGGGTAACGGCTGGGAGTAAGAGGTGGGGTGTTGTTCACAGGATATTGGTTTAATTCACCATGATCTTTGTAGCTTCAAGGACTCCTCCCTGATGTTGTATGGTATATATATATATATAGTGTTATATATATAGTTATTTATTGTTAATATTGTTTGTATTTAAATAAAGGCTGCTGTGGCCATACATATTCCAAAGAATTACTGTAACTCGTTATTGGGGTGTGGATATCGGGGGTATCCTGACAAGGAAATGGGGCTCAGTGTGAGAGTCCTGGCTTCCGTACGAGTAAACAGCTCGACTATACCAACGTCATGCATGTTGAGTATTTGCTTGCAGAAATTTCAGCAAGGTTTCTGCATCTCTTGGTAGGAAAAACTCTGCGACAAAAATTTGCATTTTTACCTCGTTTTTGTATGAGTTTTTTGCATGCGATTTTGTACAGCAATGAAGGCTTTTTTGAGCTAAATAAAGATATTTTAAAAAAAAGTTTTGTGATGTAATTTCTTGGTTCAACACCACCTTTTCCATGCTGATGCAGTGGCATCAAGTAATGGGATTAGAGCTTGGTATCAGCAGCTGTCATTGATACCTAGCCCTAGACTAAGGGCCCCGTCTCACATAGCGAGATCGCTACCGAGATCGCTGCTAAACAGCGATCTCGCTATGTCTGACACGTACCAGCGATCAGCCCCTGCTGTGAATCGCTGGTCGTGTCAGAAATGTCAGGACATTTTTTTGATCGCTGGTCTCCCGCTGGCAGGCACGCATCGCTGCGCGTGACAGGCAGGAGACCAGCAATCTCCTGGTAACCAAGGTACACATCGGGTTTCCAGGCGCGGGGCTGTGCCTGGAAACCCGACGTGTACCTTGGTTACCAGCTCCCTGCATCAGTGCGCTGGTATCCAACGTACACTGCGGGTAACTAGGCGATGTGCGTCGCTTGTTACCCGCAGTGTCGCTGTCCTGATCGCTGCCTGAGCTGCCTGTTTGGCAGCTTAGCAGCGATCATGTAGCGACACACCAGCGATCCTGATCGTTGTCGGGATCGCTGGTGTGTCGCTATGTGAGACGGGGGCTTAAAGGCCCCGTCTCACATAAAGAGATCGCTAGCGAGATCGCTGCTAAACAGCGATCTCAGCAGCAATCCCGTTATGTCTGACACGTACCAGCGATCAGGCCCCTGCTGTGAATCGCTGGTCGTGTCAGAAATGCCTGGACTTTTTTTTGATCGCTGGTCTCCCGCTGGCCAGCACGCATCGCTGCGTGTGACAGGCAGGAGACCAGCGATCTACTGGTAACCAATCTCGCTATGTGAGACGGGGGCTTTAGTAATGAAAAGGTAACAGCTTGACAACCTCATTACTAAGCTGATAAGTAAACACAAACACAGACACACAAATTGTCACCAGCCTATGTAAAGCCCCCGTCTCACATAGCGATACACCAGCGATCCCGACAACGATTAGGATCGCTGGTGTGCCGCTACATGATCGCTGCTGAGCTGCCAAACAGGCAGCTCAGGCAGCGATCAGCACAGCGACACTGCGGGTAACAAGCGACGCACGGTGCTGGCGGTGCCTGGAAACCCGACGTGTACCTTGGTTACCAGCTCCCCTGCAGCAGCGCGCTGGTATCCAAGGTACACGTCGGGTTTCCAGGCCCAGCCCCGCGCCTGGAAACCCGCTGTGTACCTTGGTTAGCAGCGGATCACTGGTCTCCCGCCTGTCACATGCAGCGATGCGTGCTGGCCAGCGATCAAAAAAATGTCTAGGACATTCAGCGACGATCAGCTATACCCAGCAGGGGGGCTGATTGTCGCTGAATATCACACACAGCGATATTGCGGGTAACGTCGCTTAGTTACCCGCAGTGTACGTTGGATACCAGCGCCCTGATGCAGGGAGCTGGTAACCAAGGTACACATCGGGTGTACCTTGGTTACCAGCTCCCTGCATCAGGGGGGCTGATCATCGCTGAATGTCACACACAGCGATATCGCAGGGGAGATCGCTGTTGCGTCACAAAACTAGTGACTCAGCAGCGATCTCGCTAGCAAGATCGCTGTGTGAGACTGGGGCTTTAGAGCGTTAACAGAACAAACCTACATAAGCTAACCAAACAGTAACAGTTAATTTTAAAAAGATGAAAAAAAATTTGCTTGGGCTTCCACGTAATTTTAATAACCAGCTGAAGGAAAGCCAATGGCTGAGGGCTAATGTTAATATTCAGGGAAGGAGCCAATAGCCATAAAGGTTCCCAGGCTATTAATATCAGCTCACAGTTGTTTGCTTAGCCTTTACTGACTAGTTTAATGGGGGACCACAGAAAAAAATTGTCATAGGGTCCCCTATAAAATCTAACCAGCAAAAGCTAGCAGACAGCTGTGGGCTGATAGTAACTCCTTCATGATCGGAGGTATTTTTGGTTTTGCGTTTTCATTTTTCGCTCCCATTCTTCTCAGAGCCATAACTTTTTTATTTTTCCATCAATATGGCCATGGGAGGGCTTGCTTTTTGTGGGATGAGTTGTACTTTTGAACGACACCATTGGTTTTATTATGTCATGTACTAGAAAATGGGAAAAAAATTCCAAGTGTGGTGAAATTGCAAAAAAAGTGCAACTCCACAATTGTTTTTTGTTTTTCTTTTTTTTACTAGGTTCACTAAATGCTAAAACTGACCTGCTATTATGATTCTCCAGGTTATTACAAGTTCATAGACACCAAACATATCTAGGTACTGTGGTGAAAAAAATTCTAAACTTTGTTAATTCCAAAATTCCAAACCATATTCCAATACCCAGGGCTGCCACTAGGAATTTCGAGGCCCCATACTGGCAAAATTTTCGGGGCCCCCTTGAGACTCCACCCAGGCTCCACCCCAGCCCCGCCTCCACCCCTCGAACTGTCCACAGCCCCAGCAATCTCTCTTGGAAAAACTCCACCTCTCACCAATCACACATTAACAGTTTCCATCACCAGATCACACATATAGCCAGCAGCTTTTGTTTTGGCTAAAAGATTTTTTAAGCCGCTACCACGACAAGGTAGACTCTTTTGGCCGGGCTCTACTTTACTGTAACTTATTAAACATTTGTTAAAATATGCAATACAATTTAGGTATATTTTTATTTATTTTTCAATTTTTAAAATGACCAATAAAACCACATACAAGGGACAAATACCACCACACCATGACCAGACACCATGTTATCACTACATAGTGACCTATAATACCATCTACAAGGAACAAATGCCGCCACACCATGTCCAGACCACATATTACCACACAGTGACCGAATAATAGCACATGCAAGGAACAAATACAACCACACTATGACCAGACCACATATTACCACCACACAGTGACACAATAATAGCACATACAAGGAACAAATACCGCCACACCATGGCCAGACAACATATTACCACCGAATTGTGACTGAATAGTACAATACTGATCATTAATTTAAAAAAAATACTATCACCATAAGTGCCATTATACACAGGAGATCTGTACTTAGTATGCAGTGTCTGTGTACAGGTAATACAGTGATCACCGATGCCATTATATACAGCAGCTCTGTGTATAGTGTCAGTGTATAGGTAAGTGATCCTAAGTGACATTATACACAGGAGCTCTGCATATAGTGTGTAGTGTACAGGTAATACAGTGGTCACCGGTAACATCATACACAGGACCTCTGTATACAGTATACAGTGTATAGTGTCAGTGTACAGGTAACACACTGACTCACCAGTGATGTCTCTAGCGGAAGTCCCTCATCTTTGTGTTTCTTTTTTATTCAGCGCAGACCGCCATCACTTCTTTCAGCCAGGACTCGTCTCTGCATAAAATAACACCGTTACCTAGAGCACCGCTTCCAGAGCACATTCCCCACTTTTTCCCTTTCTTCTACACTACACATCTGAATACAGATGTGCACCCACCATTAATATATAATTGGTTATTATGCAACCCACCATTCAAAATATAAATTATAATCCACCACTGTGCCCCCACTAACTATACATAGCCACTTTCCCTATTTAATATATAAATTAATTAGCAACTGTACTCTTCCCCTAATTCATTACCAGTCACTTTATCCTCAACGCCCCTCACTATGTACCTCCCGCTCTAACCCTTACCCCAATTCATTATAGTTACAGTACATGCTCTTCTGCCCAAATTAATTGTCATGTCTTCTCTCTCCCACCCTCTAATCATTATCAACTGCTCTTCCCCACATTCAATACATCATTTACTCCCCCATCCTCAAAATTCATCATTATTTGCACTCCCCACTCCCAACATTCAATTCACCATTTGCTCTCTCCACCCCTACCTTCAATTCAATTGCTGTCCCCTTCCCTCACTCACTTAATTGACAGTCCCCATCACCCCCACTTCATCATTTGCATTTGTAGTTCACTACATCTGCAGTCCCCCTTACTTCATGATTTGCAGCCCCCTATCATTTCATCATGTGCAGAACCCCTCAAACACACTTCATCATTTGCAGTCCCCATCACACCCACTTCATCATTTGCAGTCCCCATCACCCCCACATCATCATTTGCAGTCCCCATCACCCCCGCATCATCATTTGCAGTCACAATCACCCCCACTTCATCACTTACAGTCCCCAACACCCCCACATCATTTGCAGTCCCCATCACCCCCACATCATTTGCAGTCCCCATCACCCCCACTTCATTATTTGTAGTCCCCATCACCCCCACATCATCATTTGCAGTTCCATCACCCCACATCATCATTTGCAGTCCTCATCACCCCCACATCATCATTTGCAGTCCCCATCACCCCCCACTTCATTTGCAGTCCCCATCACCCTCACATCATTATTTGCAGTCCACCTTACTTCATTTACAGTCCCCTATCCCCCTTCAATGCATCTGCAGTCCCCCTTACTTCATGATTTGCAGCCCCCTATCATTTCATCATGTGCAGTACCCCCTCAAACACACTTCATCATTTTCAGTCCCCATCACCCTCGCATCATTTGCAGTTCCCATCACCCCCACATCATTTGCAGTCTCCATCACCCCGCATCATCTGCAGTCCCCGTCACTCCCACTTCATCATCTGCAGTCCCCATCACCCCTACATCATCAGTTGCAATTCACATCACCCTATTTGCAGTCCCCATCACCCCCACTTCATCATTTTCAGTCCCCATCACCCCACATCATCATTGCAGTCCCCATCACACCCACTTCATCATTTGCAGTCCCCATCACCCCCACATCATCATTTGCAGTCCCCATCACCCCGCATCATCATTTGCAGTCACAATCACCCCCACTTCATCACTTACAGTCCCCAACACCCCCACATCATTTGCAGTCCCCATCACCCCCACTTCATTATTTGTAGTCCCCATCACCCCCACATCATCATTTGCAGTTCCATCACCCCACATCATCATTTGCAGTCCTCATCACCCCCACATCATCATTTGCAGTCCCCATCACCCCCCACTTCATTTGCAGTCCCCATCACCCTCACTCATTATTTGCAGTCCACCTTACTTCATTTACAGTCCCCTATCCCCCTTCAATGCATCTGCAGTCCCCCTTACTTCATGATTTGCAGCCCTCTATCATTTCATCATGTGCAGTACCCCCTCAAACACACTTCATCATTTTCAGTCCCCATCACCCTCGCATCATTTGCAGTTCCATCACCCCCACATCATTTGCAGTCTCCATCACCCCGCATCATCTGCAGTCCCCGTCACTCCACTTCATCATCTGCAGTCCCCATCACCCCTACATCATCAGTTGCAATTCACATCACCCCTATTTGCAGTCCCCATCACCCCACTTCATCATCTGCAGTCCCCATCACCCCACTTCATCATCTGCAGTCCCGTCACTCCCACTTCATCATTTGCAGTCCCGTCACTCCACTTCATCATTTGCAGTCCCTGTCACCCCACTTCATCATTTGTAGTCCCTGTCACCCCCACTTCACCATCTGCAGTCCCTGTCACCCCTACTTCATCATATGCAGCCCCATCACCCCACTTCATCATCTGCAGTCCCCGTCACTCCCACTTCATCATCTGCAGTCCCCATCACCCCCACATCATCATTTGCAGTCCCCATCACCCCACTTCATCATATGCAGTCCCCGTCACTCCCACTTCATCATATGCAGTCCCCGTCACTCCCCACTTCATCATATGCAGTCCCAATCACCCCACATCATCATTTGCAGTCCCCATCACCCCACTTCATCATATGCAGTCCCCATCACCCCACTTCATCATTTGCAGTCCCAATCACCCCCACTTCATCATTTGCAGTCCCAATCACCCCCACTTCATCATCTGCAGTCCCCATCACCCCCACATCATCATTTGCAGCCCCCATCACCTCCACTTCATCATTTTCAGTCCCCCTTACTTCATCATTTGCAGCCCCCTATCATTTCATCATGTGCTGTCCCCCCTCAAACACACTTCATCATCTGCAGTCTCACTCCTCCCACCACAACCCATTTAAAAAAACAAAAACTTTTTTTTGTACTTACCTCAGTCGTTCTCGGGAGTGTATTGAGTTTTCTGCAGTGAAGCAGCTAGAATGTATGGGCTGCTGACAGGACCTGAGAGGAGCCCATACATTCTAGCACATTCACTACTGAGACGGCTAGAATGTATGGGCTGTAGTAAGGACCTGCAGGGAGCCCATACATTCTAGCTACAGCCGAGCAGGAGCTGAGCAGCCGACTAGGAAGACGGCCATGGACAGTTCCAAAAAGGCTCCCGGGCCCCAGCGCCGACGTGTGCGCTGCAGTCCGCAGTATTTTAGTGCAGGATGGGGCCCTTTCAGCAGAAGCACAAGAGCGGGGTCCTGGACCTGCGGGCCCCTCTGTGTACTGCTGCTGACCGGGCCCCATACAGCAGTAAGGGCAGTAATGCCCTGATGGCGGCCCTGCCAATACCCGTAGTATCTCCATTTTTCATGATCTCAAGTTGGGTGAGGGCTTATTTTTTGCATGCCTAGCTGACATTTTTAATGATACAATTGTGGTACAAATGCGATCTTTTGATTGCCTGCTATTGCATTTCAATGCAATGTTGCGACGACAAAAAAGTAATTCTGGTGTTTTGACTTTTTTTCTCGCTACGCCATTTAGCGATCAGGTTAATCTTTATGTTTTGATAGATCAGGCGATTCTGAACGTGGCAAAACCAAATATGTATATATTTGATTTTTTTTACTGTTTTATTTTGAATGGGGAAAAGGGGGGGTGATTTGAACTTTTATTTATTTTTTTTAAAACTTTTTTTTTTTTTTACTTTTAGCATGCTTCAATAGTCTCCATGGGAGACTAGAAGCTGCCATAACCCGATCAGCTCTGCTAAATACAGGCGATGATCAGATCGCCTCTAAGTAGTAGAATTACTCACTTGCTATGAGCACCGACCACTTGGTGGCGCTCACAGCAAGACGGCAGTGACAACCATAGACTCTCCAGGAGACCTCCGTTGTCATGCCAACCCACCGGTGACTCGCGATCATGTAACGGGGGTCACCGGTGGGCGGATTTCCAGCCCAATGGCTGGAAGCGCGCGTTAAATGCCACTGTTAGAGTTTGACAGCGGTATTTAACAGGTTAATAGCTGTAGGTGGATCGCGATTCCACCTGTGGCTATTCCGGGCACATGTTAGCTGTCCTAAACAGCTGACATGTCCCGAGAAAGATGTGGGCTCACCGCCGGAGCCCACATCAAAGGGAGGGTGTCCGATGTGGGCATACTATTATGCCCGATGTCAGAAAGGGGTTAATTGCCTAGGAAGGGGCCATGAATATTTGCCACCTCCCAGACTAAAAACATTAGCACTCAGCCGCCCCAGAAAGGCAAATCCATAAGATGCGCCAAATCTGGTGCTTAGCCTTGTTCTTCCCACTGGACCTGTAGCCATGGCAAGTGGGGTTGATGTCACCTTTATATTGTCAAGTGACATCAAGCCCACTGGTTAGTAATGGAGAGGCGTCTATAAGACACCTATCCATTAGTAACCCCATAGTGATATTGTATAAAAGTGTATAGTACTGAGCTGCCGTGTGAAAGTTCTCACGCAGCGGTGCCATTAGTGAGAGCACTGGAGCTGATCAACTGATGAACTCTGGTAAACACTCTCATGGCAGCTCAGTGATACACTAAGGGAGCGATTATCTCCTGTCAGTGTATCGCCGATGGCTCAGGGGAGCAGTCACATCTCACGATGTGACTGTTCTACATGTGAAATCCCTGTGGGACACTCAGGATTATGTGGACTACGGCGGACAGGTGAGTAGTATATGGTGGTTTATTATTTTTGATTTTTTTCTAGGAGATGAGGGCATCGGGGATTAGGCTTTAAGGTGAGTATATGTTGGTTTAATATTTTACATTATTTCTAGGAGACGAGGGCATCGTAGATTTGGTGTTAGATGAGTATAATGTTTTTTATTTTTATTTGAATATGTATGTAATTATTTTACTTTTTTTTTAAGTGTGAGCACAGGTGCCTGCGGATGAGACTATGTCTTCCATCAGCGACACCTGCTGTCACTGTTATCAGTGACAGCAGATGTAGCCTGATGGGAGCAGTAGTCTCATAAGCCCACGCCTGCTAACCTGCGGTAATCTTTTTACCACAGGTCACCGCTGTGTGTCAGAGTTACAGCTGCGAGGTCACGCTAACATCTGACAGTGTTACCCCGCAGTGCTCTGTCTGTCAGTCTTAATGGCGGTAGCGTTACCGCCGATAAGAACCACTGCGCCTGTGTTTCCCACACTGTCACACAGATGACAGCGTGGGAAGCACCATATGAAGCTGGCAAAAATGCAAACAAAAACTCAGCAAATCCGCAAAAAATCTGCAAACATTTTTATACCTGTGTTTTTGCTGCGGATTTGACTGACTCAATTTAAGTCAATGGGTGAAAAATGCTGCAGAAGCTCACAAAGAATTGACATGCTGCAGAAAAAAAAGCACTGCAAATACTCAAAGGAAATTTACTGATCATGTGCACAACACATCAGGATTGTCATTGAATTAGCTTGCATAAGGAGTCCATAGCGTTTTTGGGCAATTTCCCTTAAAAAAAAATGCAGCGAAAACACATAAAAAATGCACTGTGTGCACACAGGCTAAAAGGACAGAGAAGGTACTCATCATCTCAGTTTCTGCGCCGGATCCCTTACACTTTTCAGTGTCTCGGTAGTTTAGCTGCAGAGTGACGTCAAGTCGACAGTATGCATTATTGCTGTAGCCAGTCACTAAACTCAGCTGCTTGGCTAAGGTAGATGGCAAAAACTGCTGAGCTCAGTGATTGACAACAGTTTGATGTGTACAGATGAAGTGGCGATACTGCTGCAGCCAAAATATGAAGAACCAAGCGGCGGCGAGGAGACAAAACAGAACATTGCAAGGGTGTGCACCTGCTTTGTTTGTTATTTTAGGTATCTTAGAACATTTGGAGTCAATTTTCCTGAAAGTGGAAAACCCTGGTAATACTTCATAGCATGAAAACACAAAAAAGCCATGGGTTTTCCAATAGTTCATGTTTTGTGATTGAATTGGAAATTCCTAAAGCACATGACTGTAATTGGTAGTTAGTTTGAGGTTGTTTCACTTTTGATTTTGCTAAACTTTGTTCCTCTTTTGATCATTCTTTTAGCTTCAAATTTGTTTTCCTGACCAATGGATGAGAGGATCTAATGTAGCAGATATCAGGATTTGTTTATGCCGCATAGTTTGTAAATGAAGAGAGATCACACTTCACTCCCTGAACACTGCCATTACTTATATTACGTATTTCAGGTATTCTCCTTGAACTTACATAGTAGGAACTGTGTCCTTCATGTTTCAACAATGCTCTGGACAGTAACTCTAGCAGCTGTGCTTGTGCTTCCTTCTTGTGAAGTCCTGGAGAACAAAGGTAGGACAAAGAAACATTTATATTTTGTTACAACTAGGTATCTGAAAGCCCCCATATGCATTAGACAGCTGTCGGTGCTTCTGTTTTCTATGAGAAAGCCACTAGCAGCTTATCTCACGGAGAACATAGCGATTTGCAGTCCGAAATTGGACATGCCAGAATCACATCTACCCCGACAATAATTTGGCCGACTCTCTCATACACATGAGGGTGAACCCGTTGATATTGGGGGGTGGCCGACATGAGTTTATGTGTTTTCAGGCTTCAAGATCAATCCTAAAATCACACAATAAATGAATGTACATTGAACAGACAACATTGATCATAATGGCCCTAGTAAAGGAATGTGAAATGTTAAGCGCCTTTTTCACACACCGGTTTTTTTTCTCATATGTGAAAAATGTGCCTTGTTGTTTTCAGCATGTTGGACCCATTTTTGGTCCATCTGTCAGTCACTGCAAACCTTGTTTCATCTGTTCTTCTTACAGTGTCTTGAAAAAGTATTTATACCCCGTAAACTTATCCACATTTTTTCACGTCACATTTACAAACTTAAATGTATTTTTTGAGGATTTTATGTGATATATATCAATACAGTGTAGCAAGTATTTGTGAAGTATAAAGGAAATTATAGATTGTTTTCTAAATATTAAAAAAATATAAATCTGAAAATTGTAATATGCATTTATCTTCAGCCCCCCAAGTCAATACTTTGTAGGATCACCTTTCGCTGCATTTACTGCTGCAAGTCTTTTGGGGTATGTCTCTACCAGCTTTGCACATCTAGAGTCTGAAATTTTTGCCAGTTCATCTTTGCAACCATGTTTAGCTAAGTGAGATTGGATTGAGAGCAGCTTCTTTTCATCACACATTATCCCTTCTCTTCATGCAATGCTTCATCAACATACATGAAAGCCTCTTCACAGATAACTTCTCTTCACACACATTATCTTACCTTGCTCATGCAGTGAGGTTGGGGGGATGAGTCTGGTGCTTTAGCCCTCTCACTTCTGTCTTGAGGTAATAAAGATTCTCCTGACTGTCCTGACTGCTTCTATGATTACAGCAATCGCTTTCCAGGAAGAACTGGTCTATACAGCTTGTCTGATTTCAGGATGACAGGAGACTCTCTAGCACACATTTTAGGCTTGGATGTCCAGGACACAATAACAACTTTCCTTGTATCCCCTAGGGTTGAGCTACCCACTTCCTGTCTGCCATAACCATTTTAAACCCTATAGTTACTAGACGATTCCAAATCAACAATACAGCTTCTATCTGTCACACAATGCAAAGAAATGCATTCCATTTGGTTTACGTTTCTTTAAAGTGGGTCCCTATAGTGGATGGATTCCTCAGCATCTATCCTGACTGTGTACACTGGTGCACACCTTCTGAGTATGCGCTCCCAACAGTGGTGAAAGATTAAATCTGAACTCAACCTAAAAGCACCAGAATTCAGGCACAATTTGCTAAAGAAACCTGTCTTTTATGATTTTCATCATATCTATTATGTGTTTTACTCACTTTTTTGCTTGTCTTTTCAGAAAACGTGCCATGTCTAACATGCTACACCTTGCACTAAAAAAGAACCAACATTTGGAGTAAATTTCTTGCACAAAGTAAGACAACCAATAGAGAGTGAAAACTTAGACTAAACAGTCTAAAGATGCAGCAGATTTTTTGTGCATGAACCATGATGATAGATTTGGGGTGTTTTAAGACTGTTTAGTCCAAGTTTGTACTGTCTAAGGATTAGGCATTATTGATAAATATGCCCTACTATCTAAAATTATAGTTTAGACTAAGTGTTTAAACCTGCTGTGGATTAAACCTTTCTAAGAAGGTGCTGCATAGCAGTGAAATTATAAGTCCAGGTATACGCTATTAGTGACTGTGTAGAAGGATCTATAATTCGAAATAGGAATCCCCAACATATCCTATGACACATGCCAAATGGTACAACTTGAATAGCTAATCTTTAACTCAGAGTACTGTTCTGGAATGGGTGACGGTACATATCACATGTTGAATAAGCAACACTTAGAAAATGGGAACTTCCATTCTCTATTTGAATTTGGATTATTATCTGGAAGATACGGAGGTTATTAACATTTTTAAAACCTAGGTCTTCAGATGCCTGAATGCCAACAGAAAATGCTCACATTTTGGAAAGACATATTGTAGAATTGATTTTTTTTATAAGGGATTATACCTTTTTTTTTCTTTTTGCTTATTCTATGTTGTAAGGCCCGGCAAGCAAAGCGGAATTCCACAACGCTTGGCAGCCCCTATCTCGTTCTTTGAACTAAGCGGTTACCGATCCATAACAGTAAAAAATCTGGCAGTGCTTCTTTAGTTCAAAGCTTTCACAGTGAGGTGGGCTTCACAGGTTCTTCAAGAACCTGGAAGATTGGACCTAAATTTTGCTAGAAAGTCGGGTCCATTAGAGTAGCATTAGGGACACTTGTCAGCATTTTTGATAACAAGTTATGTTCCCATATTTATTCTAGTTTGACCCTAATCTTTTATATAAGATACATAAATGGGCACAAACATTTCTCGATGATTGGCAACCCTGGTCATAGGGATGCTACTGATAGCACTGGAGGGTCAGGACTTAATTTTATTTGCATTAGCTTTTAGAAATAAATACGCTTAGCGCACAAGAGCAGGAGAAAACTAGGATAGTATGTTTCCTCCGAGCATTTCTTTTCATGCTGACCTCACATAAGTCATATAATGCATTCAGGGCTTCGGATGTCTATTAACATTGATCTATATTCAAAAGGTTGTTGACAGGACAAAGATCATGTCCTCCCAGCATTATTTGCCACTAAATGTCACAGTTCAAAGCCCGTGCTGTCATTGTAATGTTTCCATAACAACAGTCCTGCATTTGTGTTCCAGGACTTAGTGTTCACTTTGAACATTGTTTTCAGTGTTTTGTGTGACAGGTAGCTGATCATTTCAGATCTCTGTCATCTCAAGGGACTTGGGTTGACACTATGTCAACCTGATCTCTTTAAGGTCTAGTGCTGTGCAGCATGACCTGTCATTAAAGTAAGACTGGGTTACATGCCCTGGCTGCGCGGGTCTTCAGTATCTAGGATGAACAGAGTGATTAAAAAAGGATGGTGCAACAGTAAGGCCACATTCACACATTCAGTATTGGGTCAGTATTTTACCCAGTATTTGTAAGCCAAAATCATGGTAACACAAGCCCCACCCCAAATTAAATAAACACACGTGATTACCAAATAAGTATGGAATAAAATGGCGGTGGCGTTTATTTTTGAGTTACTCATAAATCCAATTTAATTTAATCATAACAAATAAACTACTAAAATTTCCACAAACTGAAGTAAATCATAACTCGGAAAGAATGGGCGATTTTCCCACAAAATAAATGACACAACATAAAGCAAAATTAACAGGGAGGGAGGGATCTTGAATCTTCTTGCGGTAACTGCTCAAAACAGCTGATTTTATAAGAGAAATTCTTCCCGCTCTTTTAGTGGCAACCAATCAAATTAGCAGAAAAGAGCTGGAAGCCAAACCAGAAAAAGCCAGTTATTACTTGCTCGTGCATAGCACAGCTTACCAGAGGTTATTAACCCTTTCAAGTTCTTTCAAACCAAAATACATATCACCATTAAATAATTATCATATGGGGGCTGTGTTATCATGCGACCCCCCCTTGTATTCCATTAAGGGGAGGGCGTTCATGGTAACACAAGCCCCATCCAAAATTAAATAAACACACATGACTACCAAATAAGTATGAAATAAAATGGCCATAGCGTTTATTTTTGAGTTACTCATAAATCCAATTTAATTTAATCATAACAAATAAACCATTAAAATTTCCGTAAACTGAAGTAAATCATAATTTGCACGTCTGAATCCACCCGGAAAAAACGGGCAATTTTCCACACTCCAGGCCTATTAAGGCATGCCCCCCCCCCAAAATGCCAAAGCCATTTTTCGATAATGACTTGGAGATCTAAATTAAAGATATCCAAGCCAACATCATGAAGATGCACCAAATCCCTCCTGTACATACCAGGAATCATCTCTTCCAAATCGAAATGCCTAAAAGAAAATCCATTAATTAAAGGCATACATTTTTGCATATTCCTGTTAACCCATTTTCTGATTTTTTGCAAAAATAGCATATTGTGCTTAGACCATAAAAACCTGGGGATAATTTCTGAAAAAACAAAAAATTTGTGGAAATATTCTGTCTTCAATAAACATAAGTCCTTCTCATAAAAGCTAAAAGGTCAAGAGTATTAACTTTACCAAAGTCGTTTCCCTCTAAATGAAAAATTATTAAGTCTGGGTTAGGGCATATTTCAGCAAGTTTGCGCATGTCAGAAATTAAGTTCTTCCAAATCATTCCTCTCCTACTATGCCATAAAATCTGAAGGGAAGAAGTGTTTTCTGTATAAAATCTCACAATTGCCCTTTTATTCGGTCCAATATATATAGGAGTGTCCGATAATACATACAGTAACTGGACCTATAAGATGAATAACAAGTTAAAATTCATACAAGTTCGGACGAATATACAGTTTAAATCTTTTTGAATCCCACCTTCCAATCTTTTTTATATTACATTCATTTAAACCCAACCTAGGAGCTTCAGTTGCTGCTCCAATGCGAAAGGAGATTTTAAGACGCTCTAACCCTAATTTTTTCAAACATTTAAGTATAAAATTGAATTGAAAATCCGTCGCAGGTAAACCATTAGCATGAATAAAAAATGCGCCATCTAATTTTGGTCTCATAGCGCACCACCTTTTTGTATTTGTCACGGCGCAAATAGCTAAGTCAGGAATTAACAGCAGTTAAGCAGTTACCAAACAACCTCTGCCTAAGTGATCTGTTTTTAACTTCCTGACAAACAAAAAAATGTAAGGACCTGCAAACCTAACATCTTCTAAAAAAAAAAAACAGAAGGCAAGGATTTTTTCTGAGAAACTATTTCACCGACACACAACGCAGCAAAAAATGCTAATGAAAAAGCAGCCAAAAAAAGACAAGATTCGCTAAAATCAGCGCACACCAACGAAAGAGATAAACAACTGTCTTTAAGCAGTTGAAAGGATATAGGGCGATGATCATCGGGTTTAAAATTAGCCCTTCTAAAGCCTTTTAAAAACTGTTTAACCAAAAAAAGATCCGTCAATGGTTTTTTACCTAAAATTTTGAGGAAAAATGAGAACACAGTAAAGTTTTTAGCAAAAGCTAAATAAGATAAACCACTCATTACTAAATGCTCAGCAAATTTCAAGGCAACTTCAGAATGACATTCGTTATGCAGGTAATTATAGCAAAAACAAAACCGTAACCACAAGTTCCAAGCGACCGAGTAATCGGCCCAAGTTTTATCAGCCAGAGATTTTCCAATAAAATATTGGATTAAACTTGAACTATTTCCCAAAGTCGTTGAGTACAAATTGCTCCTTCGTTGTCTGCTTCTGGTACTTGCTCCAACAACTTTGACCTCTGGCGGTGACAAATAAATTTAGCATTGTCATTGTTCACTCTGTGAGTGTCATGTATAGTGTACAGTTCCTATAGCGTCTTGTGCTTGGGTGCGAGGAAAACACAGGAGACATAGGTTGAAATGAAATGACTTGTATTACTTCATACAAGCATGCTGAAAAGTTCACACAGTTTGCAGGAACAGCGACAGGAGACACAGCAGGCCAGAGTAACTTCAAGCACTACAATAAATCTCCAAAGCAGGTTCAGGATCTCTTCTCTGTACCGTAATTCCTCTGCAAACATGGATTCACCAAACAGCAGGTTTCCAGAGTCCAAAAGTGTTCCAAGGTTCCTCAGTAGGGAATAGCTGGAGTACAAGTCCAAGGTTTCAGGAGTCAGGTCACAGACTGACTGAGGCTTGATTCAGGAGCACTGATTGTTCAGCTGAGGCTGCTTAAGAAGCAAGAGGGAAGAATCAGGGCGGGAACATGAAAACTGGAAACTCCATATTAACTGAGGGCAAGAGCTGCAGAAAGACAGAAAGCAAAATGGCCGACGGAAAACTGAGTTTCAAGGAACATGTCAACAGAGACAAAGAACCTTACATTACTCCCCCCTTAGGGACAACCTCCGGATGACCTCAGACCAGGCTTGTCAGGGTACCTCTGATGAAACTGGCGGAGCAGGCGAGGAGCATTTACATTATTGACTGGTTCCCATGAGTTGTCCTCCACTGGGAAGCCCTGCCATTTAATCAAATATTGCAACTGATTTCTGTACAACCTGGAATCTAGAATCCTTTCCACCATAAATTCTTCCTGACCATCGACCAGCACTGGGTCAGGGCAAGGAGAAGAACGTCCAGGAAACGTATTGGGTGTTGCAGCCTTTAGTAGGGATACATGAAAGACAGGGTGGATTCTCATAGTTCTGGGCAGTTGAAGACGACAAGCAACAGCACTTATAATCTTATTGATCTTATAAGGTCCAATGTACTTATGTCCCAATTTAGACAATGGAATCTTTAATTTAAGATTTCTGGTTGACAGCCAGACCAAATCTCCTACCTTGAAAGCTGGTGCAGGTTTACGAAATTTATCTGCTGCTTTCTTGTACCTTTCCTGAGCCAATTCTAGATTTTCCTTTAGAAGATCCATATTCTTTTGTAAAGAAGTGATTCTTTCAGCCACTGCCGGCAAGGACGTATCTATGGGAAATCGAGGAAGAATGTTAGGATGATAACCTAGATTGGAGTAAAAAGGAGACTGCTTAGTGGAGGCACTCTGAGAGTTGTTATAAGAGAACTCAGCCAGTGGAAGTAGATCCACCCAATCATCCTGTAGGTGGCAGATAAAACAGCGGAGATACTGCTCCAGGGTCTGATTGGTTCGTTCTGTCTGTCCATTAGTCTGGGGATGAAAAGCAGAAGAAAGGTTTACTTTAATGTCCAATGCTGCACAGAAATTTTGCCAAAACCTTGAAGTGAATTGCACCCCTCGATCCGAAATGACCTCATCCGGTACTCCATGTAAGCGAAACACATTCTTAATCATCAAGTCTGATGTCTGTTTTGCAGTGGGTAAGCCGACACAAGGGATAAAATGAGCTGCCTTTGTTAGACGGTCAACCACCACTAGAATGGTGTTCTTCCCTTGAGAGGTTGGTAACTCCACAATGAAGTCCATAGAAATGGATCCCCACGGGCGGGACGGGGTGGGAAGAGGTTGCAACAGACCAGTTGGTGAGGAGCGAGGTGTTTTGCATCTTGCACAGACTTCACATGAAGTGACATAGTTTAAGACATCTTTCCTGTAAGTGGGCCACCAAAAGAAACGAGAAAGAAATTCTTGTGTCTTTAGAATTCCCCTATGCCCGGCTATCTTGGAATCGTGAATGAGTTGCAATACTCTCAATCTGACTGTTTCAGGTATATACAGACGTTGTCCCTGAATCCACACACCATTCTTAAAGACAAGACTTACGTCCCTTGGGGGTTGAGCCAACAAAGAATCCGCATGGTATGCTTCCTTGATGTCCTTAAGTAGGTCTTGATTATGAATCACTCCCAGGAATCTAGAGTCAGGAAGAATAGTCTTAGGAGGAGTAAGTGGACGTGTCTCTGCTGAATGAATCCTAGAGAGTGCATCAGCCTTTCCATTGCGCGATCCTGGTCTATAAGAAATGACAAAATTAAATTGGTTTAGGAAAAGATTCCAGCGAGCCTGGCGAGGAGTCAGGCACTTAGCCGACCTGATAAATTCAAGGTTACGATGGTCTGTCAGGACGACTATTTGCTGTGCAGCTCCCTGAAGAAGGTGTCTCCATTCTTTGAAGGCGGCAATAATGGCCAACAACTCTCTATTGCCCACATCGTAGTTCCTCTCAGCCGAAGACAACTGCTGGGAAAAGAAGGCACAGGGATGCAAGACATTCTTCTCACCTGTTCTCTGAGAGAGTATAGCTCCAACGGCACAGTCTGAAGCATCCACCTCTATTATGAAGGCAAGCTCGGGGTTGGGATGTACTAGGATAGGTGCAGTGGTAAATTTATCTTTTAGACGGGAAAATGCTTCCTGAGCTTGCGGGGTCCAGGAGAACCTAGACTGTTTCCGGGTAAGTTGGGTGATAGGTGACACTACCTCAGAAAAATTCTTAATGAAACGTCTATAGAAGTTGGCAAACCCGATGAAACGCTGCACCTCCTTCACATTTCTAGGAATTGGCCAATCCTTGATGGCTTGGGTCTTGCTTCCATCCATACTAATCCCTTGCGTAGATAGTACATACCCCAGAAATTGAATTTCGGTCCTATGGAATTCACATTTTTCAAGTTTGATGTAGAGATGGTTTTGTCTTAGGCGTTCTAAGATCATTCTCACATGTCCATGATGTTCCTCTGTGGAGTTAGAAAAAATTAGAATATCATCCAGATAAATCACCACAAATGTATCTAGGAGATCCCTGAAGATATCATTCACGAAGTGTTGGAAAGTGGCTGGGGCGGTACTCAGACCAAAAGGCATAACTAGATATTCAAAGTGTCCATAGCGTGACCTGAAAGCAGTCTTCCATTCATCCCCAGGTCTAATACGGACCAAGTTATAGGCCCCACGGAGATCCAGTTTAGAGAAAATTTTGGCATGCCGCACTCTCTCCAACAACTCAGGGATTAAAGGCAATGGATAACGGTTTCTAATAGTAACCTTATTGAGTTCCCTATAGTCTATGCAGGGTCTCAGAGATCCATCTTTCTTCTTCACAAAGAAGATGGGTGCACCTGCGGGAGATGAAGAGGGGCGTATGAAGCCCTTGGCTAAATTTTCGTCTATATAATCCTTCAAAGCTTTTAGCTCGGGCCCCGCTAGGGGGTAGATCTTACCAAAAGGTATCTCGGCTCCAGGCAATAATTCAATTGGACAATCATATGGACGGTGAGGAGGAAGCTGATCAGCGTTCTTCTTGTCACATAAATCCACATAGTCCTGGTATACAGCTGGTAGTTCAGGGACTGACATGGTTCCTTTAGGAACAGAGCAAGCTGAAACTCCTTGACTCATCTGTTTCTCCGGAAAGTGTAATTCCTTGGTCTCCCAGTTAATCGTAGGATTCTGCGCCTGCAGCCATGGTAGCCCTAGAATAATGGGAAAGTGGGGAGAAGAGATAAGCATAAAAGACATTTTCTCCTGATGATCTTTACCCATAAGGACCCTCAAAGGCTCTGTTTCTTGATCCACTGGTCCAGAAGTCAGTAGAGAGTCATCCACAGTCTCCATCTGTACTGGAGTAGCCTTCTTCACTGAACGTATCCCCTGTTTCAGAGCAAAGGAGATATCCATAAAATTTCCACTTGCTCCTGAGTCGATCATAGCAGAGCTAGACACCCAGACTGAGTCAACCCAGAGTTTGATGGAAAGGAAGCAATGAGAATTGTTTCTTTTACAACTCAGCTGGGACACCGCTGAGGAAACTTGAAAAATTGCAGCGTTTATACCGTCATCGTCCCCAGAACTAACAGAGTTTAAGTCCGAGAAATCAAGATCTCTTGCAGCAGATCTCTCTGGAGACTGAGGCTCGGACATGACAGAGCTCCTCTCGCAACACTCACAGTGAATGACTGCTGCAGTAGTCTTACGAGAACGGCTGGGGCAGTTTATAATGAAGTGCCCTGACTTACCACAGTAGAAACATAGATTTTCCTTTATACGATGTTCTTTGCGTGCATCACTAACCCGTCTTTGTAAAGAGTCCACCTGCATGGGTTCAGGTTCTGGTTCCCTTGTGATCCTACTCAAAGGTTCCTTAGCTGAGGAGGGAGGTAGTAAAAGGTTAGTGCGATTATTTTCGAACCATCTCTCTTGTCTGCGTTCAGTCAGACGAGCATCAATACGGATACAATAGTTAATAAAGTCACCTAACGCAGTGGGAGGGTCGGCACGAGCAAGTTCATCCTTAATCAGTGGAGACAACCCTTTCCGAAAAATAGATTTTTTAGCGGAAGTGTCCCAAGTGGTATCAAGAGCCCATCTGAAATCCAGGGCATATTCGGCTACTGAATGCTTACCTTGGCGCAAAGTTAACATGGCTGCTTCAGCTCTTGCACCTCGATTGGGGTCATCAAACACCTGCCCCATGGCTGAAATAAAAGCATCAAGGTGATTCAAACAATCATCCTCAGTCTCAATCAGAGGGTTTGCCCACATCAAAGCCTTATTGGTAAGCAACATGATTATAGTAAGCACTTTGGATCGTTCAGTGGGAAATTGTGAAGCATGTGCAGAGAAAAATAAATTGCATTGATTAATAAATCCCCTGAATTTCTCACGTTCACCGCCAAAACGAAAAGGAGGTAATTTGGGGATCCCAGAACTCGGGGTTATGGCAGGAGCCTGGGCTCGTTCCTCTAGAGCCTCAATCCTGGCTCGCAATTCCTGGGTAGTCTGTCCAAACACTTGCAAATTATGATTAGTGAGGTCCTGTAGGCTTGCAAAACGGGTTTTTAAAGTCTGTACATCTGAAAGGATTGTATCAGTCACTCTGCAAAGTTCCTTTATGCGGGCCTCCATCTTCCAGATCTTTTAAGGCAGAAGTGCTGGAAGGAGAGGAGAGGAGAAAAAAAAAAAAACAATAGTGTTTACCTGTGGTAACACTCCAGAGTAAAATTTTAAGGGAATGCACTCACCTGGAATGGTTGTGAGAAGTCACAACCACTGTCATCAGGGTCGGATTAAGAACATGATGGGCCTGGAGCTGAAGGGGCGGGCAAGGGGTGGGGCCAAACACGGCAATTCACAAAGGCCAAAATGTAACGTAAAAGATATAAACAAAGTAAATATATGATACATGCCTAATATAAATACAGTGGATATAGAAAGTCTGTTATGTTATGCTTGCAAATTCCTCAATTGTAGAATCAAGATTAAGCTCATTCAGCAATCTATTTTCAATACATAACAGAGAGAGGGCATTTAAACGCTCCTGGCCCATTCTAGTATATGGTGCAGCATTGAATGGCCCATAGTAATATAGGGCAACATTGAGAGGCCCATTCTAGTATATAGCGCAGCATTGAATGGCCCATAGTATATATAGCGCAGATAGAATGGCCATAGTATATATAATGTAGCACTGAGAGGCCCATATAGCGCAGCATTGCATGGCCCATAGTATATATAGCGCAGCATTGAATGGCCCATAGTTGCGCAGCATTGAATGGCCCATAGTATATATAATGCAGCATTGAGAAGCCCATATAGCGCAGCATTGAATGGCCCATAGTATATATAGCGCAGCATTGAATGGCCCATAGTTGCGCAGCATTGAATGGCCCATAGTATATATAATGCAGCATTGAGAGGCCCATATAGCGCAGCATTGCATGGCCCATAGTATATATAGCGCAGCATTGAATGGCCCATAGTTGCGCAGCATTGAATGGCCCATAGTATATATAATGCAGCATTGAGAGGCCCATATAGCGCAGCATTGCATGGCCCATAGTATATATAGCGCAGCATTGCATGGCCCATAGTATATATAGCGCAGCATTGAATGGCCCATAGTATATATAATGCAGCATTGAATGGCCCATAGTTGCGCAGCATTGAATGGCCCATAGTATATATAATGCAGCATTGAATGGCCCATAGTTGCGCAGCATTGAATGGCCCATAGTATATATAATGCAGCATTGAGAGGCCCATATAGCGCAGCATTGCATGGCCCATAGTATATATAGCGCAGCATTGAATGGCCCATAGTATATATAATGCAGCATTGAGAGGCCCATATAGGCAGCATTGCATGGCCCATAGTATATATAGCGCAGCATTGAGAGGCCCATTCTAGTATATAGCGCCCGCATTGAATGGCCCATAGTATATATAGGGCAGCATTGAGAGGCCCATTCTAGTATATAGCGCAGCATTGAATGGCCCATAGTATATATAATGCAGCATTGAGAGACCCATATAGCGCAGCATTGCATGGCCCATAGTATATATAGCGCAGCATTGAGAGGCCCATTCTAGTATATAGCGCAGCATTGAATGGCCCATAGTATATATAGGGCAGCATTGAGAGGCCCATTCTAGTATATAGCGCAGCATTGAATGGCCCATAGTATATATAGCGCAGCATTGAGAGGCCCATATAGCGCAGCATTGAATGGCCCATAGTATATATAGGGCAGCATTGAGAGGCCCATTCTAGTATATAGCGCTGCATTGAGAGGCCCATAGTATATATAATGCAGCATTTAGAGGCCCATATAGCGCAGCATTGCATGGCCCATAGTATATATAGCGCAGCATTGAGAGGCCCATTCTAGTATATAGCGCTGCATTGAGAGGCCCATTCTAGTATATAGCGCAGCATTGAATGGCCCATAGTATATATAGCGCAACATTGAGAGGCCCTCTCAATGCTGCCCTATATTACTATGGGCCATTCAATGCTACTGATGGAATATGTCAGAAACCACACACTTTACAACACAAACCTGTGCAGAGACTTCAGGATTCTCCATCTGCTTTCACTGTAATATGGCTGGGATTCTTGTAACAGCACACACACCTCTGCCTGCCTGTCTCTAACTCTCTCCTCCAGACAGGGACCGTCACTACAACACACTGAACACAGGGCAGGATGCCAATAGGCAAAGATGTAAGAAGACAGTGCATGTATGAGGACAAGTGAAAGGTGAGCTGTGACTGGCTGCTCTGTGGTCACATGTTCTGCCTTCATTTACATCCTGCTTCTGTATTGGGTGAATGAGATAACACTGTGCTGCTGCCGACTCCTCTCCTACAGTACTTTCAGCAGCAGCTTTCCTCTCTCCCCCCCAGCACACAGTCTCTCCTGGCTCCTCGCCTCCCCCTCCACCACCAGGCTGACGTCAGCAGCACAGGGAAGGGAGGAGAGCAGAGAGCAGCCGCGGATGGGCCTATCTCTAACAAGGGGCCTGGAGCTGCAGCTCCATCAGCCCCTACCTTAATCCGGCCCTGACTGTCATCACATAAGGTATTAAACGGACATCTGATATCCACAGTCACAGCAGACACGGCTTTCCCAGACCCAGCAGACACTAAACATTGTCTCCTGAATCTTGTCATGTATAGTGTACAGTTCCTATAGCGTCTTGTGCTTGGGTGCGAGGAAAACACAGGAGACATAGGTTGAAATGAAATGACTTGTATTACTTCATACAAGCATGCTGAAAAGTTCACACAGTTTGCAGGAACAGCGACAGGAGACACAGCAGGCCAGAGTAACTTCAAGCACTACAATAAATCTCCAAAGCAGGTTCAGGATCTCTTCTCTGTACCGTAATTCCTCTGCAAACATGGATTCACCAAACAGCAGGTTTCCAGAGTCCAAAAGTGTTCCAAGGTTCCTCAGTAGGGAATAGCTGGAGTACAAGTCCAAGGCTTCCAGGAGTCAGGTCACAGACTGACTGAGGCTTGATTCAGGAGCACTGATTGTTCAGCTGAGGCTGCTTAAGAAGCAAGAGGGAAGAATCAGGGCGGGAACATGAAAACTGGAAACTCCATATTAACTGAGGGCAAGAGCTGCAGAAAGACAGAAAGCAAAATGGCTGACGGAAAACTGAGTTTCAAGGAACATGTCAACAGAGACAAAGAACCTTACAGTGAGAAAAAGACGCTTTCAACCAAATGTTAAATTCCATACAATTAAGGATCAACGGCCTAAGAATCTGAGTAGCCCATTTGTTCTTAGATGATAGTGTATTCAAGATAAAAACTGGCCCTTGGTTGTTAGAGCGAAAAATTATTTGCTTGTTCTTTAGGATTGAGCCCCAAAAATGGATAACTAGAAATATAGCAAACAGATCTAAAACCGCAATTTATTTGTAAATTTATTAATGACCCATGACTCAGGCCATTTTTCAGATCCCCAATGGGAATCAAATGATAACCCCATGCCCTCATGCTCATCGGTAAAAATTGACAAAGAAGTCTTCTGCAAAAGTAAAAGGTGTCTGCCATACTGTTTTACCAGTTTCTTAAGTCTTCCTTAACGTCTCTGCCCAGTTGTCATGTGTGCATCGCCACGAAGATCGTCGCGGTTGCACATTCTGACTTCTCTCAGCTGAGTTGCTGTTTCTTTGTGTTTGGCAGTTAGGGAGTTAATTCTGTCTGTGCTCAGTTCTGGGACTGGGTGCAGTTTCTCCCGGCTGCAATTAATTATTTGTTGATTGGTTTCCTTTAAATCTCTGGTTGTCTGTGTTGGGAGTTGCCAGTGAAATTCTTCATGCAGACCACAGATAGGATTGTATCTGTATAGACTTAAGTTAAAGAGCTCCTTAGTTGTTTTAAGCTCACCTTGCTTAGAGTTTAATATCCCAGATCATTTATGTTCCTTCTGTGTTTGAGTGTGTATGCAAGTCTGTGTTTTCTCCAGTCTGTCTTATATGTCTAATCTGTGTATTTAGCAGAGATCAGCCCATATCCCTTTGGTGGTAATCAGAATCCTTCTTAGGACTGATTACAGGGTTCAGGGACTGATAGGAGACAGGGTTAGGCTGGAGACTTGGACCTCTGAACCATTATCAGTACCTCCAAGGTGAGGGATTAGTTAGGACCCCAGTTTAGGGTCAGGTTAGACCCCCGGTCCTCCTCTTTCCTGTGACAGTGTATCAAGTCCTCAAGATTAACCCTGAGTTCAACGGATATCGTGTCAGGTAAATCTATTCTATATTTACATGCTGATGTTGCTAATCTATATGTTGTATAGAGTGTTGTTCTTTTAAGAATAGTTTACTGACATCGTACACATATCATAAGACCGCGTGACATTTTCACTGGCCTGTAAAATTATTCCCAGTTGCCATGGATCCAGTAGCCCAGCTGGCTCTGCAGTTGCAGGGATTATCCATGGAGCTGACGGACATTAAGTCCAAAGTTTTGTCTCCCTCGGAGCAAACCAGATTTGAACCTAAAGTAGCTCTCCCGGACAGGTTCACTGGTGGGCGAGACAAATTTTTTACCTTCAGGGAAGCATGTAAATTGTATTTTCGGCTTCGGCCTCGATCATCAGGGAGTGAAGAGCAGAGAGTGGGAATTGTTATCTCGCTCCTACAAGGGGACCCTCAATCCTGGGCCTTCTCCCTTCCTCCGGGATCCCCGGCTCTACAGTCAGTAGATCGATTTTTTACTGCCCTGGGTTTGGTATATGATGACCCAGATCGGGTCTCTCTTGCTGAGACAAAATTACGTAAGATACAGCAGGGAGATCGTCCGGCGGAGGAATTTGCTTCTGAGTTCCGTAGATGGGCCACAGATACTCAGTGGAATGACCCAGCTCTTAGAAGCCAGTTTTGTCATGGGCTTTCTGACAAATTAAAGGACGTTTTGGCTCAGTATGATTCTCCTCCATCACTGGAGGCTGCTATGGCCCTAGCTATCCGTACTGATAGACGGCTCCGGGAGAGGTGCGAGGTAACTCCGCCCCCTGTTGTTACTCCACCTACTACTAAAGTCCCTTATGTTGAGGTTCCCCTTATCTGTTCGGAGGAGCCTATGCAGTTGGGAGGGACATCATTTCGTAGGAGGGGATTGGCGGTACGCCGCAGGACTAGAAGGTGTTTCTTCTGCGGGAAAGAGGGACATTTTGTTGGGGGATGTCCATCCCGTGCCTTGTTGAGCAAAAAGTCGCCGGAAAACTGTTAATCCCAGGTTGTGTGGTGGACGACAACCTGGGAGTATGTATTTCGTCCGCTAGTTCTCAGTTCCTTGTACCAGTGGAGGTGGTGGTTGGTACGAGAGTGGAGAGATTTTCTGTTCTTCTTGATAGTGGGTCCGGGGCTAATCTGGTTGACGCTCAGTTTGCTCAGGCTCAAGGTATGCATCTGAGTGTATTGGTCAAACCGATCCCTATATTCTCCATTGACGCCAGGCCTCTCGGCCAAGGTAGCTTTGTTCATGAGGTTCATAACATTGACCTTCGGGTAGGGGCAATACATAGGGAACTATTATCTTGTTATGTGTTGGAGGGTCTACCTACTCCTATTGTGTTGGGACTTCCTTGGTTGGTTAAACATAACCCTGTTATTAATTGGCAGTCCAGAGATATAAGCCAATGGGGGGAGTTTTGCAAAAGTAACTGCATGAACACAGTCATCAGTGCGGTCGTGCCTAGTACTTTGCCTCCTTTTTTGGAGGACTTTGGGGATGTGTTCTCTGAGGAGGGGTGTCAGGAGTTGCCTCCTCATCGCGTGTATGACTGCTCTATTAATTTACTTCCTGATGCTAAGTTACCTAAAGCTAGGTTATATAACCTTTCTGGTCCTGAGAGGCAGGCTATGAAAGATTATATTTCGGAAAGTCTGGCCAAAGGGCATATTAGACCTTCATCTTCCCCAGTGGCCGCGGGGTTCTTCTTTGTGAAGAAAAAAGATGGAGGCCTACGCCCTTGCTTGGATTTCCGCGAACTTAATCGGATTACTGTTCGAGATCCGTATCCACTCCCTCTGATTCCTGATCTCTTCAATCAAATTGTTGGCGCCAAATGGTTCTCTAAATTGGATCTCAGGGGGGCGTATAATCTGATTAGGATAAAAGAGGGGGATGAGTGGAAAACGGCGTTTAACACGCCGGAGGGACATTATGAGAACCTTGTCATGCCTTTTGGTCTGACTACTGCACCAGCAGTATTCCAACATTTTGTTAATGACATTTTTCGTCATCTGGTGGGGCTGTTTGTGGTCGTATATTTGGATGACATTTTAATTTACTCACCAGATCTTGTGTCTCACCAGGAGCATGTGAGACAGGTGTTGCAGATCTTGCGAGACAATAAACTATACGCCAAACTGGAAAAGTGTGTATTCGCCGTACAGGAACTTCAGTTTTTGGGTTTCTTGGTGTCAGCCTCCGGTTTCCGTATGGACCCTGAAAAGGTGAGAGCAGTGCTTGAATGGGATCAGCCAGAGGATCTTAAGGCTCTGCAGCGTTTTCTGGGGTTTGCTAACTACTACCGGAAATTTATTTGTAATTTCTCATCTGTTGTCAAACCTCTCACTGACATGACAAGAAAAGGGACGGATTTTTCTAAATGGTCGGACAAAGCTTGCCAAGCTTTTTCCTCTTTGAAAAAATGTTTTGCTTCGGCACCTGTTCTCATCCAACCAGATGCATCACAGCCGTTCGTTGTGGAGGTGGACGCGTCTGACGTAGGGGTGGGTGCAATATTGTCCCAGGGTTCGTCCCCTGGTAAATGGCATCCGTGCGCTTTCTTTTCTAAAAAATTGTCGTCCGCCGAAAGGAATTATGATATCGGCAATAGGGAACTTTTGGCCATTAAGTTGGCTTTTGAAGAATGGCGTCACTTTTTGGAGGGGGCAGTCCACCCGGTCACCGTCATTACTGATCACAAGAACCTGCTGTATTTGGAATCTGCTAAGCGTCTGAATTCCAGACAAGCTCGATGGTCGTTGTTTTTTACCAGGTTTAATTTTGTTGTCACTTATCGCCCTGGATCTAAGAATGTTAAGGCGGATGCCTTGTCTCGCAGTTTCCCAGGGGCCGGGAAAATGGATGACCCGATTCCTATCCTTCAGGAGGGGGTGGTAGTGTCGGCTGTATGTTCTGAGCTTGAGGAGGAGGTGTTAGAGGCTCAGGGGGACGCCCCTGCAGGACCTCCAGGGAGACTGTTTGTCCCAAATCAGTTGAGACAAAAGGTTATTGAGGCACATCATAATTCTGCTTTAGCAGGACATCCAGGGAGTAAGGCTACTTTAGATCTCCTTTCTCGCCGGTTTTGGTGGCCTAACGTTAATAAAGATGTTTTAAACTTTTTTCGCGTCCTGTGGGGTTTGTGCTCGCTCTAAGACCCCTCATACCCGTCCGTCTGGGACCCTCTTACCCTTGAAACTTCCGGAGCGTCCATGGACTCATTTGTCTATGGACTTCATCACGGACCTTCCTCAGTCGTCAGGGAAGACTGTCATACTGGTGGTTGTTGACAGGTTCAGTAAGATGGCACATTTCATTGCTCTTCCTGCCCTCCCTAATGCTAAAACTCTGGCGCAGGTGTTCATTGGGGAAATTGTGAGACTTCATGGGTTGCCTTCGGATGTGGTGTCAGATAGGGGGTCTCAGTTTGTGTCCAAGTTTTGGAGGGCATTTTGTTTACGTCGGGGGATGCAATTGTCATTTTCCTCGGCTTTTCATCCGCAGACCAATGGTCAGACAGAGCGTCTGAATCAAAGCCTAGAGACTTATCTTCGGTGTTTTGTCTCAGAGAACCAGGAGGACTGGTCTTCTTTCTTGCCTCTGGCAGAGTTCGCTCTTAACAACAGGCGGAGCGAGTCCACTGGTAAGTCCCCGTTTTTTGGGGCATATGGTTTTCATCCCCAGTTTTGTACATTCAATGGGGGGGGCCCTTCTGGGGTTCCTGAGGAGGAGCGTTTCTCGTCGTCACTTGCTTCAGTGTGGAGAGGTGTATTGAATAATCTGAGTGCTATGGGGAACCGTTATAAACGTATGGCTGATAGGAGGAGAGTTTCTGGTCCAGATCTTAATGTGAACGATCTGGTATGGTTGTCTACCAGGAATATAAAACTTAAAGTTCCCTCCTGGAAGCTGGGCCCCACATTCATCGGGCCGTACAGGATCAGTTCCATAATTAATCCTGTGGCATTTCGTCTGGACCTCCCTCCTACGTTTAAAATCCACAATGTGTTCCACAAGTCATTACTTAAGAGGTACGTGGCACCAGTCATACCATCACCTCTACCTCCTCCTCCAGTGGTGGTCAATGGTTACTTGGAGTTTCAAGTGTCAAAGATCATTGACTCACGTCTGAATCGCCGGTCCCTTCAGTACTTGGTGCATTGGAAGGGGTATGGTCCAGAGGAGAGGACGTGGGTTCCTGCGTCTGACATTAACGCAGATCGTTTGGTGCGGACCTTCCACAGAACTCACCGGGCAAACCTGGCCCTGAGGGTCCGGAGGCCCCTCGTAGAAGGGGGGGTACTGTCATGTGTGCATCGCCACGAAGATCGTCGCGGTTGCACATTCTGACTTCTCTCAGCTGAGTTGCTGTTTCTTTGTGTTTGGCAGTTAGGGAGTTAATTCTGTCTGTGCTCAGTTCTGGGACTGGGTGCAGTTTCTCCCGGCTGCAATTAATTATTTGTTGATTGGTTTCCTTTAAATCTCTGGTTGTCTGTGTTGGGAGTTGCCAGTGAAATTCTTCATGCAGACCACAGATAGGATTGTATCTGTATAGACTTAAGTTAAAGAGCTCCTTAGTTGTTTTAAGCTCACCTTGCTTAGAGTTTAATATCCCAGATCATTTATGTTCCTTCTGTGTTTGAGTGTGTATGCAAGTCTGTGTTTTCTCCAGTCTGTCTTATATGTCTAATCTGTGTATTTAGCAGAGATCAGCCCATATCCCTTTGGTGGTAATCAGAATCCTTCTTAGGACTGATTACAGGGTTCAGGGACTGATAGGAGACAGGGTTAGGCTGGAGACTTGGACCTCTGAACCATTATCAGTACCTCCAAGGTGAGGGATTAGTTAGGACCCCAGTTTAGGGTCAGGTTAGACCCCGGTCCTCTCTTTCCTGTGACAGTGTATCAAGTCCTCAAGATTAACCCTGAGTTCAACGGATATCGTGTCAGGTAAATCTATTCTATATTTACATGCTGATGTTGCTAATCTATATGTTGTATAGAGTGTTGTTCTTTTAAGAATAGTTTACTGACATCGTACACATATCATAAGACCGCGTGACACCAGTCTTATGTGAGAATTAGGAGAAGAATGGCATGAGGTAGCATCGTATAGACGCCTAGAAAAAACCCGACCCATAGGAATAATCTTTAAAGCAAAATTCATCAATCCTAACAACGATTGAAGGTCTCTCAATGTAACTTTATCCCTCATTAGAAACAGATTGATCAATGAGCAGATTTTTGAAATTTATAAAGAGGGAGGGAGCAAGTCATAGATTCTGAATCAATTAAAATACCTAAAAATTCCAAAGAAGTACTAGGAGAAACTGTTTTTTTCTACAGCAATGGGGACACCAAAATGGTTGCACACTTTAACAAATTTGTCCAATAACAAAAGACAAACATCAGAGTCTCTAGGGTCTATAAACAGGAAATTGTCATGATAATGCGAAACCCCCACCCTTCGAATTAAACTCAATTACCCAATGCAAAAAAGTAGAAAACGTCTCAAAACAAGACAACGAAAAGCCCATAGGTAGGCATTTATCAAAAAATAATTAACTTTTAAAATCGAAACCTAAAGAACTAAAACTTTCCTGGTTGACAGGTAAAAGCCTAAATGCCGACATAATGTCGGATTTCGCCATAAGGAACCTGTAACCAAATTTTTGAAGCAACTCAGAGCTACGGTACATCAAAGAAGCGTATTTAACCGAGCAAACATCAGTATTAACCTCATCATTCAAGGAACCTCCCTTTGCGTATGACAAGTGGTGAATCAATATAAAAGAACCCTGGTCTTTTTTAGAACTACCCCAAGGGGGAGATCCTAAAATTATAAAAAGGGGGGGAATCAAAAGGGCCTACCTGCGTCTATCTCTTTCAAAATTTTCTCTTCTGCTATAGAAGGAAATTCTAGAGCTGAAGGTAAATTCTCTACTAAAGTGCAACCAGTACCCCTAAAGGGGGCACAAAAAACCTCTATAAAAACCCTCAAAAAGAAGGGAACTGCTCTCCTGATCTGGGTACATTTTTAGCCATGGGGCCATGTTTACCAAATTCACTGGAGTCAGAGCTTTTTTGAAGTGGATCTCTACTAGCTCCTTGCTGTCCGCCTTGCATTTGTTTTTTAAAACACTTGGACATGGGGTGAGTGCCCCACAAAAGGAGCATTCATGCCGAAAGCGACAATTAAGAGACCATTTACAGCTTGTCTCATTAAATGCAAAACACAGTCCTTTTTTGCCAGGAGCACTCAAACCCTGTCTGGATGCTGGAAATTTCTGAGGTAACATTAAGTTTATCCATAAACCTACATCCTTTTTACCTCACGCTAGGTTAGGATACATGGCCAATTTTTGCCTTAAAGACTCGTCATATTGTAACTCTGCCATGCCTCCAAAATTCCGGTACGCTTCTAAAATTGAATCTAAATGCTGAAAAAGCCCCGAACACTGACTGGAGTATTTCTCACCTAACACAACAGCATAGATAGAAAAAGCCTGAAGCCAATTATTAAAAGACTTCACGTTAATATTTCGCTTTCTATCATACCTATGCTGCTGCTCTTTTAAAGACAGTAAAAGCGAAAAAAATCTCTCTCTTCGAAATTTGCTCTTTCACTGATGCACTTCAATGAAACCCCCAGGGGGACACATCACATGTAAAGGGTATGCCACACTAAACGAGATCGCTAACGAGATCGCTAACGAGATTGCTAAAACGTCACTATTTAGCAATCTCGTTAGCGACCTCGTTGTGTGTGGCATGTATCAACGATGTGGCCCCTGCTGTGATGTCGCTGATCGTTCACTAGCGTTCTGGACCGTTTTTTGATCGTTGGCGTCCCGCTGGTGAGCCTATATCGCTGTGTTTGGCACCTTTTGTGAACGACGAGCGACCTCGTTTGTGACGCATATGACAGCGGTGCAGGCGGGACTAGGGTTTTTAGCGTCACGGAGTGGATCGCAATATCTGTAAGTTCTCTTTTGCGTCACAGAGAGGATCGCAGAAGTTGCAAAGCAGGCTAGCAGGACGCAGAGAGCAGGAGCGTTGCTGGAAATTCCTATGAATCAGAAGCGCTCAGTACATGCTAATGACATCCTAACGACCGCCAAAGTCGTTAAAGAGATCGCTGACCGCTGATGTGTCGTTTATGAGATCTCCTGTTTGGCAGCTACTAGCGACCTAAAAGAGATCACACCAACGATCTCGTTAGCTTGCGTCGTTATCGTGATCGCTAACGAGATCGCTAAAGCCCCCGTCTTACATAGCGATATCGCTAGCGAGATCGCTGCTGAGTCACTAGTTTTGTGACGCAGCAGCGAGCTCACCAGCGATATCACTGTGTGTGACATTCAGCGACTATCAGCCCCCCTGCCGGGTATCGCTGATCGTCGCTGAAAGGCCAGGACATTTTTTTGATCGCTGGTCTCCCGCTGACAGGCACGCATCGCTGCGTGTGACAGGCGGGAGACCAGCGATCCGCTGGTATCCAAGGTACACAGCGGGTTTCCAGGCGCGGGGCTGTGCCTAGAAACCCGCTGTGTACCTTGGATACCAGCTCCCTGAAGCAGGGAGCTGGTAACCAAGGTACACAGCGGGTTTCCAGGCACCGCGCAGTGCCTGGAAACCCGATGTGTACCTTGGTTACCAGCTCCCTGCATCAGGGCGCTGGTATCCAAGGTACACTGTGGGTAACTAAGCGATGTTACCCGCAGTGTCGCTTGTACTGATCGCTGCCTGAGCTGCCTGTTTGGCAGCTCAGCAGCGATAATGTAGCGATACACCAGCGATCCTGATCATTGTCGGGATCGCTGGTGTATCGCTATGTGAGACCCAGCCTTAAGTGTGGCAGTACCTTTAGCGATTCTTTTAATGAAACTTCTGGCAGCCCAGGTTTTAACACTACATTACAGCTGCCTGCATTATTAATCACAGCAGGGGATCTGGGAAGAACTACAGGATCACTGCTGGAGAGATACTCACTCAACACTTCCTTGACTAAAGACTTTAAATTAACAGGGGGAACAGACAGGGTACATTTATAATCTCACCCCTTGGCTGCTGTAGAACGTCCTGTCCAGTAGAAGTTTCAGCACTCAAGCCCATCATAGCGGGCAAATGCGATTGAAGAGGTGATGGCTGGCCGACCTCCAGATCAGATGAAGGGGATGCAGATCTCCAGGACCTGCCAACGGTGATGGCAGCATGATCCTCAAATGCTGAGCCTCTGGCCAGTTGCTGACAGGATGCCGGTGAAAATCCCTGGGCCGCTGCAGCTGTTTTATAGCTGCGGCGGCTAGATGATTCGTGAGCGCCGCCGCTGACGGCCAAAACCTCAGAAGCTTCACCCTACAGCGATGCTGCAGAGCCATCGGCTGCCTCCGATGACGCTAGCATTGTGAACTGATGACCCCGCCGGAGATCTCGTGATGGGTTGTGAGACTTCCATTGTGATGATCTCCGGCTTCTGCTGTGCACATCCTGTGCACGGTCCAGTGCCCTGGAAGAGGGCAGCAGTGGGGAGTAGGCAATTTTGGCACGTCGATTCCTCGCTGAACTGAGGCTTGACCTTGGCAGCACGGAGATGCTTGGGACCCGGAAGGAGATGGCTGAGATCGTGGCGCAGGAGCTGCCAAAACCTCCGGAACTGAGGTAGATTCTATAGCCAGTTTTATAGCCAGGCAGCTCCGCAGCCACTCAGCACTGCCTCACCCTCTGCTCTCTGAAGCAGCAATTCCATCAGCTGTTCTTCTGATCTTGAATCTTCTTGAGGTAACTGACATAACTGCTCAAAACAGCTGGTTTTATAAGAGAATCTTCTTTATGAACAACAATGCAGAATACAGCCAGATCAGAAAAAGCCAGTTATAACCTGCTCGTGCAAAACACAGCTTTCAGAGGTTATTAACCCTTTCAAGTACTTTCAAACCAAAATACATAACACCATTAAATAATTATCATATGGGGGCTGTGTTATCATTCGATCCCCCTTGTATTCCACTAAGTGGAGGGCATTCATGAGTGGAAGAATCAGAGGAAAAGTATAACAGAAACACGTCACCACTTCTGTATTTATCACCCACTCCTGGTATTCACAAATACTGAGGTAAAAGAGTCACCAAATACTGATTGTGTGAACGTGGCCTAAAGGCCTTTGGTTAAAGTAACATAAGAGACTGGCCATTTGTTGCCCATAGTAGCCAATCACGGCATAGTTTTAATTTTTCAAGAGCCAAATTTAAAATGTGTCTGAATAATGTGACAAAAAATGTGCCAAAATAATGTGACATAAAAGATGGTGACATCGAAACAAGAAAAATTTCCAAGAACTGGTCTGTCGTGACATTACAGCGAAACATTCAGAATTAAGTTGGTCGATATTCTCCACATAGAAACTGCATTTGACATTGGGCAAAGCAATTACAAATCACGGGGTGTTCATGTCATGGCAAAAGAAATCTAGGCTGCCCAAAGACCTTGGATGAAACAGTGAAGAAATCGAGTCGTGAACAAGAGTAGTCCTGGAAAATCAATCAGGCTGACTTACTAGTATGGATCTACAGGTGCCACAAACCATGGTATGGGGTATCTTACCAAAACATCTCCATTGTAAACTGTAGAGATTACATCTACTGGAGCTGAAACCACACAACAAACTGAAACGCTGTGTCTTTTGTCTTACAGGGATGATTGAAAAAGGTATAAATTCACAGACAGGCTGGTGTTCAGTGATGGGGCTACCTTTCATCTCAGTGGGAAGGTCACTCACAACAATGTTGAATTTGGGGCTCACAAATACCATGTGGACTTATTGAGCACATGACAGAATCACCCAAAGTAAACTTATTCAGTGCACTGAGCATGCGCAAAGTCTATGGCCCATTCTTTTTTGCTGAGGATACTGTGTCTGGCCACTCCTGGCTTATGCCACAGATAGAGGAAGATCTGCCAACATAGTCTATCATCAGGAGGATCTGCCTCCACATTTCCTTTTGGATGTTTGCCAATACATGAATGAAACTCTGCCAGAATATTGCAACGGCCGCGTCAGAATCAATTCATCAATTTTCCGATGGCCTTCACAATCTAACACCTTGCCATTTTATTTTTTGTGGAGTTACATTTATGTCTCAGGGTCCACAGGATCTGAACGACCTGAGACAATGCATCACCAAAACAGTGGAGTCCATGTCCAAGGATATGCTGGCATTCATCCAGACAGAATTGGATTTCCACCTACACAATTGTCACCAGTGGAAATCACAGAACATATCTAGTATATAGAGAAGACCTGGATAGTCTTTTCATGTTAATACATTTGCGTTATGCTCTCTCTGTTATGAATACTGAGGCTAGCATTTTGCTCCATCCTTTTTGAATCACCGTGTATTTATCTGCAGACTAGGATGAGCTTAGCATTGTTATATCATATCATTTTCTTATCAGCTAAGTCTTTTTTTGTGTTTTTGCCTGATGACGAAGTCATTCGTACTTTGAAACGCATTGAATAAACCACCATTTTGTTGTACCTCCTGGTATATATCAAATAAAAAAGGGGAGAAGCCAGCGCTGCCTATGGTCAGCATGCAATACATAAAGTGCATATGCACATATTAATTTCTAACTGTACTTTAAAATGAGACATTTAGCAAACAATTGATCAATTCTTTGAGCCACCCCGCCACGACAAGGCATTCTCATATGGGGCAGTCCTACTCCATGTTTTTTTATATTCGCTGTGCCATTACAGCCTCTTAAATGTATTCAAAGCAAGACATAATTACATGCAAAACGTACCTGAAGCGTTTCTGAATCACTCCCATGGCACCAGAAAGGACGAGCGCAGATGAAGGCCAACCAGGTCCGGACATGGACATTTCAGATCTGACCTCCACACTGCCAGACCAGCAACCACAGATGAAGGGTGAAACAGGCCCAGACACAGGTGCACAATCAAAGCCTGGGGCAGGGCTGCTGTATGTGTGTACAGCAGCCTAGGTAAATCACAAAAAAAGACAGAAAGAATGGCGTGCATAACCCAGCGCGCACGGCATAAAGTGGTGGTCAGCCACAAACCAATATCAAATAAAAAAGGGGAGAAGCCAGCGCTGCCTATGGTCAGCACGCAATACATAAAGTACATATGCACATATTAATTTCTAACTGTACTTTAAAATGAGACATTTAGCAATTGATCAATTCTTTGAGCCACCCCGCCTTCACCTGCGCTCGTACTTACTGGCGCCATGGGAGTGATTCAGCAATGCTTCAGGTACTTTTGCATTTTTTACAGTCTTGCTTTTAATACATTTAGGAGGCCGTAATGGCACAGCGAATATAAAAAAAGTAGAGTAGGACTGTCCCATATGAGAATGCCTTGTCGTGGCGGGGTGGCTCAAAGAATTGATCAATTGTTTGCTAAATGTCTCATTTTAAAGTACAGTTAGAAATTAATAAGTGCATATGCACTTTAAGTATTGCGTGCTGACCAAAGGCAGCGCTAGCTTCTCCCTTTTTTTTTTCCCTGGTATATATGTCTCATTAATCATCAGCAAGCGTGGAAACCATCCACAAACCCCTTTTTCAACCTTTTGATACAAATTATTATTATTATTATTTATTTATATAGCGCCATTAATTCCATGGTGCTGTACATGAGAAGGGTAGAGTTGAGCGATACTTTCCGATATCCAAAAGTATCGGTATCGGAATGGTATCGCCGATATCCAAAAAATATCGGCGATACCCGATACCGATACCGGAAATCCAATGTAAGTCTATGGGACAGAAATATCGTAACTAAAAAAACCTCTTTCTTTCCTTGTAAACACTAAATATACTCACATAGAATACATATATATATATTATATATATATATATATATATATATATACACATGTCATTGTGACATATATATACATATATTAATAGTTTATACACTTCTACATAGTAAAATAGCCTCTGATTCAATTGCCGGGTAAAGCCGGCTTTTGTGAAAAGACAGAAGCACCCGACATGAAATGACACTTGGTTTACATAGAGTTAACCATGTCTTTTCATGTAGTTTGATATCTGATTTGCACAAACAATTACATGAGTGGCTGTGTGCAAAATTTCACACCTGTAGGGGTTAATTAAAGGTGTAAATTCGTTGTAAAAAAAACGGACTTTTTTGCTACGAATTTACACCTTTAATTAACCCCTACAGGTGTGAAATGTTGCACACAGCCACTCATGTAATTGTTAGTGAAAACAATAGATCAAACAACTTGAAATGACATGGTTAACTCTATGTAAACCATGTGTCATTTCATGTCGGGTTCTGCATTTTCACAAAAGCCGGCAATTGAATTAGCGGCTATTATACTATGTAGAAGTGTATGAACTATAAATATAAATATATATATTATATGTGTCACAAATTCAATGACATGTATATATATATATATATATATATATATGAGGTGTAAAATTGTTGAAAAAAAATGCGTGGGCTCCCGCCCTATTTTCGCAACCAGACAGACAAAGCCAGCGAGTGGGGGCAGATAATAATAGCCCAGAGAGGGACCATTATTTTTGCCCCCCCCCTGGCTACTAACATCTGCCCCCAGACACCCCAGAAAAGACAAATCTATAATTAGATTCGCCCTTTCTGGCACTTTGCCCGTCTATTCCCATTGCCCTGTAGCGGTGGCGAATGGGTTAATAAGGGGTTAATGTCACCTTGCTATTGAAAGGTGACCTTAAGCCAGGTTAATAATTGAGAGCTGTCAATTAGACAACTATCAATTATTAATCCTATTGCATGAAATAAAAATAAAACACACACACTTTAATTAAAAAATCATTTTAATGAAATAAAGACACATGTTTTTGACCATCTTTTATTTTACTGCAAAAACCATTTACTGTAATAAAAATAAAATAAAAAAGCAAAATTATTCTTACCTATCCCATGCACAGTCAGGTCCCACGGTGTAATCCTTCAGAAAGGGTTAATGTTTACTGCAGGGACCGCAGCTAATGCTGCAGCCTCACAGTAAACCCCCAAATGAATGAGCTCCTCTCCTGGCTGACAGGAGAGGAAGTGGAAAGCTTAATTGATTGCTTTCCACTTTCACTTCAGGTCAGTCAGGGACACAATCAGTGACGTCAGAGGGAACTGATTAACAAAAATAGGGGTTCCCTTCGAAAAAAAATGGCGTGGGGTCCCCCTATTTTTGTTAACCAGCCTGATGAAGCAGACTGCTGCTGCTGAGGCATGGTATTTAAGGCTGTTAAGGAGCCAATATCCATGGACCTTGCCAGCAGCGTCGGACTGGAGTACCTTGGGCCCACCATCATACTTCCCAACCTTTGAAGAAGGGAAAGAGGGACAAAGGCTGTGGCACGCTGTGCCTGCTGCAGCAAATTTTAGGCCATGCCACGTTGCACTACAGACTGTCCAGGAGCTGGTGGATGCTTTAGTCCAGGTGTGGGAGGAGATCCCTCAGGAGACCATCCGTCGCTCTCATCAGGAGCATGGCCAGAAGTTGTAGTGAGGTCATACAGCATACCTCCCAAGTTTTGAAGACAGGAAAGAGGGTTAAAGGCTGCGCCGCTGCAAATTTTAGGCCACACCCCGACCACACCCATTTCACAGCTAATCACACCCATATCCTCGCCCCAAGCGTACCCATTTAGCACTGCTGATCACACTGACTGGTAATGAGGGCACAGTGGCTGGTACTGAGGAAAAGAAAGAAAGAGCAGCGAGAGAGAAAGAACAAACAGAGAAAGAAAGAGAGGAAAGAAAGAAAAGAGAGAGAGAAAGAAAGAACAGAGAGAAAAAAGAACAGAGAGCGAGAAAGAAGAACAGAGAGCGAGAAAGACTAGAGAGAGAAAGAAAGACTAGAGAGCGAGCCAGAGGCGTAGCTAGGGTTTTGGTTTAGTGGGGGCGAAACTTCTGAGTGGGCCCCTAATCAGAGAACCTCAGCAAATGACCGCGCTGTTGCCAAAAATAATCTATATATAAAAAGACCAATATTGATATTACCGCCATATGGTCTGTGGTAAATAATACCAGTCCTACAGAACATATAATAGATTACAGCACAGGTACAGATAATGACTTACCGCTGATGTTCTTTCTAATGGAATTGTTCACTTTTCATGTCTTTTCCATCTGGCCCAGACCGACATGACGACTTCTCCAGCCAGGACTCGACTGCAGAGATTACAACAAAGACACATTTCACTTCTCATATTTTTAGCACTGTCACGGTCACCAATTGGACTATTCTCAACCTGCACAAACTCCTCATCCTGCTGATACCCCAATACTGAGCCGCTGCTGCCATATGTGTCCCTATTTCTGCACCTGATACCCCAATACTGAGCCGCTGCTGCCGTATGTGTCCCTATTACTGCACCTGATACCCCAATACTGAGCTGCTGCTGCCGTATGTGTCCCTATTACTGCACCTGCTGTGTGGTTCTGTGTGACCTCTAAATTTTAAAGCACCCCTCTAGAATATAGTAATGCCGGGTGCAAGTGCCCTAGAAAACAGTGCCCACATTTTGTCCCCTAGACTGTAATAATGCCCTGTGTGCCCCTTTGACAGTCACAGTAACCCGAGTTCCCTATAACAATAAGTGTCCACTTTACATTTAATAATGTCCCAAGTCTCCCCCTGTACATCTCCCCTATACACAGAATAATGCCCCCTCACTGGATATATACTGACCCCTTAATGTCCCCAAACTATTTAATGGGTCCAACACTGTATGATGGCCCCTAGATAGCATCCATACAGCATAATACACCAGATAGTCCTCAATATAGTATAATGCACCCCCATAGGCAGCCTCTATATTATAATAAACCCCCATAGGCAGAGTCTATAATATAATGCACCACCATAGGCAGCCTCTGTAGTATAATGCATCCCCATAGGGAGTCTCTGTAGTATGATGCACCCCAATATGGAGCCTCTGTAGTATAATGCAGCCCCCAATACAGCCTCTGTAGTATAATGCACCCCCCATATCCAGCCTCTGTAGTATAATGCACCCCCATTAAATAAAAAAAAAAACAATACTCACCTCCCGGCTCCTGTGCTGCTCACTGTTCTCCCTCTCAGCGTCTGACAGCGGGCGCCGGCAGGTGATGTCATCGCGCCCGCTGTCAGACGCTGAGAGGGGGATTATGGGAGAGAAGGAGCGCTCGCTCCTTCTCTCTCTATGCGGTCAGCTGTATCGGCTGGATGCCGATACAGCTGACCCTCCGATGACGGGTGGGGGGCCCACTGCTGGCACCGGGCCCCCCCACCGCCTGTTCAGGCCCCATAGCTTCCGGGCGGCAGAGCAGGGAGAGCGATTCTCCCTGCTCTGCCGCAGAATGTAACTGTATCGGCGTGCTGTGCGACCTATCCTTTCAAATCAGGGCCACCACGCAGGAGCTGGGGCCCACCGGAGGTTTCTCCGGTGTCCCGGTGGCTCAGTCCGACCCTGCTTGCCAGCCTGATAATACCAGGCCACAGCAGTCTGCTTATCTTTGCTGGTTAACAAAAATAGGGGATCCCGTCGAAAAAAATTGGCGTGGGGTCCCCCCTATTTTTGTTAACCAGCCAGATGAAGCAGACTGCTGAGGCCTGGTTTTTCAGGCTGTTAAGGAGCCAAGATCCATGGACCTTGCCAGCCTGATAATACCAGGCCACAGCAGTCTGCATATCTTGGCTGGTTAACAAAAATAGGGGATCCCCTCGAAAAAAATTGGCGTGGGGTCCCCCCTATTTTTGTTAACCAGCCAGATGAAGCAGACTGCTGAGGCCTGGTTTTTCAGGCTGTTAAGGAGCCAAGATCCATGGACCTTGCCAGCCTGATAATACCAGGCCACAGCAGTCTGCATATCTTGGCTGGTTAACAAAAATAGGGGATCCCCTCGAAAAAAAATTGGCGTGGGGTCCCCCCTATTTTTGTTAACCAGCCAGATGAAGCAGACTGCTGAGGCCTGGTTTTTCAGGCTGGTAAGGATCCAATATCCATGGACCTTGCCAGCCTGATAATACCAGGCCACAGCAGTCTGTTTAGCTTGGCTGGTTAACAAAAATAGGATATCCCCTCGAAAAAAAAAAAACGGCGTAGGGGTCCCCTATTTTTGTTAACCAGCCAAGTAAAATGCAGACTGCTGCGGCCTGGTATTAAAAGACTGTCAAGGCCCATGGATTTTGGCCCTCAACAGCCTGATAATACCAGGCTACAGCAGCCCCACATTTGGCGCATCAAAAGATGTGCCAATTGTGGCACTTTACCCGGCTCTTCCCACTTGCCCTGTAGCGGTGGCAAGCGGGGTAATAAGGGGTTAATGTCACCGTTGATTGCACGGTGACAATAAGCCCGGCTAATAATGGAGAGGCGTCAATAAGACACCGATCCATTATTAATCCCAAAGTTTTTAAATGTTTAAAAAAAAGACACAGCCAGAAAAAAGTATTTTAATGAAATAAAAGAGACAACACAGTTTTCATTAATTTTATTACTCTCTCATTCCTGCGACGCCATCGATCTCCCGTAAAAAAAGAAAAAAAACAAACCAACAGTATACCACCTGTCCGACGCAGTCCATAGTAACGAGTGTCCCACGACGATCCAGCTCTGCTACATCGGAATGCCAGGCTGAGCCTAACATCCCGACGCAGCACAGCTGATTACCTGCTTCCCCGGCGGTGACGTCATCGGACTGCTTTACGGCCGCGATTACCCAGCAGTCACTGCAGTTATCGCGAGAAACTGCATGTGACCGCCAGGGAGAAGAGGATGGCGGCCATCAAAGCAGTCCAGGACGTGACCGCCGGAGATCTTCTGCCAGGTAAGTGCCGCTGACTCCTGACAGACCCGACCGACGGACACTGACAGTGACAGTGACATTCCGATTCCGGTATCCGATATGACAAAAAATATCGGTACTCGGAATCGGAAGTCCGATACAGCTAATATCGGCCGATACCCGATATTTGCAGTATCGGAATGCTCAACCCTAGAGAAGGGGTTACATGCAAAGTTATAGATATCGTTTACAGTAAACAAATTTACAATGTCAGACTGGTACAGAGGGGAGAGGACCCTGTCCTTGCGGACTTACATTCTACGGGATAATGGGGAAGAAACATAAGGTCGGGGGTGCGGCAGCTCTGGTGGTGGTGAGGCGGCAGCTCTGGTGGTGGTGGCGGTGAGGCGGCAGCTCGGGTGGTGGCGGCGAGGCGGAAGCTCGGGTGGTGGCGGCGAGGCGGAATGGTTATTGCAGTCTGTAGGCTTTCCTGAAGAGATGGGTTTTCAGGTTCCGTCTGAAGGATCCAAGGGTGGTGGATAATCGTACATGTTGAGGTGTGGAATTTCAGAGGATGGGGATATTCGGGAGAAATCTTGGAGGCGGTTGTGTGAGGAACGAATAAGTGTGGAGGATAGTAGGAGGTCTTGCGAGGATCGAAGATTACGTGAAGGAAGATATTGATTAGTTCACAGATATAGGGAGGGGACAGGTTGTGGATGGCTTTGTAGGTCAGTGTTAGTAGTTTGAACTGGATTCGTTGGGGAATTGGGAGCCAGTGGAGGGAATTGCAGAGGGGAGAAGCAGGGGAGTAGCGAGGGGAGAGGTGGATTAGTCGGGCAGCAGAATTGAGGACAGATTGGAGTGGTGCAAGAGAGTTGACGGGAGGCCACAGAGGAGGGTGTTGCAGTAATCAAGGTGGGAGATGATGAGGGCATGCACAAGAGTTTTTGTAGATTGAGGGCTGAGGAAGGGACGGATTCTGGAAATATTTTTAAGTTGGAGGTGACAGGAGGTGGCAAGAGTTTGGATGTGTGGTTTGAAGGACAGGGCAGAGTCGAGAGTTACTCCGAGGCAGCGGATTTCAGGTGCGAGAGAGATCGTGATGCCATTTACCATAATAGATAGATCGGGTAGGGAAGATACGTGAGATGGAGGAAAGATGATGAGTTCGGTTTTGTCTACATTGAGTTTTAAGAAACGAGAGGTGAAGAAGGAGGATATGGCTGATAGACACTCCGGGATTCTGGACAGCAGAGAGGTGACATCTGGGCCAGAGAGGTAGATCTGAGTATCGTCCGCATAGAGGTGGTACTGGAAGCCATATTTAAAGCCTGTTTTATACTTTCATATTTCTTTCCTCGTGTTCAACTCACAATCAGAAATAGTGCCCTAGTAATGAGATGGCCTGTTCAAATAAATTCAAATGAAAAAGGCTTAAAAAAATACATTACATTTTATTAAAAAACATATTAAATCTAATGTGTCATCAGAAAATTAACTACTGTTTAAGTCAGGTTTTTATGTTAAACTAAGTTAGAAATATATTTTAAACATTTCAGATTTTATTTTTCATATCAGTCTGTATTAAAAGAAAAAAATTTAATTCTTGCAATATTTATACTGGCAACTAGGTATATTCAAAACTTATATTTCCTGTCCTTTCAGTAAATCCAAATGTACCTGAGCAACAATTAACTGACTTAGACCCTTTTTTTTGTATTGAAGCATCTAATCAGCAATGTGAAAGCAGGGGGAGCTGTAACACTGAATATTGTGAAAGCTGGATGCTGTGTATTAGCTGTTTATAAAGGTGTTATCTGTCATTATAATCCTGCTTTTCATGATAATGAGACTTCGGAAAACTCTTCCTGAAAGAACAAGTATGAGTATTACATAGTCTTAGTGGCCAATGTGAAAATTGCAGGATTTCTTTTATTATTATTATTATTATTACAGATATATAAAAAAGAAAAACATTGCCAAAAATGTAAAAAAAAATACATCAGACATGGAACTTGTTTTAAACAGTAACACATGATGACAAATTATCTTCAACCTCTTCACAACGTTTGACATAAGTTTACGTCATGGTCAGGAAAGAGCTCCTACAAACTGATGTAAATTTACATCATGACAACCTGTGGTCAACATGTCTTAAGACAGAGTGATTGGAGGAAGGTGCCTGTTGTTTCTGACAGCAGGGCACCCGGACTCGTCACCATCGGGTGTTTCACTGTGCCCCTCCGCAACTACGATCGCTGTGATTGACTGTTCAATTCTGAACACCCAATCATAGCAATGAAATTGCCTGAAACATTGTAGTCCAGCTTAGATCAGTGCTATATCAGCACCAATCATAGGCTTGAGTTAGGCAACGGCAGCGTGAGCAGCCCCAGCACTGATGGGAGCGATCGGACCATGTGTTGATAGAGCTAGGTTAGGGACAGTGTAATCCACTATAAGAATATACTGTAGTAATTCCCTTCTACTGCAGTATATTTTACTAACATATAACGCAAAATTAGCGTCAGATAATTCCAGACGCTCAGTAATTTTTTTTTTTACTGACGTCCATTTAGTAATTGTAGTTTCAGAATTGCAGTGGAAAATCCTTGTAGTACTTATGCTACAGTTTTTTTTACTAATTTATAAAATCAAAATTAGTGTCAGATAGTTGAGGGTGATCAGTAATTTTTTTTTTTACTGATGTTCGTTTAGTAATTTTAGTTACAGAATTTTAGTGAAAAATTCTTGCAGTACTTATGCTACTGTTTTTTCTACTGCATAAAATTAAGGTAATTTATTTGCGGTCTCTCAGTAATTGTTTTTAATGTCGTTTGTTTAGTAATTTTGTTTTTTATTTACCAAATATTTATATTCACCCATTTATTTTACTTTTATCTTTTTCTTTCTAGATATTTTTCTCTTATTCTTCTTTCTATTTCTTCTACTTCAATAAATGTATAAATAAAAAGTTTACAACAAACATACACACACACCTGAATAAAATTTGGTTATTTTACATAAACATACAGGTGAAAAATAAAATGTCTTGCTCGTCCCAAAGACAGTATTCATCCAAGGAGGCATACGCCTTCCTGAGCACCAACACTGATAGTGAAGGAGAGGATGACACCATCCTCTATTTTTCCTCCTCCTCTTCCTCTTCTTCTTCTTAGTGATAGCAAACCCCCTCGCAGGCACCCAGGACAGCAAATAAGCCGGTGCCCACGGATAGTAACCCTCTATGGACCTCACCTCCCAAAAAATCATGAACATCAGATTCCTGATTTGTGGCCCAGGAATCAATTTGACACTGCCAGCAAATTTGACATAGGAATCAACTTTTTCAAAGTCTTTGTAAACCTCATGGTGGCCCAGACAAATTTATATTCCAAACAATTTCGTGCCCAAAACCCCACTTCCTCATATGCTAATTGGACCCCTGTAGATGTAATAGAAATTATGAAGTTTTGGGGTCTTGTCCTTCACATGAGGTTAGTGAAGTTTAAGTTTGAAGTACGGCAATATTGGAGTGCTGATATTTTATATAACACTCCAGTTTTCCACATGGCTATGTCCCAGACACTCTTTTAGGCCATCCACAAATTTTTGCAATACAATAATAATGCACAGTGTCCACCCTGAGACTACCCCAATTTTGACTGACATTTCAAAATTCGGCTGGTCATTGATCACTTCAGAAACAAATTTGCTGAGATATACATTCCCCAAAGGGACATCTGCGTAAATGAGTCCCTAATACATTTCAAAGCGAGGCCTAAATTCCGGCAATACCTGACCAGTAAGTGGGCCAGTTACAGAATTAAAATGTACAAACTGTGCGAGAGTACCTCAGGGTACACCCACAGATTTAGAGTTTATGATAGAAGTGACACCCAGATTGAACCCCCTAGATTCCTCTTGACAAAGCGGCCTGGTGTGCTGCGAAACGTTTGTCGGGGCGCTACTGTCGGGCTTCTCCTCTCCCCCACTTTCCTCTGATAAGCTCCGCTGATTTATTTTTGGGACATTACATTGTTAGGCGTCACTATGCTGTTAGCATGTTCCCTTATTTTACTTTACAGTTCCTGAGCTTTTCATATGGCCTTAGGGCTTTATGCACTATATGGGATTAATGCTCCCGGGACAAGTTATACATATTGGGGTTGCTTTCCGGGAGGTGTTCCATCATTGTGGGTGGAGTTGGTGATGTTTGGGTGTATGTTATCTGCATTTTCTGACTGGCACTCTATTACTGCATGATTACATGTTTTGAATATTTTTGAATATAGTTTTTAGATATTTTTATACGCATTTGACCGCATGCTCTAGTTTGTTCTCCTGTATTTCATAGTTTATCTGAGCTTATGCATTTGGTACTGGAGTTTGGCCTTTCCTTCCATCTCAGTGGTACCCTAGTTTGTTCATGGGGCTTTTGTTGTCAATACACAGTAATGGATGCACCCCAAATGCTGAACGAGGTACATCTACACAGGTTCCGAAGCCAGAATGTGCCCTTTGGTACAATAAGAACATGGGGGGAGTTGATATCTCTGATCAAGTCCTCCATCCCTACAGTGCTGTGCAGAAAGTTAAGATGTACAAAAAGCTGTATCACACTTGCATGCTATCATCACGAGGCCCTTCCTTCCGTTTTAGGAGGTAGTGAACAAGGCCCTAATATCTGGAAGTCACGAAGGGGAAGGCTCCAGTACCTCTGGAACTGAAGGTGCCCTTATAGCCTTATAGTGTCAGGGTAACATTTCCCCGGTGACGTCCTCCAATCTGGAAAGAAAGGAAGGTCACAAAAAAGGTGCAAAGTGTGTTACAGAAAGGGGATAAAAACGACACTATTTTCAGTGTGACACCTGCTCGACAAAAGACTGTTTCAGAGTCTACTATTCATCCATGGACTACTAGATTTATATCTGACTTATTCTAATTTATTGCATGGCTAGATGTTCTCTACACAACTTACATATGTCAACCTGATGTACTCTACACAACTCACATATGCCAATCTGATGTACACTACACAACTTACGTATGCCAATCTGATGTACTCAACACAAATTACGTATGCCACCCCGTTATAAAATTCACATCCCAGGAAAACACTAGACCAATTCCAATATAGGGATTCCTGGGAGGGAGGGAGGGAGGGGAGGTTCTACTACATAGGGGGTATCATTGTACTTAGGAGAAATTGCAGAACAAATAAAAAAAATTGTGAGCTAAAGCAATGTTTTTGTGGGAAAAATTATTTTTTATGTTCACTGTTAGAGTTGAGCAAAACAGGTCGGTCAGATTCATAAGTCGCCGACTTTCGCCAAAGTCAGGTTTCGCCGTTTGAAACCCGACCATAGCGAGAAGTCGGCCATGCGGTCGGCAAAACGAGCGCCAAAGTCGGATTTCCCAGAATGCTTCCAGGCGCCTTTTTTTCAGCCAATGAGCAAGGGCATACACTGTGGGCAACGAGATGACATGTGCAGCGTCCACCACCATCTTAGAGAAGGGCATTGCAGTGATTGGCTTGCTTTGGGGGGCGTCATAGTGTCTATAAAAGCCCTTACCACCGACCTCCATTTTACTTCTGCCGATCTTAACAGTAGGGAGAGGTTGCTGTTTATCAGTAGGGAGAGAGTTAGGGCTGGAAAGAGAAGTTCTTATGTGCTTGTGCTGATAGCAATTGTGCTGTACAGTTAGTGTGCAGTGACAGGGGAGGATTTTCTTGTGTGCAGCAGCGCTAGTTATTAGACTGCCTGATAGCTGTGTGTACATTGCTGTGCAGACTGCTTTTTCCACAGCACTAATACTTTTATTCTTTTTTTCTGCACTGTTACCAAGCATTCATTTTCTCCCACACCGTATAGAGCTGTACGCTCCTCACACACTACCGTTGTACCGGCTGGTATCACAGACAAATACATGCTTACTATCTGTGTGTGACTCCGGAAATAAATACGGAGATTTAAATTTTTCCCTACACCGTATACAGCTGTACGCTTCTGATACAGCACCGTATTTCTGCTTTTTGTATTCCGATCAAATCCATACTGAGTGAGCGTCTGTGTGTGACTCCGGAAATATATACGGAGATTTAAATTTTCCCCTACACCGTATACAGATGTCCGCTTCTGATACAGTACCGTTTTTCTGCTCTTTGTATTATGGTCAAATCCATACTGAGTGAGAGTCTGTGTGTGACTCCGGAAATATATACGAAGATTTAAATTTTCCCCTACACCGTATACAGCTTTACGCTTCTGATACAGTACCCTTTATCTGCTTTTTGTATTATGGTGAAATCCATACTGAGTTAGCGTCTGTGTGTGACTCCAGAAATATATACGGAGATTTAAATTTTCCCCTACACCGTATCCAGCTGTCCGCTTCTAATACAGTACTGTTTTTCTGCTATTTGTATTACGGGCAAATCCATACTGAGTGAGCGTCTGTGTGTGACTCCGGAAATATATACGAAGATTTAAATTTTCCCCAACACCATACCCAGCTTTACGCTTCTGATACAGTACCATTTTTCTGCTTTTTGTAATACGGTCAAATCCATACTGAGTGAGCGTCTGTGTCTGATTCCGGAAATATATACGGAGATATAAATTTTCCCCTATACCGTATACAGCTGTCCACTTTTGATACAGTACCGTTTTTCTGCTTTTTGTATTACGGTGAAATCCATACTGAGTGAGTATCTGTGTGTGACTCTGGAAATATATACGGAGATTTAAATTTTCCCCTACACCGTATACAGCTTTACGCTTCTGATACAGTACCCTTTTTCTGCTTTTTGTATTGCGGTCATATCCATACTGAGTGAGCGTCTGTGTGTGTCTCTGGAAATATATACGGAGATTTAAATTTTCCCCTACACCGTATACAGCTTTACGCTTCTGATACAGTGCCGTTTTTCTGCTTTTTGTATTACGGTCAAATCCATACTGAGTGAGCGTCTGTGCGTGACTCCGGAAATATATACGGAGATTTAAATTTTCCCCTACACCGTATACAGCTTTACGCTTCTAATACAGTACTGTTTTTCTGCTTTTTGTATTACGGTCAAATCCAAACTGAGTGAGCGTCTGTGTGTGACTCCGGAAATATATACGGAGATTTAAATTTTCCTCTACACCGTATACAGCTTTACGCTTCTGATACAGTACCGTTTTTCTGCTTTTTGTAATACGGTCAAATCCATACTGAGTTAACATCTATGTCTGACTCAGGAAATATATATGGAGATTTAAATTTTCCCCTACACCGTATACAGCTGTCTGCTTCTGATACAGTACCGTTTTTCTGCTTTTTGTATTTACGGTCAAATCCATACTGAGTGAGCATCTGTGTGTGACTTCGGAAATATATACGCAGATTTAAATTTTCCCCTACACCGTATACAGCTCTACGCTTTTGATACAGTACCCTTTATCTGCTTTTTGTATTACGGTGAAATCCATACTGAGTTAGCGTCTGTGTGTGACTCCAGAAATATATACGGAGATTTAAATTTTCCCCTACACCGTATGCAGCTGTCCGCTTCTAATACAGTACTGTTTTTCTGCTATTTGTATTACGGGCAAATCCATACTGAGTGAGCGTCTGTGTGTGACTCCGGAAATATATACAAAGATTTAAATTTTCCCCAATACCGTATCCAGCTTTACGCTTCTGATACAGTACCGTTTTTCTGCTTTTTGTAATACGGTCAAATCCATACTGAGTGAGCGTCTGTGTCTGATTCCGGAAATATATACGGAGATATAAATTTTCGCCTATACCGTATACAGCTGTCCATTTTTGATACAGTACCGTTTTTCTGCTTTTTGTATTACGGTGAAATCCATACTGAGTGAGCATCTGTGTGTGACTCTGGAAATATATACGGAGATTTAAATTTTCCCCTACACCGTATGCAGCTGTCCGCTTCTAATACAGTACTGTTTTTCTGCTATTTGTATTATGGGCAAATCCATACTGAGTGAGCGTCTGTGTGTGACTCCGGAAATATATACGAAGATTTAAATTTTCCCCAACACCGTATCCAGCTTTACGCTTCTGATACAGTACCGTTTTTCTGCTTTTTGTAATACGGTCAAATCCATACTGAGTGAGCGTCTGTGTCTGATTCCGGAAATATATACGGAGATATAAATTTTCCCCTATACCGTATACAGCTGTCCACTTTTGATACAGTACCATTTTTCTGCTTTTTGTATTACGGTGAAATCCATACTGAGTGAGCATCTGTGTGTGACTCTGGAAATATATACGGAGATTTAAATTTTCCCCTACACCGTATACAGCTTTACGCTTCTGATACAGTACCCTTTTTCTGCTTTTTGTATTGCGGTCATATCCATACTGAGTGAGCGTCTGTGTGTGACTCTGGAAATATATACGGAGATTTAAATTTTCCCCTACACCGTATACAGCTTTACGCTTCTGATACAGTACCCTTTTTCTGCTTTTTGTATTGCGGTCATATCCATACTGAGTGAGCGTCTGTGTGTGACTCTGGAAATATATACGGAGATTTAAATTTTCCCCTACACCGTATACAGCTTTACGCTTCTAATACAGTACTGTTTTTCTGCTTTTTGTATTACGGTCAAATCCAAACTGAGTGAGCGTCTGTGTGTGACTCCGGAAATATATACGGAGATTTAAATTTTCCTCTACACCGTATACAGCTTTACGCTTCTGATACAGTACCGTTTTTCTGCTTTTTGTAATACGGTCAAATCCATACTGAGTTAACATCTATGTCTGACTCAGGAAATATATATGGAGATTTAAATTTTCCCCTACACCGTATACAGCTGTCTGCTTCTGATACAGTACAGTTTTTCTGCTTTTTGTATTACGGTCAAATCCATACTGAGTGAGCATCTGTGTGTGACTTCGGAAATATATACGCAGATTTAAATTTTCCCCTACACCGTATACAGCTCTACGCTTCTGATACAGTACCCTTTATCTGCTTTTGTATTACGGTGAAATCCATACTGAGTTAGCGTCTGTGTGTGACTCCAGAAATATATACGGAGATTTAAATTTTCCCCTACACCGTATGCAGCTGTCCGCTTCTGATACAGTACCGTTTTTTCTGCTTTTTGTAATACGGTCAAATCCATACTGAGTGAGCGTCTGTGTCTGATTCCGGAAATATTATACGGAGATATAAATTTTCGCCTATACCGTATACAGCTGTCCATTTTTGATACAGTACCGTTTTTCTGCTTTTTGTATTACGGTGAAATCCATACTGAGTGAGCATCTGTGTGTGACTCTGGAAATATATACGGAGATTTAAATTTTCCCCTACACCGTATGCAGCTGTCCGCTTCTAATACAGTACTGTTTTTCTGCTATTTGTATTACGGGCAAATCCATACTGAGTGAGCGTCTGTGTGTGACTCCGGAAATATATACGAAGATTTAAATTTTCCCCAACACCGTATCCAGCTTTACGCTTCTGATACAGTACCGTTTTTCTGCTTTTTGTAATACGGTCAAATCCATACTGAGTGAGCGTCTGTGTCTGATTCCGGAAATATATACGGAGATATAAATTTTCCCCTATACCGTATACAGCTTTACGCTTCTAATACAGTACTGTTTTTCTGCTTTTTGTATACGGTCAAATCCAAACTGAGTGAGCGTCTTGTGTGACTCCGGAAATATATACGGAGATTTAAATTTTCCTCTACACCGTATACAGCTTTACGCTTCTGATACAGTACCGTTTTTCTGCTTTTTGTAATACGGTCAAATCCATACTGAGTTAACATCTATGTCTGACTCAGGAAATATATATGGAGATTTAAATTTTCCCCTACACCGTATACAGCTGTCTGCTTCTGATACAGTACAGTTTTTCTGCTTTTTGTATTACGGTCAAATCCATACTGAGTGAGCATCTGTGTGTGACTTCGGAAATATATACGCAGATTTAAATTTTCCCCTACACCGTATACAGCTCTACGCTTCTGATACAGTACCCTTTATCTGCTTTTGTATTACGGTGAAATCCATACTGAGTTAGCGTCTGTGTGTGACTCCAGAAATATATACGGAGATTTAAATTTTCCCCTACACCGTATGCAGCTGTCGCTTCTGATACAGTACCGTTTTTCTGCTTTTTGTAATACGGTCAAATCCATACTGAGTGAGCGTCTGTGTCTGATTCCGGAAATATATACGGAGATATAAATTTTCGCCTATACCGTATACAGCTGTCCATTTTTGATACAGTACCGTTTTTCTGCTTTTTGTATTACGGTGAAATCCATACTGAGTGAGCATCTGTGTGTGACTCTGGAAATATATACGGAGATTTAAATTTTCCCCTACACCGTATGCAGCTGTCCGCTTCTAATACAGTACTGTTTTTCTGCTATTTGTATTACGGGCAAATCCATACTGAGTGAGCGTCTGTGTGTGACTCCGGAAATATATACGAAGATTTAAATTTTCCCCAACACCGTATCCAGCTTTACGCTTCTGATACAGTACCGTTTTTCTGCTTTTTGTAATACGGTCAAATCCATACTGAGTGAGCGTCTGTGTCTGATTCCGGAAATATATACGGAGATATAAATTTTCCCCTATACCGTATACAGCTGTCCACTTTTGATACAGTACCATTTTTCTGCTTTTTGTATTACGGTGAAATCCATACTGAGTGAGCATCTGTGTGTGACTCTGGAAATATATACGGAGATTTAAATTTTCCCCTACACCGTATACAGCTTTACGCTTCTGATACAGTACCCTTTTTCTGCTTTTTGTATTGCGGTCATATCCATACTGAGTGAGGTCTGTGTGTGACTCTGGAAATATATACGGAGATTTAAATTTTCCCCTACACCGTATACAGCTTTACGCTTCTGATACAGTACCCTTTTTCTGCTTTTTGTATTGCGGTCATATCCATACTGAGTGAGCGTCTGTGTGTGACTCTGGAAATATATACGGAGATTTAAATTTTCCCCTACACCGTATACAGCTTTACGCTTCTGATACAGTACCATTTTTCTGCTTTTTGTATTACGGTCAAATCCATACTGAGTGAGCGTCTGTGTGTGACTCCGGAAATATATACGGAGATTTAAATTTTTCCCTACAGCATATACTGCTGTACGCTTCTGATACAGTACCGTATTTCTGCTGTTTGTATTATGGTCCAATCCATACTGAGTGAGCGTCTGTGTCTGACTCAGGAAATATATACGGAGATTTAAATTTTCCCCTGTACGCTGTACGCTCCTCATAAAATACCATATATCTGCTGGTATTTTTGGTACATTTTCCCAAACATGAGGAAGTATGGTGGAAAAGGCCATGGACGTGGGCGGGCGGGGACAGCTGGTACTAATGGTGGTGGTGGTGCATCTGCTGGTAGTGCCAAAAGTACAATAGCGCCTAAGGCAGGAGGTGTTGAGCCTGCGTCATCGTCTGGTTCCAAAAGGCCTGGAAGGCTCCCTTTTCTGGGAGTAGGAAAACCGCTTTTAAAGCCAGAGCATCAGGAACAGGTTTTGGCTTACATTGCCGAAACAGCCTCCAGCTCTATCACCTCCTTTTCTGAAGTTTCAAAAACTGCAAGAGTCGTCAGTGCAGGCTCCTGGTCAGGAACAACACCTTTCCTTGTGTCCTTCACCCCCACCAAAAGTGAAGGATGCGGCAGGCCACATTTCAGATTACTCCCTGGTGCTCTTTTCAAATGCCATGCCAAACTTATCAAGTCAAATCCTGAATTCCCCAGTCCAATATGAATCTGACATGGAGTGCACTGATGCACAGCCACTGCTATATGATTCTGCTGGTACATTCACCCAGAGCACTACATTGCCCTCGCAATCTACTGAGCCAGAATCTGACCCTGATGAAACTCAGATGCCCCTTCCCGCATACTATACCACCTTACACGGTGACACAGAGGAAGGTGCAGATGAAATTGAAGAGGAGGTGATAGATGACCCAGTTGTTAACCCGGATTGGTATCCATTGAGGGAAGAGGGTGCCGCTGGCAATAGCTCAGAAGAGGAGGAGGATCCGCAGCAGGCATCAACATCGCAGCTGTTGTTATCTAGCAGGCCCATAGCAGTCCAAAAACGTGTTAAAAAAACAAAAAGAGTTGCAGGATAGCTTGGCCAGACGGTCAAATTAGCACAGTGTGCAAGCCCTGAAAAGTTTTTCCATAGTAGGAAGAGTGCAGTGTGGCACTTTTTTGACCAAAATCCTATTGATGAGGCAAAGTTTATCTGTAAGAAGTGCGGATGGACCTTTAGCCGAGGGAAAAAATCTCAGAAATTTGAATACCAGTTGCATGCTTAGACATGTAAACACCATGCACTTGCAAGCGTGGACGGACTACAAAACCTCAGCACACATGCACCTACTCCGACTGAAGGTAGCCAGCAACGCTACATCGCTTCCCCCACTGTAAGCCCACCAGTTAGCACACCACCAGCAAGAAATGTTGAGGTGTCGTCGCAAGGCCAAAGCAGTCAGGGAATCCCAATGGTTTTCTAACGAAAGACTGCATCTAGGCCATCACCACCACCATCACCACCCCCCTCTCAGTCCACCATGTCCACCGCTAGTTCCACCATATGCAGCTCGCAAGTCCAGCTCACCGTAGCAAAGACTCTGAGTAGGACAAGAAAGTACTCATCCTCTCATCCATGTACACTGGCTTTGAACGCCTACATTGCCAAACTGTTGTCATTAGAGATGATGCCCTTCCGTTTGGTTGAAAGCGCAGCGTTCCGAGAGCTCATGGCCTACGCTGTCCCACGCTATGACCTACCCAATCGGCACTTCTTTACTAGAAAAGCCATCCCTGCCCTCCACCTGCATGTGAAACACCGCATTGTCCATGCACTCAAGCAATCAGTGAGTGGAAAGGTGCACCTCACAACAGATGCATGGGCCAGTAGGCATGGCCAGGGCCGTTACGTGTCCATCACTGCGCTCTGGGTTAATGTGATGGATGCAGGTCCACAGGGGACAGCAGTGGTGGGACAGTGCTGCCTAGTCCACAGTATAGGCAACAGTTGTCTGTAGGCGTTTGACCCTCCTCCTGCTCCTCCTCCAGAAGCGAAAGCTCATCGTCAGAGCGCAGTCGCATGAGCACTCCATCTGCAGCTGCCAGTGTTGCACATGAGGTGTTACACTATCGAACAGCTAGTTGGTAAGCGTCAGCAGGCTGTTTTAAAGATGATGTCTTTGGACGACAACAGACACACCGCGGAGGTACTGGCCGACTACTTGCAGCGAGAAACTGAGTCATGGCTGGGCAGTCTACATCTTGAGCCAGGCAAGGTAGTCAGTGATAACGGCCATAATTTTGTGGCAGCCATAGCCCTGGCAAAACTCAGACACATACCTTGCCTGGCTCACACCTTGAACCTGGTGGTGCAGTGCTTTCTAAGTAATTATCCGGCATTAACAGCCCTGCTTCATAAGGTGTGAAGACTGTGCTCGCACATCCGTCGCTCGCCCGTATACTCTAGTCTGTTGTGAATGGGTTTGAGATGAGTTCTGAGCAGAGGCTTCCTCTGGTGGTTACAAGCGGTGCTGGTCTGTCCAGTGAAGATTGTGAGGACTGGGAATCAGGTGTTACTGACTGGTCTTATATAAGGGAGTCACCTTCCCATCAGGGTTGCCGGTGATCAATTGTTCTGGTCTGAATCCTTCATTCCTGTTTCCCTTGTAGCCTGCTGTGTCGTGTCTGCATCTCCTGCTAACAGATAAGACATTTTCTTCTTTTTGTTTTTGTGCTATATTTTTGCATTTTGTCCTGCACTTCTGTGGGGGCCTTCAGGGCCCCTCCGGGGGCTTTTGCCCTCTCAGTTTAGTTCAGCCACTGATGTTTGTACTTTTGCTTTTTCCAGTTTTTTCAGTGGCTGCTGTTTTGATTTTGTTACACCAGAGAACTAATTTAGGTGGAAGAGGTCGTGTGATCTCAGGTGTTTTTGAAATTAGTAGAGTTGGTGCTTTTCAGGGTTTTCTGGGATTGCAGTAAGTACCCTTCCTATCCTTTTCTATTTAGTTAGTTTGGGCCCCAGCGTTTGCTCATACTATTTTCTTTCTGTGTCAGTATTTCATCTTGTCTAACAGCCATTACATGTTTGGGGGCTTTCTATGTTCTTTGGGGATCTGCTCCGGGGCAGATAGCTTTCCTCTTTCTATCTTTAGGTGTAGTTAGTTTCTCAGGCTGTGACGAGGCGTCTAGGACCAACGTAGGAACGCTCCACGGCTGCCTCTAGTTGTGGTGGTTAGTCAGGGTACTGCAATCTCATAGATTCCAACTGCTCTGGTATATTGCCTTTTTTACCTGCACTCCTCAGCTACCAAAACATAACAGTATCACCGGACAAAAAATTGAAAATTGTATGGTACTCACAGAAGGGAAAAAATATTGTGAAAGAAAATAGGTTGTCAGAGTTGTCAGAGATATTTTTCTGTTTGTTGCATTTTTTTTTTCCCTCTGTATCTCTGGGTGCTGGGGAGGATCTTTTCTCTCAATGGAGTTTGCACAGTTGTCTGGCCGTGTGGATCAGCTTGCCACTGAGGGTCAGAGTATTGCTACCTATCTTGCTGGGTTGCCTGTTGTGGAACCTAGGATTCCCATGCCAGATTTGTTTTTAGGGGATCGAGCTAAGTTTCAGAATTTCAAAAATAATTGTAAATTGTTTTTTGCCTTAAAATCTAAGTCCTCAGGGAACGCAGCGCAGCAGGTTCAAATTATCATCTCTCTCCTGCGCGGCGATCCTCAGGATTGGGCTTTTTCCCTGACACCTGGGGATCCTGTTTTGAGTGATGTTGATGCATTTTTTCAGGCTTTGGGGTTATTGTACGATGAGCCTAATGTCACTGATCAAGCTGAAAAAGCCTTGTTGGCATTAAATCAGGGGCCTTATGATGCTGAGTTATACTGTCAGAGATTCCGTAGGTGGGCAGTCCTGACCAAATGGAATGACGACGCTTTGGCAGCCCTTTTCCGGAAGGGTCTGTCAGATAATGTAAAGGATGTTATGGTGGGATTCCCTGTCCCCTCTGGTCTCAATGATTCTATGTCATTAGCGATTCAAATTGACAGACGTTTGCGTGAGCGGAGAAGTATGCGTGGAATGGTGTTGCCTTGTGAACCAGCTTCTGAACCCATGCAGTGTGATAGAGTGGTGTCTGGGGCACAGCGTCATGAGTTTCGAAAGCGCAATGGGTTATGTTTCTACTGTGGTGATGCCTCTCATGCTATTTCAGTCTGCCCTAAGCGGGGAAGACATTTTGCACGCTCAGTTGTCTTGGGTAGTGTTCAGACTAAGTTTTTATTAACTGTCACTCTGATATGCTCTCTGTCCTCATTTTCTGCTCAGGCTTTCGTTGATTCTGGAGCAGCTATTAACCTGATGGATTATGATTTTGCTAAACGTTGTGGGTTTCCCTTGATACCCCTACAGAAGTCTATTCCCCTACTGGGGATCGATTCTACCCCTTTGGCTGAGAATAAACCCCAGTTTTCTACTCAGGTGATAATGAGGGTTGAACCTGATCACCAGGAGTGCTGCAAATTTTTGGTTCTGTATAATCTGCATGACATTATCGTGCTGGGTTTCCCTTGGTTACAGTCTCATAATCCTGTTTTGGATTGGAAATCTGTGTCTGTAACCAGTTGGGGCTGCCAATGTGTTAATACCAACACTCCTGTTTTTTCTGCCTCCCCCCAGGCTCAGGATGTTCCTGACTTTTTGATTGATTTTTCTGATGTGTTTAGCGAAAGTAAATCTGCATCCTTGCCTCCCCATAGGAGCTATGACTGCGCTATTGAATTAGTGCCGGGTAGTAAATTCCCTAAAGGTCGCCTTTTTAACTTGTCTGTACCTGAACATGACGCTATGCGGTCTTATATCAAGGAATCATTGGAGAAGGGTCATATCAGACCATCCTCTTCACCCTTAGGTGCCGGTTTTTTCTTTGTGGCCAAAAAAGATGGTTCATTAAGGCCGTGTATTGATTATCGTCTCTTGAACAATATTACTGTGAAATATCAATACCCGTTACCCTTGATTTCTGACCTGTTTTCCAGGGTGAAAAACGCTACTTGGTTTACCAAGCTTGACCTCAGGGGGGCGTATAACCTTATTCGCATTAAGCACGGGGATGAATGGAAGACGGCATTCAATACCCCTGAAGGGCATTTTGAGTACCTAGTGATGCCCTTTGGGCTCACTAATGCTCCTTCCGTCTTCCAGTCCTTCATGAATGACATTTTCAGGGATTTTGTGGACAAATTTCTGATTGTTTATTTGGATGATATCTTGATTTTTTCTAATGACTGGGACTCTCATGTGAAACATGTTCGAACTGTATTCCAGATTTTGAGAGAGAATGCTCTGTATGTGAAGGGATCAAAGTGTCTTTTTGGCGTACAGAGGATCTCATTTCTGGGATTCATTTTGTCCCCATCTGTTATTGAAATGGACCAGGTCAAGGTTCAGGCCATCTGTGATTGGGTCCAACCTACTTCATTAAAGGCTCTTCAGAGATTTTTGGGTTTTGCCTTTGGCTGAGTTTGCTCTTAATAATAGGGCTAGCTCTGCCACTTTGATGTCTCCGTTTTTCTGTAATTCTGGGTTTCACCCTCGATTTTCTTCAGGACAGACGGAGGCTTCTGTCTGTCCAGGTGTTGACTCTGTTGTGGAGCGTATGCAACAGATTTGGGACCAGGTAGTGGAGAGGTTGTCCCTCTCTCAGGAGAAGGCCCAGCGGTTTGCTAACCGGCATAGGACTGATGGTCCTCGGTTTAAAGTGGGGGACTTGGTCTGGTTGTCCTCAAAGAATATTCCTATGAGAGTAGCATCTCCTAAATTTAAGCCTAGGTTCATTGGACCTTATAAGATCATGGAGATTATTAATCCTGTTTCTTTTCGTTTGCTTCTTCCAGGGACATTTAAGATCTATAACGTGTTCCACAAGTCCTTGTTGAAGAGGTTTGTTGAGCCAGTGGTTCCTGCTGCTGTGCCTCCTGACCCTGTTTTGGTTGAGGGCAATCTGGAGTATGTGGTTGAGAAAATATTAGATTCTCGTTTTTCTAGACGGAAACTCCACTATTTGGTTAAATGGAGAGGTTATGGTCAGGAAGACAATTCTTGGGTGTTTGCTTCGGACATCCATGCTAGGAGACTTATCCGTGCGTATCATAGAACTCATCCTGACCGACCTGGTTGCTCAAATGAGGGTTCGGTGACCCCTCCTCAAGGGGGGGGTACTGTTGTGAATGGGTTTGAGATGAGTTCTGAGCAGAGGCTTCCTCTGGTGGTTACAAGCGGTGCTGGTCTGTCCAGTGAAGATTGTGAGGACTGGGAATCAGGTGTTACTGACTGGTCTTATATAAGGGAGTCACCTTCCCATCAGGGTTGCCGGTGATCAATTGTTCTGGTCTGAATCCTTCATTCCTGTTTCCCTTGTAGCCTGCTGTGTCGTGTCTGCATCTCCTGCTAACAGATAAGACATTTTCTTCTTTTTGTTTTTGTGCTATATTTTTGCATTTTGTCCTGCACTTCTGTGGGGGCCTTCAGGGTCCCCTCCGGGGGCTTTTGCCCTCTCAGTTTAGTTCAGCCACTGATGTTTGTACTTTTGCTTTTTCCAGTTTTTTCAGTGGCTGCTGTTTTGATTTTGTTACACCAGAGAACTAATTTAGGTGGAAGAGGTCGTGTGATCTCAGGTGTTTTTGAAATTAGTAGAGTTGGTGCTTTTCAGGGTTTTCTGGGATTGCAGTAAGTACCCTTCCTATCCTTTTCTATTTAGTTAGTTTGGGCCCCAGCGTTTGCTCATACTATTTTCTTTCTGTGTCAGTATTTCATCTTGTCTAACAGCCATTACATGTTTGGGGGCTTTCTATGTTCTTTGGGGATCTGCTCCGGGGCAGATAGCTTTCCTCTTTCTATCTTTAGGTGTAGTTAGTTTCTCAGGCTGTGACGAGGCGTCTAGGACCAACGTAGGAACGCTCCACGGCTGCCTCTAGTTGTGGTGGTTAGTCAGGGTACTGCAATCTCATAGATTCCAGCTGCTCTGGTGTATTGCCTTTTTTACCTGCACTCCTCAGCTACCGAAACATAACACTAGTCGTATGCAGAGGCTGCAGCGATCAATCCACCTCCCCAAGCACCGCCTAATCATAGACGTTGCAACAAGGTGGAACTCTACCATGCACAAGGCAGGCTGTAATGCATTTGTGGGAGGATACACGGGCAGGCAGTTTGAGGGCAGACATCGAGTTGTCAGGTGTGCAGTGGTCAAAGCTGAAAGACCTCTGTAAAGTCCTTCAGTGTTTTGAGGAATGCACACGGCTGGCAAGCGCAGACGACGCCATCATAAGCATGAGCATCCCACTTATGCGTCTGCTCATGCAAACTTTGACGCACATTAAGGATCAGGCGTCTGCAGCGGAGGAGGAAGAGGAGGAGGAGGGAAGCCTTGATGACAGTCAGCCATTGTCTGCTCAGGGAACTGTCCTGGATGAGGTGGAGGAAGAGGAGGAGGATGAGGGGGATGATTATTTTGGGGAGGAGGATGCTTCTCAGGGGGCAAGAGAAAATGTTGGTCAGGTACACGGTTTGTGCGTGACTGGAGGGATGTGGATTTGGCAGAAAGTGCTCCTCCACCCACCACTGGCAGTGCATCATTGACACCTGGAACATTGGCCCACATGTGTGATTATGTCTTGCGGATCCTAAAAAGGGACTCCGCGTTGCCAAAATTATGAAGGATGACGACTACTGGTTGGCCAGCATCCTCGATCCACGCTATAAAGGCAAATTACAGAACATCATGCCACAGGAGAATCTAGAGCTAATATTGGCGAACAAACAAGCAACTCTGGTAAACGGTTTGTTAGAGGCATTCCCAGCACACAGCAGCAGTGCAGGTTCTACCATGAGCCGTACTGGGCAACATGGAAGAGGTGTTCATGGTGCACACAGCCGAACTGGCGTTGGAGACAGGGGTTTCATGACCATGTTGTGGACTGATTTCTCGAGTACCGCTCACACGACTGGTAATACTGAATCGATTGCAACAGACAGGAGACAGCAGTTGTCAGCTATGGTTCAAAATTACCTCTCCTCCCCTATCAATGTTCTCCCTCACAGTTCATTCCCCTTTGACTACTGGGCCTGTAAACTGGACACCTGGCCTGAATTGGCACAATATGCCTTACAGGAGTTTGCTTGCCCTGCTGGTAGTGTGCTATCAGAAAGAGTCTTCAGTGCTGCTGGATCAATCCTGACAGAAAGAAGGACCCGGCTGTCGACCCAAAATATAGGTGATCTCACCTTCATTAAAATGAACCATGCCTGGGTTTCAAAGGATTTTGTACCACCTTCCCCTGATGACACATAGGTTGCCAGCAAAATGGCTCGCTTTGTCCTCCTCGTCCTCCGACTTCTCCAATTTCTCCATTTACAGCTGGTGAACGTCCAGCCTACACCTCAACATATGCCAGTTTTTCCAACTCCCTAACTGGGCTGTACCCCTCTCAGGGCCGATGTCAGCACCTGGCGCACCCGCGCAAGTGCCAGGGCCCTGAGCATGAGGGGGGGCCCACTCGCCGTCAGAGACACTGGCGTACTATGAGGGGCCCTGTGCCATTTCCGGCGCCCACGAGTGTGCCCCCCTGCTTGCTCAGAGCCCCAGCACTTTCAATACTTACCTCTCCCTGCTCCTCCACTGTGACGTCTTTCGCATTTCCTGACAGTGACATTCAGGTCAGAGAGCTCGATGACGTCATGTCTGTGCGCCCTCTGCCTGAACAGTCACAGTGCAGAGAGCTGGAAGATGCAGTGCCCAGCGAGGAGAGGTATTTCATTTTTTTTAATGTTTGGAGCAATATATGGGGAGCATTATACACTGGAGAATTATATATGGGGCCCATCATACACTTGAGCATCATATATAGGGCCCATTATACACTGGAGCATTATATATGGGGTCCATCATACACTGGAGCATTATAAATGGGGCCCATCATACACAGGAGCAGCATATACGGGCCCATTATACACTGGAGCATCATATGGGGCCCTGTTGTGAATGGACTTGAAATGAGTTCTGAGCAGAGGCTCCCTCTGGTGGTTACAAGCGGTACTGGACTGTCCAGTGAAGATTGTGAGGAGTGGGAATCAGGTGTTACTGACTGGTCTTATATAAGGGAGTCGCCTTCCCATCAGGGTTGCCGGTGATCAATTGTTCTGGTCTCAATCCTTGAGTCCTGTTTCCTTTGTAGCCTGCTGTGTCGTGTCTGCATCTCCTGCTAACAGATAAGACATTTTCTTCTTTTTGTTTTTGTGCTTGATTTTTGCATTTTGTCCTGCACTTCTGTGGGGGCCTTCAGGGTCCCCTCCGGGGGTTTTTGCCCTCTCAGTTTAGTTCAGCCACTGATGTTTGTACATTTGCTTTTTCCAGTTTTTTCAGTGGCTGCTGTCTTGATTTTGTTACACCAGAGAACTAATTTAGGTGGTAGAGGTCGTGTGATCTCAGGTGATTTTGAAATTAGTAGAGTTGGTGCTTTTCAGGGTTTTTTGGGATTGCAGTAAGTGCCCTTCCTATCCTTTTCTATTTAGGTAGTTTGGGCCCCAACATTTGCTCATACTATTTTCTGTCTGTGTCAGTATTTCTTCTTGTCTAACCGCCATTACATGTTTGGGGGCTTTCTATGTTCTTTGGGGATCTGCTCCAGGGCAGATAGCTTTCCTCTTTCTATCTTTAGGTGTAGTTAGTTTCTCAGGCTGTGACGAGGCGTCTAGGACCAACATAGGAACGCTCCACGGCTGCCTCTAGTTGTGGTGGTTAGTCAGGGTACTGCAATCTCATAGATTCCAACTGCTCTGGTGTATTGCCTTTTTTACCTGCACTCCTCAGCTACCGAAACATAACAGGGCCCATTATATATGGAGCATTATATAGGCCCATCATTTACTGGAGCATCATATTTGGCCCATTATATATGGCGCATCATTTGGGGCACATTATATTTGGAGCATCACATGGAGCCCATTATATATGAAGCATTATATATGGGGACCATTATATTTGGAGCATTATATGGGGCTCATCATACACTGGAGCATCATATATGGGTCCCATCATATACTAGAGCATCATATGGGGTTCATTATTTATGGGGCATCATATATCACCCTTTATATATGGAGCATCATATGGAGCACATATGGGGCTTATTCTGTATGGAGCATTATATGGAGCCCATTCAGTATGGAGCAATATATGGGGCCCATCTTATACTGTATGGAGCTTTATATGCGACTCATTATACTGTATGGAGCAATATCTGGGGCTCATTATACTCTATGGGGACTGTCCTATACTGTATGGCACATTATATGGGGACCATCATATACTGGAGCATTATGTGGAGCTCATCATATAGTGTATGGAACATTATATGGGACCAATTATGTATGGAGCAATATATGTGGCTCATTATTCTGTGTGGCGCACTATGTGGTGCCCATAATACTGTATGGAGGACTATACTGTCCGGTTTTTGAGCTATTGTAGAATTTACAATAGATATCACTCATGTAATGTAAGAAGTGAAGTATTTGGCATTGTACTTTACCTATATTTCTCTGCCGTATCGGAGCATCATGAATTGTGGTATGTGTTAAAGGGGCCCACTGAAACTCTTTCGCCTGGGGCACACGAAAACCTGGAGCCAGCCCTGCCCCCCACAACTTTAGCCAAATAACCCCCTGATTTCAATGCGTTAATATTATTATAAAGTAAATTATGATTGACAAGCTTAAGTAATAAGAATTGATGTCGATGGCATTGAAATGGGCACTGTAGGTGTGTTTTTTACTGTCCTCCACTCACTGCCGACTTTTCTTCCCCATTGACTTGCATTGGAGTCGGGTCGAGTTTCAGTCGGAACTCCGACTTTTTCAGATAGTCGGCCAATTTCGTTCGACTTTTGATAAAGTCGAGTGGTCGGAAACCCGACTCGACCCTCCCAGAGGCAAAGTCGCTCATCTCTATTCACGGCACAACGTTATAAAATTCTGTGAACCACCTTGGTGTTCAAGTTGCTCACCACATGTCTAGATAAATTCCTTGTGGGGTTTAGTTTCCAAAATGGGGACACTTTTGGTGGGTTTTCACTGTTTAGGCACATTCAGTGGTTCTGCAAACGTTACATGGCATCTGCTATTGATTCCAGCAAATTTTGCTTTCCAAAAGGATAATGGTGCTCCCTCCCTTCCGAGCCCTGCCGTGTGCCCAAACAGTAGGTTTCTCCCACATATGGAGTATTGTGTTGTGTTTCGGTAGCTGAGGAGAATAAGCAAAAACGGCAATACACCAGAGAGGCTGGAACCTATTGGATTGCAGTAACCTGAACTAACCACACAACTAGAGGTAGCCGTGAAGCGTTCCTACGTTGATCCTAGACGCCTCGTCACAGCCTGAGAGATAACTACACCTAAAGGCAGAAAGATGAAAGCTATCTGCCCCGGAGCAGATCCCCAAAGAAAATAGGAAGCCCCCAAACATGTAATGGCAGTTAGACAAGAAGAAGCACGGACACAGACAGATAATAGAATGAGCAAATGCTGGGGCCCAATCTGTCTAGACAGAAAAGTACAGGAAAGGATACTCACTGCAATCCAAAAAAAGCCACTTAAAAAATACCAACTCTTCTGATTGCAAAAACACCTGAGATCATACGATCTCTACCACCTAAATCAGATCTCTGGTGTAACAAAACTAAGCCGCAACCACTGAAAAAACAGGAAAAGGCAAATGAACAAATAACAGTGGCTTCAGATAAACTGAGAGGAGCACAAGCCCCCCGGAGGGGACCTGGCTGATCTCCACAGAAGTGCAGGGAACAATGCAAAAAGCAAGCACAAAAATAAAAGCAGAAAATATCTTTTCTGATAGCAGAAGATGCAGGCAAGACTCAGCAAACTTCCAAATGAACAAGGAACCACAATTGAGACAAGAACAATTGATCACCTGCAACCATCATGGGAGGGAACCTCCCTTATATCAGACCAGTCCGTGATCCCAGATTGCCATTCCTCGCTGAAAGGTTCAGTACTGTCTGTAACCACCAGAGGGAGCCTCTGCTCAGAAACCATCTCTAGCACATTCATAACAGTACCCCCCATGAGGAGGGGTCACCGAACCCTCACTTGTGCAACGAGGACGATCAGGATGAGCTTGGTGATAGGCACGGATCAGTCTCCTAGCATGGATGTCCGAAGCAAACACCCAAGAATTGTCCTCCTGACCATAACCTCTCCACTTAACCAAATACTGGAGTTTCTGTCTAGAAAAACGAGAATCCAATATTTTCTCAACCACATACTCCAGATTGCCCTCAACCAAAACAGGATCAGGAGGCGCAGCCATGGGAACCACTGGCTCGACAAACCTCTTCAATAAGGACTTGTGGAACACGTTATGGATCTTAAATGTCCCTGGAAGAAGCAAACGGAAGGAAACAGGATTAAGAATCTCCATGATCCTATAAGGTCCAATGAACCTAGGCTTAAACTTTGGAGATGCAACCCTCATAGGGATATTTCTTGAGGACAACCAAACCAAGTCCCCCACTTTAAACCGAGGACCATCAGTCCTATGACGGTTGGCAAACCGTTGGGCCTTCTCCTGAGAGAGAGACAACCTCTCCACTACCTGGTCCCAAATCTGCTGCATTCGCTCCACAACAGAGTCAACACCCGAACAGACAGAAGCCTCCACCTGTCCCAAAGAAAATCGAGGGTGAAACCCAAAATTGCAGAAAAATGGAGACATCAAGGTGGCAGAGCTAGCCCTATTATTAAGAGCAAACTCAGCCAAAGGCAAAAAAGAGACCCAGTCATCTTGATCAGCAGACACAAAACATCTCAAATAAGTCTTCAAGGTCTGGTTTGTTCTCTCGGTTTGTCCATTGGTCTGAGGATGAAAAGCAGAGGAGAAAGATAATTGAACACCAAGTTTAGAACAAAATGTCCTCCAAAATCTGGAAACAAACTGGACTCCTCTGTCAGACACAATGTTCTCGGAATGCCATGTAACCGAACCACGTGCTGAAGGAACAAAGGCACCAATTCGGAGGAGGAAGGTAACTTAGGTAATGGCACAAGATGTATCATCTTGGAAAAACTATCACAGATTACCCAGATAACGGTCATTCTCTGAGGAACAGGGAGGTCGGAAATAAAATCCATAGAGATATGGGTACATGGCCTCTTGGGCACAGGTAATGTCATTAACAAACCACTAGAGCGAGAGCAAGGCTTGGAGCGAGAGCAAGTCCCACAGGACTGCACAAATTCCCTGACGTCACGAGACAAATTAGGCCACCAAAAGGATCGACTCACCAAGTCTCTGGTACCAAAAATCCCGGGATGACCAGCCAACGCGGAACAATGAATCTCAGACATCACACTCTTCTTCCACTGGTCTGGGACTAACAATTTCCCAATAGGGCAGCGCTCAGGTTTATCCTCCTGACACCCTTCCAAGGCCAGTCTCAAATTGGGCGAGATGGCGGAAAGAACTACACCCTCTTTCAAAATAACAGTAGGATCAGATAACTCAGGAGAGTCCGCAAAGAAACTCCTCGAGTGGGCATCCGCCTTAACATTCTTAGTTCCAGGAAGAAAAGAAACCACAAAATTAAAACGTGTGAAAATCAAGGCCCACCTGGCCTGTCTAGGATTAAGTCGCTTGGCTGATTGGAGATAAACCAGATTCTTATGGTCCGTGAGGACCACCACCTGATGTTTGGCTCCTTCTAGCCAATGTCTCCACTCTTCAAAGGCCCACTTCATGGCCAATATCTCCCGATTACCCACGTCATAATTACGTTCAGTTGGAGAAAATTTTCGAGAGAAAAAGGCACAAGGGTTACTCTTAGAGGTCTCTGGATCTCTTTGGGACAAAACGGCACCTGCCCCAATTTCAGAGGCATCAACCTCTACCTGAAACGGTAGAGAAACATCAGGCTGCCATAGAACAGGAGCAGAAGTGAATCTCTGTTTAAGTTCCTGAAACGCAGGGACTGCCTCAGGGACCAATTCACCACATCAGAACCCTTTTTGGTCAAATCAGTCAATGGTTTAACAATACCGGAGAAATTACCAATAAATTTACGATAAATATTAGCAAAACCCAAAAATCTCTGAAGAGCCTTTAATGAAGTAGGTTGGACCCAATCACAGATGGCTTGAACCTTGACCGGGTCCATTTCAATAACAGACGGAGACAAAATGAATCCCAGAAATGAGACCTTCTGTACACCAAAAAGACACTTTGATCCCTTCACATACAGTGCATTCTCTCTCAAAATCTGGAACATAGTCCGAACATGTTTCACATGAGAGTCCCAGTCATTGGAAAAAAATCAAGATATCATCCAAATAAACAATCAGAAATTTATCCACAAAATCCCTGAAAATATCATTCATGAAGGATTGGAAGACGGAAGGAGCATTAGTGAGCCCAAAGGGCATCACTAGGTACTCAAAATGCCCCTCTGGGGTATTAAACGCCATCTTCCATTCATCCCCATGCTTAATGCGAATAAGGTTATACGCCCCCCTGAGGTCAAGCTTGGTAAACCAACTAGCACTTTTCACCCTGGAAAACAGGTCAGAAATCAAGGGTAACAGTTATTGATACTTCACAGTGATCTTATTCAAGAGACGATAATCAATACACGGCCTCAATGAACCATCATTTTTGGCCACAAAGAAAAAACCGTCACCTAAGGTGAAGAGGATGGTCTGATATGACCCTTCTCCAATGACTCCTTGATATAAGATTGCATAGCATCGTGTTCAGGTACAGACAAGTTAAAAAGGCGACCTTTAGGAAATTTACCACCAAGCACTAATTCAATAGCGCAATCGTAGCTCCTGTGAGGGGGCAAAGATGCAGATTTACTTTCACTAAACACATCAGAAAAATCAGTCAAAAAGTCAGGAACATCCTGAGACTTGGGAGAGGCAGAAAAAACAGGAGTATCGGCATTAACACATTGGCAGCCCCAACTGGTCACAGACACAGATTTCCAATCCAAAACAGGATTATAAGACTGTAACCAAGGGAAACCTAGTACAATAATGTCATGCAGATTATACAGCACCAGAAATTTGCAACTCTCCTGATGATCTGGTTCAACCCTCATTATCACCTGAGTAGAAAACTGGGGTTTATTCTCCGCCAAAGGGGTAGAATCAATGCCCAGTAGGGGAATAGACTTCCGCAGGGGTATCATGGGAAACCCACAACGTTTGGCAAAGTCAAAATCCATCAGGTTAATAGCTGCTCCTGAATCAACAAAAGCCTGAGCAGAAAATGTGGACAGGGAGCAAATCAGGGTAACAGTCAACAGAAATTTAGTCTGAACACTACCCAAGACAACTGAGTGTGCAAAACGTCTTCCCCGCTTAGGGCAGACCGAAATAGCATGAGAGGCATCACCACAGTAGAAACATAACCCATTATGCTTTCGAAACTCATGACGCTGAGCCCCAGAAGTCACTCTATCACACTGCATGGGCTCAAAAGCTGGCTCACAAGGCAACACAATCTCACGCATACCTCTGCGCTCACGCAAACGTCTGTCAATTTGAATAGCCAATGACATAGAATCATTGAGACCAGAGGGAGCAGGGAATCCCACCATAACATCCTTTACATTCTCTGACAGCCCCTTCCGAAAAAGGGCGGCCAAAGCATCATCATTCCATTTGGTCAGGACTGCCCACTTTCGGAATTTCTGACAGTACAACTCAGCGTCTTCAAGACCCTGATTTAATGCCAACAAGGTTTTTTCAGCTTGATCAGTGACATTAGGTTCATCATACAATAACCCCAGAGCCAGAAAAAATGCATCAATATCATTCAAAACAGGATCCCCAGGTGTCAGGGAAAAAGCCCAATCCCGAGGATCGCCGCGCAGGAGAGAGATGACAATTTGAAACTGCTGTGCTGCGTTACCTGAAGACTTAGGCTTTAAGGCAAAAAACAACTTACAGTTATTTTTGAAATTCAGAAATTTAGCCCGATCCCCCAAAAACAAATCTGGCATGGGAATCCTAGGTTCCACAACCGGCAACCCAGCAAGATAGGTAGCAATACTCCGAACCTCAGTGGCAAGCTGATCCACACGGCCAGACAACTGTGCAAACTCCATTGAGAGAAAAAAAATCATCCTCAGCACCCAGAGAAAAAGAGGGAAAAAATGCAACAGACAGAAAAAAGAAAAAAAAAATCTCTGACAACTCTGACAACTTTTTTTTTTCCACACTATTTTTCCCTTCTGTGAGTACCATATAATTTTCAGTTTTGGCCGGTGATACTGTTATGTTTCGGTAGCTGAGGAGGACAGGAACAACAGCAGGGCAGCCGAATACCTGAGATGTTGGTAACTGATGGGTTGCAGATTCCAAAACTAACGACACAACTAGAGGTAGCCGTGGAGCGTTCCTACGTTGATCCTAGACGCCTCGTCACAGCCTGAGAGATAACTAGACCTAAAGGCTGAAAGATGAAAGCTATCTGCCCTGGAGCAGATCCCTAAAGAAAATAGGAAGCCCCCAAACATATAATGGCGGTTAGACAAGATGAAAATACAAACATAGGTAGAAAATAGACTGAGCAAACGCTGGGGCCACAAGCTGACTAAATAGGATAGGACAGGAGAGATTACTTTCTGCAACCCAGAAAACCCTACAAAAATCCAACAATTCTGATTACAAAAATACTGAGATCACACAATCTCGCCACCCACTAAATCAGATCTCAGTGTGAACAAGCCGCAGCCGCTGAATAAACAGGAAAAAGCAAATGAGCAAATAACAGTGGCTGCAGAAAAACTGTGAGGAGCTCAGGCCCCAGGAGGGGACCTTGCTGACCTTCACAAAAGTGCAGAAAACAATGCAAAAAGCAAGCACAAAAAGAAAAGCAAAAAATATCTTATCTGAAAGCAGGAGATGCAGGCAGGACTCCAGCAAACTTCCAAATGAACCAGAAACCACAACTGAGACAAGAACAATTGATCACTGGCAACCATCATGGGAGGGAACCTTCCTTATATCAGACCAGTCCGTGATTCCAGATTGCCACTCCTCGCTGAAATGTTCAGTACTGTCTGTAACCACCAGAGGGAGCCTCTGCTCAGAAACCATCTCAAGCACATTCATAACAGGAACCTATTGGATTGCAGTAACCTGAACTAACCACACAACTAGAGGTAGCCGTGGAGCGTTCCTACGTTGATCCTAGACGCCTCGTCACAGCCTGAGAGATAACTACACCTAAAGGCAGAAAGGTGAAAGCTATCTGCCCGGAGCAGATCCCCAAAGCCAAAGAAAATAGGAAGCCCCCAAACATGTAATGGCGGTTAGACAAGAAGAAGCACGGACACAGACAGAAAATCGAATGAGGACATGCTGGGGCCCAATCTGTCTAGACAGAAAAGTACAGGAAAGGATACTCACTGCAATCCAAAAAAACCCCTAAAAAATACCAACTCTTCAAATTGCAAAAACACCTGAGATCATACGATCTCTGCCACCTAAATCAGATCTCTGGTGTAACAAAACTAAGTCGCAGCCACTGAAAAAACAGGAAAAGGCAAATGAACAAATAACAGTGGCTTCAGATAAACTGAGAGGAGCACAAGCCCCCCCGGAGGGGACCTGGCTGACCTCCACAGAAGTGCAGGGAACAATGCAAAAAGCAAGCACAAAAATAAAAGCAGAAAATATCTTATCTGATAGCAGAAGATGCAGGCAAGACTCAGCAAACTTCCAAATGAACCAGGAACCACAATTGAGACAAGAACAATTGATCACCGGCAACCATCATGGGAGGGAACCTCCCTTATATCAGACCAGTCCGTGATGCCAGATTGCCATTCCTTGCTGAAAGGTTCAGTACTGTCTGTAACCACCAGAGGGAGCCTCTGCTCAGAAACTATCTCTAGCACATTCATAACAGTATTGGCTTACTCTGGAGAAATTGCACAACAAATTGGGCCTAAAACAACAGCTGTGTGTGTAAAGCAAAATTTTCATTTTTTTACTTACATATTGCTTTAATTCCTGGAAAGCACTTAAATCTTTAATAACCTTAAAATGGTGTCACTGTTGGGTATTTCCTATCACACAGCCACTTAAAAGTCATTTCAAATGTGATGTGGTCCCTATAATGTTGCTGGAAAAAATGAGAACTTGCTGATAATCTTTTAACCCTTCTAGCAAAAATATTATGTTTAAATAATGATGCTGATGTAAAGTAGACATGTGGTAAAATTTTTTATTATTTGGTGCAACATAACTCTGTGGTTTAAGGGCATAAAACTAAAAGTTTGAAAATATGGAAACTTTTGACATAATTTTGATATTTTCACAAATAAACGTAAACAATTTCGACCTAAATTTACGATTAACATGAAGTATAATGTTTCTTGAAAAAACAGACTCAAAATCACTGGTATCCGTTGAAGCATTCCAGAGTTATTACCACGTAAATTCACACTGGTCAGAATTGTAAAATTTGGAATGGTCAGAAAAGTGAAAACAAGCTTGGGGGTTAAGGGGTTGAAAACAATTAAAGCGCACAAGAAGTGCTATAACCAGGGACCAGAACTTTGTGTGGTTGGGTACCCCCAAAAGGAAAAATAAAATATATGACCCTAAACTCAATAAGAAAGTAATGTAATAAAATAAGCTGTAAATGAATATATTTCATAAAAAAGTGCACACATGTTTGGTAATAGTAAAATATATTGAAATATTACAATATGAAATATAGTGTTCAAGTGATAAATCCAGGGCCAATGGTAAAGTAATGGCATAGATCCAGTCATCCATGTGGGTCAGAGATCCCGCATGTATAGTTGGTATGCTGGATTCATCAGAGGTCCTTCCTATATTTGATTACTCCGTATACTATTGCTCTACTTAATTATTGACTGTAGGCCATATATTTATTCCTCCAAAATGGAGGTACCCAACCACGTAATGGTCTGGCCTACAGTTATAGCACTTCTTCCACTTTTTAATTGATCTTAATGTTATTATCGTTATAAGTTGTTTAATAAATTTTGACTTTTAATAACTTATTTGGATGTGTTATCTAATGCACAGTTTCTTATGGATGTGAACTCCAAGAGTAATTCCTGCATTTCTTAAGGTTTTATATATTTTTTCTCATCTGTTACTACTTTTAGCACACTTCATAGATAAAAAAATGACTAGTTTTTATGTTGGGGCATTAAAAGAGTCATCCATATAGGCAATTTTAATGTTATGTTTTAATTAAAAGCTTTTTTTAATAGAACTATTTTGAAGTACATTTTATTATTGTTTTACATACAATTTTTAGTTAAGTTCACTCGACCATATTTTCAGTCCCAGTGCTGTCCATGAAAAAAAATGACATCACGCAGACATCACTAGGACCAATGTTATTGAATAGAGCTGTTCTCATGGAGAAAAAAATCGCAGCATGAAGCAGTGTCTTCTGTATTTCGGATGAGACTCGTCCATTCCAGTCTACAGGTCTGCAGAGAAAAAATTGGATCCCATATGGATCAACCGTATAGCATCCAATTTTTACAGATGCATTGCAATTTTTAACAAAGGAAACTGTATTTTTGGTCTTGTAAATTATATTAACTGATGATGTATAGAAATAGATGTTATATGGACTGCTTACGGATACAACACAGATGAAAAATTGTCTGTTCGTTTCTGCAAGAAAATTGGATGATTTTTAATACTTTAGTGTGAACTTATGCCTTAAATAGATATCTTGGACCTGATGAGGGCTTGCTTACTGTATTAAACCATGACAGAATGGCTGTATAATCCGTTGTAAAAATTCCACTGCCTTAAAATAAATGGCTCATTTTAATTTGAAAGATAATATAGTCATTCAGACTTGGATTTATAAAGTAAGTACAACAGACTCATCAGGTCTATCTATCTATCTATCTATCTATCTATCTATCTATCTATCTATCTATCTATCTATCTACGGTTGTGCTCAAAAGTTTACATACTCCGGCAGAATTTTTGCTTTCTTGGCCTTTTTTCAGAGAATATGAATGATAACACCAAAACTTTTTCTCCACTCATTGTTATTGGTTGGGTGAAACCATTTATTGTCAAACTACTGTGTTTTCCCTTTTTAAATCATAATGACAACTCAAAACATCCAAGTGACCCTGATCAACAGGTTACATACCCTGGTGATTTTGGCCTGATAACATGCACAGAAGTTAACACAAATGGGTGTGTGTGCATAAAAGCTGAGTTAGTTTCTGGGATCCAGACTGACTCTTGCATCTTTCATCCAACCACTGACATTTCTGGATTGTGAGTCATGAGGAAAGCAAAAGAATTGTCAATGGATCTACGGGAAAAGGTAATTGAACTGTATAAAACAGGAAAGGGATACAAAAAGATATCCAAGGAATTCATAATGCCTTTCAGCAGTGTTCAAACTGTAATTAAGAAGTGGAAAATCAGAGGCTCTGTAAAAACAAAACCACAGTCAGGTAGACCAACAAATACTTAGTCCACAACTGCCAAGAAAATAGTTTGGGATGCAAAGAAAAACCCACAAATGACATCAGCTGAAATACTGGACTCTCTGTAAACTAGCGGTGTGGCTGTTTTAAGATGCACAATATGGAGGCACTTGAAGAAAAATGGGCTGCATGGTCGAGTCGCCAGAAGAAAGCCATTACTGCACAAATGCCACAAAGTATCTCGCCTACAATATGCAAAACAGCACAGAGACAGGCCTCAAAACTTCTGGAACAAGGTCATTTGGAGTGATGAGACCAAAATTGAATTTTTTAGCCACAACCATAAACGTTACATTTGGAGAGAGGTCAACAAGGCCTATGATGAAAGGAACACCATTCCTACTGTAAAGCACGGAGGTGGATTGCTCATGTTTTGGGGATATGTGAGCTACAAAGGCACAGGAAACTTAGTAAAAGTTGAAGGAAAGATGAATGCAGCACGTTATCAGCAAATACTTGAGGCAAATTTGCACTCATCAGCCCGGAAGCTGCGCATGGGACGTACTTGGACGTTCAAACATGACAACGATCCAAAACACAAGGCCAAGTAGACCTGTCATTGGCTACAGCAGAACAAAGTGAAGGTTCTGGAGTGACCATCTCAGTCTCCTGACCTCAATATCATTGAGCCCCTCTGGGGAAATCTCAAATGCACAGTTCATGCTAGACAGCCCAGGAATTTACAGGAACTGGAGGCTTTTGCCAAGAAGAAATGGGGTATGTAAACGTTTGATCAGGGTCATTCGGATGTTTTGGTTTGTCATTATGATTTAAAAAGAGGATACAGAGTAGTTTGACAATAAATGGCTTCATCCAACCACTAACCATGAGTGGAGAAAAAGTTTTGGTGCAATCATTCATATTCTATGAATAAAGGTCAAGAAAGCAAAAATTCTGCAGGGGTATGTAAACTTTTGAGCACAACTGTTTCTCTCTATCTAGAAAATAAGAAAAAACAAGCAGCACTCCAAAAATTAAAGTAAAAAACTGGCTTTACTGATCCATTAGCAGCAACGTTTCGGCAGATTTCTCTGCCTTTCTCAAGCTTGCCGAAACGTTGCTTCTAATGGATCAGCAAAGTCACGGTTTTTCACTTTAATCTTGGAGTGCTGCCTGTTTTTTTCTTATTTTCTATTTTGGACATCACCTTATCAGGTTTTATTGCACCCGGCTTCTTTTGATAGTGCTGCCAAATTTTCTTTAATTATCTATCTATCTATCTGTATATAAATCTACCAGCTATGAACCCGTTCTATGCCCGGGTGGCAAGCATTTTGATTGGTATATGGTCTCCCATCCTGGTATGTGCTGCCCCCTCCTATACTGGTATGCATGGTACCCCTCATCCCTATCCTGGTATGTATAGTACCCCTCATCCCTATCCTGCTATGCATGGCCCCCTTATCTCTATAATGGTATGCATGGCCCCCCTCATCCCTATTCTGGTATGTATGGTCCCCCCCAATACTGGTATGCATGGCACCCCATTCCTCATCCTGGTATGCATGGTCCTCTCACCCCCCAATCCTGGAATGTATGGCCGCCTCATCCCTATTCTGGTATGTATGGTCCCCTCACCCTCCACCCAATCCTGGTATGCATGGCACCCCATTCCTCATCCTGGTATGCATGGTCCCCTCACCCCCCAATCCTAGTATGCATGGTACCCCCTCATACCTATCATGGTATGCATGGTCCCCTCACCTCCCAATCCTGGTATGCATGGTCCACTCACCCCCAATCCTGGAATGCATGGTCCCCTCACTCCCCAATCCTGGAATGCATGGTCCACTCACCCCCCAATCCTGGAATGCATGGTCCCCTCACTCCCTAATCCTTGAATGCATGGTCCCCTCACCCCCCAATCCTGGCATGCATGGTCCCCTCACCCCAATCCTGGTATGCATGGTCCCCTCACCACCCAATCCTGGTATGCATGGTCCCCCTTATCGCTATCGTAGGATGTATGGTACTCCCTCACCCGCCAATTCTGGTATGCATGGTCCCCTCATCCCCAATCCCGGTATACATGGCACCCCTTACCTCCCAATTCTGGTATGCAAGGTCCCCTAATCCCCAATCCTGGTATGCATGGTACCCCTCACCCCCTATACTGGTATGCATGGTACCCCTCATCCACCAATCCTGGTATGCATGTCCCCCTCACCCTCCAATTCTAGTATGTATGGTCCTCTCACCCCCCTATCCTGGTATGCATGGTCCCCTCACCCCCTATCCTGGTATGCATAGTCCTCTCACCCCCCTATCTTGGTATGCATGGTCCTCTCACCCCCCTAACCTGATATGCATGGTCCCCTCACCCCCCAATCCTGGTATGTATGGTCTACTCACCCCCATCCTGGTATGCATGGTACCCCTCATCCCTATCATGGTAACATGGCCCCTCACCCCTCAATTCTTGTATGATGGTCCCCTGACCCCCCAATCCTGGTTTGCATGGTCCCTCACCCCCAATCCTGGAATGCATGGTCCTCTCACCCCCAGTACTGGAATGCATGGTCTGCTCACCCCCCAATCCTGGTATGCATGGTCTCCTCACTCCCCCAATCCTGATATGCATGGTCCTCTCACCCCCTCAATCCTGGTATGCATGGTCGTCTCACTCCCCAATCCTGGTATGCATGGTCCCCTCACCCCTCTATCCTGGTATGCATGGTCTCCTCACCTCCCAATCCTGGTATGCATGGTAGCCCTCACCCCCCTATCCTGGTATGCATGGTCTCTTCACCCCCCAATCCTGGTATGCATGGTCTCCTCACCCCCTCGGTATGCATGATCCCCTCAACCCCCAATCCTGGTATGCATGGTCTCCTCACCCCCCCAATCCTGGTATGCATGGTCCCCTGACCCCCCCATCCTGGTATCCATGGTCTCCTCACACCCCAATTCTGGTATGCATGGTCCCCTCATTTCCCCAATCCTGGTATGCATGGTGTTAGGGTTCGATTTCCCGCTGCTGCACAAGGGGAGTCTCGAACCCGTCCCGCTGCGGTCTCCCATTCATCTCCGGCCGCAGTGAGCCTGCTCAGCAGAGACGTCGGTCCAAGCGTCTTGCCCACTCCACTACTGTGCAGTGACTTGCTGTTGCCTTTCTTGGATCTGCTATTATAGCCAGTGCTGGAGCAGACGTCTTTGGGACAAAGTCCTGCGTTTTCCCTTCTGAGCGTGCCCAGAGTGAGATCTCTCATTGGAGATCAGGGGTCACATGTTCAGGTGCTGCAGCGGCTCCTATTGGTCCGCCAGGAAGGTCATGTAGCTACATGTGTTTGTAACAGTTTCTCATTGGTCCTTGTTCCTGGAAGGTCCTGTAGCTGTTGCTATAAAAGGGTAGCATGACTGGGCCGCCATGCGCTAATATCAACCATTGTATGCTATGCGCCAGTGTAGTCATGTGTATGTGTGGATAGGGACCCGGCTGAAATAAGCCACTAGAATACCGACTTAATCGGTGAGGAGTTTGGTATGGAAGCTGGTCAGGGTCGGTGTCCTAGATGCCCTAGATTACCGGCATAACCGGTGAGGAGTTTTGATTGCCGTATTCAGGGTCTGGCGTTCAGACGCCATAGATTGCGGGTGACTCCCGCGAGGACATTAGCACATGATCACGCTTTATGTATGCTTAGCACTTAACTGTGTACCTGAGAGCCTTACAGGACACAGTGCTTTTTCTCAGTGGCCCTGTGACGTAACAGGGTTCGCTTTCAACGCTAGTCAGCGCCCTAGCGTGTTTTCTTTGCCACTCAGTTGTGTCTAGTGAGTGCGCACACATCGCCATATAGCGCTGCGGCTCTCCTTCTAGCGGCTCTGTGGAGTAACAGAGTTCGCACTCATTGCCACAGCGCATTACGGCGTTTATGTTGGCGACTCTGCGGGATAAGAATTTGCTTCTCGCGCCATTTTTACTAGCAGCAGGCTCCGCTTGCACGGTGGACCCCGGGCTGCGAACGCACCTTTCTACATTATATTTTTGGTGTGTTCCGCAGACCCATAACATAATATTAGCGCCAGGGTCTGGCTAGTAAAATGGCGGATGAACAGCGATTACAGCTGTACATCCAGCAGCTGGAGGGTAGGTTGGCGGCTCTTGAGCGCACAACCTCAGCTGTGGATGTTACCGCAGTCGCTGTTCAGGCTGCTAGTGTAGCTGCAGCCAGTTTGTCCTCTGCCACCCTGTCCCTACATTGTCCCACCTCCCGCTTCCAGACAAGTTTGCTGGTGACAGCAAGCAATGTCGGGGATTCGTAAGTCAGTGCTCCATACACCTCGAGCTTCTGGCTGCACGTTTCCCCACGGATCGGGCACAAGTGGGCTTTGTGATAGCTCTTCTGTCGGGCAGAGCGTTGGAGTGGGCAACGCCGCTGTGGGAGCGCGACGACCGTGTGGTGCAGAGCGCTTCTCGTTTTCTGGAGGCTCTGAAAAAGGTTTTTCTAGGACCTCAGGTCACCCACGATGCGGCGCTCAAACTGCTGGCAAGTACCCAGGGTTCGGCTTTGGTCAGCCATTTTGCTGTCCAATTTCGGACTCTGGCCTCGGAATTAGAGTGGCCAGATAAAGTCCTCATTCCCGTGTTCTGGAGAGGACTGGCGGGTCATGTGAAAGACGCCTTGGCTACCAGGGAGATTCCTGCCACACTGGAGAAGCTTATCGCTATTTCCACCCGCGTCGACCTCCGTTTCCACGAGCGGAGGCTGGAACGTGTCCAGTGTAGGCAGAGGGTCCAGTTGGCTCCTACCTTCACCAACCCTCTGGAGTCGCCTGTTCAGGCGCCCGACCTTCAGGAGGTTGCTCCTGCAGGATCTAAATCTCGGGTCACTCGTCCATCCCCGATTTGTTATATTTGCCAGCAGCAGGGACATTTTGCCAACCGATGTCCACAGCAGCTGAATAAGCGGTCGCGCCCAGTAACCGTAGGAACAGGGTCACTGGACGCCATGAGTTTTGCCCCTAAAGTGATCCTCAAGGGGATAATTACCCACGGTTCTACCACCCTACCCGTCAAGCTGTGTGTGGATTCTGGGGCAGAGGGAAATTTTATGTCATCCTCCTTTGCTTCTTGCCACACCATGCCTTTGGTGTTGCTGGCTGAACCAGTATCGGTTCGGGTGCGTATAACCTGATTCGCATCCGTGAGGGGGAAGAGTGGAAGACGGCATTTAACACCAGGGATGGGCATTATGAATATCTGGTAATGCCCTTTGGGCTTTGTAATGCTCCAGCTGTCTTCCAAGACTTTGTGAACGACATCTTCCGGGATATGTTGACCACCTCGGTGGTAGTCTATCTGGATGACATTCTCATCTTTTCTCCAGATATGGCCTCCCACCGTAGAGATGTCTGCAAGGTCTTCGACCTCTTGCGAGCAAATTCCCTATATGCGAAGTTGGAGAAGTGCATGTTTGAGCAGGAGTCTCTACCTTTTCTGGGCTATATCATCTCCACCCAGGGATTGGCTATGGATCCTACCAAACTAGAGGCTGTGATGGATTGGCAAGAACCCCACTCCCTTAAGGCGGTGCAGCGCTTTATGGGGTTCATTAACTACTATCGCCAATTCATTCCCCACTTCTCCACTTTGGTAGCTCCCTTGGTAGCCCTCACCAAGAAGGGAGCTAATCCCAAGTTGTGGTCAGAGGAGGTCACCAAGGCGTTCTCCTCCATCAAGTCGCATTTCGCCAGTGCTCCCATCTTACATCGCCCCGATGTCGATAAACCGTTTATCTTAGAGGTGGATGCCTCTTCTGTTGGTGCTGGAGCGGTCCTTTTTCAAAAGGATGCCCAGGGTCGGAAGCATCCCTGCTTCTTCTTTTCCAAAACCTTTACACCAGCAGAGAGGAATTATTCCATCGGGGACAGGGAGTTACTGGCTATGAAGTTGGCCTTCTCCGAGTGGCGACATCTTCTGGAGGGGGCTCGCTTCCCCTTCCAAGTGTTCACAGACCACAAGAACTTGGTGTATTTGCAGACAGCCCAGCGGCTAAATTCCCGTCAGGCCAGATGGTCCTTGTTTTCTCCCGGTTCCATTTCACCCTCCATTTCCTCTCCGGTGAGAAGAACATTCGCGCAGATGCTCTATCCCGCTCCGTGGTGCCTCTGAGGAGGTGGAGGAGGAGCCTCGGCTGATTGTCCCCACAGAAAGCCTAAGAACAGTGGCTCCGGTTTCGCTTGAGTCTGTGCCTCCGGGCAAGACTTTTGTGCCCACCAATTTGCGACCGGAAGTACTCTCTTGGGCACATTCGTCCAGGGTGGGTGGACATTTTGGGACCAAAAGGACTTCTGAGTTGCTGGCGAGGACATACTGGTGGCCGCAGATGGTCCGTGACGTCAGGGAATACGTTCAGGCGTGCGTCTCCTGCGCCAAGAATAAGTCCCCTCGACAACGGCCAGCTGGGTTACTTTTTCCTTTACCGGTGGCAGACAGGCCTTGGGAGATGGTCGGGATGGATTTTGTGGTGGGCTTACCCAAGTCTCGGGGCTGCACCATCATCTGGGTGATAACCGACCACTTCTCCAAAATGGTGCACTTAGTGCCGTTACCACGGTTACCGTCTGCACGGGCCTTGGCAGAATTATTCATTAGGCATATTTTCCGCCTACACGGTATGCCAGACAAAATTGTCAGTGATCGAGGTCCCCAGTTTGCGTCTCGGTTCTGGAGAGAGCTGTGTCGTCTACTCAGCATTGAGTTGAATCTCTCCTCTGCATACCATCCCGAGACGAATGGGTTGGTAGAGAGGGCCAACCAGACCTTGGTCACATACTTGCGACATTTTGTCTCTGCCAGGCAGGATGACTGGGCATCCTTGCTACCGTGGGCTGAGTTCGCTCTAAATAATGCTGTGGCTGACTCCACCGGACAGACCCCATTCCTCCTGAACTACGGTCACCATCCGCGGTACCAGTGCCTATGCCCGTGTCTTCCGCCGATTCCAGGGTGGCAGACTGGGCTGTGGAGGCACGGGACATTTGGGACCGCACTCAGAATGCCATTCAGGCCTCCAAAGAGAGGATGAGGTCTTCGGCCGATGCCCATCGGCGCCCCGCTCCTACATTTGCCCCGGGTGACCTAGTGTGGCTTTCTGCCCGAAACATCAGGCTACGGGTAGAGTCCACCAAGTTGGCACCTCGCTTTTTGGGCCCCTTTAAAGTTCTTGAGCAGGTGAACCCGGTGGTTTACCGCCTAGCCCTTCCGCCTCGCCTTGGTATCACTGACACCTTTCACGTGTCCCTCTTGAAACCCGTGGCCATTTCCCGGTTTTCCGAGTCATCTGCCGGGATGTCGGGTTCATCTACCGACGATCATGAGGTGAACGCCATTGTTGGGTGCAAGGTGGTACGAGGCAAAAAAGTTTATTTGGTGGATTGGAGGGGTTATGGGCCTGAGGATAGATCCTGGGAGCCTGCCAAGCATGTTCACGCTCCGCAGCTCATCGCTGCCTTTGAGCGCAGCGAGGCCCAAAGAATGGGGGGCCTTAGGAGGGGGGTAATGTTAGGGTTCGATTTCCCGCTGCTGCACAAGGGGAGTCTCGAACCCGTCCCGCTGCGGTCTCCCATTCATCTCCGGCCGCAGTGGAGCCTGCTCAGCAGAGACGTCGGTCCAAGCGTCTTGCCCACTCTACTACTGTGCAGTGACTTGCTGCTGCCTTTCCTGGATCTGCTATTATAGCCCGTGCTGGAGCAGACGTCTTTGGGACAAAGTCCCGCGTTTTCCCTTCTGAGCGTGCCCAGAGTGAGCTCTCTCATTGGAGATCAGGGGTCACATGTTCAGGTGCTGCAGCGGCTCCTATTGGTCCGCCAGGAAGGTCATGTAGCTACATGTGTTTGTAACAGTTTCTCATTGGTCCTTGTTCCTGGAAGGTCCTGTAGCTGTTGCTATAAAAGGGTAGCATGGCTGGGCCGCCATGCGCTAATATCAACCATTGTATGCTATGCGCCAGTGTGATCTCGGCCTTTTGGCTGCGATCGTGTGTCGCGGTCAGAGGGTGCGAGTTTTCCTGGAGTGATCCAGGGGCTTTGCTGGCAGAGTGCTGCTGATTTTCTACTGCGGTATCCGTACCGGCAGTCTGGACTGAGGATGTTCATTAAGAATACGATCCGTGTGGTGGTGGAAGGTGGTGAGAAAAACAACCTGGTGTACGTCGTTCGTGACCTGTTAGAGGGAAAGGCTGGAGCCCATCGTCAGGATATCTACAGCGTCAATGAATTCCGGAGTCAAGGTACATATGATGTAACCTTTGTGAATGAGGGATGCTGTTTGACCGTCTTTGAATGGCTCAGAAGTAATGAAGGTGATCCATGCCTGGAGGGAGTGCGGGTGGAGCCCCTGTTTGGGCTCATGGAAAAAGTGGTGACTGTGTCTGTGTACAACCCCTATACAGAAGTAGCACTACTGGAGCAGTTCCTGGAGCGGTACTGTGAATACGTGAAGGGAGGGGAGAAGCAGAAAAATGTCTTGGGCATTTTCAACTGCAAGTATGTGTTTCGGGTGAAATTGAAGAAGGACCCAGGTTGTTTGGGAGGTTTCACCCACCCACCAGCGAACTTTTCAGTGGCGGGTCATAGGGGCTTCCTGTCATACCCAGAGCAGCCACTATACTGCAGGAGGTGCTTTCAGTTCGGGCACCTGCTAAACATGTGTAGCAAGGAGTTGGTTTGCCGTAATTGCAAGCAAGAGGGTCATGTGGCGGCTAGGTGTCCGATGCCTCGTGAATGTGACAGGTGTGGCAGTTCAGAGCACCTGTACAGAGACTGCCCGTTTGGTGTGCCGAGGAGGTCAACTAGAGAGGAGGAGGAAAGAAAGAGACGTGAGGAGGAGCGGAGGCGGGAGGAAGAAAGGAAGAGAGAGGAGGAGGTTAAGAGGCGGGAGGAGGAGAAGAAGCGGAGGGAAGGCAAAGTCGCCGCGCTGCAAAGCGTTGTGAGGGCGCCACCCACTCCTGCCGAGAGACGGAGGGAGAAGCGGCAGGAGGACAAGGAGGCTGAGAGAAGGAAGGAGAAGCAACAGGAGGAAAAGGAGGACAAGGAATTTTGGAAGGCCATAAGGCGAGAGGAGCGTTCATGGCCTAAAAAAGAAGTAATAAAAGAAGTCCCAGTTGCTGAATCATGGTCAGAATGCCTGATGGATTTCGATATATCTGTGGCAGAGGAGGAGGCTGAGGTTTTAGTTCATGAGTCTGATCCGAGAAATATTGGTGCCTTCTCCTCGGAAGAGGACTCAGGAGGGTTAAAGTGTCACAGGGAGGGTGGTGGGGAAAACAGAGACATTGAGGTGGTGGAAGAAGGAATGGCCCAGAGGAAGACTGGGCAGAAAAAGGCACGGGTGGAGGAGTATATGGAGGCCAGCGGCTCAGAAGGCTGCTCGGCACAAATGGTGGAGGAGGACACTGGCGGTACTGGTTAAGTACGTTTTACTTTTCCAGTAGCCAGGTAGGTTTTTTTTTGTGTACATAGCTTTGCTCTTTAAGCAATGGCTATCTGTTTTTTTGTGTGTTTTATGTAATGTGTGTCAAGTTATATCTGTAGGTTGTTTTTGTATTTTTTTTCCTTTTTTGGCTTTTTTGGACAAGTGTTTTTTTAAGCCTTTTGGTTTGTGTTTAGTATGGGTGTTAGAATTATATCTCAAAATGTGAGGGTTTTTAAAAATAAGTTGCGGCGTGCGCCATTTTTAGTTTTTTGCAGCGCAAAATGCGGAAATTTTTTGTTTACAGGAGTGTGGGATTGTGGATGGTGTGAAGGGGAGTGAATGGCCTCATGGTGCGTCTGTGTGGTCAGGGAGTGCATGTAATAGAAATGACGGTGTTGGTTTTTTGGTGAAGGGGCGTAATGTGAGTTTGTGTGACTATATGGTGATTGAGGTTGGGAGATGCGTGTTAGCAAATTTTGAGTTTAGAAATATTCGTTTTAGTGTTATTAATGTGTATGCTCCTGTGAAAAAACAGGAGCGTAAAGTTTTATTTGAAAAAATTAAGTTTTTTATTCCAGGTAGAGTGCCTGTTGTGATTGTGGGTGATATGAATGTTGATGTGGGAAAGGTGAATGTGGATGTGTCAAGGAAAGAGTTAATGGACATGGTGAGTGATTTTGGTTTGAGGGATATGCAGAGGGAGTGTAAAGTAACTCCATTGTTAAATACATTTTTTTCTGAGAGTGGGAGGGTGGCGTCTAGACTGGACTATTGTTTTGTTTCAAAAAACCTGATTGCTGTTAGTTATGCACAGGAGAGTGTGCCGTTTTCAGATCATGTGTGTATGAAGTGTGAAGTGGATGTGCATACTGAGGAGGTAACTGGGAAAGGTATATGGAAGCTGAATGTGAGTTTACTGGATGGGGTGGAGGTGAGAGAGGAGTATGAGAGACATTATAAGGAGTGGTGTGAGAGCAGAAGTGAATTCAGTAATGTGTGTGAATGGTGGGATTGGGTTAAATGGAAAACCAAGGTTTTTTTTAAAAAAACTTGGTTACAAGTGTGCAGCTGCTAAGAGAGAAAGGTTTGCTGGGTTGAATGCAAGATTGAGTGTGTTATATAAGCTAAGAGAGGGCGGGATGGATGTGAGTGAAGATTTGTTGAGAGTGAAAAAAGAAGTGAACGAGTTTTTGAGAGAGAGAGGGAGGAGTATTGTGTATAGGGCTAAAATAGAGAACTTGGAAAAGAATGAGAAGTGTTCGCGTTTTTTTTCAAGAAAGTTTTTGGAAAAAGACAGAGCATGAGTGTTTTGAATGGAGTGGATGGAAATGAAGTGAGTGGTGCGGACTTATGTGAGGAAGTGGCAAAGTTTTATGATGATTTGTATGCAGTGAAATGGAGGGATGAAGGTTTGGAGAGTGATGTGCTGAGTGTTTTGGAAAATAGATTGAATGGGACAGAAAGGGAGAGTTTGATGGGGGAGGTGACGAGTGAAGAAATATGGAAGGTGGTGTGTAGCATGGCGCTGAATAAAACGCCGGGGGATGATGGTCTCCCGGTGGAATTTTATCGTGTGATGTGGGATGTGATTGGGAAGGATTTGTTTGATGTATGTAAGTATATGTGGGCGAATGCAGAGGTGGCGAATGGTATGCGTGCAGGAGTGGTTGTGCTGTTGCCAAAAAAAGGTGATTTGAAAAATCTAAAAAACTGGAGGCCGATCACGTTGCTTAATTGTGATTATAAAATCTATGCGAAGCTTTTGGCAAATAGGATGCGTGATGTGGTTGGGAGTGTGGTGGGTGAGGAGCAGTGTTGTTCGGTGCCTGGAAGGCGGTTACATGAGGGTGTGTGTATGCTGAGAGATTGTTTGTGGGACTGTTTGAACCGTAAGAAGGGGGTGTATGTGTTGAGTTTGGATTTTAAGAAGGCGTATGATAGGTTGGCGCATGGTTTTCTGTTTAGAGTGTTGGTGAAGATGGGTTTTCCGGCTGAGTTTGTTGAGAGTGAGAAGTTTGTATAAAAATATTTATAGTTGTGTTTTGTTGAATGGGAATGTAGGGAGGAGAGTGAATGTGTTTTCCGGTGTACGGCAGGGGTGCCCATTGTCCCCTGTTGTGTTCATTTGCGCGATTGAGCCGTTGTTGTGTATGTTGAGGAAAGATAAGATGATTTGGGGTGTGCAAGTGCCGGGGGCGGGGGGAGGGAGTGGAAGGTGAATGGTTACATGGATGATGTGTGTGTTTTGTGTGATTCAGAGTGTTCGGTGCGTCGTGTGAAGTTGTTGGTATCCGTTTTTTGTGGAGCGTCTGCGTTTAAAATGAATTGGGAGAAGACTGAATGTAAGATTTTTGGTGGGAGGACTCTGAGCAATGATATTGGGGTGAATGTGGTGAGTGGACCGATAAAGGTGCTGGGTGTGAAATTTTCAGAGAAGTTGGATGGAGAGGAAAGTTGGGTGGATGTGAGAGAGAGAGTGGAGCGCAAGTTAAATTTTTGGAAGATGAGAGATTTGACGTTTTTTGGTAAAATTTTAGTTATTAAGACTGTGGTGTTACCAATTTTTTTGCATGTTGCGGTGGTTTTTCCACCAGGTTATATGTGTGTTAGAAGATTAAATAGGGTTTTGTTTGTATTTTTTTGGCGTTCAAGTATGGAGCGTGCAAGGAGAGAGGTTGTGATGAAGAGAATGGATAAGGGGGGGCTGGGATTCCCAAATTTGAATGTATTTTTTGGCGTGAATATTATGGTGTTTGTATTGGGTGTGATTAGGATGGATGGGAAGTGTGCATGTATGTGCAGGTATTTGTTTGGAAGTTTTCTGTTCCGTTTGAAGTGGCGGGAAAGGGATCTAAGGTGCCCAGTGGCTTTTGAGGTGCCTGTGTGGTACGTGTGGGTTTACAAATTTTTGGTGAAGTATGAACTGTGTGATGTGGATGTGAGGTTGTTAGAGAAGAAGAAAGCGGTATATAGGATGATTGAGTGTAGAGAGATGGAATGTGGTATCTATATGGTGAGAAGAAGTGATGTGCAGAAGGTATGGAAGAAGGTACGTATGGATGGTATGACGAATAGACAGAGCGAGATTGTGTGGCAGTCATTGCATGAGGTGTTACCGGTGAGAGACTTCCAGAGAAACCGGGGTTTAGTGAGGAGTGAGATGTGTCCGAGGAGGGGATGTGGTGGGAGAGAGAGTGTGGTGCATTTGTTTTGGAATTGTCAGTATGCTAGAAATGTGATTTCAGGTTTGGGCCCGTTGTGTAAGGAGTTGTGTGATGTGAATTTTTTGACGTTTGAGTTATTTATGTTTGGGTTGGGTATGTGTGGAGAAAAGGAGAGAGTGTTGTGGTTGATGCTTGCATGTATAAAAGAGGTGTTGTGGGATGTGAGGAACGTGTATGTGTTTAAGAGGAAGGAGATTGAGGTTAAAAATTGTTTAAAAATTGTTTTGGGAAAATTGTATTTTTGTTTTGTGTGTGATAAGAGAAAGAGGGGGGAGGAGGACGCAGAGGGAATTTGGAAAGTTAAAAAGTGGAAACATCTTGTTAATGTGTCTTAGTTTTGTGTTTTTTTGTGCTTGTAAATAAAGTTGTTTTTCCGATGATGATGGGAACAGCTGCTGCATTATGTAAGTGTACACGCTGTTTGGGAGTCGAGTTCCTTATAGTTTTGGTTATCTGACTGTGGAACTTCCCATCTGAGGGAAAAAAAAAAAAAAAAGTCATGTGTATGTGTGGATAGGGACCCGGCTGAAATAAGCCACTAGAATACCGACTTAATCGGTGAGGAGTTTGGTATGGAAGCTGGTCAGGGTCGGTGTCCTAGATGCCCTAGATTACCGGCATAACCGGTGAGGAGTTTTGATTGCCGTATTCAGGGTCTGGCGTTCAGATGCCATAGATTGCGGGTGACTCCCGCGAGGACATTAGCACATGATCACGCTTTATGTACGCTTAGCACTTAACTGTGTACCTGAGAGCCTGACAGGACACAGTGCTTTTTCTCAGGGCCCTGTGACGTAACAGGGTTCGCTTTCAACGCTAGTCAGCGCCCTAGCGTGTTTTCTTTGCCACTCAGTTGTGTCTAGTGAGTGCGCACACATCGCCATATAGCGCTGCGGCTCTCCTTCTAGCGGCTCTGTGGAGTAACAGAGTTCGCACTCATTGCCACAGCGCATTACGGCGTTTGTGTTGGCGACTCTGCGGGATAACAGAGTTTGCTTCTCGCGCCATTTTTACTAGCAGCAGGCTCCGCTTGCACGGTGGACCCCGGGCTGCGAACGCACCTTTCTACATTATATTTTTGGTGTGTTCCGCAGACCCATAACACATGGTACCCCTCATCCCCCAATCCTGGTATAGCTGTGGGGTCTCGTTGTGAGGTCAGGAGAGGGCGGGATTGTGCCGCCAAAGTCGGCGCTCGATTCCAGCGCCACAACCCACCCTCTCCTGACATCACGGAGAGACCCCGCGGCAATACCAGATCAGTAAGTTGTTGTGCCGTGATGTCAGGAGAGGGCGGGATTGTGCCGGCGAAATCGGCGCCTGCGCAGTCATCGCTTTCCGGTGCCATTTTCTTGAAGACACACTACAGTGTGTATTCCACAAAATGGCGCTGGAAAGCGCGGACTCGGCATACGCCAATTCCGGCGCCACAACCAGCCCTCTCCTGACATCCTAGCAGGACCCCGCGGCAACACTGGATCGGTAAGGTGTTGTGCCGGAGATCGCGGTATGCGTTCAGTGCTTACGCATACTGCAATCTCCTGGGCCACCCTCCTCATCACCAGGTGCCTTACTCTGTCTAGACTGCGCAGGCGCATCGCGCTTACGCAGTCTATAAAGGCTTCGGACAGAGTGACGCTCCCAGCGTTATATTATAGATTATCTATCATCTATTTTTCCCATATCTATCTATCTATCTATCTATCTATCTATCTATCTATCTATCTATCTATCTATCTATCATCTATCTGTCTATATATCTATTCTCTATCTTATCTATCTATCTATAATCCATCTATTGTATATCATCTATCTATTATCTATCTTCACAGCATAGAAAATTGCCTTCAGATACGAAATATGTAGCATCTGAAACATCAGATACTGGAAGTCTGTGCTAGCATTTCTTCTGCGGTGTTGCTATCAGTGTGTCAAGAGTGGGAGAAGAGGATTGCAATGACAATCCAACACAATGGGCAGCACTTTGAACACATTTTATAAGTGGTCATAAACTTATCTATCTATCATATCTCTATCTATCTATCTATTATTCCTCATTATTACTATCTATCTATTGCACATCCAACACCTAAACATCTGTCATTTCTATTCTGCATTCTATTCAGTATGTGTCTATGTGTCACACTGATGGCATGCATGTGTGCGGTATGTATTAACGTCTGTCCTGCCGGAAAACATAGACATGTGTACGTGTTGGTCACACAAATATACAGACATGTGCACAGCCCCATAGATTATAATAGGTCTACGTGTGTAAGTGTCTCTGGTATGTGTGAAAACTGTCACTACACGTATCAGAAATACTGACATATGAAGGGGGCCTAATAATGTATACAGTTGGTATTGTGAAATCAGGTGAAAGATTTGCTTTAAGGTTGTTAAAAATGCAGTATTACTATACTATATATGTTTATTTTTTACCATTTTTGTAAAATGTAACCTTTTTTGTGTAAAAAAATTTTTTTGTTTTATCTGTGCACTCTTGTTTGTATAGACTGTTTATTTTTTTCTAATTCCCACTAGAGGACGTCACAATACCCTCATTTGTTAACTTTTTTCATGCTGCGATATAACCAGTATGTCTAAGCAATATTGTGTAACTTACAAACTGATAAACAGTATAATCATGTAGATGCCACGGTCATTATTGACTAAGGGGTTGAACTGTCTACTGAAACATGGCTGTCAAAGGGTGGCCCAAAAGTAATTATAGGAATGTTGCATTGTTGATTAAATTTCAAGTACTTAGGAGCTTAAATAGTGTTATGCAAATTTGTAAAGGTAATAAACAATGTAAGAAATATTAATTTCTTTTTTCGTGTGTCAGTGTGAAATTTTACCCATATAATCCTTTGTGAGAGTTTAATTGATTCAACTGTACACCTAATTTTGGGCTAACTTGTATACATCCAAGTCACAGGAACACACCAATGAAATAAATTTAGGGCTCATGTAGACTTCCATGGATCTCGGGCCAATCACGGGCTAGAATGCACGGAGTGGTAGCAGCTCTCCTGACCTGAATGTGACAGCAGGGCCGCCAATGCTCTTAGTTGCATATGGGGCCCATTGAGGAGGGGGGCCCAATCCAGGTCACCTCTTCACTGGAAAGCCCATCGTGCTGTTCTGAGGGTCTCAAAGAAGCACGCAGGGAGCCGCTTCCCTGTGCCCTTGGTACACTGCGATCATGTTTGATCGCAGTGTGCCAGGGGTTAATGTGCCGGGGGTTAATGTGCCAGGATAATCAGCTGACACCCACCCGCGATCAGCTGCGCTCCCCACGGGAGCGCAGCTGATCGCATGTGACGTACTATTCCGTCCTTCGGAATTAAGTCCCAGGTCACATGGACGGAATAGTACGTCAGATGGGATAAAGGGGTTAAGGTCTTCCTGACGACTGCGAAAAACAGAAACTCTTGTTCCTGGTAATAAGAGATTCTGTTTTTTTAGCCTTGATCCCAATAATTCTGCATTTCTTTTTGACAATTTCAAATCTCTGACCAAGTCACTCAGATCAGCTTGATTTAACAGATATGGATTAGATGTAGAAGGCTCAAAGTCTGGGTCTGCAGCAGTTTCATTTTCCACTGACATTGGTAGTTCATCTTCGTCGTCCTCCATTGTCCATACTTTGGGCGGCTTTGGAACACGAAGACTTTCATCGTGTGGCACTGGTCTTATGGCTGAAGGAAGATTAGGATATTCTATTGATTCCTTGTTCTTTGCTGAACATCCTGTTACATTTATAAGGCATAAGTAGCAATCTGTTACATGATCTCTCTGCTCTCTCCATATCATTGGGACAGCAAACGTCATTGAAGGTCGTGAGCCATTCAGCCATGCTCTAAGGCTTCTAGAACAAGATGCACAGCATTTATGAGGCGCCCACTGTTTGTCCTGATCTCCAATTGAACATTCAAAGTATAGTTCATATGCTTTCTTAACAAGTGGAGTAATTTCCTTCTTTTGTGCTTTCATTGTGTATTCTCCGCATATGTAGCAGAAATTATCACTGCTGTTGAGACACCTACACGACATTTTGAAATAAAACTTCAGTTTTGACAGTGAAAATTATTCAGGCGAATCGCATATATGATAGTAACTAGATGGAGGCCTGATGCTATTGCATTGGAGGGCGGTAATGTCACGATCGGGGCATGTTTTGCAGCGTTGAGAATCACTCCCCCATATGCTCACCCACCTATCCACTCTCTCTTTCCCCATGTGCTGACTTCTCCGTCTGTGCTCTCTTGAGATCGCAGAGGATACATTTTGTGAGGTAAAATATTGTTTAAAAACAGTCAGTGAAATAATTTACCTCACAAAATGAATCCTCGGTGATCCCCTGCTGTAGTGTCAGTATTGTCTTTTGATTTCTCCCCTGCCCAGGAGATGTGGTATGCTCCTTACACGGTCAGCCGAATGATTCACTGCACCTACAGTCATGGCCAAAAGTTTTGAGAATGACACAAAAATTAATTTTTACAAAGTCTACTGCTTCACTTTTTCTAATGGCAATTTGCATATACTCCAGAATGTTATAAAGAGTGATCAGCTTAACAGCAATTACTTGCAAAGTCAATATTTGGCTAGAAAATGAACGTTATCCCCCAAAACACATTTCAACATCATTGCAGCCCTGCCTTAAAAGGACCAGCTAACCTCTTTTCAGTGATTGCTCCATTAACACAGGTGTGGGTGTTGATGAGGACATGGCTGGAGATCAATCTGTCATGATTAAGTAAGAATGACACCACTGGACACTTTAAAAGGAGGCTGGTGCTTGGCATCATTGTTTCTCTTCTGTTAACCATGGTTATCTCTAAAGAAACACGTGCAGTCATCATTGCAATGCACAAAAATGGCCTAACAGGGAAGAGTATTGCAGCTAGAAAGATTGCACCTCAGTCAACAATCTATCGCATCATCAAGAATTTCAAGGAGAGAGGTTCCATTGTTGCCAAAAAGGCTCCAGGGCGCCCAAGAAAGACCAGCAAGCGCCAGGACAGTCTCTTAAAAGTGTTTCAGCTGTGGGATTGGGCTACCAGCAGTGCAGAGCTTGCTCAGGAATGGCAGCAGACAGGTGTGAGTGCATCTGCACGCACTGTGAGGCGGAGACTCTTGGAGCAAGGCCTGGTCTCAAGGCGGGCAGCAAAGAAGCCACTTCTCTCCAGAAAAAACATCATGGACAGACTGATATTCTGCAAAAGGTACAGGCAGTGGACTGCTGAGGACTGGGGTAAAGTTATTTTCTCTGATGAATCCCCTTTTCGATTGTTTGGGACATCAGGAAAACGCCTCATTCGGAGAAGACAAGGTGAGCGCTACCACCAGTCTTGTCTCATGCCAACTGTTAAGCATCCTTAAACCATTCATGTGTAGGGTTGCTTCTCAGCCAAGGGAATCGGCTCTCTCACAGTCTTGCCTAAAAACACAGCCATGAATAAAGAATGGTACCAGAATGTCCTCCAAGAGCAACTTCTCCCAACCCTCCAAGAGCAGTTTGGCGATCAACAATGCCTTTTCCAGCATGATGGAGCACCTTGCCATAAAGCAAAGGTATTAACTAAATAGCTCAGGGAACAAAACATAGAGATTTTGGGTCCATGGCCTGGAAACTCCCCAGATCTTAATCCCATTGAGAACTTGTGGTCAATCATCAAGAGACGGGTGGACAAACAAAAACCTAAAAATTCTGACAAAATGAAAGATTGATTGTGCAAAAATGGACTGCTATCAGTCAGGATTTGGTCCAGAAGTTGATTGAGAGCATGCCAGGAAGAATTGCAGAGGTCCTAAAGAAGAAGGGTCAACACTGCAAATATTGACTTGCTGCATTAACTCATTCTAACTGTCAATATAAGCTTTTGTTACTCATATGTTTGCAATTATTATATTTCTGTCTGTGATAAAAACATCTGTCAAACATATATAAAAACTAGAGGGCAGCAGATCATGTGAAAATATAATATTTGTGTCATTCTCAAAACTTTTGGCCATGACTGTACACGGAATTCGCATAATAAGGGCTTGCGTATGTGTATATCAGTGATTTATGTTATTTCAGTGGAAAATTCAAAATATACTGTTTCAGAAAAAGTTCATTTATGAGTTTTTAGAATTATAACAGAATATTATAATGTTTCGTATCATTTCTCAAAAACCTTACGTGATAGGAAAAATCTGAAGTCATTTCTGAAATCAGCATGAAAAAATCTATCAGGAACACTCAAAATTGTCCCAGGGACAAAACCTTGGTAACGCAGTGTTATCATTGCAATAACTGTTAGGCCGGCGTCACACTGGCGAGTTTGATGCGAGTAAGTTGCACGACTTTCTCGCATCAACACCTGGCACGGCCGCCCGCTCTCGGAGCCGAGTTTGCGGCAGCATGTATTTCTATGCAGCCGCGCACTCGGGTCCGAGAGCGGGCGGCCGTGCCGGGTGTTTATGCGAGAAAGTCGTTACTCGCATCAATCTCGCCAGTGTGACGCTGGCCTTAGTCTTATTTTCCAACACATAATCCTTTGTCTTTCAATAAAGTCAATGTTTTGTTTCTGTCTACCCATCTACTGTATCATATTTGAGTCCTGCCGTTTAGGCTCCACTACATCATGCTTAGAATATATTCACAAATTTGTTATTAGAATGTAGGTTCAACTTAGAAATCTATAGTTTTGAAATTTTGTGCTTTTTGTAGCTCCTTTGCAAAACATATTAAAAAAACAAGTGAAAATGTAATATACAATTAATAATTATGGCTATTTCCAAGGTGTCCTTCAATCTGTATTTTCAACCTGCAGCTGGACCGTGACTCAGAACTTGACATTGTTTTTAAAAGTCTCTTTAAATCAATCATGTGTTAGTTTTCATCATGAGTGTTTCATCAGTATCTTTGTATGAAAAAATGGTTTCTAAAACTTCTCCTAGAAAATGGTTAGTGAAAAATGGACGGTACAAGTATGCAACTAGGATGCCATCAATATGCTGTCCAACCTACGTTTCTTTTATTTGGGATCTAGTTAGCACTGAACAAGTCTCAAGCAAACCAATGACCAAGGATTTTCTCCTTGGAATTTATTTGAACCATATATTGACTGGTGGCAAAGACGCCCAATTGGACACATATGTGTTGACACAGTGAGTAAGAGTTCTGTTTCTCATGGCAAGAGAAATATTTGTTCCCACCAGCATGCAAACTAGTAACTTTTATGAAGCCGCACATGTATAAAATACCAATAAAAACCAACACACCTACTATTTAGGGCAGGGATACTTGGTCCTTTTATGAGGTGTCAGTGTATTGCACCATACTATCAGCCTACTGATCGCACATGACCAAAAGCTTCCCTGTATTTTTTAATTAAAATACAAAGTGCCAACACTCTATTCCTGGCAAAATAACGAGGCATTAATTACTATTTTGGCCAACATTTGCAATCTTACAACTTGTGTCAAGGGTTCTTATTCTAAAAAGATATTGTGTGAACGTGTTTAAAATAGATAAAAAATGAGTACAATATTTCAAAGGTGCCATGATATGAAAAATACTATCATGATTGAAAGTGTTATAAGAATACAAAATATACCGCACACTCTATGGAATTCTATGCAAAATAATGAATATTTATTTGTGACAACATAGGGAGCAAAGTATAAAGCGAATTAACGGGATGATGACGTTTCGACTCTCCAGAGTCTTAATCATATCTTCGCTAAAAAGACAAAGACAAGGTATAAGTATCACAAGTTATATAAGTCAAAATAAACCATAACAAATGAAAAATACATCAAATCAATCTTCCATATAGATAAAATATACAAAATTAATGACATAGAATACAATAAGCACCAATTGATAGCAACATAGAATATAATAAGCACCAATTGATAAATAAGAAGTTGTTAAAGGGGAAAGAGGGAAAGAGGTGAGTGCCCAAAACAACTTTTTTGTATGCAAGAAACCATGAGTGGAACAAATATATACACGGAGAAAACAAGATTACCTTCAAAATATCAAAGTAGATTCCTATAGGAAATTGAAGGAATATTTACGGAAAAAAGTGTAATATTAGAAACAAAGTGAAAGTCCAAGTAATGAATAACCCAGGGCTAGGAGTAATAAAATACCTTGAGAATATACAGTATGTATCAGACAATCCAAGTGATAATCATAATATTCCAGAGGTAATAGTGCACCTATAATTAGAATGTCAGTAGAAAAATGAAAGACATTATATTTATGTAATCAACTATTGGTGTTACATTAAGGGTAACATATGATTTTTGGGACAAAAGGAGTCTTGATGTACTCAATTTGTGGGATATAACCATATATAGTTTATGGGTATGCTAACTTGTGCTATCTAATAATATGTCATAGCGCATCTCAATGATCACATTTATGCAGTAAATGTTTAGCCAGAAGGGTTGTTTGGTATGCTTAAGTAGATATGACAACGCTAATTGATAGGTGAGGTAACCATGAAAATTCTGGGATTGAGGACTGTAAAATTCCTAGGACAATAAAACTGTGCTCTTCAATGTTCAGCTGGGTATTGTGGACTAAAGGAATGGATAAATAACGTAGAATGCGTTTCTATAATCAGAAGAGCCATTACTATACTGAGGCTGGTAAAGCAACGCTAACATACTATTGTACACTGATATGCAAACATATGAGGTGGCGTCAGTCAATCGTTGGGGTATAGAGGATGGTTACCTGCTTGTAGGAGATTCAAAGCGGCGCTCCCGCGCCCTGCTATGGGTGGCGTGCACTGGGCAGGAGGACGCCCAGTTTATGAGCGTTCCTGGTGACCGCCGGACCGGAAGTGCGTCATCCGGTTCGGGAGTCACTTCCTGTTCAACGACATAATGCTACTGCGACTGCGCAGAGCGATATCAGTGCATAGGCTGAATAAGATTATGTATTGGGTATGTGCCTTATTCTGATGGATGCTCCTGCAGGGCAGATAATAGTGTATTTGATTGGCAGATATAGAAACATATAAATAAAAGATGAATATTGCCTGGTTGGAAATGAGAGATGTAGTTAAATAAAAGGACATATGGAAATAGTGTTAACGGGGAGCGGAGTACTAAAAAACTAAGACCTATATGTGGGACATGATTGATTGTGTTATAAGTTTTATAAGTGTTATAAGTTTGAAATTGTTCCAGAAAATGAAGTATTTCTCCCAGAAAATTGTTGCAATTACATGTTTTGTTATACACGTTTATTTCCTTTGTGTGTATTAGAACAAAACAAATTAAAAAAGAGAAAAAAAGGCAAATTAGACATAATTTTACACAAAACCCCAAAAATGGGCCAGACAAAATTGTTGGTACCTTTCCAAAATTGTGGGTAAACAACTTTGTTTCAAGCCTGTGATGCTTGTTCAAAATCACCTGTGGCAAGTAACAGGTGCGGGCAAAATGAAAATCACATCTGAAACCAGATAAAAAGGGGAGAAGTTGACTGAATCCATGCATTGTGTGTCTGTGTGTGCCACACTAAGCATGGAGAACAGAAAGAGGAGAGAACTGTCTGAGAACTTGAGAAACAAACTTGTTGAACAAAATCAACAATCTCAACATTACAAATTTATCTCCAGAGATTTGAAGTTCCTTTGTCCACGGTGAGCAACATAACCCAAAAATTTACAATCCACAGTATAGCTAATCTGCCTGGATGTGGACAGCAGAGAAAAATTGATAAAAGGTTGTAAAGCAGGTGGATAAGCAACCCAAATCAAGTTCCAAAGAAATTCAAGCTGTCCTGCAGGCTCATGGTGCATCAATATCAGCGCAAACTTTCTGTCAACATTGGAATTTAATGACACACTATGGCAGAAGACCTAGGAGGACCCTACTACTAACAGAGACATAAAAAAGCTAGACTACAGTTTGCAAAAATGTACATGAGTAAACCAAAATCCTTCTGGGAAAGCATCATGTCGACTGATGAGACCAAGACAGAGTTTTTTTGTTAAAGCACATCATTCTACTGTCAAACATAGTGGAAGTTCAAAGATGTTTTGGGTTGTTTTGCAAGGCATCATTAAATATGAAGATTATGAAAGGTTTTTGGGTCAAACTGTAGTGCACAGTGTCAGAAACTTGGATTTGCATCCGAGGTCATGGGTCTTCCAGCAGGACAATGACCACAAACATACTTCAAGAAGCACACAGAAATGGATGGAAACAAAGCGCTGAGGAGTTCTGAAGTGGCCAGTAATGAGTCTGGATCTAAATCCCACTTATCACCTGTGGAGAGATCTTAATATTGCTGTTGGGAGAATGCAGCCTTCAAATATGAGAGACCTGGAGCATTTTGCAAAAGAAGAAATGTCCAAAATTCCAGTTGAGAGGTGTAAGAAGCTTGCTGATAGTTATAGGAAGTGATTGATTGCAGTTATTTGCTACATATTGTGTGCAATCAAATATTAAGTTTGCATTGCCAACAATTTTTTCTGGCTCATTTTTGGAGTCTTGTGTGAAATTATGTTCAATTTGCCTTTTTTTCCTTAGTTTTTTTTGCGTTGTTCCAATGCTCACAAAGGAAATAAACGTGTGTAGCAAAATTAGTAATTGCAATAATTTTCTGGGAGAAATACTTCATTTTCTGGAACAATTCCAAGGGTGCCAACACTTTGGGCCATGACTGTATCTGTGATGGCCACATGTTAGCCGCTTTTCTATACATCGGTCATGAAACAGGAGGAAGCTGACCTACTGAAATGAGAAGCCAGCCCTCTTCACACAAAATGCAGATGATGTTGCAACATAGGGAACATTCTCCTGCGTCAATCTAGGATTTGGCTCATGACGTCAGAGACTCTTTTTACCTTTGTTTTACATCTCGTAAAGTAAACTGTGTTACATTTATCCACTGAAATGTAAGAGAGCTGTTTCCATTATTTTATTTTGTTACATGTACCTTATTATTATGAGAACTGAAATTGTATCTTATCATTATTGCTGTTTGGCAAGACTCTCAAAAGTAGCAAGACGAGCCAGTTTAGCCACTTTGCTCCTCCAGCAATACCCTCCCATGTGATGTCTTCACTATTTTTAATCTGTTTGGTTTTGCAGCCCTTCCCTCCTATTGCTTATGGATTATGAAGCAAAGAAAATGCTATCAGAGCCACCTAGTGGACATCTTTATCACTGCCGTAACCATTCTTTCTCAGTTTTGGACATGGCGAAAACTGCTTAAGCGTAGACTATGTCATTAAATAAAAATAGAGTATACAGAATTTAGCTTTGCATGCAGGATATGTCTTTGTGATGCCTGTAAACAATAAAAGTAAATTACTAGTTCAGGCTTGCTAGTTTCTTAGTAGCTTGTTTTCTAATTCAGGTAAAGTAACTAAAGCTGTTTCTACCCATACCTTTTCTTGAACAGTACCTGTCACTTTCTAAAAGAAAATTTAGTTAATCCTCTGATTCTGCTGCTTTTTATTTTGCAGAACGTCATTCCATTTCAGAGATATTCACATTTGTTGCTTTTGAAGCACGGTATGTGTCTTATCTGAAGATTTGTGCTTTCACTCCTCCCTCCCAATCATGGCTCGGCAGCTGATATAGCAGCACTATATGCTGTCAAGCTGTAATTGGCAGTGTCTGGGAGGGAGGAATGAAAGCGCACACCTCTAGAAAAGACTCTGAAGAAATGCCCAGTTGGTCTGGAAGCAGAGATTTCACATGCTTCACTCCAAAATCAACAGATGTGAATATCTCTGCAATAGAGTATTGCAGCGTTAAAACAGAAAAAATGGCAGAATCAGGGGATTTATAATTCCAATTTTTTTAGGCACAGGTCAGATACTGCTTAAAGTCTCCAGTTTCCCACAAAACACATTTAATACATTATTGTGACATGCTAGAAAAAACTTTGACAGACTGCAATTCTAATTGGAAGATATCATAGGTATTGTAGCTCTTTTTAAATGCTGGTAACCTTGAGCCAAATCTCAGAATAGGATGAACCAAAATGAAAAGTAGAGAATTTCTAGAGCTTTGCTCTGAGCAGCATTTATATTTACCCATTGTCTTTCTATTAATAATGGTTCTGGAATATTTACCCCGAACAATAGTCTTCTTTATTATTGTAGATCTTATCCTAAGTCATTCAGTGTCCAAGTATCGAACAATCGCTTGACAAACAGTGAATCATAAAATTCATTGAGTCTTTGCTATGTTATTGTGTTTAGTCTGAGGTTTGTTTGTCATTTCTACTAATCCAAAATGGGAAGTCAGTAGAACTTGTGTGACTTGCAACTTTCACTTCCTACGGTTTCAAAGACATCATCATATACTAATGTGTCACTGGACAGATGATAATGTTAGATTTGTGGGTGTCCTTCAGGGGCCCCCTGTCAATCCCTATAATGTGGCAATCAGTACTCCTGCTCCCCAACCGGCATGGAATCTAGTTTTTCTTCATGGCTTGTAGACAATATTTTGATATGGACTTACCAAGTTTGTCATCCAAAGGATTTTATAATGTTTTTTCTCATATATCTACATGTATATTGTCAAACATAAGACCAATAGAGTAGGGCTGAAAACTGGTTAACACTGTTGCTTTGTAGCGCTGGGGTCCTGGGTTCAAATCCCACCAAGGACAACATCTGCAAGGATTTTGCATGTTTTCCCTGTGTTTGCGTGGGTTTCCTCCAGTTTCCTCCCAAACACATACTGATAAGGAATCTAGATTGTGAGCCCCAATGGGGACAGTAATGATGATGGCTGTAAAGCGCTGTGGAATTAATGGTATTATGTAAGTGAGTGAAAGAAACAAAGTTAGTACAGTAATAATTTTGGGGACAAAATAATATTTCCAACAGCTGTTTCTTTTAGAAATCTATGCATTGATTGCTGATCAAGAGGATTACTTAAATGTTATCTCCTTTTTTTTCCACAGAGGTCATTCCAATTGCTCGTCAGTTTGGGGAAATAGGAAAAGATATAGTAGTGCATTGTCATACTTCTTTTCCATCTGTAGAATGGAGGCTTAATGGTAGGGAAATCGGGAAGAGCGATGGCGTGTATTCTAATGGAAGTCGTAATCTGACACTAGTGGAAGCGAAGAAACACCAGAGCGGTAATTACAGCTGTCATCGCCCTCACAGCAACAAGACTTTGTCCCTAACAGAACTACAACTTGGATGTAAGTCTAATCTATGTCACATGTTGTATTAATTACAGTAGGGTTGTGGATATGCAGAAAAAAAACAAATCAACGATTAAACAAAAGAAGAAGCACAAAATTGACTACAACTGCTGCAATATATTCCCATAACAGTGCAATGCGGTGCCCAAATACAGTTGTGCTCAAAAGTTTACATACCCGGCAGAATTTTTGCTTTCTTGGACTTTTTTCAGAGAATATGAATAACTCATGGTTAGTGGTTGGGTGAAGCCATTTATTGGCAAACTGCTGTGTTTTCTCTTTTTAAATCATAATGGCAACTCAAAACATCCAAATTACCATGATCAAAAGTTTACATACCCCATTTCTTAATGCCGTTTATTGCCCCCTCTAACATCAATGACAGCTTGAAGTCTTTTGTGGTAGTTGTGGATTAGGTTCTTGAAGGATGTTTAGGTGCCATTCTTTAGTCATGGCTGTATTCTTAGGAAAAATTGTGAGTGAGCTCACTTCATAGATGAAAAACAACCCTACATATGGTCGGATGCTTTACTGTTGGCATGACACAGGACTCATGGTACCTCTTGCTTTTTCTTCTCTGCACAATCATTCTTCCAGATGTCCTAAACAGTCCAAAGGGTCTTCATCAGAGAATTACTCACCCCAGTTATCTGTAGTCCAATCCCCATACTTCTTTAAAAGTCTTTAATAATAAGAGAGAACACTGTAAATATTGGCAAAAATGGAAATTTGGCACATTTAGTCGGGCTGTGCTGCGTGAAAGAAGACCCTTGGGATTCCAAAATGGTTTTTATCAATAAAAAACTGTTTTGGAATCCCAAGGCTCTTCATTTCCTCAGCGTAACCCACCTAAACATGCCAGCTTCCATTTTTGCCATTACACATCAGACAGAAAATTTTCCTCCAGCCACGGAGCAGCAGCAGTGGCTTTCCACACCTTTATAGTTGTTGTGGCTGCACACAACACCATCAGTTAAAGCGCTACCATCGCTTATACCCATCCTTTACCGGACAGTATTGCCCTATTTTGTGTTCACTTCTGCCCCTCTCCCGAGCTTCTCAACACTGTAAATATTGAGTCTTTGCAGGAACTTGATGATTCGTCAATAAAAGTTTAGAAACTTATGAAACTCTTATAAGGGAATGATCACACAGGTCATTTTTGCAGGAATTTTTTTCTCCATGAAAAATGTAGGTGTTGGCAGGAAAAATATTTCATATATTTTAAAAGTTTTTCTTCTTTTTATGCATTTTATTTGCATTTTTTAGACATTCAATAGAATGGGTGAAAAACTGCAAAAATGCAGAAAGAATTGACATGCTGCAGATTTGAAAGCTATATTTTTTGTAAAACTTTTGTCCATGACTGTATGTAGCTATAAGATGTTAATACATACTCAATGGAGACCACATATGGGGTCATTGGTATATACATATGCTGTTCATAACTGAGGACTGAGTGTGACTGAGGTGACCCTATATTTTTTTCTGTTTGACTATTGTGTATTTCCACATCTGTTTGTCATGTGGATGAGGTATTAGGTTCACATTAATTCCCACACTTATTTACCTATCATGTTGATGTGATCCTTTGGTAAAATTAGTCTCTAGAGATTCACCATAGATACCCAGAGTCAGTAATTCATAAGCAGAATCACCACATATTTTTCTTGTGGCCGATCAAGGTATGTGTTTATGAAGGATCATTTTAAAAAGAATTTGCCATTTGCCACTAGATTTTTGCCACCTCATCTGAGAGCAGCATAATATAAGAAAAGAGAGCCTGATTCCAGTGATGTATCACTAAGTTTACTGAGGTCAGCAATTGTGATACAATGAGAGTTTTTAGATGCAACATGTAGGTAAGCTCAGGAAGCTAACCCTGCCCACACTACAGCTTTCTGTGTACATTGTCTATTGGCTGTAAGCTGCTTATCAGAGGAGGGATGAGGTTGGACCAGGGCTCACGTGAGCTGTAGTCCAGGCACTGATAATCTCCTGGTGATAAAACATTCATTGTACTGAATCAACACAACACAGCCTAATAAGTGAGACATCCTTGAAATCTGTGTCTCAGTACCTACCTCAGGCCGGGGTCACACTTGCAAAAAACTCGCACGAGTCTCGCACCTCAATACCCGGCACTGCCGCTGGCACTCGGACCGGAGTGTGCAGCTGCATGTATTTCTATGCAGCTGCACACTCCTGTCCGAGTGCCGGCAGCAGTGCCGGGTATTGAGGTGCGAGACTATGCGAGTTTCTCACAAGTGTGACCCCGGCCTTATGCTGTATTCAGGTTACATAGCAAAAGTCCTTGACAGATTCCCTTTAAGGACACACAATGCCCCAACCTATCGTAACTTATATATTAATATTTCTCGCTATGGAAACACACTCACTTATTGACTTACCTTTTGATATGTTTTGCATATTGACATTTTCTGGATGCAATATTGTCTGTAGGGTACTGCTTTGCTTTATTTTTAGAAAGTATTTTTTTTTTTTATATTTTAGGATAAAAGTGGTTTTGGATGGTATTGTCCTGAATTGGACTTTATCTTCGGGGCCACATACAATCAAGGCTGAAATTGTTGGCACCCTTGAAATTGTTCCAGAAAATGAAGTATTTATCCCAGAAAATTATTGCAATTACACATGCACACATTTATTTCCTTTGTGTGTATTGGAACAACTCACAAAACATGGGCGTACCCACCGTGGGGCAGGGGGGGCAACTGCCCCCCCCTAGAAGCAGGGGCACACAATGAAAGAGAGCGGAGAGAGCAGCACAATGCCGGCTCCCTCTGCCTGTCTGTGTGTGCGCAGTGCACAGAGCTGCTGTCTCACCTGTTCTTCCTGGCTGCAGCAGCTGTAGTTTCACTTTCTGCCCTGCAGGCTCTGGTTGTCTCAGCCACACTGAGTCCTAGTGCCCTCTGTGTGCAGACACTGGACACTTCCTGCTCCTGCCTCAGCCACTACCTGCAAGCTTCATGGTAAGAGGGGATGGAATTTATTAAATTAATTCTGCTCAGGCATGTCATGGTCACTGTGGGGGAATGTGAGAGGATGGGGGTATTGTGGGGGAGGGGGTACAGGGCACTGGGGTGAATGTAAGAGGATGGGGTATTGTGGGGCTAGGGCACAGGGGGGGTTAATGTGAGAGGATAGGGTATTGTGGAGGAGGGGTACAGGGCACTGGGGTGAATGTAAGAGGATGGGGTATTGTGGGGGCTAGGGCACTGGGGGATTAATGTGAGAGGATGGGGTATTGTGGGGGAGGGGTACAGGGCACTGGGGTGAATGTAAGAGTATGGAGTATTGTGGTGGCTAGGGCACTGGGGGGGTTAATGTGAGAGGATGGGGTATTGTGGGGGCTAGGGCACTGGGGGGGTTAATGTGAGAGGATGGGGTATTGTGGGGGGGGTACAGGTCACTGGGGTGAATGTAAGAGGATGGGGTATTGTGGGGGCTAGGGCACTGGGGGGTTAATGTAAGAGGATGGGGTATTGTGGGGGCTAGGGCACTGGGGGGTTAATGTGAGAGGATGGGGTATTGTGGGGGAGGGGTACAGGGCACTGGGGTGAATGTAAGGGATGGGGTATTGTGGGGCTAGGGCACTGGGGTGGTTAATGTGAGAGGATGGGGTATTGTGGGGGAGGGGTACAGGGCACTGAGGTGAATGTAAGAGATGGGGATTGTGGGGGCTAGGGCACTGGGGGAGTTAATGTGAGAGGATGGGGTATTGTGGGGGCTAGGGCACTGGGGGGGTTAATGTGAGAGGATGGGGGTATTGTGGGGGCTGAAGTTGGGAGGGGCAACAGGGCACTGGTTGGTGAATGTGAGAGGATGGGGATATTGTGGGGGCTGGCGCACAGGGGTTGATGTGAGAGGATGGGGTATTGTGAGGGAGGGTGGACAGGTCACTGGGGTTGAATGTAAGCGGATGGGGGTATTGTGGGGCTAGGGCACTGAGGGTTTACTGTGAGAGGATGGGGGTATTGTGGGGACTGATGTGGGGAGGGGCAACAGAGCACTGAGGGGTTCATGTGAGAGGATGGGGGTATTGTGGGGTCAGTGGAACAGAACACTAAGGGGTGCATGTGAGTATTATTATAACAAGGGTATAGACAGACGGCCGTATAACTCATGCGAGGATCGCACTGCAATCCTCGGACTTGCTGGTACCGCTCCTGACATGAGCGCGACTGCCATGTATAATATATGGTATATACAGCGTAGTGTCGCATACACTGCTGTATTATACAATATACAACAGTTCTAATGCTCCATACCTAATATGCAGGATAATGTACAGTGTATATGATGTAACCTGTATAAGATGCGACATTGGCTTGCCCCCCCCTAGTTTTGATCCTGGGTACGCCCATGTCACAAAACCCCAAAAATGGGCCTGGCAAAATTGTTGGCACTATTAACTTAATATTTGATTACTCTTTGGAATAAATGGCTGAAATCAAAATTGCTTCCTATAACCATAAACAAGCTTCTTACAACTCTCAACTGGAATTTTTGACCACTCTTCTTTTGCAAGCTGTTCAAGGTCTCTCATATTGTAAGGGTGCCTTCTCCTAAAAAGCATCTTTAAGATCTCTCTCTCCTCTGTTCAATGGGGTTTAGATCCGAACTCATTGCAGGCCACTTCAGAACTCTCCAGCACTTTGTTTCCATCCATTTCTGAGTGCTTCTTGAAGTATGTTTGGGGTCATTATTCTGCTGGAAGATCCATGACCTAGGATGCAAAACCCAGCTTTCTGACTCTGGGCATTACATTGCAACCCAAAATCCTTTGGTAATTTTCAGATTGCATGATGGCTTGCACACAGTCAAGGCACCAAGTGACAGAGGCAAAACAACCCCAAAACATCTTTCAACCTCCACCATATTTGACTGTAGGTACTGTGTTTTTTTCTTTGTAGGCCTCATTCCTTTTCCGGTAAAGAGTAGAATGATGCACTTTACAAAAAAAGCTCTATCTTGGTCTCATCTGGCCACAAGATGTTTTCCAAGAAAGAATTTGGCTCACGTATATTATGGCAAACTGCAGTCTAGGATTTTATGTATCTTTGTTGGTAGTGGAGTCCTCCTGTGTCTACTGCAATAGTGTTTCATTTCATTCAAATGTCAACGGATAGTTTACGCTGACACTGATGCTCCCTGAGCCTACAGGACAGCTTGAATTTCTTTGGAACTTAATTGGGGCTGCTTATCTACCATCCAGACTAACCTACGTTACAACCTTTCATCAATTTTTCTCTGCTATCCACCTCCAGGGAGATTAGCTACAGTCAAATAGAAATGGAAATTTAGCTCATCTTTACGTTGATTCTCAGGCTCTGTGCACATGTTGGGATTGCTGCGATTCGTCAATCTGCTGCAGAACTGCAAGTGATGTACAGTAGCATTATATGCAATGAAAAAAAAAAACGCAGTGCACATGCTGCGGATTTTTCCGCGCGGATTTGGTGTGGATTTAAATCCACAGCATGTCACTTCTTTTGTGCAGTTCCGCAGTGTTATGAGACCTGCTCTAAATAGAAATCCGCAGGTCTCAAAACGCAGGGGAAATCTGCACAAAAACCGCTGAAAATCCCAGCAAATCCGCACTAAATCCGCAGGTAACAAGCAGGTCTTTTTACCTAAATTCCTCAGCAGATTCTGCAACGTCTGCACATACCTTCATAAGCTGTGAGGAAGTCCTGAGCATGGAACAACGTCTCTGCTTGACGTGGAAGACTTGCACAAAGTAACAAAAGTATCCAGCTCCAGGGATAAAATGCATAAATCTTTATTGATAGGTTAAAACATGAAAAAAACAAAGCTGCTGGATGATAGACCTGTGATACCGGAGGAATAGTGCCCGCAAAAACAACACTACGCGTTTCGAACACGCAAGGTGTTCTTAGTCTTCAGTTAAGTTTCTGAAGGCTAAGAACACCTTGTGTGTTCAAAACTCGTACAGTTGTTTTTGCGGGCACTCTTCCTCCTGTATCACTGGTCTAATGTCCAGCAGCTTCTTTTTTTCATGTTCTAACCTATCAATAAAGATTTATGGATTTTATCCCTGGAGCTGGATACTTTTGTTACTTTGTGCTGATTAGCTAGAGTGCCAAGGGTTGTAAACTTCCTCTATTTTTTGATTATGTTGCACACCATGAACAAAGGAACATCAAGATCTATAGAGATGGACTCGTAACCTTAAGTTTGTTGTTATTTTTCATCAATTTTAGTTCAGGTACTCAGACAGCTATCTTCTCTTTCTGTTCTCCATGCTTAGTGTGGCACACACAGACATGCAAAGATTGAGTCAATGTTTCCTCTTTCTACCTGGTTTCAGGTGTGATTTTCATATTGCCCACATCTGTACTTTCCATAGGTGAGTTTGAATGAGCATCACATGCTTGAAACAAAGTTGTTTACCCACAATTTGGAAAGGTGCCAATAATTTTGTCAGACCCATTTTGGGGTTTTGTGGGAGCTTGTATCCATTTGGCCTTGTTTTCTCTTTTTTGTGTTGTTCCAATACACACAAAGGATATAAACATGTATATATTGTAACAAAACATGTGTAACTGCAATAATTTTCTGGGAGGCATACTTAATTTTGTGGAATAATTTCAAGGGTGTCAACACTTTTGGCTGTGACTTTATATCCACCATACATACAATACACTTATAGTCTTGTTGATGGTTAAATTTGTTGCCTACTTAGTTCCTCCAGAAAAGCTCCATATCCAATGTTGGTCTGCAAGTTACCCAGAGAAAATAAAATGTACCTGGCACCTCCATCCTGATACCAACTTACACACCATCTTCCTTACAACATACAGGTAATGTTTCTACAATTAGTGAATTGAAAGCATTTTGAAATATAAAATTGTACTAGACAAATCTTCATCTTTCTTGTCCTGGACTGATCTTTCACCGATAATTCATGGGTAAAATCTGATTTCAGCTAAGACATATGTACCCAATAGGGCTTGCTCATATGTCCATATGTAAAACTGATAGCATACAGGCAGCACAATACTGACCAATGCAAGTCGCTGTGATAGTTCACACCAACGTTTTACACTTAACCAATGGTCAGGGAGTAAAATGTTGTAGTACACACTACTGTGATCTGTATTCTGGGTCAAACTCTCCCATTATAACTTAACTGCAGCATACAAAACGGATCACATACGGGTTACTATCTATATGTCATGGCTTTTTCACAGATCCAATACTATTAACATCGGAAACTGGATATGGCCTCCATTATTTATTAAATTTTTCATGTAGAAAACAGATGCAAAATATGGGTGTGCAAAATGGATATACAGACGTAAAAAACTGCTGAACAGAAGGCATACACATGACAACTCCGATGAAAAATTGTCATTTTTTTCTGAACGTGAAGCAGACAAATTTGCATTCGATCGTGTGAACCTCGTCTTATAATGGACGAGTCTGACCCATAATACAATCACAGTAGTGCATGGTGCGATTTTTATTCACGTTAACTATCACAGCGACTTGCATTGGTCAATGTGCTGTCCGCATGCTATTGGTTTTGCATACGTTTGCATAAAATTTTTTATGTGAACAAGCCCTTACTGAGATAGGAGATGACTATTGGTGTTTGGAGGGAGGAGCTAGAGGCGGACCGACATATGCTGCAAGTTCTATTGAAATGATAGTTACTGTTTTACATAGAACATCATGAGCACCAACTGTCATCTATCTCAGATTCTCATCTTTGAGAATTTTGAGAATGAAAGAGGAGTGCAGGTGGAGAAAGTAGATTTCTCTGATAAGAAACTTTGTAATACAGTGGCTACGGAAAGTATTCAGACCCCTTTACATTTTTCACTCTTTATTTCATTGCAGCCATTTGGTAAATTCAAAAATGTTCATTTTTTTCTCATTAATATACACTCTGCTCCCCATCCTGACTGAAAAAAACTGAAATTTAGAATTTTTGTAAATTTATTAAAAAAAAAATGAAATATCACATGGTCTTAAGTACTCAGAACCTTTGCTCAGACACTTATATTTAAGTCACATGCTGTCCATTTCCTTGTGATCCTCCTTGAGAGGATTCTACTCTTTCATTGGAGTCCAGCTGTGTTTAATTAAACTGATAGGACTTGATTTGTTAAAAGCACACACCTGTCTATATAAGACCTCACAGCTCACAGTGCATGTCAGACCAAATGAGAATCATGAGGTCAAAGGAACTGGTCAAGGAGCTCAGAGACAGAATTGGGGCAAGGCACAGATCTGGCCAAGGTTACAAAAGAATTTCTGCAGTACTCAAGGTTTCTAAGAGCACAGTGGCCTCCATAACCCTTAAATGGAAGAAGTTTGGGACCACCAGAAGTCTTCCTAGACCTGGCCGTCCAGCCAAACTGAGCAATCATGAGAAAAGAGCCTTGGTGAGAGAGGTAAAGAAGAACCTCAAGATCACTGTGGCTGAGCTCCACAGATGCAGTAGGGAGATGGGAGAGAGTTCCACAAAGTCAACTATCACAGCAGCCTTCCACCAGTCAGGCCTTTATAACAGAGTGGCCCGACAGAAGCCTCTCCTCACTGGAAGACACATGAAAGCCCACATAGAGTTTGCTAAAAAACACATGAAGGTCTTCCAGACTATGAGAAACAAGATTCTCTGGTCTGATAAGACAAAGATAGAACTTTTTGGTGATAATTCTAAGCGGTATGTGTGGAGAAAACCAGGCACTGCTCATCACCTGCCCATTATAATCCCAACAGTGAAACATGGTGGTGGCAGCATCATGCTATGGGGTGTTCTTCAGCTGCAGGGACAGGACAACTGGTTGCACTTGAAGGAAACATGAATACAGCCAAGTACAGAGATATCCTGGATGAAAACCTCTTCCAGAGTGCTCTGGACCTCAGACATGGCCGAAGGTTCACCTTCCAACAAGACAATGACCCTAAGCACACTGCTAAAATAACAAAGGAGTGGCTTCAGAACAACTCTGTGACCATTCTTGACTGGCCTAGCCAGAGCCCTGACCTAAACCTAATTGAGCATCTCTAGAGAGACCTGAAAATGGCTGTTCACCAACGTTCACCATCCAACCTGACGGAACTGGAGAGGATCTGCAAGGAAGAATGGCAGAGGATCCACAAATCCAGGTGTGAAAAACTTGCTGCATCATTCCCAAGAAGACTCATGGCTGTACTAGTTCAAAAGAGTGCTTCTACTCAATACTGAGCAAAGGGTCTGAATACTTATGACCATGTCATATTTCAGTTTTTATTTTTTAATAAATTTGCAAAAATTTCTACATTTCTGTTTTTTTCTGTCAAGACGGGGTGCAGAGTGTACATTAATGAGAAAAAAATGAACTTTTTTGCATTTACCAAATGACTGCAATGAAACAGAGTGAAAAATTTAAAGGGGTCTGAATACTTTTGGTACCCACTGTATATCTTGTGTCTGATCGTAGCACTAAAACATGTATTTCTTTCTAGGTTGGGCTTGATAGGACCGGGGTCACCTAAAAAGTGTATACAGCATGAAATGAATCCAATGAGCTGCGAAATAAGAAGCTTTCAGATGTTTGAAGCGTTTCCTTATTTACTTAATGTAACAGCACTGAACCGCTTGGGATCCATAACACAACTGTACTATTTCTTTGTGGAGAACATCAGTGAGTTTCGCTCCATAACTGTGGAGTTCTAGTAATGCAGGTGTGATCGTGTATACAAGATTGTGCCGTTACATCGGCTTGTTCACACAGGGCAGTGATGTGGCGGAGACTGGAAGCGTTAATGCTTTGTGGGTAAAAAAACAAAAACTGCGAAACCCGATCATTTCTTTATATTTTACATTTGAATCTTTAATTCATATTAATAAATTACACTAAAAAATAACTCTGAAATACAGCTCTGGCAAAAATTAAGAGATAAAATTTTCAGTTTGTCTGATTTTTCTTTTTATAGGTATATTTTTGAGTAAAATGTAAATTGTTCTTTTATTCTATAAACTACTGACAACATGTCTCCGAATTTCCAAGCAATAAATTTTGTATTAATTTTCAGAAAATGAGAAATAGTCAAAATAACAAAAAAATGCAGTGCTTGCAGACCTCAAATAATGCTAAGAAAACAAGTTCATAATCATTATAGAAACAACAATACTAATGTTTTAACTCAGGAAGAGTTCAGAAATCAATATTTGGTGGAATAACCATGATTCTTAATTACAGCTTTCATGTATCTTGGCATGCTTTCCACCAGTCTTTCACACTGCTTTTGGGTGACCTTATGCCACTCTTGGTACAAAAATTTAAACAGTTCTTCTTTGTTTGATGGCTTGTGACTATCCATCTTCTTCTTGATTACATTCCAGAGGTTTTCAATGGGGTTCAGGTCTGGAGATTGGGCTGGCCATGACAGGGATTTGATGTAGTGGTCCTTCATCCACACATTGATTGACCTAGCTGTGTGGTATAGCGCATTGTCCTACTGAAAAAAACTGTCCTCAGAGTTGGGGAACATTGCCTGAGCAGAAGGAATCAACTATTTTTCCAGGATAACCTTGTATGCGGCTTGATTCATACGTCCATCGCAAAGATTAACTTGCCCAATTCCAGCCTTGCTGAAGCATCCACAGATCATCACCGATCCTCCACCAAATTTCACAGTGGGGTGCAAGATAGTGTGGCTTGTACGGCTCTCCAGGTCTCCGTCTAACCATTAGACGACCAGCTGAAAATTAGACTCTTCAGAGAAGATTACTTTACTCCAGTCCTCTATGGTCCAATCTTTATGGTCTTTGGCAAACTTCAGCCTGGCTCTCCTTTGCTTCTCATTGATGAAAGGCTTTTATCTAGCTTTACATGACGTGAGCCCTGCCTCTAGGAGCCTGTTATGAACAGTTCTTGCCATGCACTTCACCCCAGCTACCATTTGCCATTCCTTTTGTAGGTCACTTGATGTCATCCTGCGATTGCTGAGTGACATTCGAATAAGATGACAGTCTTCCCGGTCAGTGGAGAGTCATTTTCGCCCTATGCCAGTCTGTAGCTTTGTTGTCCCAAATGTCTGCTGCTTGACCTTGTTGTAATAGACTGCCGTCTTAGAAATTTTAAGGATGGAGGCAACATGATGCTCACTGTATCCCTGTGCTAGTAAAGCCAGAATTGAGCCCTTCTTTTCCTCACTCAAGACTTTTCTTTTCAACTCCTTTGGCATGGTTAAAAGTTATTTTTTCATTCCTATTACTTTTGGGATTTACTAGCACTTCCATCCAGATTGTCCTATTGCAAGAGGATTGTGAACACCACAGCAGTGTTTTTTATACTTTCCTTCGTTAAATAAGATTTGGTTCAGGTGATCACCTAATCAGAAGCACATTAAGTAGAATGAGGTGTACTCTGGTTGGAATTCAACTGACACTAGAATGGAATGGCTGTCAGACATGTTGAGAAGTTGATTTTTATAAAACTCTGCAGTGGTCTCTTAATTTTTGCCAGAACTGTATATCCACAGCACCACTTTAACCCCTTCCCGACCTTTGACACAGCGTATGCGTCATGAAAGTCGGTGCCAATCCGACCTATGACGCATACCCTGTGTCATGAAAGGATCGCGTTCCTGCGGGCTGGGAGACCGGGGTCACTCAAAGGTCACCTGACCCGCAGGCACAGGACCCTTTGTGCTTCACCACAGGGGGTTGGCTTAACCCCCCGTGGCCACGATCGCTCTGATTGGCTGTTAAAAGTGAAACAGCCAATCAGAGCAATCTGTAATATTTCACCAATTTAATTGGTGAAATATTACAATCCAGCCATGGCCGATGCTGCAATAGCATCTGCCATGGCTGGACACCGAGCCCTGACCCCCCCCACACGTAGTCACGGCAGCAATCGGCCGCCGCCACCAAAAGATGGCGGTGATCGGTCACCGCCGTCACTATCTGCTCCCCTCCTCCTTTGCTCCGCTGCCCCCACCTTCCGATCCCCCCCCCTAACCTTCCGACCCCCCTACTCACCTCTCCCGGTCCACCGATGTCCCTGGATCGGTCCTGGCGTCCGCCCGGGCCTCTTCATGGGCGCCGCCATCTTGGAAAATGGCGGGCGCATGCGCAGTGCGCCCCCCAGTGTCCAAAAATTTATTTTGATCACTGTGATAAACTGTCACAGTGATCAAAATAAGAAAAAGTAAATGAACCCCCCCTTTATCATAGGTAGGGACAAATAAAAAAAATAAAGATTTTTTATTTTTTTTTCCTTCCTATTAGGCCCTGTGCACACATTGCGGATTTTGCTGCGGATCCGCAGCGTATTTTGCTGCGGATCCGCAGCGTATTTTGCTGCGGATCCGCAGCGGACTTTGCTGCGGATCCGCAGTGGACTTTGCTGCGGATCCGCAGCGGACTTTGCTGCTGATCCGCAGCGGATTTTGCTGCGGATCCGCAGCGGAATTTGCTGCTGATCCGCAGCGGAATTTGCTGCTGATCCGCAGCGGATTTTGCTGCTGATCCGCAGCGGATTTTGCTGCGGATCAGCAGCGGAATTTGCTGCTGATCCGCAGCGGAATTTGCTGCTGATCCGCAGCGGATTTTGCTGCTGATCCGCAGCAGATTTGGCGCTGCGGATCCACAGCAGATCCAGAAACCATGTACAGTACAATGCAAATAAATGGTAAAAAAAAACGCTGTGCACATGCTGCGGATTTTTCAGCGCGGATTTGCTGCGGTTTTAAATCCGCAGCATGTCAATTCGTTGTGCGGATTCCGCAGCAGTTTTACACCTATTCCATTATAGGTGTAAAACCGCAGGGAAAAACCGCGCTAAATACGCAGGTAAAACGCAGGTCATTTTACCTGCTGATTTTAGAAAAATCTGCAACGTGTGCACGGGGCGTTATGGTTAGGCTGGGTTCATATTGCATTATGGCAGTCCGTTAGATGGACTGCGTTTCACCGCGGTATAACGCGGTGTAACGCAGTCCATTAACGCTGCCATTCACCCCATTTGTGTGCGCATCGCAACGCATGCTGATAAGCGGCATTCGTTCGCGACGTGCCGTCATTCAGTGACGGAGCCTCGGACACGGGCTGCAGCGTCTGGGCTCCGTCACCGCTAGCACAGATGAATCATCTGTTCATTCATCTGCTCTAGCGGGTATAGCATAACGCGATCGCATTATGCTATACCGTTACCAGCCCGTCAACGCTACGTGTTGAACGGGCTGGTAAAACACAATATGAACCCAGCCTTAGGGTTAGGGTTAGAACTAGGGTTAGGGTTAGCATTAGGGTTAGAATTAGGGTTAAGGTTAGAATTAGGGTTATGGTTAGAATTTGGGTTAGGGTTGGAATTTGGGTTAGGGTTGGAATTTGGGTTAGGGTTGGGGAATTTGGGTTAGGGTTGGGATTAGGGTTAGGTTTGTGGTTAGGGTTAGAGTTAGGATAAGTGTTAGGGGTGTTTGGGCTTAGGGTTGGGATTAGGGTTAGGCTTGTGGTTAGGTTTATGGTTAGAGTTGGGATTAGGGTTAGGGGTGTGTTGGGGTTAGGGTTATGGTTAAGGTTTGTATTAGGGTTAGGGGTGTGTTGAGGTTAGGGTTGGGGTTAGGGTGTGTTGGGGTTAGGGTTGGAGTTAGAATTGAGGGGTTTCCACTATTTAGGCACATCAGGGGTCTCCATACGCGACATGGCGCCACCATTGATTCCTGCAAATTTTGCGTTCAAAAAGTCAAACAGTACTCCCTTTATTCCAAGCCCCGACGTATGCCCAAACAGTGGTTTACCCCCACATATGGGGTATCAGCGTACTCGGGAAAAATTGCACAACAACTTTGGGGGTCTAATTTCTCCTGTTAACATTGGGGGAAAAAATGGGGACTAAAAAATTATTTTTGTTGAAAAAAAATGATTTTTTATTTTCACGGCTCTGCGTTATAAACTTCTGTGAAGAACTTGGAGATTCAAAGTGCTTACCACACATCTAGAGGAGTTCCTTGGGGGATCTAGTTTCCAAAATGGGGTCACTTGGGGGGTTTCTACTGTTTAGGCACATCATGGGCTCTGCAAACGTAACATGATGCCAGCAGACCATTCCATCAAGTCGGCATTTCAAAACGTCACTACTTCCCTTCCGAGCCTCGACGTGTGCCCATACAGTAGTTTTCTCCCACATATGGGATATCAGCGTGCTCAGGAAAAATTGGACAACAACTTTTGGGGTCTAATTTCTCATGTTACCCTTGGGAAAATAAAAAAATTGGGGACTAAAGATCATGATTTGTGGAAAAAATATGATTTTTTATTTTCATGCCCGGGCGTTATAAACTTCTGTGTACCCTTGGGGTTCAAAGTGCTACCACACATCTAATAAGTTCTTTGCTTGGTCTAGTTTCCAAAATGGGGTCACTTGTGGGGAGTTTCTACTGTTTAGGCACATCAGGGGCTCTGCAAACGTAACATGACCCGCAGACCATTCCATCAAGTCGGCATTTCAAACGTACTACTCCCTTCCGAGCCCTAGTGTGCCCAAACAGTGGTTCCCCCCACATATGGGGTACTAGCATACTCAGGACAAACTGGACAACAGCTTTTGGGGTCCAATTTCTCCTGTAACCATTGTGAAAATAAAAAATAGAGGGCCTAAAAAATCATTTTTTGAAAAAAAAAATGATTTTTTATTTTCACTGCTCTGCGTTATAAACTTCTGTGAAGCACCTGGGGTTCAAAGTGCTCACTATGCATCTAGATAAGTTCCTTGTGGGGTCTAGTTTCCAAAATGTGGTCACTTGTGGGGGAGCTCCAATGTTAAGGCACACAGGGACTCTCCAAATGCGACATGGCAACTGCTAAATATTCCAGCATATTTTCCATTCAAAAAGTCAAATGGCGCTCCTTCCCTTCTGAGCCGTGCTGTGCGCCCAAACAGTGGTTTATGACCACATATGAGGTATCTGTGTACTCAGGAGAAATTGCCCAACAAATTTTAGGATCCAATTTATCCTGTTACCCATGTGAAAATGAAAAAACTGAGTCTAAATGAAAATTTTTGTGAAAAAAAGTACTTTCTTTTTTTTACGGATCAATTTGTGAAGCATCTGGGGGTTTCAAAGTGCTCACTATGCATCTAGATAAGATCCTTAGGGGGTCTAGTTTCCAAAATGGGGTCACTTGTGGGGAGCTCCAATGTTTAGGTACACAGGGACTCTCCAAATGCGACATGGCAACCGCTAAATATTCCAGCATATTTTCCATTCAAAAAGTCAAATGGCGCTCCTTCCTTTCTGAGCCCTGCCGCGCACCCAAACAGTGGTTTATGACCACATATGAGGTATCTGTGTACTCAGGAGAAATTGCCCAACAAATTTTAGGATCCAATTTATACTGTTGCCCATGTGAAAATGAAAAAACTGAGGCTAAAAGAAAATTTTTGTGAAAAAAAAGTACTTTCTTTTTTTTACGGATCAATTTGTGAAGCACCTTGGGGTTCAAAGTGCTCACTATGCATCTAGATAAGATCCTTAGGGGGTCTAGTTTCCAAAATGGGGTCACTTGTGGGGGAGCTCCAATGTTTAGGCACACAGGGACTCTCCAAATGCGACATGGCAACCGCTAAATATTCTAGCATATTTTCCATTCAAAAAGTCAAATGGCGCTCCTTCCCTTCTGAGCCCTGCTGTGCGCCCATACAGTGGTTTATGACCACATATGAGGTATGTTTACTCAGGAGAAATTGCCCAACAAATTTTAGGATCTATTTTATCCTGTTGCCCATGTAAAAATGAAAAAATTGATGCTAAAAGAAAATTTTTGTTGGAAAAATTAAAATGTCCATTTTTTCCTTCCACGTTGCTTTAGTTCCTGTGAAGCACCTGAAGGGTTAATAATCTTCTTGAATGTAGTTTTGAGTAGCTTGAGGGGTGCAGTTTTTATAAAGGTGTCACTTTTGGGTATTTTCTGCCATATAGACCCCTCAAAGTGACTTCAAATGTGAGGTGGTCCCTAAAAAAAATGGTTTTGTAAATTTTGCTGTAAAAATGAGAAATCGCTGGTCAACTTTTAACCCTTATAACTTCCTAACAAAAAAAATGTTGTTCCCAAAATTGTGCTGATGTAAAGTAGACATGTGGGAAATGTTATTTATTAACTATTTTGTGTCACATAACTCTCTGGTTTAACAGAATAAAAATTCAAAATTTGAAAATTACGAAATTTTCAAAATTTTCGCCAAATTTCCATTTTTTTCACAAATAAACGCAAAAATTATCGACCTAAATTTACCACTAACATGAAGCCCAATATGTCACGAAAAAACAGTCTCAGAATCGCCAGGATCCGTTGAAGCGTTCCTGAGTTATTACCTAATAAATGGACACTGGTCAGAATTGCAAAAAATGGCAAGGTCTTTAAGGTCAAAATAGGCTGGGTCATGAAGGGGTTAATAAGGCAGATATGACAATTCATAACATAAAGATAATTACATTCTTATTCATTTAAAGGGGTTTTCTCAGCATCACAAGTTATCCCCTAACCATAGGATTAGGGGTATTGTGCTGATCAGTGGGGGTCTATCTGCTGAGACCCCCCCCAGTGATTCTGAGGGTTTTATCTTGAATAGAGTGAAGGTGCACATGCTCGACCTCTGCTCTATTCATTGCATATGGGACTGCCAGGGAAATTAAGCACTATTATAGACATGGGGATAACTTAAATTTTGGGAATACCTGTAATATTTTTTTAGGAATAAACACATAAAAAGTACCTCCTGTTAGTTTAATCTCCAGATCCCTAATCTTTCTAATGTCTGCTTCTTCTCCACTACATTAGAGACCACACCGTATATGTATGGTATAGTAGGCACAGTATTTATGGTCACCGGCAGTGGTAGCTGCAATGTTTCCAATCTTGGCTCTACTAATGTTATAGTGACATTATCATTATATCTCTGCTGTGAAGAACAGTATAGTGGGAATTAATTATATAGCCTACAACAGAAGTAGTGGAATAATATTGTAATGAGCATAACTTTGTAGTAGATGCACTAGTAAAGGTAAATCAGATTTAAAGATTTAATAGTACCAATTTCCTCCTTAAATCGAACCTATCAGCAGGATTTTGCTCAGTAAACTACAGACATTGTCATGTTTCCGCTGTTACACTGATTAAATGATACCTGTGGTGAAGAAATCCGTCTTGTGGTTCTTGTGTAATTAGTGTTAGTTTTCAGTTAATGAAATGCTCATGCTGCGGAGTGGGCCTGAAGGCAGAGTCTTATCTTCCTGCTATAGACTAGAGAAACCGAGGAAAGACCTGCCCACAGGCCACCCTGAAGCACAAACAGTCAGTCTCTTTGATGAGGAATATGTTTGTGCTTCGGGCGGCCTGTGGGCAGGTCTTTCCTCGGTTTCTCTGGCTTAGAGCAGTAAGATGAGACTCAGCCTACAGTCCTGTCCCAGAGTATGGGCATCTCATTAACTGAAAACTTCTAAGGCCGGTGTCACACTCGCACGAGTCTCTCGCATCAATACCCGGCACTGCCGCCGGCACTCGAACTGGAGAGTGCGGCTACATGTATTTCTATGCAGCCGCACACTTTGGTCCGAGTGCCGGCAGCAGGGTGTTGATGCGATAGACTAGCGAGAGATTCTCGCATCACACACGCAAGTGTGACACCGGCCTAACACTGATTACACAAGAACCAAAAGACGGAGTTCTTCACCCTAGGTATCATTTTAATCAGTTTAACAACACCAACATGACAATGCCTGTAGTTTACTTAGTAAAATTCTGCTGACAGGTTTGCTTTAAGTGCTGTCCACTACTCAGATAACTTCTTCTTAAAGAAACCTCCCATGTATATTTTTTAATTAAATGTATATATATGTGCATATAATTTAATGTGCGTGTATTAATATACAGGATGGGCCATTTATATGGATACACCTAAATAAAATGGGAATGGTTGATGATGTCAACTTCCTGTTTGTGGCACATTAGTATATGGGAGGGAAAACTTTTAAAGATGGGTGGTGACCATGGAGGCCATTTTTAAGTCAGCCATTTTGGATCCAACTTTATTTTTTCCAATGGGAAGAGGGTCATGTGACACATCAAACTTATTGAGAATTGCACAATAAAAACAATGGTGTGCTTGGTTTTAACGTAACTTTATTCTTTCATGAGTTATTTACAAGTTTATGACCACTTATAAAATGTGTTCAAAGTGCTGCCCATTGTGTTGGATTGTCAATGCAACTCTCTTCTCCTGCTTTTGACACACTGATAGCAACACCGCAGAAGAAATGCTAGCACAAGCTTCCAGTATCCGTTGTTTCATATGCTGCATATCTCGTATCTTCACAGCATAGACAATTGCCTTCAGCTACGAGATGTGCAGCACAACAACGGATACTGGAAGCCTGTGCTAGCATTTCTTCTGTGGTGTTGCTATCAGTGTGTCAAGAGTGGGAGAAGAGGGTTGCATTGACAATCCAACACAATGGGTAGCACTTTGAACACATTTTATAAGTGGTCATAAACTTGTAAATAACTCATGAAAGAATAAAGTTATGATAAAACCAAGCACACCGTTATTTTTCTTGTGAAATTCTCAATAAGTTTGATGTGTCACATTTTCCCATTGAAAAAAATAAACTTGGATCCAAAATGGCCAACTTCAAAATGGCTGCCATGGTCACAACCCATCTCGAAAAGTTTTCCCCCTCCCATATACTAATGTGCCACAAACAGGAAGATGATATCACCAACCATTCCCATTTTATTTAGGTGTATCCATATAAATGGCCCATCCTGTATATTAATACACGCACATTAAATTATATGCACATATATATACATTTAATTAAAAAATATACATGGGAGGTTTCTTTAAGAAGAAGTTATTTAGGTGTAGCCTTATAAATGGCCCACCCTGTACACTCCCTGACAGAAGTTATGTCGCTTATCCATGTTATGTAAATAAAAGCTTATAACCTGATGTTAAATTCATCCATCGGTTGTATAAATTATTCTTTTGAAAGCTGAAACCCTCCCAAATTTGGCTTAGGTTAAGAAAATAAATTGCCATCAATGCAGAAATATTGATCATTTAATGGACACAGAATGGTCAGATTTTGGCAAGACAAAAGTTTTGTCGCCCACAGAAAGTAATGTGATATTCAAACAAATAATTATCTTAAAATACAAATATATGTTGCATAACATTGGTGAATGAAGTTGTGGTGCTATTAGAGTCATATTTAATGTTTTGTGTGACTTCCATGAGCTTGAAGGACTGCATCCATGCGGTTCAACAATGATTCATACAATTTATTAATGAAGACATCAGGAATAGCAAAGAATGCAGTCTTACATGTCTCCCAGAGTTCATCTAGATTCCTTGGTTTTGTCTTCCAAGCTTCCTCTTTCATCCTAACGCAAACATGCTCAATGATGTTCATGTCTGGTGACTGGGCTGGCCAGTACTTGAGCACCTTGATCTTTTTTGCCTGGAGGAACTTTGTTCTAGAGATGGATGTATGTGATGGAGCACCATCCTGCTGCAGAATTTGACCCCTTTTATGATTTGGAATGTAAGAGGTAGCTAATACTTGTTGATATTTTCGGCTATTGATATTGCCTTCCACCTTGCAAACGTTTCGCACACCCCCATACTGAATTTAACCCCAGACCTTGATCTTTCCACCACCAAATTTAACTGTTTTCTGGGTGTATTTTGGATCCATATGGGCTCAAGTAGGTTTCCTGCAGTATTTGCGGCGGCTGTGGTGTAATTCTACTGAAGATTCATCAGAGAAATCCACCTTCTGCCACTTTTCCAGCGTCCATCTGTTTAGCAGGCTGTGGGACTTTGCAAATGCCACATGGTTTTTTATTTGCCTTTTGTTTAGTGCTGGCTTCTGGGCACTGAATCGACCATGGAGGCCATTTCAAGACAGAATTCTACAAACTGTTCTAGTTGACACAGGGACTTGAGGTGACAAGGCCTGTTAGAGCTCTGCTGCAGTGGAAGAGGGGCTTGCTTTGGATTTTCTAACCAACAAACGTTCCTACTGAGCAGTTGTCTTGCGGGGTCTGCCGGACCTGGGCTTGCCAAACCCATCTCCAGTCTCTTCAAATCTTTTTTTAATTCTTTGTACTTGACGCTGAGACAGCCAACTCTGCAGTGGATCTGGTCTTCAGCCTCTTGATAATCAAGGATTTGGTCGCAGGGTGGATTTTTGGCATGTTGTCAGAGCTCAAGTTGCAGTTCAAGTGAAGGTCTGGGGTGCTGGGTTTCTTTTTATACACACCCACTAATTAACTGATCATTTACTGAGCACTGGTGAGGATGTAAACTAGGATTGGGTGCATTATAAGACCAGGTGACAAAACTTTTGTCTTGCCAAAACCTGACCATTCTGTGTTCATTAAATGATCAATATTTCAGCATTGATGCCAATTTATTTTCTTAACCTAAACCACATTTGGGAGGGTTTCAGCTTTCAAAAGAGTAATTTATAAAACCAATGGATGAATTTAACGTCAGGTTATAAGCTTTGATTTACATAACATGGATAAGCGACATAACTTCTGTCAGGGACTGTACTTGCCTACTGACATTCTCTCTGGTGTCCAGTGCCGATCTTCTTCTTTTCTGAGTGACGTCACCACAATTGTGACTAGACAGCTCACTCTATGCTTCATGTGTGACCCAGAAGTCTCGTTCTGACGCTCCATAGGCTTACATTGTAAAAGCCACTTCTGGGTCAAGTAGGGTCAAGAACAATGCTGGAGACAGGGGAGAGCAACGGTTGGTGAGTAACAAACTCACACTACATAACATGCATACATATACAGGGGAAAAATATTTGATACACTGCCGATTTTGCAAATTTTCCCACCTACAAATAATGGAGAGGTCTTTAATTTTTAACGTAGGTACACTTCAACTGTGAGAGACAGAATCTAAAAATAAAAACCAGAAAACTATATTGTATTTTCAAATAATTGAATTGCATTTTATTGCTTGAAATAAATATTTAATCACCTACCAACCAGCAAGAATTCTGGCTCTCACAGACTTGTTGTTTGTTCTTTAAGAAGCCTTCCTACTCTGCCTATATTATTTGCACCTGTTTGTACTTGTTACCTGTATAAAAGACACCTGTCCACACACTCAGTCACACTCCAACCTCTTTACCATGGCAATGACCAAAGACCTAAGGACACCAGGGACAAAATTGTAGACCTGCAGAAGGCTGGGGTGGGCTACAGGACAATAGACAAGGAGCTTGGTGAGAAGGCAACACCTGTTGCCACAATTATTAGAAAATGGAAAAAGCACAAGATGACTGTCAATCTTCTTTGGTCTTGGGCTTCATGCAAGATCTCGCCTCAGGAGATAAGGATGATTTTGAGAAAGGTCAGAAATCTTCCAACAACTACATGGGAGGACCTGGTCCAAGATCTGAATAGAGCTAGGACCACAGTCAAAAATTACCATAACACACTACGCCGTTATGGATTAAAATCCTGCGGGGCAAGCAAGGTCCCCCTGAACAAGCCAGCACATGTCCAGGCCCGTATGAAGGTCGCCAATGACCATCTGGATGATTTGCAGAAGGCATGGGAGAAGGTCATGTGGTCAGATGAGACCAAATTAAAACTTTTTGGTATCAACTCCACTCGCCATGCTTGGAGGAAGAAGAAAAATGAGTACAACCCCATGAACACTGTCCAAACCGTGAAACATGGTGGGGGAAACATGCTACTTGTGAGGTGCTTTTCTGCAAAGGGTACAGGACGACTGCACCATTTTGGAGGGAGAATGGACTGAGTCATGTATCGTGAGATCTTGACCAAAAACCTTCTTTTATTATTATGCTTTTTGCTTATAAAGCACTATCCTATTCCGCAGCACTTTACATACATCCCTGGATCTCACAATCTAAATTTCCTAGCAGTATGTCCTTGGAGTGTGGGAGCAAACCGGAGAACCCAGAGGAAACCCAAGCAAACTCGGGGATAACATACAAACTTCTTGCAGATGTTGTCCTTGGTGGGATTTGAACCCAGGACCCCAGCACTGCAAGGTTGCAGTGCTAACCACTGAGCCACCATGCTGCATTAAAGATGGGTCATGGCTGAGTTTCCAGCATGACAATGACCTGAAACACACAGCCAGGACAACTAAGGAGTGGCTCCATAAGAAGCGTTTCAATATCCTGGAGTGGCCTAGCCAGTCTCCAGACCTGAACCCAATAGAAAATCTTTGGAGGGATCTGAAACTCAATGTTGCCCAGCGACAGCCCCAAAACTTGAAAGATCTGGAGAAGATCTGTATGAAGGAGTGGGCCAAAATCCCTGCTGCACTGTGTGCAAACTTGGTCAAGAACTACAGAAAACATTTGACTTCTGTAATTGCAAACAAAGGTTTCTGTACCAAATATTAGTTCTGATTTTCTGTTATTTCAAATACTTATTTCATACAATAAAATGCAAATTAATTATGTAAAAATCATTCAATGTGATTTTCTGGTTTTTATTTTTAGATTCTGTCTCTCACAGGTGAAGTGTACCTACGATAAAAATTACAGACCTCTCCATTCTTTGTAGGTGGGAAAACCAGCAGGGTATCAAATACTTATTTTCCCCACTGTATATATTGTGGTAGATCGGCTCACTCAGCTGCTTAATAAGGTAGTCACACGAATGCTTTTTGTTTAATTCTTCTTCTGTTTTCCTCATAAACCAGGTCAACAGAAAAATAGTCGAGTTCAGACTTGTTGGCATAAACAAACAGCACCCTTATAGTCAATATAAATGTGGGGATATGCCGGTTCAGAAAACAGGGTTTAGCTCTCTTTAGCAAGAGCACAGCTCTGTAGGTCAGCTTCACCTATAGAGCACACGTAGAACAATCATTAAGTCCAGAGTAGTGTTGAGCATTCCGATACTGCAAGTATCGGGTATCGGCCGATATTAGCTGTATCGGAATTCCGATTCCGAGTTCCGATATTTTCGTCTTATCGGATACCGGAATCGGGATGTCACTGTCACTGTCAGTGTCCGTCTGTCGGGTCTGTCAGGAGTCAGCGGCACTTACCTGGCAGAAGATCTCCGGCGGTCACGTCCTGGACTGCTTCATGGCCGCCATCCTCTTCTCCCCGGCGGTCACATGCAGTTTCTCGCGATAACTGCAGTGACTGCTGGGTAATCCCGGCCGTAAAGCAGTCAGTCCGATGACGTCACCGCCGGGGAAGCAGGTAATCAGCTGTGCTGCGTTGCAATGACAGGCTCTGCCTGTCATTGCGATGTAGCAGAGTTGGATCGTCGTGGGACAATCGTTACTATGGACTGCGTCGGACAGGTGGTATACTGTTGGTTTTTTTTTTTTCTTTTTTTACAGGAGATCGATGGCGTCGCAGGAATGAGTGTATAATAAAAGAAATGAAAACTGTGTTGTCTCTTTTATTTCATTAAAATACTTTTTTCTTGCTTTGTCTTTTTTTTACACATTTAATAACTTTGGGATTAATAATGGATCGGTGTCTTATTGATACCTCTCCATTATTAACCGGGCTTATTGTCACCGTGCAATCAACGGTGACATTAACCCCTTATTACCCCGCTTGCCACCGCTACAGGGCAAGTGGGAAGAGCCGGGTAAAGTGCCACAATTGGCACATCTTTTGATGCGCCAAATGTGGGGCTGCTGTAGCCTGGTATTATCAGGCTGTTGAGGGCCAAAATCCATGGGCCTTGACAGTCTTTTAATACCAGGCCGCAGCAGTCTGCATTTTACTTGGCTGGTTAACAAAAATAGGGGGATCCCCACGCCGTTTTTTTTTCGAGGGGATCCCCTATTTTTGTTAACCAGCCAAGCTAAGCAGACTGCTGTGGCCTGGTATTATCAGGCTTGCAAGGTCCATGGATATTGGATCCTTACCAGCCTGAAAAACCAGGCCTCAGCGGTCTGCTTCATCTGGCTGGTTAACAAAAATAGGGGGGACCCCACGCTAATTTTTTTCGAGGGGATCCCCTATTTTTGTTAATCAGCCAAGATATGCAGACTGCTGTGGCCTGGTATTATCAGGCTGGCAAGGTCCATGGATCTTGGCTCCTTAACAGCCTGAAAATCCAGGCCTCAGCGGTCTGCTTCATCTGGCTGGTTAACAAAAATAGGGGGACCCCACGCCAATTTTTTTCGAGGGGATCCCCTATTTTTGTTAATCAGCCAAGATATGCAGACTGCTGTGGCCTGGTATTATCAGGCTGGCAAGGTCCATGGATCTTGGCTCCTTAACAGCCTGAAAATCCAGGCCTCAGCGGTCTGCTTCATCTGGCTGGTTAACAAAAATAGGGGGGACCCCACGCCAATTTTTTTCGAGGGGATCCCCTATTTTTGTTAATCAGCCAAGATATGCAGACTGCTGTGGCCTGGTATTATCAGGCTGGCAAGGTCCATGGATCTTGGCTCCTTAACAGCCTGAAAATCCAGGCCTCAGCGGTCTGCTTCATCTGGCTGGTTAACAAAAAATAGGGGGGACCCCACGCCATTTTTTTTTCGAAGGGAACCCCTATTTTTGTTAATCAGTTCCCTCTGACGTCACTGATTGTGTCCCTGGCTGACCTGAAGTGAAAGTGGAAAGCAATCAATTAAGCTTTCCACTTAAGGGCCCGTCTCACATAGCGATATCGCTACCGAGATCGCTGCTGAGTCACTAGTTTTGTGACGCAGCAGCGAGCTCACCAGCGATATCGCTGTGTGTGACATTCAGCGACGATCAGCCCCCCTGCCGGGTATCGCTGATCGTCGCTGAAATGTCAGGACCTTTGATCGCTGGTTTCCCGCCTGTCACACGCAGCGATGCGTGCCTGTCAGAGGGAAACCAGCGATCAAAAAAAGGTCCTGACATTTCTGCGACGATCAGCGATACCCGGCAGGGGGGCTGATCGTCGCTGAATGTCACACACAGCGATATCGCTGGTGAGCTCGCTGCTGCGTCACAAAACTAGTGACTCAGCAGCGATCTCGGTAGCGATATCGCTATGTGAGACGGCCCTTAAGCGATGTTACCCGCAGTGTCGCTGTCCCAGATCGCTGCCTGAGCTGCCTGTTTGGCAGCTCAGCAGCGATCATGTAGCGATACACCAGCGATCCTGACAAGTGCATATCGTTGTCGGGATCGCTGGTGTATCGTTATGTGACACCCAGCCTTTACTCTCCTGTCAGGCAGGAGAGGAACTCATTCATTTGGGGTTTACTGTGAGGCTGCAGCATTAGCTGCGGTCCCTGCAGTAAACATTAACCCTTTCTGAAGGATTACACCGTGGGACCTGACTGTGCATGGGATAGGTAAGAATAATTTTGCTTTTTTATTTTATTTTTATTACAGGAAATGGTTTTTGCAGTAAAATAAAAGATGGTCAAAAACATGTGTCTTTATTTCATTAAAATGATTTTTAATTAAAGTGTGTGTGTTTTATTTTTATTTCATGCAATAGGATTAATAATTGATAGTTGTCTAATTGACAGCTCTCAATTATTAACCTGGCTTAAGGTCACCTTTCAATAGCAAGGTGGCTTTAACCCCATATTAACCCATTCGCCACCGCTACAGGGCAATGGGAATAGACGGGCAAAGTGCCAGAAAGGGCGAATCTAATTATAGATTTGTCTTTCCTGGGGTGTCTGGGGGCAGATGTTAGTAGCCGGGGGGGGGCAAAAATAATGGTCCCTCTCTGGGCTATTATTATCTGCCCCCACTCACTGGCTTTGTCTGTCTGGTTGCGAAAATAGGGCGGGAGCCCACGCATTTTTTTCAGCAATTTTACACCTCATATATATATATACATGTCATTGAATTTGTGACACATATATATATATATATTTATATTTGTAGTTCATACACTTCTACATAGTATAATAGCCGCTAATTCAATTGCCGGCTTTTGTGAAAATGCAGAACCCGACATGAAATGACACTTGGTGTACATAGGGTTAACCATGTCTTTTCATGTCCTTTGCTATCTAATTTGCACAAACAATTAAATCAGACTATGTGTGCAAAATTTCACACCTCTAGGGGTTAATTAAAGGTGTAAATTCGTAGCAAAAAAGTCCGTTTTTTTTACAACGAATTTACACCTTTAATTAACCCCTACAGGTGTGAAATTTTGCACACATAGTCTGATTTAATTGTTTGTGCAAATTAGATAGCAAAGGACATGAAAAGAAATGTTTAACCCTATGTACACCAAGTGTCATTTCATGTCGGGTGCTTCTGTCTTTTCACTGAAGCCGGCTTTACCCGGCAATTGAATCAAAGGATATTTTACTATGTAGAAGTGTATAAACTATACATATATGTATATATATATATGTCACAATGACATGTATATATATATATATGTATTCTATGTGTGTATATTTAGTGTTTACAAGGAAAGAATGGGGTTTTTTTAGTTGCGATATTTTGTTCCCATAGACTTACATGGGACTTCCGGTATCGGTATCGGGTATCGCCGATATTTTAGTGATATCGGCGATACCATTCCGATTCCGATACTTTAGCATATCGGAAAGTATCGCTCAACTCTAGTCCAGAGGCTTCAATTTTACCTCCTGGAGCACACAGTAGGGTGGATATATTTTTTAATAGCCATCCCACCTCACTTTTTAGCTGTTAAACAAAAAACCTGACCCTTTCATGGACGATTAACCCCTCTCAGCACATAACATATTAGAGCAAACCTCCAGGTTCATAACACTGAAGCTAATAACCTCAGTGAAACATATCTCCCTCCAACACATTGCCACGTTACCTTCCAAGTATATAAGTGGAAGTGCAGCAGTTCAATAGCAGGCATTGATTGGCTGCAGGGCTCTCGAGGCATAACAGTGTAATGCGAACCTCGAAGACCTGGCACCAAAATCAGAATGTAGAGTATTTTTTCCATTTTACAAAGGGGAAGGTAACATTTCAGAAATGATTGTCCAATTAGTAATGTGAATGGCCATGGCAGTCAATAAGAGCACCATTGTTTACTAAGCAGTGAGTCTATGTACTGCCATATGAGAAACATGGATGTAGCTAAAGATTTGAATGCTTTTTAACCGAGCACTTGTGTAGGGCATATAATTCATAACACTTAATATGTTTTATTTTCTAGTACGCCCTGATCCTCCTGTGAACGTCAGCATATCTTCCATATGCCATGAAAGCAAGAAATTATATATACAGTGGCAGCCTCCATATTCTTGGCCATACCCAGACCTTTTCCCACTAAAATACAATGTCCGCTACAGAAAGGAAGGTTTCAAATTCTACACAATGGTAAGAAACACAAATACATCCTACTTTCTTCTTTGTATACAAAGTTCCAAACTCAAAGCTCATGAACCAGCATGATGCCCTATGTGTAACCTTATGTAAACACACAGTGACAGTTTCATACTGACAGCTAAGCTGCAAGGGAAGAGGTGCAGGCCCATACATTCAGGGAGCTGTGATTGGTCAGTCAATCTTACTGACCGATCACAGCATGATCGTGCAGGAAGTGCTGAAATATCAGCACCTCCTGCCTGATCACAGCAGGAGTTCGGTGCTGCTAGAGGTTGAGCTCCTGAGCTAACAGCCAAGGACGGTGCAGGCACTGCCCCGGGCTGTTTAAACCTCTAAGGGCTCATACTCACTGGCGACGAAAATGGATGATATTCAGCCGATAAAAAATCGGATTAAAATCTGACCAATGTTATTCAATAGATGACATCTCATTTGCGATTTTTTTCTCAGCCGAAATTGGTGTGAGAAAAAAATCGCAACATGCTGCGATTTGATGCGAATTTGGCATGATAATCGCCAATGCAAGTCAATGGTGCGAGAAATCATCGCACAGCACTAGCACCATGCGAGTGCTGTCTGATTTATATGCACCAGTCTCCTTTGAAAAGCCGGCAATTCATCCCCGGTACTGTAAAATCACACTGACAGCTCACAAAACACTAGATACATACACATAGAATATATATATATATATATATATAATATATATATGTCATTGTGACATATATATACATATATTTATAGTTCATACACTTCTACATACTGTAATAGCTGCTAATTCAATTGCCGGCTTTGTGAAATCACAGAAGCCGACATGAAATGACACATGGTTTACATACAGTTAACCATGTCATTTCATGTGTTTTGATATATGGTTTGACTTACAATTACATGAATGTATGTGTGCAAAATTGCAGACATGTAGGGTTAATCAAAGGTGTAAATTCGTTGAAAAAAAATGCGTGGGCTCCCGCTGTATTTTCTCCACCAGACAGACAAAGCAAGCGAGTGGGGGCAGATAATAATAGCCGAGGGAGGGTGCATTTATTTTGTGCCCCCCCGGCTACTAACATCTGCCCCCAGACACCCCAAAAAAGGTAAATCTATAATTAGATTAGCCCTTTCTGGCACTTTGCCCGTCTATTCCCATTGCCCTGTAGTGGTGGCGAATGGGTTAATAAGGGGTTAAAGCCACCTTGCAATTGAAAGGTGACTTTAAGCCAGGTTAATAATTGAGAGCTGTCAATTATTAAAGAAAAAAACGTACAAAAATATGCAGAAAAAGACATAACAAAATAATACAAATATATTACACCGATAAATACAAATTTTTATGTAAAAAAAAAAGTACACATATCTGACATCACTGTAATGAAAAAATGTCATGCTAGTTAACAGAAACAAAACATGGCAAACTATGCTTTTTCATCATGCCGCTGTAAAAAAAAGTGGAACAAAATGCGATAAAAAAAACAAATGTAAATAAAAATGGTATAGCTGAAAATGTCATCTCGTCCCGCAAAAAAACAAGCCGCCCTACAGCTCCATCAGCGGAAAAATTAAAAAGCGATGCCAAAATAATTATATTTTCTATAAACGTTTTTGTTGTGTAAAAGCACCAAAACATAAAATAATTATATAAATGTGGGATCGCTGTATTCATACTGACCCGAAGAATAAAGCTGCCATATCAATTTTACCAGACGCAGAACAACATAAAAAAAACCTCCAAAACGACAATTCCTGAATTGCTGTTTTTGTTCATTCTGCCTCCCAAAAATGGGAATAGAAAGTGTTTGAGAAATGTCACGTGCCCGAAAACGGTGCCAATATAAACATCAACTTGTGCACTTCTGAAAAGAAGGACACCGCTGAACAGAGGGCAGACGGAGTCCAGGGTAACTCTGCTGCCTCATTACAGTGAATGGATCCCTCGAGGGCCTTATCTGAATCACTTTAGTCAGAGAAGTAGATGGAAACCCCGATATAAGTTCTCAGCGTATTGTCCCGGATAAATGTGACCACAAATGTTATGTAAAATGTTCCCAACAACAGCCCCAACTCAATTCAAAAAAATCAAGTCCCCACTCAGGCCCATCATCTATAAAGGGGGCTGTCACGTTACTGGTAGTACAAAGGATCTTGAAAAGCACTATGGTTCCTCGACCCCCAAAATAAATTCAGCGCTCCCAATTCCAAATGCCGCCTTCCCTTCTGATCCCCACAGTGCTTGTAAACCACATTTAATATTGGCATGATTGGCAATTGGGGTCCCTTGAGTGGTTTATTCTGCTTTTCTAGCACTTAGGGGCTCTGTATATGGAGTCCGCTAACTATTGTAGGAAAATCTGCACTCCAGGAGGCAAATAGCGCTCTGTCCCTCCCAAAACTAAGCAGTATTGTACAGCCATACATGGGGTATTGCCACGTTCAGCAGAAATTGTGTGGAAATTTTTGGCGCAACTTTTACCCATTTCCCCATGTGAAAATGTGAATCTGAGGCTAAAGCAAAATTTGTGGTAAAAATGTAAATTATTTTTCCTTCACTGCTCAATGGTATAAAATTCTGTGACACACCTGTGGTATCAATATGATGACTGCACACCTAGATGAGTTCATTGGGAGGTGTCATTTGTAAAATGGGGTCACTTATGAGGGTTTCTGCTGTTCTGGCACCTCATGGGCTCTGCCAATGTGACATGGAACCTGCAAACCAGAACAGTAAAATCTCCACTATAAGGCCGGCGTCACACACAACGACAAAAAATCGGTCCGTTTTAGACGGTCGATTGTCGGATCAAAATGCAAACATCACACATCCTTCTGGCATCCGATTTTCCTTCAAAGATGCGATTTAGTCGCATGTGTGTGTACCTTGTAACATCCGATTTTCATCCGACTTGCGAGATTTTCTCGCAGGCTTGCAAAACTGACATATAATGGATCCAAAAGAATAGTATTTCAATCACAAAAAAAAGAATAGATATATACACATAGAACACAATATAATATATATATATACATGTCATTGTGACATGTATATATACATATATTTATAGTTCTTACACTTCTACATACTGTTATAGCCGCTAATTCAATTGCCGGCTTTTGTGAAATCACAGAAGCCGACATGAAATGATACATTGTTTCCACACAGTTAACCATGTCATTTCCTGTATTTTGATATATGGTTTGAACTTACAATTACATGAGTGTATTTGTGCAAAATTTCAGACATGTAGGGGTTAATTAAAGGTGTAATTTCGTTGAAAAAAAATGCGTGGGCTCCCGCTGTATTTTCTCCACCAAACAGACAAAGCAAGCGAGTGGGGGCAGATAATAACAGCCTAGGGAGGGTACATTTTTTGTGCCCCCCCTGGCTACTAACATCTGCCCCCAGACACCCCAGAAAGGGCAAATCTATAATTAAATTCGCCCTTTCTGGCACTTTGCCCGTCTATTCCCATTGCCCTGTAGCGGTGGCGAATGGGTTAATAATCTCACCTTAATGTCACCTTAGTATTGAAAGGTGACCTTAAGGCAGGTTAATAATTGAGAGCTGTCAATTAGACAACTATCAATTATTAATCCTATTGTATGATAGAAAAATCAAACACACACAGTTTAATAAAAAAGAAGTTTAATGAAATAATCACACAGTTTTTGACAATATTTTATTTTCCTGCTAAAACCATTTCCTGTAATAAAAATAAAATAAAAAAGCAAAATGATTCTTACCAATCCGAAGTACAGTCAGGTCCCACGCTGTAATCCATCAGAAAGGGTTAACAGGTTACAGGTCGCAGAGAGCTAATAATGCTGTCTCAGACCTGTATTCCCCTGAATGAATCAGTTACTCTCCCAGCGAAAGGAGAGGAATAGATTCATGAATGGAGCTTAATTGATTTATTGCCACTTTCACTTGAGTGACCTGACCTAAGGTGAAAGTGGATACAATCAATTAAGCTTCATTCATGAATCACATCCTCTCCTGTCAGCAGGAGATAAGCTCATTCATTCAGGAGCTATCAGATGAGCACGCAGGATTACTTGCGCTGCTTATCTGATTGCTAGTTAACCCTTTGTGAAGGATTACATCGTGGGACGTGACAGATTGCCAGATAGGTAAGAATAATGTTGTTTTATTATTTTATATTTATTTTAGAAGAACAAGGGCTTCAAACGGATTAAGACTTAAATAAAAGATGGTCAAAAATATGTGTTTTTATTTCATTAAAATTATTTATTCTTAAAGTGTGTGTGTGTTTTTTTATTTCCTTCAATAGGATTAATAATTGATAGTTGTCTAATTGACAGCTCTCAATTATTAAGCTGCCTTAAGGTCACCTTTCAATACTAAGGTGACATTAAGGTGAGATTATTAACCCATTCGCCACCGCTACAGGGCAATGGGAATAGACGGGCAAAGTGCCAGAAAGGGCGAATCTAAATTAGATTTGCCCTTTCTGGGTGTCTGGGGGCAGATGTTAGTAGCCAGGGGGGGCACAAAAAAAAGTACCCTCCCTAGGCTATTATTATCTGCCCCCACTCGCTTGCTTTGTCTGTCTGGTGGAGAAAATACAGCTGGAGCCCACGCATTTTTTTGTCAACGAATTTACACCTTAAATTAACCCCTACATGTCTGAAATTTAGCACAAATACACTCATGTAATTGTAAGTTCTAAACAAATATCAAAATACAGGAAATGACATGGTTAACTGTGTGGAAACAATGTATCATTTCATGTCGGCTTCTGTGATTTCACAAAAGCCGGCAATTGAATTTGCGGCTATTACAGTATGTAGAAGTCTAGGAAATTATATATATATATATATACATGTCACAATTACATATATATATATATATATATATATATAATATATGTATTCTATGTGTGTATATCTATTCTTTCTATTCTTTAATAAAGCTGTCAGTGTGATTTTACAGTATAGCCGGGGATGAATTGCCGGCTTTTCTAAAGGACACCGATGCAATTTAATCGCAAGTCACACGTGCGGTCCGTTTGTAATCCGATTTTTCAAAGCTCCCATTGACTTGCATTGGCGATAGTCGACCCACAATCGGTGACAATCGCAGCATGCTGCGATTGCACACGGACGTTTAAAACGGACCACAAAAAATCTGATACTGGGAGCTGCTCCATAGATTAACATAGGGCAGACTGCAATACATTTTTCATCGCATTGCAGTCGTCCGATTCTGTCGCCAGTGTGACGCCGGCCTTATATGGTATTCCTTCCCTTCTAAGTTTTGTACTGTGCCTCAAAAATAGTTACCAATTACATGTTGGGTATTGGCACAATCAGGAGAAATGACACAACAAACTAAGAGGTTCATTTTTTCCTTGCCTTAAAAAAAAAAAAATTATGGACTAAAACAACATTTTAGAGGTAAAAATGAAATTATTCTTTCTTCACTGCCCAATCGTATAAATTTCTGTGAGGCACATGTGGTTTCAACATGCTCACTGCACCCCTAGATGAATTCATTATGGGGTGGAGTTTGTAAAATGACAACACTTTCTGCTCTTCTGGAACTTCAGGGGCTCTGCCAATGTGACATGGCACTCTCAAACCATTCCATCAAAATCTGAACTCCAATATGGCTCTTCTTCCCTTCTGAGCTTTGGACTGTGCCTCAAAAGTAGTTGTCGACCACACATGGTGTACTGGCATACTCAGGAGAAATTGCACAAAAAATGTATGGTGCATTTTCTTCTGTTACCCTTGTGGAAGTAAAAAAAAAATGGGGCTAAAAGAACATTATTGTAGAAATGGGATTTTTTTTATTTTCACGGCTCTACCTTATAAACTTCTGTGAAGCACCTGGGGTTCAAGGTGCTCACCACACATCTAAATACATTCCTTGAGAGGTCTAGTATCCAAAATGGGTTTTCCACTGTATCAAGGGCTAGGAAAAAGCAACATGGTGTCCGCTAATGATTACAGCCAATTTTGTGCACCAAACAGTGCTCCTTCCCTTCCTAGCTCTGCCGTGTGCCCAAATAGTAGTTTTCCCCCACATATTTGGATGCGGCGTACTCAGGAAAAATTGCACAACAAATTTCAAAGTTCATTTTCTCTTGTTACCTTTGTGAAGAGAAAGAATTTGGCAGTGAATTAAAATTGGTGAAAAAAAGTTAAATGTTCATTTTTTTCTTCCACATTGCAATAATTCCTGTGAAGCACCTGAAGGGTGAATAACCTTCTTGAGGCTATGTGCACATGTTCAGAATTTTTCGCGCTTTTGCGGCGGTTTTCTGCTGCAAAAACGCATGCATTAAGCATCCTATTGTTACAATGCATTCTGCAATTTTTGTGCACATGCTGCGTTTTTTCCCGCGAAAAAAACGCATCACGGAAAAAAAACGCAGCATGTTCATTCTTTTTCTGGAATTCCGCCGCCATAGGAATGCATTGAACCGCTTACTTTCCGCATGTGACTATGCCCACCATGCACAAAGTGAGCCGTTCATGTGCGGATGGTCCCCAGGGCCTGGAGGAGAGGAGACTGTCCTCCAGACCCTGGATACCATATCTATATTAAACCAATAATTAAAATAAAAAATAGTGATATTCTCACCTTCCAGCGGCCCCCGCAGCTTTCCTGCCTCTCAGCGACTCTCCCGGCCAATCCCGTTCCCAGTAATGCATTACAAGAATCACCCCAGATGACGTAGCGGTCTCGCGTGATGCTACATCATCTGGGGTCATTGTTGTTAAGCGTCCTTGGGAACAGGAGTTCCGGGAGCATCGCGAGGACCAGGAAGGCTGCGGGGGCCGCCAGAAGGTGAGGATATCACAATTTTTTATGTTTTTTATTATATTTAACATTATATCTTTTAACTACTGATGCGGCATAGACGGCATCAATAGTAAAATGTTGGTCACACTTGTCAAACACTATGTGTGACTCGTGTGACCAACCTGTCAATCAGTTTTCCAAGCGATGCTACAGATAACTAGGAAAACGCTAGCATTCTGCAAGCTAATTACGCTTGCAAAATGCTAGTTTTTAGCGGGAATACGCATACTAATTAAAATGCGTATTTCCCGTGGCAGGGTGGTGCGGGATTGCCGTGGAAATGGTAAAAGGATCTAATGTTAAAAAATAAATAAATAAATAAAAAATTGTGATATTCTCACCTTCCGGCGGCCCCCGCAGCCTTCCTGGTCCTCGTGATGCTCCCGGCAACTCCCGTTCCGAGTGATACCGAGCGACAATGAGCTCAGATGACGTAGCATCACACGAGACCGCTACGTCATCTCGGGTCATTGTCGCAAGGCATCACTAGGAACAGGAGTTGCCGGGAGCGTCGCTGAGGAGCGGGAAAGCTGCGGGGGCCGCCGGAAGGTGAGAATATCACTATTTTTTATTTTAATTATTGTTTTAACAGGGATATGGTACCCAGGGCCTGGAGGAGAGTCTCCTCTCCGACAGACCCTGGGTACAATCCGCACATGAACCGCTCACTTTGCGCATGGTGGGCATAGCCACATGTGGAAAGTAAGCGGTTCAATGCATTCCTATGGCGGCGGAGTCGCCGCGATTCTGGAAAAAGAATGAACATGCTGTTTTTTTTTTCCGTGATGCGTTTTTTTCGCGGAAAAGAACGTAGCATGTGCACAAAAATTGCGGAATGCATTCTACTAATAGAATGCTTAATGCATGCGTTTTTTCAGCACTTTTGTAACGGAAAACCGCCGCAAAAACGCTAAAAACCGCGAAAAATCCTCAGCGTGTGTACGTAGACTGAGGGGTGCAGTTTTTAGAATGGTGTCACTTTTGAATATTTTCTACTCATATAGACCCCCCAAAGTCACTTCAAATGTGATGTGGTCCCTAAAAAATGAGTTTGTAAATTTTGTTGTGGCTTGGTCCTTAAGGGGTTAAAGGGTTGTACAGTTAAAGCAAATTGTCCTCCATCCTCGGGGGATTTTTATACTGTATTCAAAATGGAGCTGTAGGTCAAAAAGTTGCTCTGCAGCCCCATAGAGAATGAATGGAGTGCAGATTGAGCATGCACATTGAGGCTTAATTCTAATGGGGATAAAAGTGCCCCATTCTGGCAATCCTTGCAAGTCCCAGCAGTCAGACCCCTACTGATCAACAAGTTATTACCTATCTTGTGAATAGTTAATAGAAGTCTGGGGACAATATGCTATCAGCAGGATTTTGATATGTACTCTAAGAGCACAATGATGTAGGTGCAGAGATCCTGGTTCCAGCGATGTGTCACTTACTAGGGTGTGTGCTGTTTTAACCCCTTCACTCCCGCTTTTTTTTTTGATTTTTCGTTTTCGTTTTTCGCTCCCCTTCTTTCCAGAGCCATAACTTTTTTATTTTTACGTCAATATGTGAGGGCTTATTTTTTGCGGGACGAGTTGTACTTTCGAACGCACTATTGCTTTTACCATGTTGTGTACTCAAAAACGGGAAAAAAATTCCAAGTGCGGTGAAATTGCAAAAAAAGTGCAATCCCACACTTGTTTTTTGCTTGGCTTTTTGCTAGGTTCACTAAATGCTAAAACTGACCTGCCCTTATGATTCTCCAGGTCATTATGAGTTCATAGACACCAAACATGTCTAGGTTCTCTTATATCAAAGTGGTGAAAAAAAAATTCCAAAGTTTGCAAAAAAAAAATTGCGCCATTTTACGAGACCTATAGCGTCTCCATTTTTCGTAATCTGGGGTGAGGGCTAATTTTTTGCATGCCGAGCTGATGTTTTTAATGACACCACTTTTGTGCAGAGACGTTCTTTTGATCGCCCGTTTGTCGCGGCAACCAAAAAAAAGTAATTCTGGCGTTTTGAATTTTTTTCTCGCTACGCCGTGTAGCGATCAGGTTAATCCTTTTTTTTATTGATACTGTAGATCGGACGATTCTGAATGCGGCGATACCTAATATGTGTATGTGTGATTTTTTTTTTTTATTGTTTTATTTTGAATGGGGCGAAAGGTTGGTGATTTGAACTTTTAGGTTTTTTATTTTTTTAAATTTTTAAACACTTTTTTTTTCTTTTAGCATGCTTCAATAGACTCCATGGGAGGCTAGAAGCATGCACAACTCGATCTGCTCTGCTACATATGGGCGATGAGCAGGTCGCCCATTTGTAGCAGATTTACTACATGGGCGGCGCTCATAGCGATGTGCCTGCAACAACGAGTCGCAGACCCGATCATGTGACGGGGGTCGGCGATGCGCTCACTTTCGGCCCGGCGGCTGGAAGCTTTAGTTAATTGCCCGCTGTCAGCTTTGACAGTGGGTTTTAACTAGTTAATAGGCGCGGGCAGATGGCGATTCCGCTCGCACCTATTGCGGGCACATGTCAGATGCTTATAACAGCTGACATGTCGCGGCTTTGAGGTGGGCTCACCGCCGGAGCCCACCTCAAAGCAGGGGATCCTTACCGATGATGTACTATCCCGTCATCGGTAAGGAAGGGGTTAATAAAATCAGTGTTTTCGTCAGCAGGAGATTATCACTGCAGGACTAGTTGTCTTGCATCAAGTAGTCCTCCTGATCTGTTTAAGCACACCCCCCACCACTGATTAGCAGCTTTCTGTCAATATACAGTGTACACAGAAAGCTGCCAATCAGTGGTGTGGGCGGGGCTACACAGGGATCAGCATTCTGAGCTCTGCTAGATATGCAGCAGAAAAAAGAGAGTTTATCATAATTACTGCAACCAGTAAACTAAGTGATCCATCACTAGAATCAGGGTCTCTGCCCCTACATCATGCTGTTCTTAGATGAGCTAGCAAAAACTTGGTAACAGATTCCCCTTAAGATTCATATAGTTTAGCACTGACATGTACTGACTATTCATCTTGCACTTTCACTTATTTTCTACATCCCACAGGTTGGACCTTATGAGCAGACCTCTGTAGTGCTTACTGGAATTCGACCAGGAACCACAGTACATGTTCAGGTGGCTGCTAAGGATGTTACAGACTTGGGACACAGCAGTAACTGGAGTGAAGTAGTAGCTGGTCTTCCATGGAAGCCATATGATTTTATGTGTTTGTCTATATAAACAATGATTGCACACTGACACTGCATCACCTGCTGTAAATAATCGGTACAGGCTGTGCATCCCTTAATAGTAAGGGAAGGGGATAAACAGAGCTCTATTTACCTATTGACAAAAATGTCATTTTTGAGCTTTCATTTTTTTTTTATTAAAGCAACTTTTTTTCTATATAACTTTTTTATTTTTTGCGCACATAGTCCCTTGAAGGGTTATTTTTTTGAGAGCGATTTGAAGTTTTGAATGATGCCATTCACTTTACCATGTAATATCCTGTAAAGCAGGAAAAAAAATTCCAAGACTAGTAAAATGGTGAAAAAAAATGCAATTCTGACTTTTTTTGGGTTTTAATTTTATGGCATTTGTTATTTGGTAAAAATTACCTTACAGCAGACCTGGGCTAAGTGCAGCCCGCATGCCACATCGGCCCTTTGGCTGTCTTAGCCCGGCCCACGCCCACCCCCTTGCTATTCCCATAGGCACTACTGATTGCATTGGTGGAGGAGGGCCTCCGGCCACTTCCTCCACAATCAGCGTGTGAAACAGCTGGCATGGGGAGGCTATGTGGGTGTTGAGCAGGGCTGGCTCCAGGTTCATGGGCCCCGGGCGAACTGTCAGCTCTCAATTATTAACCTGCCTTAAGGTCACCTTTCAATACTAAGGTGACATTAAGGTGACATTATTAACCCATTCGCCACCGCTACAGGGCAATGGGAATAGACGGGCAAAGTGCCAGAAAGGGCGAATCTAATTATAGATTTGCCCTTTCTGGGGTGTCTGGGGGCAGATGTTAGTAGCCAGGGGGGCACAAAAAAAAAGTACCCTCCCTAGGCTATTATTATCTGCCCCCACTCGCTGGCTTTGTCTGTCTGGTGGAGAAAATACAGCGGGAGCACACGCATTTTTTTTCAACGAATTTACACCTTTAATTAACCCCTACATGTCTGAAATTTTGCACAAATACACTCATGTAATTGTAAGTTCTAAACAAATATCAAAATACATGAAATGACATGGTTAACTGTGTGGAAACAATGTATCATTTCATGTTGGCTTCTGTGATTTCACAAAAGCCGGCAATTGAATTAGCGGCTATTACAGTATGTAGATGTGTATGAACTATAAAATATATATATATATATATACATGTCACAATTACACATATATATATATATATATATATATATATGTGTTCTATGTGTGTATATCTATTCTTTCTTTTGTGATTGAAATACTATTCTTTTGGATCCGTTATATGTCAGTTTTGCAAGCCTGCGAGAAATTCTCGCAAGTCGGATGAAAATCGGATGTTACAAGGTACACACACATGCGACTAAATCGCATCTTTGAAGGAAAATCGGATGCCAGAAGGATGTGTGATGTTTGCATTTTGATCCGACAATCGACCGACTAAAACGGACCGATTTTTTGTAGTTGTGTGTGACGCCGGCCTAACGGCCATAGTTGCACAAGTAGCTCCCCTAAGGGTATGTTTCCACGAAGCAGAAACATTCAGTATTTGCTGTGGATTGAACGCTGTGTCCTGTCGCAGCGGCCAGATGTTCCAGCATAGTGAAGGGGATTTTATGAAATCCCGTCTCCACTATGCGTCTGATTACGCGGGTGACACACCCGGTAAACCGGACATGCGGCTCGTCTTTTTAGATCGCAGCATGTCTGTTTACCTTGCGGAGATGCTCAGTTTCCACAAGGTAAACAGCCTACTCTATGTATACGATGCTGCGATTCCGGATGTGTTCAATGAACACATCCGGAATCACCGCGTGTACAGAAGGGGGCGGGGCTTTGGGCGCTCCGTCCAAAGCACAGGGATTACGGTACGTGGAAACGTACCCTAAGGCCGGCGTCACACTGGCGACAGAATCGGACGACTGCAATATGATGAAAAATCATATTGCAGTCTGCCCTATGTTAATCTATGGAGCAGCTCCTAGTATCAGATTTTTTGTGGTCCGTTTTAAACGTCCGTGTGCAATCGCAGCATGCTGCGATTGTCACCGATTGTGGGTCGACTATCGCCAATGCAAGTCTATGGGAGCGATGAAAAATCTGATTACAAACGGACCGCATGTGTGACTTGCGATTAAATCGCATCGGTGTCCTTTAGAAAATCCGGCAATTCATCCCCGGCTATACTGTAAAATCACACTGACAGCTTGAATAAAGAATAGAAAGGATATACACACATAGAATACATATATATATATATGTAATTGTGACATGTATATATATATATTTATAGTTCCTAGACTTCTACATACTGTAATAGCCGCTAATTCAATTGCCGGCTTTTGTGAAATCACAGAAGCCGACATGAAATGATACATTATTTCCACACAGTTAACCATGTAATTTCCTGTATTTTGATATTTGTTTAGAACTTACAATTACATGAGTGTATTTGTGCAAAATTTCAGACATGTAGGGGTTAATTAAAGGTGTAAATTTGTTGAAAAAAAATGCGTGGGCTCCCGCTGTATTTTCTCCACCAGACAGACAAAGCAAGCGAGTGGGGGCAGATAATAATAGCCTAGGGAGGGTACATTTTTTTTGTGACCCCCCTGGCTACTAACATCTGCCCCCAGACACCCCAGAAAGGGCAAATCTATAATTAGATTCGCCCTTTCTGGCACTTTGCCCGTCTATTCCCATTGCCCTGTAGCAGTGGCGAATGGGTTAATAATGTCACCTTAATGTCACCTTAGTATTGAAAGGTGACCTTAAGGCAGGTTAATAATTGAGAGCTGTCAATTAGACAACTATCAATTATTAATCCTATTGAAGTAAATAAAAAAAAACACACACACTTTAAGAATAAATAATTTTAATGAAATAAAAACACATATTTTTGACCATCTTTTATTTAACTCTTAATCCGTTCGAAGCCCTTGTTCTTCTAAAATAAATATAAAATAATAAAACAACATTATTCTTACCTATCTGGCAATCTGTCACGTCCCACGATGTAATCCTTCACAAAGCAATCAGATAAGCAGCGCAAGTAATCCTGCGTGCTCATCTGATAGCTCCTGAATGAATGAGCTTATCTCCTGCCGACAGGAGAGGATGTGATTAATGAATGAAGCTTAATTGATTGTATCCACTTTCACGTTAGGTCAGGTCACTGAAGTGAAAGTGGCAATAAATCTCCATTCATGAATCTATTCCTCTCCTTTCACTGGGAGAGTAACTGATTCATTCATGGGAATACAGCTAGTAGACAGCATTATTAGCTCTCTGCAAGCTGTAACCTGTTAACCCTTTCTGATGGATTACAGCGTGGGACCTGACTGTACATCGGATTGGTAAGAATAATTTTGCTTTTTTATTTTATTTTTATTACAGGAAATGGTTTTAGCAGGTAAATAAAATATGGTCAAAAACTGTGTGATTATTTCATTAAACTTATTTTTTATTAAAGTGTGTGTGTTTGATTTTTCTTTCATACAATAGGATTAATAATTGATAGTTGTCTAATTGACAGCTCTCAATTATTAACCTGGCTTAAAGTCACCTTTCAATTGCAAGGTCATTTTAACACCTTATTAACCCATTCGCCACCGCTACAGGGCAATGGGAATAGACGGGCAAAGTACCAGAAAGGGCAAATCTAATTATAGATTTGCCCTTTCTGGGGTGTCTGGGGGCAGATGTTAGTAGCCAGGGGGGGCACAAAAAATATGTACCCTCCCTAGGCTATTATTATCTGCCCCCACTCGCTGGCTTTGTCTGTCTGGTGGAGAAAATACAGCGGGAGCCCACGCATTTTTTTTCAACGAATTTACACCTTTAATTAACCCCTACAGGTCTGAAATTTGGCACAAATACACATATGTAATTGTAAGTTCAAACCATATATCAAAATACAGGAAATTACATGGTTAACTGTGTGGAAACAATGTATCATTTCATGTCGGCTTCTGTGATTTCACAAAAGCCGGCAATTGAATTAGCGGCTATTACAGTATGTAGAAGTGTAGGAACTATAAATATATATATATATACATGTCACAATGACATGTATATATATATATATATATATATATATGTGTTCTATGTGTATATATCTATTCTTTCTTTTGTGATTTAAATACTATTCTTTTGGATCCATTATATGTCAGTTTTGCAAGCCTGCGAGAAATTCTCGCAAGTCGGATGAAAATCGGATGTTACAAGGTACACACACATGCGACTAAATTGCATCTTTGAAGGAAAATCGGATGACAGAAGGATGTGTGATGTTTGCATTTTGATCCGACAATCGACCGACTAAAACGGACCGATTTTTTGTAGTTGTGTGTGACGCCGGCCTAAAGGGAAAAGTCACAAGGAATCGTGGGTTGAAAAATTGGAGTCTCGCTTACTGGTTAGTTGGGCTGTTGTTTGAGACTGGGGCAGCTCCTGAATTGCTGTGCTGGGTAGTGGTGTAGCTAGAGAGAGAGGCTAACGGAGAGAGTGGAGCAAGCTCAATAAGGAACTGTGTATGAAAATGTCATATGTTCTAAGAGAAATGTTCACAAAGTTTTGCACCTGCTTTCCACTACATATACTTCTCCCTATGTTAATGTTCAGTAAAAGACAGTTTATTTTGAGTGGTGGTCTCCTTCATTTTCATGTAGTGTGCCGGAGCGTGAACAAGTACATCACCGACAGCTACCGTGCCGTGTTACAGGGCATTCATAGCATTTATACAAAAAAAATATTTCTTGAAACTAAAATGGACTTAACTTCATTTTGTAGAAGTAATATTACCTTCTGATTAGATATTACGACAGCCATTTTATACACTGGTCTTAATCAAAAGCTTGCTGAAAGGCGCATCAGGGTCTTGGTCCCCTTCCCTCTTGGCTTTCGTACACGTTATTATATATATTTATGTATTATCATGCATGCTTTTGCACATTGACTTCTCTTCTCATTGTTAACACTATTGTTTAATATTATTGAAGTCCATATGGACTAGTTGTACTAACAGTTATACTTCCATGGTACTTTTAATTTTATTGGTGGATGAATCCTAGGTCCACTTGGAACATTTATTTATGCAGTTACACTATTTTATGAATTTCACCACCATTGAATATTGACTTACTTCTACGTATATATCCTCATATATGGGCCACTGAGCTCATCAGACATACTGGTTGGCATCATTTTGGATGAATGCAAAGGGTTTTCTGTTTTTCTTAGTCTAACTTTACAATTTTAACTTGTTTTATTCTTATTCTAATAAAGTTTATATTCTTAATTCTATATGGGCTTTTTGGCTTCCCTTTGTTTTTGGTATGTCCTAATTTATTAAGGGGCACAACCCTGTTAATAAATTAAGAATACAGTTGGTACAGAAAGTATTCAGAGCCCTTTAAATTTTTCACTCTTTACCAAATGGCTGCAATGAAACAAATTCAAAAAAGTTAATTTTTTGTCTCATTAATGTACAATCTGCACCCCATCTTGACTGAAAAAAAAAACAAATGTAGAAATGTTTTTAAATTTATTAAAAAATAAAAACTGAAATATCACATGGTCATAAGTATTCAGACCCTTTGCTCAGTATTGAGTAGAAGCACTCTTTTGAGCTAGTACAGTCATGAGTCTTCTTGGGAATGATGCAACAAGTTTTTCACACCTGGATTTGGGATCCTCTCCAGTTCCGTCAGTTTGGATTGTGAACGTTGGTGGACAGCCATTTTCAGGTCTCTCCAAAGCTGCTCAATTGGGTTTAGGTCAGGGCTCTGGCTGGGCCAATCAAGAATGGTCACAGAGTTGTTCTGAAGCCACTCCTTTGTTATTTTAGCTGTGTGCTTAGGGCTATTGTCTTATTGGAAGGTGAACCTTCGGCCAAGTCTGAGGTCCAGACCACTCTGGAAGTTTTCATCCAAGGATATCTCTGTACTTGGCCGCATTCATGTTTCCTTCAATTGCAACCAGTCATCTTGTTCCTGCAGCTGAAAAGCACCCCCATAGCATGATTCTGCCACCACGTTTCACGGTTGGGATTGTATTGGCCAGGTGATGAGCAGTGCCTGGTTTTCTCCACACATACCGCTTAGAATTATCACCAAAAGGTTCTATCGTTGTCTCATCAGACCAGAGAATCTTATTTCTCATAGTCTGGGAGTCCTTCATGTGTTTTTTTTTAGCAAACTCTATGTGGGCTTTCATGTCTTGCAGTGAGGAGAGGCTTCCGTCGGGCCTCTCTGCCATAAAGGGCCAACTGGTGGAGGGCTGCAGTGATAGTTGACATTGTGGAACTTTCTCCCATCTCCCTACTGCATCTGTGGAGCTCAGCCACAGTGATCTTGGGGTTCTTCTTTACCTCTCTCACCATGGCTCTTTTCCCACGATTGCTCAGTTTGGCCGGACGGCCAGGTCTAGGAAGACTTCTGGTGATCCCAAACTTCTTCTATTTAAGGATTATGGAGGCCACTGTGCTCTTAGGAACCTTGAGTACTGCAGAAATTCTTTTGTAACCTTGGCCAGATCTGTGCCTTGCCCCAATTCTGTCTCTGAGCTCCTTGACCAGTTCCTTTGACCTCATGATTCTCATTTGCTCTGACATGCACTGTCTTATATAGACAGGTGTGTGCCTTTACAAATCAAGTCCTATCAGTTTAATTAAACACAGCTGGACTCCAATGAAGGAGTAGAACCATCTCAAGGAGAATCACAAGGAAATGGACAGCATGTGACTTAAATATGATTGTCTGAGCAAAGGGTCTGAATACTTATGACCATGTGATATTTCAGTTTTTCTTTTTTAATACATTTGCAAAAAAATCTACATTGTTTTTTTCAGTCAAGATGGGGTGCAGAGTGTACATTAATGAGAAAAAAGAACTTTTTTGAATTTACCAAACAGCTGCAATGAAACAAAGAGTGAAATATTTAAAGGGGTCTGAATACTTTCCATACCCACGGTATCTTTGGGTGTCAGAAAATGAATTCTAAGGCCTTTTTCAGACGTCCATGTTGCACATCTGTGTTCTATCCATATTTATTACAGATTGCACACATACAGTAGTGTTCAAAACATGAGCTAATCACAAAATCTTTATACTTGTTTTTATTTCCATGCATTGGGACCATTGCACACTGTTTTCTAATTCAAAACATGAATAGAAATGTATATAGTTTTAAACTACTTTACAGAAAATAAAAAAATGAACACTGTGATGTTCTAAAAAAAATAGCAGTGAATCACTGACGTAATATTTAGTAGTATACCAACAGTTTTTAGAACTGCTTCACATCTATGTTGCATAGAATCAACCAACTTCTGGCCCCTGTCACCTGTTATTCCAGCCCAGGATGCTTGGACTACATCCCCTAATTTTTTTTCATTTATTGGCTTTGCTTCAGAAACGGCATTTTTATGTCACCCCACTAGAGTTCTATTGGATTAAAGGGAACTTGTCACCCCCCCGGGGCGTTTTTAAGTAAAAGAGCCACCTTCAGCAGCACTAAGGCAGCAGTCTGTGAAGGTGGCTTTTTTTCTGGTTCCCTGTAATGCTGAAATATATAGTTTTAAAACTAGGTCCCCATACCGTAAATGTGTCCCTGAGGTATGGCCTCGTCCCCTGACTCATCCTCCCCCCAGCCGTCCATCAACCCCCGTCAGCGTCACCGCGCCTCCTCCAGACTTGTTTTTGTTTCATTTAGTTTCTGTGGGGCGCCTGCGCTGTTGTAACAGTCCTCGGGCATGCGCAGTGTGCGCTGCCTGGGAACTGTCAGAAGACTATTGCGCCTGCGCTGTTGTAACAGTCCTCGGGCATGCGCAGTGCGCGCTGCCCCGGAACTGTCTGAAGACTATTGCGCCTGCGTCGTTGTCTTTCTCCAGATCCCTCCCCGCCGTGTGTTATCATGTATTCACACTGCGGGGCTGGCAATCTGGCACCTGCATAGTCTACATGTTTAGCTGCACCTGCCCCCTTCTCCCAGTCCCTCCATTTTCATTTTCATACCCTGTGCGGCGTCAGCTGGGGCAGGCGCAGCTAAACATGTAGACTGCGCAGGCACCAGATTGCCAGTCTTGCAGTGTGAATGCATAACACACTGCGGGGAGGGATCTGGGGAAAGACAAAGACGAAGGCGCAATAGTCTTCCAACAGTTCCCGGGCAGCGCGCACTGCGCATGCCCGAGGACTGTTGCAACAGCGCAAGCGCCCCACAGAACCGAAACTAAAAGATAAACAACTCTGGAGGAGGCGCGGTGACGCTGAAGGGGTTTGATGGACGGCTTGGGGGAGGATGAGTCAGGGGAAGAAGCCATACTTCAGGGACGCATTTAAGGTATGGGGACCTAGTTTTAAAACTATGTATTTCAGCGTTGTATGGGACCAGAAAAAAAAAGCCACCTTCACAGACTGCTGCTGAAGGTGGCTCTTTTACTTAAAAACGCCCGGGGGGGTGACAAGTTCCCTTTAAGGTCCGGGGATTGGACTCTATAACCTCAATTTTGTTGAACTGGAACCAAGATTTTGATAGTTTATTTGTGTATTTAGGGTCGTTGTCTTGTTGAAACACCCATTTCAAGGGCATATCCTCTTCAGCGTAAGGCAACATGACCTCTTCAAGTATTATGCAAACTGGTCCATGATCCCTGGTATGCAGTAAATAGGTCCGATATGAGAGTAAGAGAAACATGCCCATATGCTGTTTGCATCACCATGCTTCACTTTCTTCAGAGTGTACTGTGGCTTGAATGCAGAGTTTGGGGGTCGTCTGACAAACTGTCTGCGGCCCTTGGCCCCCAAAACGAACAATTTTACTTTCATCGGTCCACAAAATGTTTCTCCATTTCTCTATAGGCTAGTTCAGGGGTGGGGAACCTCAGGCGCCAGGGCCATTTGCGGCCCTCGATGACCTTTTATCAGGCCCCCGGGCAGATTCTCAGGGACCGCAGCGCTTTGGCTGGGAGCTGTATTTTGATCGCCACCACTTCATTAATTTCTTCTTGATCTGTGAGCACACACACGCAGTGTTCACTACTGAACACTGAAGGGCATGCAATGAAAGATTACGTCCTGACACCAGTGCCAGAGTCTGGATGTACTTTGTGGGCGGAGTTTGTATGGCCTCCAAAGGATGATATAAATATCCAAATGGCCCTTGGCAGAAAATGATTCCCCAACCCTGGGCTAGTTCATGTGTTCTTTAACAAATTATATCTGCTTCAGTACATGTCTTTTTTTTTTAACAGTGCTAAGTACTTGCTAAGAGATTAGCTTCACACAGGTGTCTGTCACATGACACACAAGAAACTTGAAATTGTCTTTGATCATCCTGGAGCCGATCATTGGCTGAGCCTTTCCCATTCTGGCTATTCTTCCATCCATTAGAATGGTAGTCTTCCGTTTTCTTCCTCTGATTTGGCTTTCCATTTTAAAGCATTGAAGATAATTTTAGCTGAACAGTCTATCATTGTCTGCACTTCTTTATAAGTTTTACCCTCTCCAATCAACTTTTTAATCAAAGTATGGTGTTCTTCTGAACAATGTCTCCAACAACCCATATTTATAAGGCTTCAAGGAGGATTGAACTCCACACTGCTATTATTTTGAACACTCCCCCTTTCAATTAATTTTCTAATACACAGACTAAAAAACCTGCAGATCATGAATGCGGAGTCTGGTGGTTTTCTTAGAATCTACTGCACCAACTGGTAAATTGTGTGACATGTAAAAATATAATTTATACCAAAAAGTGATTAATCTTTTAGTCATATTGGACTGCCATTATTTTGAACACTACTGGAACTACTATAGTCCATGTAGTTATTAAAATGTCTGTTTTTTCACAGACCATTTGCCCATTTAAAACTCACGGGACATGCCCGTTTTTTCTCCGGAATCTTGGATGAAAAGGACCAATACAAGTCTATGGGTCAGTGAAAAACACGTACAGCACACGGATGGCATCAGTGTACCATCCACGTTTAACTTTTGCAAAGGATAGGAGCACTTTGTAATATATTTATCCATACTTGAAAATCACTGTTGTCATACTGACCAAACACCAATGACACACAGATCCAAAAAACAGATTACATCAGCATCATTTTTTTTTTGCAGCTCCAACATCTCTGAGTCCCTGGCCTTCTACATCGACAGAGGAAGCAAATAACATTCATCATCTTGTTACAATAAAATCTATCAAGGACATTTTAGGCAAATCTTGAAATTTCGGTATTGAAAGTGGGGAAAAATGGGCAAACATCAGATTGAGTGACATTAACAAGACCAAATTGCAAGGACACCTCGGTCACTGCATCTAATAAATGGTAGTTGTGGGGCATTTTCAGTAGTAATGCAATGGTTAGCACCTAATAGAAGTGATCCAAGAAAAAAAACAAACAGATGAGGCAGGACAAATATTACATCAATGCTTGCTGGTCAAAATGCCCTGGATGACCCATGTCCACTGGAGAATGCATTTACAAGGGCATGTGAGCATCAGATCTACAACCTTACACAATATTACATGTTGATCGGGTTTGAAGAACAATGTATTCCTAATGGCATATTCATCACCAGGGAAGTATGAGAACAGGATGCACTATGAGTAGAGGCAATGTGATGCTCTGGGCAATGTTCTTCAAAAAACCTTGGGCATAGTATTCATGTCATAGACAGACACCACTTAACATATCATTGCTGCAGACCAAAGACACCCTTTCATGAGAATAGTAATACTTAGTGGCAGTGATCAGTGATGAGCGAGTATACTCGTTGCTCGGGTTTTCCTGAGCATGCTCGGTGATCTCCGAGTATTTTGGCGTGCTCGGAGATTTAGTTTCTATCAACGCATCTGCATGATTTATGGCTGCTGGACAGCCTGAATACATGTGAGGATTTCCTAACAAACAGGCATTCCTCACATGTATTCAGGCTGTCTAGTAGCCAGAAATCATGCAGCAATTTTTGAGGGACATCCAGTTCTAGGTTATATCATTGTTGTACCAAATATAAGCCACTTCTTGCTGACCGTCTTGAGTGTTGCATGGTACATCTATTGCCTTAGAAATTATTTTGCACCTTTTTCCTAACTGATAAATTTCAACAATAAGATACCTTTGCTGTGTTGTAAGCCGTTTACTGACCATGGTTTTTGCGCTTTACATGACAAAACCTGGCATCTTAACAGGGGAGTGTAGACTTTTATATCCACTCTAGATAAATATATAATGGGCCTCATTTATCAAAACTGTCTTTGTTGTCCATAGCAACCAATCATAATTCCACTTTCATCATTATTATACATATAATAAAATTAAAGCTGCACTGTGATGTGTATCCAACTAGATGGTGTCCTGTATCGTAAAGTGAGCATTTAGTGTATATGGTATATACAATGCGGAAAATAAGTATTTGATACCCTGATTTTTGCAAGTTTTCCCACTTACAAAGAATGGAGAAGTCTATAATTTTTATTGTAGGTACCCTTCAACTGTAAGAGACAGAATCTTAAAAAAATCCAGAAAATCACATTGTATGATTTCTACATATTTCATGCAATAAAATGCAAATTAAATAAGTATTTAATACAATAGAAAAACAGAACTCAATATTTGGTACAGAAACCTTTTTTTGTAATTTAAGGGGTCAGATGTTTCCTGCAGTTGACCAAGTTTACACACACTGCAGAAAGGATCTTGGCCCACTCCTCCATACAGATCTTCTCCAGATCTTTCAGGTTTTGGAGCGATCGCTGTGCTACATTGAGTTTCAGCTCTCTCCAAAGATTTTCTATTGGGTTCAGGTCTGGAGACTGACTAGGTCACTCCAGGACATCAATGCTCTTACCGACAGGAGGTTGTTGGACGAAATCTCGCGATACATGACCCAATCCATCCTCCCTTTAATATAGTGCAATCGTCCTGTAATTTTTGCAGAAAAGCACCCTCAGAGTATGATGTATCCCGCACCATGCTTCAGAGTTGGGACAGTGTTCATGGGGTTGTACTTCTTCCTCCAAACACTGCGAATGGAGTTGATACCAAAGGCTTATTTTGGTCTCTTCTAGCCACATGTCCTCCCATGCCTCCTCTGGATCATCCAGAAGGTCATTGGCGAATTTCAAATGGGCCTGGACATGTACTTGCGTGAGCAGTGAGACCTTGTGTACCCTGTAGGATTTTAATCCATGACGGCATAGTGAATAACGGTAATGTTTGAGACTGTGGTCTCCGCTTTCTTCAGGTCATTGACCAGGTCCTACTATGTAGTTCTGGGCCAATTCCTGACCTTTCTCAGAATCATTCTTACATCATGAGGCGAGATCTTGCATGGAGCCCCAGACTGAGGAAGATTGACAGTGATCTTGTGTTTCTTCTATTTTCAAATAATTGTGCCAACAGTTGTTGCTTTCTCACCAAGCTGCTTGACTATTGTCCTGTAGCACATCCCAGAATCATGCAGGTCTACAATTTTGTCCCTGGTGTCCTTAGACAGCTATTTGGTCTTGGTGGAGAGGTTGGAGTGTAACGGATTTGATTGTGTGTGGACTGGTGTCTTTTATACAGGTAACGAGTTCAAAGAGGTGCAATTAATACAGGTAATGAGTGCAGAGTGGAGAGCTTTTTAAAGAAAAAATAAACAGGTCTGCAAGAGCCAAATTCCTTGCTGGTTGGAAGGTAATCAAATATTTATTTCAAGCAATAAATACAAATTAATTATATAAAAAACATACAATGTGATTTTCTGGTTTTTATTTTTAGATTCTGTATCTCACAATTGAAGTGTATCTACGATAAAAATATTATAGACAGCTCTATTCTTTGTAGGTGGGAAAACTTGCAAGATCGGCAGTGTATCAAATACTTATTTTCCACACTGTATACAGTAATGTTGGTGCTATGGCCTACAAAGGCAGGATTTCCCCTTCAGCATTCAGCTCTATTATTTATGCCACACCTACTCTTTCTTGGCAATTTAAATCTAATTCCATTAAGTGTTCTCTAAGGATTTTTTTTTATTTTATTTTTTTTTAAATACAGTGAACGGCAGTCACTAAAGCAGGTAGTATTATATACTGGCCATTTAAAATAATAACCATCCATGTAATACAGAACTGGCAGAGAATTAGAACCAGACAATGTCAGAAGCTATTTAAATGGGGTTGTCCACTACTAGAAAACCCTTCTCAATGTGACCGTTTGCCTCTGTTAAAAAAAACAAACAAAAAAAAAAACACCTATACTCAACTCTAATGCCATTTCAGAGGTGTCGGCACTCACGTTCCCTGGGCTTGAGTGAGGTTTTTACATCAAGTGAGCACTGCGCCAAATCAGCGGCGCCTTCACTGTCCCCAACTTTGGACAAATCGAACATTCAGAGGAAGTCAGAGAGTAGCCGTCCAACACGATCAGCTGTCAACAGCTCCCGAAGCATCTGGAAATATACAATATATGAAGTGGACGAACATAGTAGCCCGTTTACTGAGCACTGATGAGCATTGCAGACCATCTGCCACACAACGGATAAATAATAAAACAGTTGAATTTGTTTTTATAGATTTTTATTTGCAGCACATTTCAATATTTTTAAATAAAAAGTTAACAATTGCAATGATATTTTCTTAAGTTTTTTTTTTATTCATAATTAAAAATAGAAACCATCCCTTCAATCCCAGATCTTGCATTTTAAACTCAGTCAAGAATGTTATGATCTATAAAATTACTAGTCTAAAGGGAAGCTATTAGAAAATGGCCTATTTAAATCAGGTTTTTGTACTATACATCTTTTTTTACTTTCAGCAAGTTTTTTTTTATCGCAAACTGTATTACAACTAAAAAGTCCTGCAATTTTCACATTGGCCACTGGGCATTTTTTTTTTACTCTAACTTCTTTTTGTTTCAGGAAACAACACTTGACCATTAGCCACAATGAATAGACTGACCATATCTTTTGCAATGAAGCCTCTAACGAGCGTGTGCAAAAGTCACTGAAATAAGGAGAGAAGGATCAGCTGTGAATGGTGGATCCTTTCTGTGTATAGAGATGTGACCTGTTTTTGTGATTCTGCCTCTGATATTATGGAGCGTTGGTAAAAATTCTTGCGCAAAGAGCAGGAAGTACTAGTCTAAAAAAGCCCCAGAGGCCTGTGTGAAAATTGCAAGATTAATCATTTATACATATTTTTTTAAGATAGTAATATAACAAAAACAAACATTGCCAAAAATGACAATAAAACAAACATGTAATATAAAAATCTGATTTAAACAATATATCATTTTCTGATAACCTCCAGTAAGTGATTGTGTATCCAAGTGTTGTGCCATCACTAGTGTTGAGCATTCCGATACCGCAAGTATCGGGTATCGGCCGATATTCGCGTTATCGGAATTCCGATACTTAATTCCGATACTTTTTCAATATCGTATACCGGAATCGGAAGTTCCCATAATTCTTTGAGAGGCAATGTGATTTTAGTCAGCCAATGAGGAATCCTACGAAGTGTGGGCACATCCTGTAATGCTGCGGTCATCTTAACTAATGGCATGGCTGTGATTGGCTGCTGAAATGATGTCAGAATGCACTATAAAAGGCGCCGCCGCCATTTTAGCGTCACTGTGCTGTGAATTCAGATAGGGACAGAACGCTACTCTGCTCACTCTGAGGGACAGTTAGAGATTGCGATTTAGTGTACTGTGCTGTAGGCAGGCTATCACCAACCGCTGTGTAAAGCTTCCTTTGCCTGCAGTGTTGTTTTAACAGCTCTGCAAGGTGTGTGGAGTGCAGGGACGCTGCAGTTTGCTCTGCATCCAACGCTGTCTGTAGGCATCTGCACGTGTCACTCACTGACTCTTTTTTTTTTAGTGTATACTGCTTCATGAATTTAGCGTCTCCATCTCATAGAACAAGTTAGTAGTGTGACAGTCATGTCACTCATCTTTTTTTTTTCTGTATCAATTACCATGCTGCGTCTTGCAATACCATAATTATGAAGTGAGCGCTTCCACCGAATACATGGTTGCAAACACTATGAATAACAAAGATAGCCTTCACAGATTGTGGACAGTTGTGTTTCAGTGTTCACTTCAGTCTGTGTTTTTTATTTTTTGAGTGCATATCACGCTCCAGTTACTTGTTCAAGCACTGCTGCTTGTACTCTGCTGAGCGTGTCTCAGTGCCTCATCCTTTTCATTTTTCTCCAATTGGTGCTCTCTCCATTATTTGAAAAATCTAATCTATTAGTGTGACGCGCTTCCATCCGTATACAATACATTGGTTGCAAACACTATAGAAGTAGACAAAGGAGTAGCCTTTCCCAGATTGTGGACAGTTGTGTTTCAGTGTTCACTGCAGTCTGTGTTTTTTTTTTTTTGAGTGTACATCACGCTCCAGTTACTTGTTCAAGCACTGCTGCTTGTACTCTGCTGAGCGTGTCTCAGTGGCTCATCCTTTTCATTTATCTCCAATTGGTTCTGCTCCATTCCATTTAAAATCTAATCTATTAGTGTGACGCGCTTCCATCCGTATACAATACATTGGTTGCAAACACTATAGAAGTAGACAAAGGAGTAGCCTTTCCCAGATTGTGGACAGTTGTGTTTCAGTGTTCACTGCAGTCTGTGTTTTTTTTTTTTTGAGTGCACATCACGCTCCAGTTACTTGTTCAAGCACTGCTGCTTGTACTCTGCTGAGCGTGTCTCATCCTTTTCATTTATCTCCAATTTGTTCTGCTCCATTCCATTTAAAATCTAATCTATTAGTGTGACGCGCTTCCATCCGTATACAATACATTGGTTGCAAACACTATAGAAGTAGACAAAGGAGTAGCCTTTCCCAGATTGTGGACAGTTGTGTTTCAGTGTTCACTGCAGTCTGTGTTTTTTTTTTTTGAGTGCACATCACGCTCCAGTTACTTGTTCAAGCACTGCTGCTTGTACTCTGCTGAGCGTGTCTCAGTGGCTCATCCTTTTCATTTATCTCCAATTGGTTCTGCTACATTCCATTTAAAATAAATCTAATCTATTAGTGTGACGCGCTTCCATCCGTATACAATACATTGGTTGCAAAAACTATAGAAGTAGACAAAGGAGTAGCCTTTCACAGATTGTGAATAGTTGTGTTTCAGTGTTCACTGCAGTCTGTGAGGTATTTTTTTTTTTTTAATGCAGATCACGCTCCATTTACTTCTTCAACCACCGCTGCGTGTACTCTGCTGAGTGTCTGTCACTGGCTCATCCTTGTCATTTTTCTAAAATTGGTGCTGCTTTATTCTATTTAAAATAATTCAAATCTATTACAGTGACGTGCTTCCATCCGTATACAATACATTGGTTGCAAACAATATAGAAGTACACAAACGGGCCTTTCACAGCTACTGAACATGGGTTTTTAATTTTTAACTAAAATATGTATTTTTTCAAATGACACAAATATAAGTAATGTTGAAGAGGAATAGTCCTACATCCATTGTTTGCACAATATTACAGGTGTACATCATGTCCCTTAATCAACAATGTATTATTATATTTACTTGTATGCTTTTATTTAAAAGCCAAGAACACAGAAGGATAACCTTCGCACTGCAGCTGTTGTCAAAGTTCAACCCACATTATGCACTTCCAACATTGCAGCATTTGAGGCATGATGTGAGTTGGATTTGTCAAAGTTATGGAGTGAGAAGGTTCACCATCAGTACCCTATAGCATAAGTATGCTTTTGTGTTAGCATTTGTGTTAGACATGTGGATATCTGCCATAATATGTCACAATTATTTAGTTACAGATTTGTTACCAACACTAATCATTGAATGGTTTTAAATTTGACGTTTCACTTGTTTACAGCTTAGAAATAAGGGTGTAGCCTGATATCTATGTGTAGCACTAGCCACTTTAACATGTCATGTTTTTTTCAACATGTGTAGCTAGGTAGCAGTAATTTTTGCCGGACACACAGCAGGGAACAGCAGGCGTTACTGAACCCCACAAACACATCATCGATTGTTTTGATCTGTGCATCCAACACTTCTGAGCCCAGGGTCAAGGAGGGTGTAGCCTGAGGCTTAGTATGAGATGTTTGAACTTTAATTTGAACTTTAATTTGGAGTTAGCAGCATTAATTTTTGTCAGACACGCAGCAGGGGAACAGCAGGCGTTACTGAACCCCACTATCACTATAGCTTGTGTATTGGTCTGTGGACACGACACTTCTGAGCAGCAACTGGCAGTGTTGTAGCCCAGGGAGTATAGCTCAGGTGGTAGAAAGATGAACATAACAGAGACATGGAAATCGTTGCCAACCAGTTAGTTAATCTGAAACCGGACAGGCAAATTCAGGCGAGATCCATGCCTATTCATTTTCAGAAAAGTAAGCCGTTCTACATTATCGAGGATAGTCGCATGCAACGTCTGTTAGTACACCACCTGCAGCAGTAAAGACGCGCTCCGATAATACACTGGCAGCAGGGCAAGCCAGCACCTCCAATGCATACTGGCTAAGCTCTGGCCATGTATCCAGCTTAGAGACACAAAACTTGAATGGGGAAGAGCCATCTGGGAGTACACTGAGAGGGCAAGACATGTAGTCTGTCACCATCTTACGGAAATGTTGCCTCCTGCTGACTGGAGCCGTCTCGGATGGTGTAGACATTGGTGGCGCTGCCACAAAACTTCGACACATTTGGAACATACTGTTCTTGCCCTGTGCAGAGGCGCTGCTTGTGCTCCCTCTTGTTGCAGAGCTGTCTCCACTGCCTCGACGCACAGAGCTGCTTTGTAAAGCAGTAGCAGCAGCAGTGCTCTCGGCTGGAATGGAGAACATTATGGATTGCACCAGTGTGTCTTGGTACTTCCGCATTTTACGCTCCCGGTTCAACGGTGTGATGAGGCTTTGTAAGTTGTCCCGGTAGCGAGGGTCTAGGAGGGTGTACACCCAATAATCAGACGTGGTGTGAATGTGTTCGATGCGGCGGTCGTTTCTCAGCCACTGCAGCATGAAATCAACCATGTGCTGCAGACTCCCAACTGGCCAAGAAACGTTGTCCCCTGCAAGAGGCGTCATCTCTGCCTGCTGTGCATCACCCCACCCTTGGTCTACATACTGACTAGAGCATTGTCTACCTCCCTCTGGAGCGATGTCTTCCTCCTCCATTGACTCCTCCTCATCCTCCTCACAAAGTCCTTCAAATACATATAAATTTACAAAATTTAAAACTCAAAATTTAAAAACTTTGTATCATAATTCTGTAACATCAGTTTATGGAAACACAATAGCATTACAAAAGGATAGACAAAAAATGTACATTATGTGCTTTGTAAATACATTAAAAGTTTGTAATGGTTATGAAAATATAGACAGCGACTCTGGAGGTTCAATTGTTGATACAGCATGGTACTTTGAAAGTCCTCCAGCCCTTTGTGAGGAACCACGTTGCGCTGACTGTCCAGAAGGTGATGGAATTTGTGACTCCTCATCCTCCACCTCTTCCAAAACCTCATGCCTTAGTGCTTGCAGTGTTTTTTGAAGCAGGCAGATAAGGGGGACAGTCAGGCTGACTAGTGCATCATCTGCACTCGCCATCCGCGTTGACTCATCAAACGCACGCAAAACGTGGCAGATATCCTTCATAGAGTTATTCGCCACTCATTACACTGGCAGTGGCTGCCCATTCATTATAGGATCCAATTCTAATTACTGGTTCTCACCAACAAAGCTCTCCACAGCGCAGCACCCCCCTACATCTCCTCCCTTATTTATATTTATCGGCCTAACCGACTGCTGCACTCTGCAAACGACCTTCGACTAACCTCTGCACTAATCCGTACCTCCCACTCCCAACTCCAAGACTTCTCCTGCGCTGCGCCAATCCTCTGGAATGCTCTACCCCAAGAAATTAGGACTATCCGCAATTTGGATGGTTTCAGGCGCTCCCTCAAAACACATTTGTTCACAGTGGCCTATCACATTCACTAATCAAAGTCATTCTATGTGTAATTCTGTGTGTGTAGCCCATTCACTATCTCCATGCATCCCTCACTCCCTTAAAATGGCTGGACCATCATTGTAAAAACACCATTGTATATAAACACCTGTACTTTGTATCTCCCCCACCTCATTGTAGATTGTAAGCTTTCACCAGCAGGGGCGGCTGATTTTGCTTTAATTATTGTATTGTTAACGTTGTTACTTATGACTTGTGTTTTGAAACTGTTAAACTGTAAAGCACTGCGGAATATTATGGCGCTATATAAATAAATAATATTATTATTCTTATTATAGAGGCCCACTCAGTAGTGGTGAAGTGTGAACGGCGCAAATTGCGAGTTGACTGCGCCTGATGCAGCTGATACTCCATTACTGTTGGCTGCTGCTCACACAACCGCTCCAACATATGTAACAAGGAATTCCACCAGGTGGGTACGTCACATATGATGCGATGTTCATGAAGGTGAAATCTGCGTTGCAGAGCTGCAATCAGCGATCTGGCCATGCTGGAACGTCGCAAGTGAGCGCACTCTAGGCGGACCTTGTGCAGCAGTGCATCAAGATCCGGATAGTCCCTCAAAAAACTCTGCACGACCAAGTTGAGCACATATGACAGACATGGTATGTGAGGTTGCCAAGGCCCAGAGCTGACACCAGATTTCGGCCATTGTCACACACTACCAAGCCTGCCTGTAGATTCTCTTCCAAAAACCACACGTCGCTCTCCTGCTTTATGGCATTACAGAGCTCCTGCGCTGTGTGGCTAAGATTCCCCATGGAAATTAATTTCAGGACGGCCTGTTGACATTTGGACACGGCTGTGCTCATATCGGTCGCAACAGGTAAACGTTCACGGGTCCATGTGGAGGTAGACCGTGACGGCTCCTGCAGCGATGATTCTGAGGAACTGGAGTAGGAGGAGGAATCAATGTGTACAGACTTGATTCCTGCAATCCTTGGAGTTGGCAGAACACGTACAGCGCCACTCGCAAGATCAGTACCCGGCTGCACAACATTGACCCAATGGGCAGTGAGGGAAAGGTATTGTCCCTGGCCATGGGTGTTAGAACCCTCTTGTTAGGTTTTGTTTCAGTTTGCTGGTCACATGACCTTTTTTCCCTATTTAGTCTGGCTCCGCCCTTCTGGCTTTGCTTGACTTCATTGTATTATCTACTGTTAAGCTAGCCGGGTGCTTAGGTGCCTTAATCTGTCAGTTTTGCTTGATGTTAGGATCACAAAGTATTTATTTTTATGTTTAATTATCCATGCTACAATTTATGTTAGGAGGTGTCCACCTTTTCTCCCAGTCCCTAGATCTTGTAGGGATTACTCCCTCGCAACTATAGGTCTTCGTTCACACTAGATGAGGACTTTAGCGGGTCTGGTCGCAGGATCAGGTTCCCCGTTACATCGTAGGGATTCAGCTTAGTTGTATTGTAGGGACAGAATTCCCTTCTTTCCTTACTGGTTGTAGCAGATCATAACAATGGGTACTGGTCCACGCATCGGTGGTCAGGTGGACCTTGCTACTGAGGGCTTTTAGTAGCGCATGTTTAATTTTTCCCTCAACATGCTTTTGCAGACCAGGGACGGCTTGCCTGCTGAAATGAAATCGGCTTGGCACATTGTATTGTGGGACTGACAATGATATTCAGTTACGGAAACTGTCTGTCTCCACCAGCCTGAATCACAGCATTTCAAGGGACAGGAGTTTTGCAATGCCAGCATTCAGAGCCTGTGCTCGTGCATGGTTTGCGGAGTATGGCCGTCTTTTATCCCATGCCTGTGCTACCGATGGCTGTTTTGTGGCCTGGGAGTGTGAGGATGACAGGGAACTTGCTGCTGTGTGTGGAATAACAGTTTGTCTCTGGACAACAGTGGCCGAGGTTCTTCCATGGCGATCCTGTGAGGAAGCAGAACCAGCTGTGTGAGCTCGATGAAGAGGCTTCAACACAACCTGAAGATGTAGGTGCTGCTGTAGGTTGGCCTACATCTCCAGTGTGTCTTTGTAACTCAACTACGTGCTTTGTCCGCACATGTTTCCACATATTTGTGGTATTGAGGTGACTGACACTTTTAGCTATTTTTAATTTTTGATTACACAGCTTGCATTTCACATAGCAAATATCATGTGCAAGTGTGTGAAAAAAGGACCACGCAGTGCAAGTCCTGGGAGCGCACGTTTTGACTTTTGGAAGACAACTGCTCCGAACAGGTGCCAAACTGGAGGCTACAGGCAACCGAGTCTGCAGCCTAACTCTCCCTCCTGTTTGTACCGTTGGGGCAATGTCTTCCTCTATCTTCCTTCTATCACTAACCATTTCTCTAGGCCTCTCCCAGCTTTCAACCAAAGTACTGGTTCTCAGCCACAAAGCTATCCACAGTGCAGCACCCCTCCTACATCTCCTCCCTCATTTCTATCTATCGGCCTAACCGACTGCTGCGCTCTGCAAACGACTTTCGACTAACCTCTGCACTAATACGTACCTCCCACTCCCGACTCCAAGACTTCTCCTGCTCTACGCCAATCCTCTGGAATGCTGTACCCCAAGAAATTAGGACTATCCACAATTTGCATGGTTTCAGGCGCTCCCTCAAAACACATTTGTTCAGAGCGGCCTATCACATTCACTAATCAAAGTCATTCTATGTATTCTGTGTAAGTGTGTGTGTGTCTCTAGCCCATTCACTATCTCCATCCCTCAGTCCCTTAAGATGGCTGGAACATCATTGTAAATGCACCATTGTATATAAACACCTATACTTTGTATCTCCCCCATCTCATTGTACATTGTAAGCTGTCACGAGCAGGGGCGACTTATTTAGCTTAAATTATTGTATTGTTAACGTTGTTACTTATGACTTGTGTTCTGAAACTGCTAAACTGTAAAGCGCTGCGGAATATGATGGCGCTATATAAATAAATATTATTATTATTCCTCTGAGCTGCTCCCACCACCTTCCTGTTCCTCATGCCATGTTGGGTCTTGGACCTCATCATCTCCACTACCCTCTTCCAACACCTGCTGTTGGGTGGTCTGGCCAGCACCATGCTCAACAGAAACTGGCACCTGGGTCTCATCATCATCAGATGCGTTCTGCGGTGTGCTGACCATCGGCACTGTCTCACCCGCCTCTTCAGATTCAGAGAGACACAGCTGTTGCGCATCACTGCATACTCCCTCTTCACATTACAGAATGCTGCTTGGCTGGGCCCCTGTTTGCAAGCCAATAGATTCTGAAACAGAAGCAGACACTCAGCTGGCTCCTGTACAGAACTCTCTGACTGCCTGGGCAATTTGCCAGGCGGTGAAGAGACAGATGGTTGCCCAACAGTGCTGTGGTCCTGAGAGGAGGTGGAAGCAATTGAAGTCGATGCATTGGCTGACATCCAAACAACAACGGCTTCAATTTGTTCTTCCCGCAGCAGGGGGTACTCCGAGCTCCTACAAAAGTGCGCATAAAGGAACGCTCACGGGGAAAACTGGTGGATGCTGTGTCACTGGGGCCGCAGCAGCCACAGAATCCCCACGTCCTCTCCCTGAAGAAACTCCACGACCACGTGCCTTACTCCCTGCCTTCTTCATCTTGGTAGATTGATAAAGAAAGTCTGAAAAGTTATAAGGTCTAAGTGTGGTTATTCCGCAGAGACTGCAGTGAACACTGCAAACAACTGTTCACTACCCAATGCGTCTCAGCAGGAAGGCAGCCTGTGCGTCAAAACAAAGGCACAAGCATACATCCATGTACCCTGTTTATAAAGCTATATAAAAAAAATTATGTAGTAGTGACGCACACTTTATTGAGGTACAGTATTACATCGCCATTCACCATCTGTGGCTATGCAGTCTCATCTATATATACCTTATCTATCTGTTGTCATGCTTCCAAGTCGACAGTCAGCCATAAATAGCAATTTTCACTATGCACTATGCACTTTTTAAAGGTTATGTTTGTTAATAAAAATGATTATTGCCACATATTATGAGTATTACATGATGGAAATTGTATAATTTTGTATAAAATATTTAGTGACATTATTCAGCAAATGGAACATTTTAGTAATATCACAGATAACTTGTAATGCTGATGATGTTTTGAAGTCAGACATTCATTGTCTATACAATAAAAATGGTGTACATACTGTTACTTATCCATCATTAATGGATTCAGATATGTACTTGTATGCTTTTATGTACAACCGTATAGCAGATTCCTTAACTAATTTATTTTGTGGTTTGCATTGCTGTTCAACATGTTAATGTATGTGTTTATGTTTGTCAATTCTTTATTTATCTAGATATTAGTTTAAATGAAATTATCATCTTATGGTAGTAAAGGTTATCTTTCTCTTGTTTGAAGTATAGACATTTAAAATTGACAGGTAACAAGGAAATTACTTGATCTAGTATTTAAACATCCTCCTTGACCCTGGGCTCCAACACCGCCAGTTGTTGCTCGGAAGTGCTGTTAGCACAGTCAACACTTGCTCCTGTGTTACTGGGGTTCAGTAACGTCAGCTGGTCCTCGGTTGTGCCATTGGCTCTTTTCCTTCTGCTGCCCCTCCGGGTTCCAGTACCGTCAGCTGGTTCTCCGCAGTGCCTTTGGCCTAGGTGCCTCCATCTCGGTATCCGAGTTCCAGCAACGTCTGCTGGTCCTTGGTAGTGCTTTGGAGCACAGGTACCTCCTGCTTAGTAACCGTGTCCCAGTAACGTCAGCTGGTCCTCGGTTGTGCCATTGGCTCTTTTCCTTCTGCTGCCCCTCCGGGTTCCAGTACCGTCAGCTGGTTCTCCGCAGTGCCTTTGGCCTAGGTGCCTCCATGTCGGTATCCGAGTTCCAGCAACGTCTGCTGGTCCTTGGTAGTGCTTTGGAGCACAGGTACCTCCTGCTTAGTAACCGTGTCCCAGTAACATCAGCTGGTACAAGATTGTGCTACAAATACAAGATACGGAACAAGAGACACAAGAACAATAAGCAGAAGATCTAAAAGCAGAAGAACATGAAGTATAAGACCAAAATGAAGAGCAAAATATATGCTCTAAATTCTAAGCAGAAGAAGACTAAGCAGTGTATGGGGGTGAGTCCGTTCCTCCTCGTGGTGCCCCTGGAAAATGCCTGCTGCTGCAGGCTAAACTGAACACGGACAAATACTGTTGTAATTTAAATCTTTTGTGACAGCAAGAACGGAAGGATGAAAAAGTCATACTTTGACAGATTACAAGTACAGGATTCTCTGTCACAAATAAGAATATGATGAAGAAGATGAAGCAGAATATGACTAAGAATAATAGTTTAATAAGAAGAATATGAGTAATGTTAACAAAGATGAATAGCAAGAAGTTTAAGAAGAAGATAAAGAAGGTGAAGATGAAGAATAATTTGATGAAAAAGATGATGCTGCAGAAGATTATGAAGGAGAAAGTGTGTGAAAAGTTAAAAAGGTGAAGATGAAGAGCATGGAAGTTGTGTAATATACATATTTGCCAAAATAGAAAAAACGTTAACAACATTGTCAATTTCTTCGTCAATCCGAACATCTTTAAAAAAAAAAAAATTTATGCTATTCCATTTGATTGGGTTAAACATCTATGCCTTTAATGTCTCCTCAACCTTCCCCAATACATTCTACATTACTCTTTCTTGTTTTCCTTTATGTACAATTAACCAACAAGGCAAGAATGGTTTTTTTTTAATTTCGATATTTTGTTCCCATAGACTTACATGGGACTCTTCCGGTATCGGGTGTCGCCGATATTTTAATGTTATCGGCGATACCATTCCGATACTTTTGGATATCGGAAAGTATCGCTCAACTCTAGCCATCACTTACTAATCACTGGTGTTCCAACCTATGAGAACCCCTTTCAACCCTGAGCATGAAAGGTCCTCAGAAGGATCCAGTGCTGCATCCCCTTCCTACTTTTTTCTTGCACAGTGGCATTAAAAGCCTCCCACCTGTGCATAGAACTGCAGCTGTGCCCATGCACTTAAAGGGAATCTGTCACCAGGTTTTTGGTATGCAATCTGACAGCAGCATGAGGTAGGGAAAGAGATCCTGATTCCAGAGTTGTGTCGCTTACTATACTGAGTGAAGCAGCAGATTACTGTGTACATTTTATAGTAAGAGAGCTACTAAATCAGAGCTGGAATCAGGGTTGGACTACTGTGCATGTGCCATGTTGTCCTGTAATGATAATCTCCTGCTGATAAAACACTCATTTGCTATTTCAATATAAACACTGCCCAGTAAGTGACATCCCTGTAATTAGGGTCTCTACTCGTACATTATACTGCTCTCGGTTTATATAGCAAAACCCTACTGATAAAATCCCTTTAAGTGGTCACACTGTAGAGGGTGGCAACAAAAGCCTTTGTGCAGAAGGAAATCAAAGGCGAGAGGGACTCCTCTTCAGCTTTTCCCTTCACAGCTGAAAGCGATCAACAGGTCACTCTTTATACAAAAAAGGAAGGGATCTATTAAATAGAGCAGACTTGGGAAAGGCAATAGGGCAGACTCCCAACAAAGATTCTCCCTGTCCCTAGTTCATTTTTAAAATATTTGTTTGGGAGCTGTCCCACTTTCTAGGCCAGGGAAATTTTTCAGCAAGCACTGTAGCATGCAGATCCGTAGTACTTTACATACTGTCAAGATTCAGCGCCGATTACCAGTCAGCACATGACAACAAGCATGCGATCTGTGTATTTGCAGTCAAGTGCTGAAGAGCTTCTCATATACTTATCTCAATGAACACTGAATTATCAGGAAAAGAAGCTAGTCAGGACGCCCACGAACCTATGCAAATCACATACTTGCAGCCACGTGATGAGAACCTAAAAGCTGAATTCTGACAGTAAATATATTACACACAGATAGCGTTTTTTTTTTTTGGTTAAGCCAAATCCTCCAAAACCTGGAAAATCCTTTTAAATACAGTGGATACTAACATACTCCAGCCCTTAATAAAATACATAAACTTGCATTAACTTGTCAATGTTCCTTCTGTTATACCCTGCAAGGTATATCACTAGTCAGATCAGCAGCTTAACCCAGAGCTTCTCTGAGACTAGGGAGAGGGAATCCTCACAATTTTGTAAGCAATGGAGATTAATCTTAACAGGGGTTGTCCACCTTTAAGGACTTTTCTTTTTCAAACTTAAAGGGAACCTGTCACCAGGTTTGGCTGATATAAGATACGGCCACTGCCTTTCAGGGCTTATCTATAGCATTCTATAATGCTGTAGATAAGCCCCCAATCCAACCTGGAAGAGAAGAAAAATAACTTTTATTATACTCACACGGGGGGGGGGGGGGGGCGGTCCTCTCCGATGGGTGTTGCTGGTCCAGGTCCGGCGCCTCCCATCTTATTGTGACACCGCCCTCCTGCTTGTTTCCTTGCTCCTGGCATCGCGTTCCTGCGCAGGCGTACTTATCTGCCCTGTTGAGGGTAGAGCAAAGTACTGCAGTGTGCAGGCGCTGGACCTTCTCAGCGCCTGCGCACTAGAGTATTTTCCTCTGCCCTCAACAGGCATCAGTACGCCTGCGCAGGAGCGCGATGCCAGGAGCAAGGAAACAAGCAGGAGGGCGGTGTCACAATAAGATGGGAGGCGCCGGACCTGGACCAGCAACACCCATCAGGCCGGCCCGCCCTCAGGGTGAGTATAATAAGACATATTTTTCTTATCTTTCAGGTCGGATCAGGGGCTTATCTACAGCAATATAGAATGCTGTAGATAAGCCCTGAAAGGCAGTGGCAGCATCTTATATTGGCCAAAACTTCTGACAGGTTCACTTTAAACGGGCCTAAAAAAGTAATTATTTGCCGTTAAAACATTTTGCACCGTTTGGCTTTTTATAGGTTCTTTGTTTCGCTGGCAAATCCATTTTGATGTGGTCTGTGGCCATAAATCAGCTGAGAGGAGCTCAGAAAAAACAAAACAGATTGAAGAGTTACAAGCTGCACCACCACTCCGTCCTCAATCTAAATAAGCTCACTAATAGAATTTCAGTAAACTCATCCTGCAGCAAGCAATAAACACATGATACAGAAGGTGAATGGTGCAATAATTTTAGTGTAATTGAATGGCAAAAAAGATTTAAAGTTACCGTAACTAAAAAAAAAAAGTCCCCAAAAGAGGAAAACTCCTGAAAATTACCCAGTCACAGGCGCAGCAGACGCTTTTCCCTCCTATCCCTTTTCAAGTCTTTCACATGTTACTCCAATAGTAACATTTCCGTGCCCTTTATTCTTAATATCATGAAATAATTCTAGGAGCAGTTGCTTCTAGCACGAGCTAAAATGATCATAAGCCACGTGGACTATAGGAACTAGACAGCATACCCAACTTTTAGGGTTTTTAATTTATTTCAATGGGGATCTTTGCAAGGCACAGCCTGAGAAGAAATGAATATAAAATAGTCAGACATGTAATGTTTATATACAAAATAGAGCATTTATATAGTTACGGTATATAGTGCACCCTGAGGGACAGCAATAGAATACATTTTTAATGATCTGCCAGAGGTTATACTGTGAGTTTGTTAGGCCAGCTGCACACATCAGTTTTGTCACTCATACATGAAAAATCTTCTTTTTTTTACACAAGCCGCGCGCCATCCATTTTCCCATATAAAAAAAAATTCAATTACTCAGACATCACTCATATAATGCATGAAGGATATCAGAGAGATCTTTGTAGTCTTCATGAACCCATTCACTTAAATGGACGACAGTCCACAGTACGGATCAAAGTTGGACATGCCTCCACTTATTTTTCCTTTCTCTTGCGGACAATAGGTCCGTAAAAAAGGACAGGCGAAAGCATATTTACTGTAATGATTTTAACTGGAGATTGTGGACATTACATTATGACTGTAAAAGAACAGCTTGCACTTCAGACTTTCTGGGGTTTTAAGTTTTCCTTTCAATTTGTCATAAAAACTAAAATTTCACACTAAGTATCAGTTGTATATTTAATTTCTTCCATTTATGGGAATATCTGCTCTTGTGTTCTGTTTTCCACTACATTTTGGAACAAGGCTGTGGTGAATCAGATCTATTTATTATCAAACACAATGTAAGGTCACATTTTGGCCAAGTTTGCAAAAGTAATCAATCTCTAGGTATCTCTGTATCATTCTAGGTTCATTTGTCTGACCTGTTGCCTAAATGTAACTTTACTGGACTAAAGAGTTTAGCCCAAACCACTCATTTCCCAAAGTTGATACTTAAAAGTTAGGGTCAAAACCTGTTAGCCAGTAGCCTACATCTGCAAAATGCTTTCAGCCAGAGGAGTGTAGTATAGATGCGTCTACAAACACCATCCCTATATGCCTCCATAGGCTGCTATCCTTTTCTCAGGCTCCGGGGCAGATTCGAGGGGACCAAACTGCTCTAGCCGGTAGCTGCATTTTGACGTGTGTGTTGTGTGTATGGGCCACAGCGTCTCCCGCCGTTTGTGGGCACCAGCCCCAGCGTCTCCCGTCGTGTGTGGGCACCAGCCCCAGCGTCTCCCGTCGTGTGTGGGCACCAGCCCCAGCGTCTCCCGTCTGTGTGGGCACCAGCCCCAGCGTCTCCCGTCCTGTGTGGGCACCAGCCCCAGCGTCTCCCGTCCTGTGTGGCCACCAGCCCCAGCGTCTCCCTCCTGTGTGGGCACCAGCCCCAGCGTCTCCCATCCTGTGTGGGCACCAGCCCCAGCGTCTCCCTTCCTGTGTGGGCACCAGCCACAGCTTCTCCCGTCCTGTGTGGGCACCAGCCACAGCGTCTCCCGTCGTGTGCGGGCACCAGCCCCAGCGTCTCCCGTCGTGTGTGGGCACCAGCCCCAGCGTCTCTCGTCGTGTGTAGGCACCAACCCCAGCGTCTCCCGTCTGTGTAGGCACCAGCCCACAGGTCTTCTGTCCTGTGTATGCACCAGCCCCAGTGTCTCCTGTGTGATGTATATACAACAGTCTCGGGTTCCTTAAGTGATGTATATGCTGCAGAGCACCCACTATAAATGTCATGTGAGAAGTGATGGATTTCCCACTGTAACTAGACATGCCGTGAAATACATCTGTGTTCGGTGCAACTTTTTGCTGCAAATTTTTTACAAAACTTATTGCGAAGCGTCACCTCCACTCCAGACTGATGAAAACCTGGAAAAGCAGTTGCGAACAGCAACATCATCCATATCACCTAACATCACAGCTATACCAATGAGAAGTAGCTCTAGCATCACATTAGGGATGAGCTAATTAAATGTTTGGCCAAATAATACAGGGTAATTTTCAAGTTGAAATTTTGTACGGTCTCCGAATAATGGTATAAATATTCAAATGGCCCTTGGCAGAAAAACCGTTGCCCACCCCTGGTCTACAGGATCCCATTTTTCTGGCTGTTTTTCCCTGACCACACTTATCCTGGCTATTCTCTAAACACAATGTTACATGAGAAAAACATGCAGGCTTGGCAGCTTTTTAAATTCTGATTCTGGCTAGACTATCACAGACGACTATGACTTGTTTAGAAGTTGCTAAGATCGCTCTACTTTCCCATGCACACAAACTGATCCACGGAAAACTTGCACACTTGATTTTATGATGTTCTCTGGGTTCAGATGTCAAACTTCTATACAGGAAATCCCAAAACGTGAAGGGGCAGGTGTCTCAAATATATTGGCCATTCAGTGTACGTCTCCGGACAAAGTACTACAAAATCAATGTTTAATAAGTGGTCATCTTGCAAAATGTTGAACAAAGAGGTAAGGTGAGAGAGGACACATCTGTAGTACATGACACCCAACAAAGATTCTCCCTGTACATAACACCATTCAAATGAATGGCCATCAACATATCTGGATAAGCCAGAGAAGAAACAAGTGAAATACCTTGTCACTCTTCACTCAGGCTTTGGGCGCAGTCAGACGGCCATATAAATCAGACCGAAATTGGATTGCAGTGCTCAGACTGGCTGCAACTCTCCTGACCCCAACAGCTGCACAGAAATACATGAGAGTCGCCGGCCTGGCCTTGCATTATGATCTTGGTATGATGTATTTGTCTGGCTGACTGTGCCCTTACAATGGGCGATTAATAGAACAAAGAGGGCATATGGATAGTGCTCGTCTTAGTAATTCAACCAATTTAAAGCTATAAAGAGGACCTGTTTACCAAATTTTTCATGTTGAACTAGAGACATGATGTAACAGATGTTAAAAAATATAAATATATATATAGAAGATGGTGACCAATCAAAAACAGACAGGAACACATTGGGGAAAGAAGAACATCCGAACATATAGCAAAAATTTGTGGTTTAAAACGTAACTTTTACTAGTTAGTTTATAAAAAAAAGTTATATCCCCTCAATAAAAATGATGTGAACCAATACTCTAGCACACAAATATGCCAAATAAAGCAAATGCTTCTGTTCACTGTCTAGGAAAAATAACAGACCATACAACTCCCTATTTGGGAAAAAGGAAAGTTCATGATATCCGCCACACCATCTGAAATATTTATATGAACCAACAAAAAGCCCAAATCACCATTATGGGAAATTCAATTGAGCCAGTTTTTAAACACATTACTCACATACATTGCCAAATGTAGCATTTATATATTTGTCAACTATATATTTTTAGAAAGTTGCAAGAAAAAGGAACAATCTTACAGGTTGCTGGTTTTCTTTTTTCCTTTAGCCACAACTCTAAGGAGTGGGGGTACCGGTTATATCCCTGCCACTCCCTGCTATTAGGCCAGGATCACACATGCAAGGAAATCGTCCGACACTCGCATGTGAAATCCCAGCTCTGGTGCCGGCACTCGGGAGTGGAGCGAACGGCTGCATAAACTACATACAGCCGCTCGCTCCACTCCCGAGTGCCGGCACCAGAGCTGGGATTTCACAAGCGAGTGTCGGACGATTTACTCGCATGTGTGATCCCGGCCTTAGACTGATCCTGGCACCCCAAAACTCTCGCCCTTACAAGGGCAGTCCACAGCTAGCCCTGCCACTAGCCAGCCCTGGACTGACCCTGTGTGCCTCCCGACACGTTTCCTCAACACCTTGATTCATCACACACACACACACACACACTGTATATAGAACCGATTTGAATAGTTTTGCAGTATTTAGCAAAAATGGCTTTGTGCATGGAATTTACAAATTATAGTCATGTTTGTAAACCTAAGACAAAGCAAAATATTAAACATATATTCTACAGTAGATGCAAAGTAAAAAATATTAAGATCTTAAGCAACTGCCTGAAGAACCTAAAATGCAATTTAAAAAAGTGGATCCTGGGAAAAGAAAAAAAAAAATGATAAAAGGCTAATTACATTATTATAAATTAATTCCTAGAAGCCTTTTATTAGTAAATTATATTCGCTTTGGCTAGGGAGTGAATAACTTTAACAAATTAACCCCATCCCACCGTGGGCAAATCCCCTTTTTGCTACCTCCTCCAAAGGGTCATTTGGCACACATTGGCTTGTGAAGTCTTGTTTTTTGTTGGTTGAGTTCAACTTTTGAATGACACCATTCGTTTTAGCACATATTGTACATGCTCATGGGAAAAAAAATCCAAGTGCAGCGACATTGCAAAAAATCACATTGACATTGTTTTTAGGGAATTATTTTGATGGCGTACATCATGTGGTGAAAATGACATGGCACCGCGATTGTCCAGAACAATACAATTATGGCGACTCCAAATTGGTCAAGTTTTTTTTGCATTATTTTTGTGGTAAAAAAAAAACCAAAAAGCAGAAAAAACAATTTGTGTCGCCATTTTCCAAGACCAGTAATATATTCATTTTTTGGTTGACATGGCTGGGTGAGGACTTGTTTTTTGCAGGGCAAGATGACATTTTTTTATTGATACCATTTTGGGGCAGGTGATGCCCTTTTTTGCTTTTTGCTCATGTTTTTTTTTTTAAAAAAAACACAAAGGTAAAAATTGAATTTGAATACTTTTCTGTTTAAGGTGTCTACTGATCGGGTTAATTAGTTTAACATTTTGATAGCTTGGACTTATCTGAATGCAGTGAATTTTTTTACCTTTTACTGTATTTATTAGTTCCCTCAGGGGTCTTATGAATATGCAACCATTTAATTGCTTGTGCTATATATAAAAATGTCACAGTGTTTCTGTAGATAGCAAAAATCACACTGTTCTTTAAAGCCCAGCAACAGGTAGGGTTTCACCAGAGCTTTACGATGGCAGGCACAGAGGTCTTTAGCAGACCCTCAGCTGCCAAAGCAACCTATTGGCGCTTTGTGATCGTCTCACGGGGGCACCGATGGACGTATGGTATAACGCTCCCCATGCCATCGCACCATTAATGCTGCTGTCACAGATGGACAGTGGCATTTAACAGGTTAACAGTAATGCACAAACTGCTGTTACTGGCAGATCCTAGTTGAGACACACAGCCATTATTAGCTAGGTATGGGGCTGGATCAGCCTGTGAGACTGCGCTATACACTAGCTCCCGAGGATTATATAAGGGTTAAAATGACCTGAATAATCAGGTTTAAAGGGAACCTGTCACCAGGATTGTGCACAGTAGCCTACACACAATGTCAGGTCGGCGCCGTTATACTGATTAAAATGATACCTGGGTGATGAAATCCATGTTGCGTTTTTTTAATCTATATTCTCAGTTTTGAGCTAATAATATGCTTGTGCTCTGGGGCGGCCTGTGGGGGTCTTCATGTGGTGCTCTGCTTTGTTATTCATATTGATGGCTTCATAATGAAAATTATATATATTGAAAAAAAAAAAAATCACCATCAGCAGGTAGGCGCCTGCACTGCAGCATAGCATGTATAATGTACATTTATTTATTTGCTGGTAAATAAAATTCAGAAAAAAAAAATCTGTCTCAAAATGGTCCCGGCCGCGCCTGCGCAGTAGCATCTATCAGCGATCCGACAGATACAACTGCACAGGCACCGCTGGCGCCATTTTATTGGAGACTATCTTTTCTCATAAATGCTACTGCGTAGGCGCGGCCGGTGCCAATCTGAGAAAAAAAATTTTCCTGAATGTATTTATAACAGCAAATAAAATAATTAAATGCACATTATACATGTGATCATGTTGCAGCTCTGAACTGCAGAGCCGATTAGATTTTCCTAAGACCCAGCAGATCCTGCTCTTCCAACACCCTGCAATCATATGATTGCTGGGTCAGGAGAAAGAAGCGCTGTAAGGCTGTGTTTCCACGATCTGGAACCACAGCGCTTTGGACGGAGCGGAAAGTCCGCTCCGCCCAAAGCCCCGCCCCCTAGTGAACGCGCATGTCCGTTAACGCAGGTCTGCCGCCTGCGTGTTTTTACGCATAGTGGAGACGGGATTTCTTGAAATCCCCTCCACTATGCTGTAACATCTGGACGCTGCGTGTTTGACGCTGCACCAGCGCACAGCGTCAAACACGCAGCAATTACTGAAGAATTCCGGATCGTGGAAACACACCCTAAGTGCTTCCTATACTGTAAACACAGTGATCAGGAAGGCAGAGATGGCAATAAACCCTCTCTATGTGGAGTCTGGTTGTGTTTGATACCTGGTTTTCCACTCCTGCACAATCTTGTGCAAGTAACTTACTCTGCAGTGACATTTTACAATGTCAGTTCAGAGTAAACAGTGGACTGCTCAGATGTTTAGAGTCTATGGGAGGTCCCAAAGCAGTTAAGAGTTCTTAGGACTTTGTGACATTTCTTTTTTTTCTATTCCCAGAGAACCCCTTCATCTTCAAAGTATAAAAAACAGTGATTTGCTACACAGAAAATAATAACATAGCGTCTAACCTTTCCACTTCAGTGTTGTCTCAAATTGTTAATCACTATAGAAATGTCACTGGAATGGCTTTGTACACCGGCCTACAAATAGCAGATATTTTCTAAGACTATGACCAGATGACGATTAAACAGGTGTAAACATTTAGAATAACATTCAGTTGTGACAGAGATAAACTATTAAAAAAAGGTCAGAAGCTCATAAAATTACACACATAAAAAAAATAAAGACAAATAAATAAAAGCGAATAAATAAAGGATATGTTGCTCCTAGGAAGGATGTTTTCATGTTAAACTAAGCCATGTGTTAAGAACTAAATTTCCAAATCACGATTCACAGTGTCTTGAGGGTCTTCATCTGAGTCACTGGAGGGATCTTCGTCATCATCATCAGTTTGCTCTCCTATATGGTACAACATTAGTGCATGTGTCTTATGGGTTATAGTGACTGTACATGGCCCTTGGGCCCATGGCTCTCCATCCACTTGCATTGGCATCCTTGAACTCTTTAAAATCAGCTGCCAAGTAAATAAAACAGTAAAGTACTTCAGAATTAGTCACCAGCTATGCAAAATTGACAAATCTACACTACTATATAATTTTATTTTGGTCTATTAAGGACCAGGCTGGGCAAATACATCAGTTTTCGTTTTTATCACACTTTATGGCGGTACTTGGTTTACATTTTTTATTACATACCGTATTTTTCGGACTATAAGACGCACCCAGGTTTTAGAGGTTGAAAATAGGGAAAAATATATTTGAAGCAAAAAATGTGGTAAAATATTTAATAACATACTATTATATGTGGTGTTATTATATATAATAGTATGTTATTATGTTGGAAGCTACGGGTAGGAGATGGTGCTGCGGGACCAGTGTGGTGTCTGTAAACTACTATGTGAAGACGCTGGAGGGTGAGTATAAGGCCGGGGTCACACATGCGAGAAACTTGCATGATTTTGTGTGAGTCTCTCGCATGAACACCCGGCACTGCCGCCGGCACTCAGACTGGATCGTGCGGCTGCATAGAAATACATGCTGCATAGAAATAGAGACAGATGATAGAGACAGAGTTGATAAAGATAGATGATAGAGACAGATGATAGAGACAGAGATGATAGAGACAGAGATGATAGAGATGACAGAGACAGATGATAGAGACAGATGTTAGAGACAGAGATGATAGAGACAGAGATGATAAGAGACAGAGATGATAGAGACAGAGATGATAGAGACAGATGATAGAGACAGAGATGATAGAGACAGAGATGATAGAGACAGAGTGATAGACAGAGATGATAGAGACAGATGATAGAGACAGAGATGATAGAGACAGAGATGATAGAGGCAGAGATGATAGAGAATGATAGAGGCAGAGATAGAGAGATGATAGAGACGGGATGATAGAGACAGAGATGATAGAGACAGAATGATAGAGACAGAGATGATAGAGACAGAGATGATAGAGACAGAGATTATAGAGAAGATGATAGAGACAGAGATGATAGAGACAGAGATGATAGAGACAGAGATGATAGAGACAGATGATAGAGATGATAGAGACAGAGATGATAGAGACAGAGATGATAGAGACAGAGATGATAGAGACAGAGATGATAGAGACAGATGATAAGAAGATTATAGAGACAGATGATAGAGACAGAGATGATAGAGACAGAGATGATAGAGACAGAGATGATAGAGACAGATGATAGAGACAGATGATAGAGACAGATGATAGAGACAGATGATAGAGTCAGAGATAAGACAGATGATAGAGACAGATAATAGAGTCAGAGATGATACAGACAGATGATAGAGACAGATATAGAGACAGAGATGATAGAGACAGAGATGATAGAGACAGAGATGATAGAGACAAAATGATAGAGACAGAGATGATAGAGACAAGATGATAGAGACAGAGATGATAGAGACAGAGATGAGAGACAGATCATAGAGACAGAGATGATAGAGACAGATGATAGAGACAGAATGATAGAGACAGAGTTGATAGAAATGTGACACGTATGCGTTTCATGTGCGCATGATGCGCTGCACAAAAAAACGCAAGTGTGAAAGTAGCCTAACCTTTTAATTAATTCTCTGTTGTACAGTGGGTCTGAAGGACCTGTGATGACATCATGAAGAGGCAGGGCTTTGGTCATGTGATGCTCCAGCCCACCCTCTTCATGACCTCATCACAGGTCCTTCACAGGAGCATTCAGCCTCCCATCAGCACAGCCCCAGGCTGTCAGGTATGCCAGCTGCTCCTGCTGCCTCCTTCTCCTTCAGACACCGATCTGCCCAGCTGCTGCAGGAATCAGGTGCTGGGGAAACTGTGTGGCTCTGTGATCTGCTGCTCCCCCACTCACTGCTCAGCTGATAGGTGGGCGGGGAAGCGGCTGATTAATATTCACTGCACTTAAGTAGGGACCAGGGGTTTCCCCAGAGCGCTTGTTTCCTGCAGCAGAGGGATATTTTCTTGCCTCCTGCTGATCCCACTCCACCGCTGCCCCCTGCCCCCCTCCCCACATGTTACATTCTGACCATAAGACGCACCCACACTTTCCTCCCAAATTTGGAGGAAAAAAAGTGCGTCTTATGGTCCAAAAAATACGGTAGTTTTATTTTGCAGGGACACTTTAAGCACATAGTAAAGAAAGAAAAATCCAGCTTAACGAAAATCCAAAAACTCTTCTTTATTGGTATGAATAAAAAACACTCCAGTCGGTGAATTAAAATGCACTGGTAGCAGATAAAACAAACCCTTAATCAAAACTATCTTTGTGTGTGCTCATAAAAATATGGTTTGGCAATTTCCTCCTATTCTACATTAACAAAAGTCTACAAAATTGATAAAAAACATAGGATGACAAAAGCACAGAAGTTCTTACCCTTACAGTGTGAGCTTGGCCAAGACGGACAGGATTTGCCAACTTAACCTGAATCTGTGCACAGTGAAAAGATCCATAAACTCCCACTACTTCCAATAAGCCATCATCATGCCTTTAGGGGAAAGGGAAAAGGAAAAAAGACAAAAAAGGGGAGAATGAGAGAAGAAGGAAACACAAAAGTTCAAATCACCCCTGTTGCTTCATTAAAAAAAACCCAAAAGATACACTTTTGGTATCGCTGCGTTCAGAAATACGGATTTTTGTGTTACTCACCGTAAAATTCTTTTCTCCGAGACGCTCATTGGGGGACACAAGACTGTGGGTGTATGCTACTGCCGCTAGGAGGCTGACACTAAGTAAACATAAAAAAAGGTTAGCTCCTCCTCCGCCGTATACACCTCAGCACTGGCCGCAGGCAAACCCAGTTTAGTGCAAAAAGCAGTAGGAGGCTAAAGAATAAATTAGTGTTAACACAGGTACAATATATCCAGAAGTAAATCTACTGACATAGACCCAAAAAAATAGAATTAACTTAAAAAACAAAGCCATCCGGCTATTAGGGAGGGTGCTGTGTCCCCAATGAGAGTCTCGGAGAAAAGGATTTTAACGGTGAGTAACACAAAAATCCGTATTTCTCCTTCGTCTCATTGGGGGACACAAGACTGTGGGACGTCCCAAAGCAGTCCCTTGGGTGGGAAACCGACTCCACAGTGTAATTTATAAGCAAGCATTGCTTATAGGTGCGCTACCGCGCCCTGAAGAATCCTTCTACCCAGACTGGCATCCGCTGAAGCCTGAGTATGGACATTATAATGTTTGGAAAAGGTATGCAGACTGGACCAGGTTGCCGCCTTACAAACCTGTTCCGCCGAAGAGCCCAGGAGGCACCCACTGCTCTGGTGGAGTGAGCCCTGATTCCTGCGGGAATCACCGCGCCTCTGATGCGGTAGGCCTCCTGAATGGTTAACCGTATCCACCTAGCCAAGGTTGACCTAGAGGCAGCGAGTCCCTTCCTGCGACCCTCGGGGAGGATAAACAGCGTGTCCGTCTGCCGAAAGGACGCCGTCCGAGATACATATCTCCTGAGTGCTCTCACCAGATCTAGCGTATGGAGAGCCTTCTCCACCCAGTGCGTAGGAGCTGGGCAAAATGAGGGCAGAACAATGTCCTCATTGATATGAAATGAGGACACGACTTTAGGCAAAAAAGGTGGTGTTGGCCTGAGCACTACCTTATCATGATGAAAAAGTAAGTACGGAGCTCGACAAGACAGTGCTGCCAGCTCCGAAACCCGCCTTATGGATGTTATGGCTACCAAAAACACCACTTTCCAGGAAAGGTATGTCAGGGAAACCTCCTGAAGAGGCTCAAATGGAGATTCCTGCAGAACTCCCAGAACCAGATTGAGATCCCAAACATCTAAGGGAGCCTTGTAGGGGGGCACTATATGGACAACCCCTTGAATAAAGGTCTTAACCTGTAAATTGGACGCGATTTTTGGCTGAAAAAGAACTGACAAGGCTGATATCTGTCGTCTAAGAGTACTTGGCGCTAGACCTGAATCTAGGGCCGCTTGGAGAAATGACAGAATGTTGGGAATTGAAAACAGAAGCGGGGAACAACCATGTTCCCTGCACCATGCAAAAAAGACCTTCCAAGTACCGTGGTAGATACAAACCGAGGCGGGTTTTCGGGCGCTAGCCATTGTCGCGGCGACCTTTTTAGAGAATCCAGCCCTGGTCAGGATCCAAGATTCAACGGCCAGGCCGTCAAACACAGGACCGCTGAGTTCTGGTGGTAAACTGAGCCCTGGGAGAGAAGGTCCGCGCGTTCTGGCAGACGCCAGGCTGCGTCGGCGAGCAACTGTACCAGCTCTGCGTACCATGAGCGACGCGGCCAATCCGGAGCGATTAATATCGCTGGGACCCCTTCTAACCTGATCTTTCTGATCACCCTTGGGAGCAGAGCTATTGGTGGAAACAAGTATGGAAGATGAAACTGATTCCACGGTAGAACCAGGGCGTCCACTGCAATTGCCTGCGGATCCCGGTACCGGGAGACAAAGTTAGGCACCTTGGCGTTTATCCTGGAAGCCATCAGATCCACATCTGGGGTTCCCCAGCGTAGGCATATCTGCTGAAAGATCTCGGGATGTAGCGACCATTCCCCTGACGCTATACCCTGACGGCTGAGGAAATCCGCTGCCCAGTTTTCCTCGCCCGGAATGTGGACCGCCGATATCACAGAGTGATTTCTTTCTGCCCAGGTCAGAATATGCTTTACCTCGTGCATGGCCGCCCTGCTGCGGGTACCTCCCTGATGATTTATGTATGCCACCGCCGTGGCATTGTCCGATTGTATTCGGACTGGGCGGCCAGCCAGATGATGGTGAAAATGCCTCAGAGCCAGCCGAACAGCTCGAATCCTAAAATATTGATCGGGAGGGTCGATTCCTGCCGAGACCAAGCTCCCTGGGCTGTGTGTGACGAAACACTGCTCCCCATCCGAGCAGGCTGGCGTCCGTTGTTACTATCAACCAGTGGTTTGGAGGAAAAAACCGCCCCTGTTGAAGAGTGGTGCTCTTTGTCCACCACGTAAGAGTCTGTCTGACCTGCAGGGACAGACGGCACCGAAGATTGAGCGAGTAAGGGCTCACGTCCCATACTGACAAGAGTGCATGCTGAAGGGAGCGGAGATGAAACTGGGCAAATGGAATGGCCTCGATTGCTGCCACCATCCTTCCTAGGACCCTCATGCAAAACCGGATGGTGTGAGGAATCGGTTGGCGAAGGATCCGTACCTCTTGACGGAGAACTAGGGCCTTGTCCCGAGGAAGGATTATCAACCCTTGAGTGGTGTCGAAAATCATCCCTAAAAAGGTGATCTTCCGAGATGGCACGGGAGATGATTTCTTCATATTCACCAGCCACCCCAGGCGAGCAAGGGTGTCTAGCGTAATGCTGACACTTTCCTCGCAGGCTTGAAAAGACGGACCCTTGATGAGGAGATCGTCTAAGTAAGGCAAGATGACTATCCCCCTGGAGTGCAGAATGGACACAACAGCAGCCATGACCTTTGTGAACACCCTGGGGGCTGTGGCTAGCCCGAAGGGCAAGGCTGCGAACTGAAGATGAAGTTTGCCAATGGCAAACCGAAGAAACCTCTGATGAAGGGGAAAAATGGGGATGTGAAGATAGGCATCCTGGATGTCTATTGACGCTAGAAATTCCCCTTTTTCCATGGCTGCAATGACCGAGAGAAGAGACTCCATTCGGAAATGTCGAATTCTGACAAACCGGTTCAGTCGCTTTAGATCCAGAATGGGCCTTACGGTACCGTCCTTCTTGGGTACTATGAACAGGTAGGAATAAAACCCTTGACCTCTTTCGACCTCTGGTACAGGAACAATGACCCCGCTGCGCCGAAGAGATTCGACTGCCTTGAATAAGGTGTGAGCCCGGGATTCTTCTTTGGGAAGACGCGAGGGAAAAAAACGATTTGAGGGAAGGCTGACAAACTCTATTTTGTACCCCGAGGAGACTAACTCCCTGACCCACTCGTCGTGAGTAACCGATAGCCAAGTGGGGCGAAACCAGAGTAAGCGGCCGCCTACTCTGGATAAATTGACCGGATTCTGCCTCCAGTCATTTGTCCGAATATCTTTGGGGCCTAGACCCTCTAGATCTTGGCTGTTGAGATCGCATTCTCCCCAAAGGGTTGGCCTTGTAGGAGACCTGACGATCTCTGGCCTGATTAGGTCGACCTGAGCCGCTAGAGCTGGCTGTCGCGGCCCAACCTGGGTTGCGAAAGGCCCTAAACCGAGGCTGAAGCTGTCGGCGAAAGGGCTGTTTAATTTTCTGCTGAGGCAGGAAACTGCTTTTCCCTCCTGTCGCATCAGATATGAGCTGATCCAGCTTCTCACCAAATAAACGACCGCTCTGATACGGCAAGGACGTAAGCGATTTTTTTGAGGTTGAGTCCGCTCGCCAAGTTCTCAACCACAAGGATCTCCTGATAGCAATCGCATTAGCTGCAGCTAGTGCTGCGCAATTTGCCGCATCCATGGAAGCATTAATAAAAAGTCTCCTGCAAGAGCTATCTGATTAGATATCTCAAATACCTCAGGCGGCACCTCTACACCGTGGAGAGCTCTATTTAGAGACTCCGACAGGATATCATGGCCTTAGCAACCCAAGTCGCTGCAAAGGAAGGAGAGAGAGACGAACCAGATGCCTCAAACACCGAGCGAGCCAGGCTTTCAATCAGACGATCCGTTGGATCCTTAATCGAGGAACCGTTGGGAAGGGAGAGGAGCGTCTTAGACGCCAAACGCGACACAGGAGGGTCGACCACAGGAGATTCCGCCCACTTTTTAAGAAGTTCCGGAGCAAAAGGATATCTGGTATTGAGGGCCCTTTGTCCTGCAAAGCGCTTGTCCGGTTTTTCTCGGTGGCGCTGCACTAGTTCCTCAAACTCAGGATGAGTACCAAAGACCTTATGAGTCTGTCTGGCTCTTTTGAAGGACACCTTATGACCAGAGGCCAAGGTGGATTCATCGTCTACTCCCAGGGATTGATTGACAGCTTCAATTAGACTGTCAATTGTCTCCTGACAATTTGGGGCCTCTAGATTAAAGGACCCCTCAGAATCGGAATCCGAACCCTGATCACTCGCCTCCAAAGGTGAGGGAGAGCGAGAAACGGAACTGATAGATGCCGAGGCCCTGGACGGCATAGGCGACGCAGTGTGGGTTCGCTTCACCTGCGTCTGCTGGTGAGAGCGCGGCCCCTGCAGGCCGGAGGTTCCTGAGACACGGCTAAGACGGGTGAACCACTGTCCCTGCTCCTATCGGGAGCTTGAAGGGACTCAATTGCTCTTGTCAATGACGCCACAGATTGAGACAGAGACAGGGCCCATTCCGGAGGACCTGACGCACTGGGCTCAGCTATAGGTGAGGGCTCCTGAGCACGTTCGGAGCCACAAGCTTCGCAGATCCGATTAACCTGGGCATGCGGAAAAGGGGACCTACAAGCAATGCATGCGGTATACAGCACCGTATGAGTTTTGGCCCTTCTGGACATACTAGATCTGTCACAGTGTCTTTCCTGCCGCACTGATTTAGATGTGGCGGTACGGAGGTGCGGTGGAGCGGAGCGCAGAGGGGCGCAGCTAAGTGGAGCAACCAGGCTGGAGGTAGTAGCACTTACCCCAGTCCTGTATCCCCAGACGTCTTTAGCAGTGTATAGTGGCACAACACGACAGAGGCTCCAGCTTTCAAAAAAGGCGCTCCCCTTTCAGGGAGGCGCGCCTGATATAGCCCAGCCTCAGGGGGAGGGGTCAAGGGGCGCGGCCTAGCGCCGGCCGAAGCCAGGGACACAATTTTCGCCGCGGCCTAGTCCCGACCACGCGCCTAAATTTTTGGCGGAGGCCGCCCGAGGATCGGGCCCGCCGGAAGTTGTCGCCGCCGGAGGCGGAGCTTGAGACCGCGGCCTACCCTCCGGCCTAAGCCTGGCGCTAGGTTACTGGCCGCGGCCTGGTCTCGGCCGAAGCCGGGGACTAAATTTCTACCTGAGGCCTAGCGCCGGCCGAAGTCGGGGGCTACATTTTCGCTCAGCTTCCACGCTCCAGGCTCGTACCTTGAAAGGTGGGTTATTTTTTCTCCTGCCATGTCTTCGGACCCCAGATTTCCTTTAGAGGGGGGCTTGCAGGAAAAAATAGGACGTTGCAGGCACCCTAACTCCATCACCCCTTCAGGGGATGAGGAGAGGGACCGTCCGCCTCCTTGCAGCACCGCAGTCTAGCATTGGTGGTGCAGTGGGGCCTTACGGACTATCTCCTGCCTCTGTACACCCTAGGGTTTCATTACTCTAGGGTGGTCAGGGCTGAGTCCGGCATTCGTGTCCCACGTTGCGGGAAAGGATACGTGGAGGCGACACTCCACGTGCTCGCCCATTGATGGTTTGGGGAGATCGGACCCCTTCAAAAGGATCCGTCGCCCCTATCTCAACTTCGTGGGAAAAAAAAAAAAAAAAAAAAATGGTCTGGAAGAAACAGACGTGTGCCTCCATGAGACACTAAGCATAAACTGGGTTTGCCTGCGGCCAGTGCTGAGGTGTATACGGCGGAGGAGGAGCTAACCTTTTTTTACGTTTACTTAGTGTCAGCCTCCTAGCGGCAGTAGCATACACCCACAGTCTTGTGTCCCCCAATGAGACGAAGGAGAAATGTCCGATTTATCAAAATATAAAATTTGTCAGATCGTTAAACGGCATAATGAGAAAGAAAATTTAAAACACCAGAATTACGTTTTCTTTGTCGGTGCAACATTGCAATAAAATGCCATAACTGGCGATCAAAACATCCTATGTACCCAAAATGGTATCAATAAAAACTTCAGCTCGGTGCACAAAAAAGTAAGCCCTCACCCCAGATCACGAAAGATCACAAAGTAAGCCCTAGATCACGAAAATTGGAGATGCCTCGGGTCTCGGAATATGGTGACATAGCAAATTTTTTTTTCCTTACAAATTTCAAATTTTTTTTCACCACTTAACCCATTCTGGGTTCTTCAGTTTTTTGAATTTCCGATTTTTTTGCTCCCCTTCTTCCCAGAGCCATAACTTTTTTTATTTTTTCTTCAATATGGCCATGTGAGGGCCTGTTTTCTGCGGGACGAGTTGTACTTTTGAGCAACACCATTGGTTTTGCCATAAAGAGTACTGAAAATGGGAAAAAAATTCAAAGTGCGGTGAAATTGCAAATAAAGTGCAGTTCCACAATTTTTTTTATTATTATTATGCTCACTATATGCTAAAACTGACCTGCCATTAAGATTCTCCAGATCATTACGAGTTCATAGACACCAAACATGTCTAGGGTCTTTTTTATTTAAGCGGTGAAAAAAAATACAAATTTTGTCACAAAAAAAAAAAAGGTTGCATTTTTGGAGAACCGTAGCATCTCTATTTTTCGTGATCTGGGGCTGGGTGAGGGCTTATTTTTTGAGTGCCCAGCTGACGTTTTTATTGATTATCATTTTGGTGTACATACAATGTTTTGGCTGCATGTTATTGCATTTTAATGCAATGTTGCAGCAACCAAAAAAAGGAATTCTGTTTTATTTTTCTCATTACGCCATTTACCGATTGGACTGCTTGTGCTACACGCAACAAGGGTTTGCTATGTGTAACAAAAATGCTCATCCGCTATGAGTGCTGACCGCTGGGTGGCACTCATAGCTATCTGGCAATGACAACCACAGGGGTTCTCCTGCAGACCCCGTGTTTGTAATGCCAACCCATCGGCGATGCATTTAACATGTTAACAGCGGCGGGTGGATCACAATTCCACCTGCAGCGCTGTTAGGGTCAAATGTCAGCTGATGAATCAGCTGACAAGTGCCGAAAAAGTTGCGGGCTCATCGCCAAAGCCCGCACCAAACGAGAAAGTGACCTTAGACGTACCTATACGTCTAAGGTGGGAAAGGGGTTAATAAAAAGGAATCTATACATGTTTGGTATTTATGTACTTGTAATGACATGGATAATCATAATGACAAGTTAGTTTTAGCATTCAGTGAACACGGTAAATAAATAAAAAATACATTGTGGAATTTCAATTTTTTTTGTAGTGTCACCGCACTTGGAATTTGTTTCTCATTTTCCCGATACTCTCGATATCTTCCCTCACGTAATCTCCGATCCTCCCAAGACCTCCTTCTCTCCTCACACTTATTCGCTCCTCACCTAACCACCTCCAAGATTTCTCCTGAATATCCCCCATCCTCTGGAATTCTTTGCCCCAACACGTCCGACTATCAACCACTCTCGGATCCTTCAGACAGGACCTGAAAACCCACCTCTTCACGAAAGCTTACAGCCTGTAATGACCCTACTACCTCCTCACCACTACTGGAGCTACCGCCTCAACCAACACCGTACTGCTGCACCCACCAACCTGCTGTCTCCTTCCCCACTATCCTGTAGAATGTAAGCCTACAAGGGCAGGGTCCTCTCCCCTCTGTACCAGTCTGTGATTGTTAGTTTACTGTAAGTGATATCTGTAATTTGTATGTAACCCCGTCTCATGCACAGCACCATGAAATCAATGGCGCTATATAAATATTAATAATTTTCCAGTATGCTATATAGTAAAATCAATGGTCATTCAACAGTACAACTTATCCTGCAAAAAAACAAACCCTCATACGGCTATACTGATGGGAAAAAAAATTATAGCTCTGGGAAGAAGGGAAGTAAAGAAACAAAATGCAAAAACAAAAATCACAAGGTCGTGAAGGGGTTAATACATTGGAGGATCTCAGGGTCAATCATAGAGATATGACACATACCTAGATAATGGATAGGGCTCATCCCCCATTCCTTCCCACAGACGGCAGCCACCACCCCAGTAGCCAATGTTCAAGACCACAATTCCTTCAAGATTCGGTAAAGAAATCTTCTCCCCATCCAATTCAAGCTGCAGTTATGAAGTTCACAAGTAAATAACAGCAATTTCATAAATCCATTAACTGTTAGCTGTGTATACATGTGCTTGCCTAAAATTATTGCATGCTGGTGTTTGGCCAACACTCATGGTGCAGTCTCCCCAATGTTATTATGGATATAAGGTTTTTAAATGCAAAAGTTTCAGACTGCGGGATCCTGTTCAGAGGCAAACCCATTCTCTGTTAAGGCTCATGCAGACAAATTGGTCTGAATATGGACTGCTAAAGCACGGACTGGTGTAGGGACTCCTGACCAGAGCGTGACAGTCTCATAGAAATATATGGACCTGCGACACTCGAGTCGGGAGAGCCGCGGCCAGTCCGTGCATTGCGGTCAGAGATCGGACTGATTTGCGCAGATGTCTGCACATGCCCTTAGTGTGTGCTTTCTGGTTCTGTCCTTAACACTCCAAGTGGAAAAGGACACTCCGCGAATCACTGGAAGGAGTGGTGAGCGGCTTCAGCCAGCCAGAGGGCATCTCCAGACATTTCTAGGAGCTTGAGACGGCAAGTGAGGATGACCATTATTTGTCTTACTATTTTAAGCAGCCAAAAGGCTTTTAAAATAATTTAATGTGCCCAGAAACCCCCACCACTTGTTTAATATATCTTTACGGTGCAAACTCTAGTTTGTAAACTTGAAGCAGCAGCAATCTCTTGAACTCTTAAATTATGTATTATATAAGATCCCATTACCAGAGATACAATGACTCGTAAACTTTTAGACCAAAGCCTAAAAGGCACATCCATATTAGATCTTCCCATTACAGCAGGAACCCAGCTGTCAATCTATTCTATTATTTCTAAACACTGTTTTTCGGATATTACCTTGTATCTCCGTTCTTACTGCACGCACACACACAAATGATACACCATTTGAAAGGTAAACTTGCCCCCTTCAGCAAGAAAATAGCCAAACAAACCACACATCCACGATTTGATCACAAAATACAGTTTAAACATTAATTTTCATAAACCTGCAGTAAGGAAAAATAACCTGCAGGTGGCACCACACCAGCCCAAAGCACACTACCACAAAGCTGCTTACAGACATCACAAACAAACGCAAACATTTGCCTTGGGGTCTTTCCAGCTTGCCCAAGTGCTTGCCCAGCCTATTTCAGGCACATTGGAGGATTATACACTTCACTGCAGGTGAGTCACTTATGCAAACACATTTGTAAACATGCACTGCTTTTTCGCTGATTACTTTGCACCACACACACAAATGGTGAGTCACATATGCAAACACATTTGTAAACATGCACTGCTTTTTCGGTGATTACTTCGCCCCACACACAAATAATACACCATTTGAAAGGTAAACTTGCCCCCTTCAGCAAGAAAAGAGCCAAACAAACCACACATCCACGATTTTATCACGAAATACAGTTTAACCCCTTACTGACAGAGCCAGTTTGCAACTTAATGACCGGGCCAATTTTTACAATTCTGATCACTGTCACTTTATGAGGTTATAACTCTCGAACGCTTTAATGAATCCCGCTGATTCAGAGTTTGTTTTTTCGTGACATATTGTACTTCACGATAGTGGTAATTTTTATATGACTTGCGTTTATTTATGAAAAAAACGGAAATATGGCGAAAATTTAGAAAATTTAGCAATTTTCAAACTAAATTTTTATGCCCTTAAATTAGAGAGATATGTCACCCAAGTTTCTTAATAAATAACATTTCCCACATGTCTACTTTACATCAGCTCAATTTGGGAAACAAAATTTTTTTTGTTACGAAGCTATAAGGGTTAAAAGTTGACAAGCGATTTCTCACTTTTACAACACCATTTTTTTTTTTAGGGACCACATCACATTTGAAGTCACTTTGAGGGGTCTATATGATAGAAAATACCCAAAAGTGACACCATTCTGAAAACTGCAACCCTTAAGGTGCTCAAAACCACATTCAAGAAGTTTATTAACCCTTTACGTGCTTCATAGGAACTGAAGCAATGCGGAAGGAAAAAATTAACATTCAACTTTTTTTTTTGCAAAAAATTTACTTCAGAACCAATTTTTTTTATTTCTACAAGTGTTAAAAGAGAAAATGAACCCCATATTTGTGGGTACACCACTTTTTGGGCGCACGGCAGAGGTCGCAAGGGAAGGAGCACCGTTTGACTTTTTCAACGCAGAATTGGCTGGACGCCATGTCACGTTTGGAGAGCACCTGATGTGCCTAAACAGTGGAAACCCCCCACAAGTGACCCCATTTTGGAAACTAGACCCCTTAAGGAACTTATCTAGATGTGTGGTGAGCACTTTGAACCTCCAAGTGCTTCAGAAGTTTATAACGTAGAGCCGTGAAAATAAAAAATCATTTTCTTCCTCAAAAATTATTTTTTAGCCCGTTATTTTTTATTTTCCCAAGGATAACAGGAGAAATTTGACCACAAAAGTTGTTGTGCAATTTTTCCTGAGTACACTGATACCCCATATGTGGGGGGGAACCACTGTTTGGGTGCATGGCAGAGCTTGGAAGGGATGGAGTGCCAATTTGTAATGCAGACTGATGGAATGTTCTGCGGGCGTCATGTTGTGTTTGCAAAGCCCTTGATGTGCCTAAACAGTAGAAACCCCCCGCAAGTGACACCATTTTGGAAAAAAGACCCCTCAAAGAGCTTATCTTATCTAGACCCCCAAGTGCTTCACAGAAGTTTATAAATGCAGAGCCGTGAAAAAAAGATAATTTTTTTCCTCAAAAATGATATTTTAGCCAACTATTTTTTTACTTTCCCAAGGGTAACAGAGAAATTAGAACCCCAAAATTGGTGTGCAATTTGTCCTGAGTACGATGACACCCCATATGTTGGGGTAAACCACTGTTTGGGCGCACGGCAGGGCTCAGAAGGGAGGGAGCACCATTTGACTTTTTGAACGCCATGTCGTGTTTGGAGACCCCCTGTGCCTAAATAGTGGAAACCCCCTCAATTCTAGCTCCAACCCTAACCCCAACACACCCCTAACCCTAATCCCAACCCTAATCCCAACCCTAACCCAAACCCCAACCCTAATTCTAACCCTAACCCTAATTCTAACCCTAACCCTAATTATAACCCTAACGGAAAAATGAAAATAAATATATTTTCTTTATTTTATTATATTTCCCTAACTAAGGGGGTGATAAATGGGGGGTTTATTTACTATTTTTTTATATTGATCACTGTGATAGCGTTTATCACAGTGATCAAAATGTACCTGCACTAAAATAATTAATCTGCCGGCCGATTCGGCGGGCGCACTGCGCATGCGCCCGCCATTTTCTTTCCAGGAAGAAGACGCTGGGAGCTGCAGTTGTGGCAGGACGGGGGCGGGGGTGGGACACCGGGAGATACGGGGGACAGATCGGGTACCCTATTTCTCTCCCCTCTGATGTGCGATCACATCAGAGGAGAGAGAAATTAAATGTAGAATCGCGGCTTCTTTTTTTTTTTTTGCAGTCGCCGATCGCAAAAGCGGGGTAGCAGAGACTCCGGAGAAAATCCGACTCTGGGGGGCGCTATATACTTATTCCACAGCGCCGTGAATTAACGGCGTCATGGTTTAAGTATCCTTAACCACCGCCGTTAAAAGGCGTATCGGCGGTCGTTAAGGGGTTAAACATTCATTTTCATAAACCTGCAGAAAGAAACAATGACCTGCAGGTGGCACCTCATCCGGAACACATTTTTTGGCCTCTACTTATCAAACCAATTTATTGTATTACCAATCTACATATATAAATACCTGTCTGTGTTCATCATCTCATGAAATACATTTACATTTGACCAACTTGCTTTCTCTGAAATTGCCTGCGCCCCCGACCAATGTGCGAAAATTTCACACGGGCCAAGCTAGTCACTGAGAGTTTCTATTCCTAAATGTATGTGCACAGCTTCTGTACGTACAGCCTCACAACTGCTGTTCCCTGTACAGTGATTTTTCTGGCCACTTGGCTGTGCAGGGACCTGAAGCTGGCCCAGTTAACTTTAAGCACCAACCCAGTATTTATACCGTTTACAGTGCTGCTCCGGTCCTCTATTGGATGGTTGACCACGATTGTGACTAGCCAGCTCACAGCTGTGTGAACCAGAAATCACTTTCTCAATGTATGGCTATGAGACTCAGAGCAAGGCTCTCATAGACTTACATTAAAAAAGGAAGTAGGGAAGAATGGAATTAGCCGATGACAGCGAAGGGTACCGTATATACTCGTGTATAGCGAGATTTTCAGCCCATTTTTTAGGGCTGAAAGTCCCCCTCTCGGCTTATATGCAAGTCATATATCGGGGGGAGGGGAGGGGGGGAGGTCGGTGGGGGAGGGGGAGCGGGGGTGTCGGATCATACTCACCCTTGCGCCGGCGCGTCTCTGCAGCCCCCTGCTTCTCCCACGATCTCCGGCTCCTTCCTGCAGCGGTCACATGGTACCGCTCATTAAAGTCATGAATATGCACGTGACCGCTGTAGGAAGGAAGAGCTGCGGAGACCGCAGGGAGAAGAGGAGAGGCTGCAGAGACGCGCCGGCGGAGGGGCGAGTTTAGCGATATTTACCTGTCCCCGGACCACCGCTGCACTGCTCCCTCGTCTGACTCCTCTGGCTGTGAATGTTCAGGCAGAGGGCGTGATGACGTGATTAGCGCGCTGAGCACCCTCTGCCTACTAATTCACTGCCGAGGACCCGGAAGGGGCAGCAGCTCAGCGGTGGACCGGTCCGGTGACAGGTAAATATCTCAGGTGCCGGGGTCCTGAGCGAGCGGTGACACCTGCACCTGTCCCCCATAGCGCGCTGGTGTCACCGCCTGCTCAGGACACCGGCACCTGGCCCCCAGCGACGAGAGGTGAGTATGTCATTTTTTTTGCAGCAGCAGCGCGGCAGCATAAGGGACCTATACTATGGGGCATAATCTGTGGAGCATATGGGGGCATAATCTGTGCAGCATATGGGGGCATAATCTGTGGAGCATGATATGGGGGCATAATCTATGGAGCATATGGGGGCATAATCATTTTTAACCCTAGGCTTATACGCGAGCCAATAAGTATTCCCAGTTTTTTGTGGCAAAATTAGGGGGGTCGGCTTATACACGGGTCGGCTTATACATGAGTATATACAGTAAGTACTCTAATGCACACACATTACCAATGGCTAATTCAGAATGCAAAAAAACCCCAAAACACTGAAAAAGTGGTAATTTAAATGGTCTAACACTTGGAATCCCCCCCAGGCAAAGGAAAAAAAACCTGAAGGGGAGGCAAAGCAAAGTACGATGTTGCCCCCTTTAGTCTTCGGAAAGGTGGTAGTCCCAAGGACTATTAAGGGATACCATCATTTACTGAGATGGGAGTATACCTTAAGGAGTCCCATTACTTACATGTGCACTGTAGCACAATAAAAAGTTAAAATAATTATTTTCATATTCCTAAGAAAACAATGCAAAATTCAGCTGCTCAAAATGGACCCTGCATCATTCTTCGGCAATTAAAACAGACCCAGTGATCGTCAGCAAGGCACTGGGACACAAAACCTGTGTGGTGAGCACAATTTACATTTTCTGTCAGTCCAAATCAATTTTTATATACTTAAAAGGGTAGATTCAGGAACAAAAGTACATTTTAATCAACAGATAATGAAATTTAAAGATGTTCCACAATTTGATGCGGTTAAATAAAATGTTCCTGTGCTGAGATAATCTTATAAATGCACCCCTGCTGTGTACTGTATAACTAGTTGTGCCCGACCATGCAGAGATGCTGCAGCTGATAGGGAGTAAGCATAAGTTAATATACTGTGCTATGGGCAGGGACTAGTACAGTTACTTCTATGTGCGAGTTTACGCATTTCCCTGCCTACTTGCTGTTTCACTGGTCCTTTGAGCTTCATCTAAATGAATCAAGGTAGAAGAAGTACAGGCTTAGAGGCCAACTGGATACCTAAATAGAGCCAACAGCTTTTCAATACAGTGAATCCTTTGACATCACTCAGTGCAGCTAAAGAGTGAAGGACATAGCTCCTTTCCCTGCTTGCCTTTTTCATTAAAGGTGATAATTCTTTGAACTTTTGACTGGCTCCTTTACTTTGGGTCTGCACTGATTGACGTAATGAGAAGTTACGTGATTAGTTTATGTGCTTGATTGGCTGCAAAGCTCTTAAGCCTGGGTCTCACATAGCGATACACCAGCGATCCCGACAACGATATGCACTTGTCAGGATCGCTGGTGTATCGCTACATGATCGCTGCTGAGCTGCCAAACAGGCAGCTCAGGGCAGCGATCAGCACAGTGACACTGCGGGTAACATCGCTTAGTTACCCGCAGTGTACCTTGGATACCAGCGCCCTGATGCAGGGAGCTGGTAACCAAGGTACACATCGGGTTTCCATGCGCTGCGTGGTGCCTGGAAACCCGATGTGTACCTTGGTTACCAGCTCCCTGCATCAGGGCGCTGGTATCCAAGGTACACAGCGGGTTTCTAGGCACAGCCCCGCACCAGGAAACCCACTGTGTACCTTGGTTACCAGCGGATCGCTGGTCTCCCGCCTGTCACACGCAGCGATGCGTGCCTGTCAGCGGGAGACCAGCGATCAAAAAAATGTCCAGGACATTCAGTGACGATCAGCGATACCCGGCAGGGGGCTGATCGTCGCTGAATGTCACACACAGCGATATCGCTGGGGACATCGCTGCTGCGTCACAAAACTAGTGACTCAGCAGCGATCTCGCTATGTGGAGACGGGGGCTTTACTTTATTGAATGGATTTATTTAGATGAGCTCAAAGGACCAGCAAAACAACAGATACTCACACAGGCAGATGAGGAAACTCACACAAAGTAGCAGCTGGAAGAGTCCTTACCCATTTAATAAGTGTATCCATTACTCTTCCTCCCTTTGTCAGAAGTTGTGTATATACAATCAGCAGCCACAGCATCTCTAGATGGTCCGGCACAGCTAGTTACACAGATACAGCAAGAGTGCATTTATAAGCATCTCAGCACAGCAATTTTTTTTTTTTTAAATACATCGAATTCTGTAACATCTTAATCTTCCGAGATCTATTGATAAAAATTGATCTATCTCAATAACCCTTTTAAAATCTCCTTAAAATTTCAAGGTCGCACCTGCATTTTTGAATTTGTATTTATCCTCTAAACACTGAAATAGCAAGAGGTTTTCTATATCAACAACAACGCCTTTAATTCTTACCTCAACTTTCTTGTCAAGATCTTTACATTCCTGGATCAAGCAATCCTTTGTTCCGTAAAATAAATATACTGCCTGAAACACAATAAAAACATGGATATTTTACTCTAAAATGGAAAAAAAAGCTACAAAAGAGGGATTTTTGGTATTTATCGTAAAATCTCTTTCTTGGAGCCTTCATTGGGGGACACAGATAACCATGGGTGAATGCTGCTGTCACTAGGAGGCGCCGACACTATGCAAAAGGAAAAAAATAGCTCCTCCCCAGTAGTATACACCAATCGACAGGCACTAGGCTACTCAGTTGGTGTCAAAGCAGTAGGAGAAGCAACCAGAAGCTCAACATATGTAACAACTAAAAACAACAGCACGTAGGCCAACAACTGTACAAACATTCAGGGAGGGTGCTGTGTCCCACAATGAAGGCTCCAAGAAAGATTTTAAGATAAGTACCAAAAATCCCTCTTTCTTTATCGCTTCATTGGGGACACAGATAACCATGGGACGTCCAAAAGCAGTCCCAAGGGTGGGAGAAAGAAAATATAGGTAAACAGAAAGGAACCTAGGTCGGCCGGTTGGAAACCTCCGCCTGCAGAACCTTCCTACCAAGGCCTGCGTCAGCCGAGGCTTGGGTATTAATTTTATAGAACCTAGCAAAGGTGTGTTAAGACGACCAGGCTGCAGCCTTGCAGATCTGCAAGGTCGAAGCCTGGTGACGAACTGGCCAGGAAGCTCCCACAGCCTGGGTGGAGTAAGCCTTCACTCCCGGAGGAGGCAGTTTGCCTTGAACACGGTATGCCTCCAGTATCGCTGAGCGAATCCAATGGGCAATCGTGGACTTAGAGGCCTGGAGTCCCATTCGACGACCTTCAGGGATGACAAGAAGGAAATCTGACTGAAGAAAGGAAGACTCGAATAGCTCTGACCAAATCCAGTTTGTGGAGGGACTTTTCCAGCGGATTAACAGGAGAAGGACACAAGCGAGGGAAGGACGATGTCTTTATTGATGTGAAAGGCAGAAACCACCTTGGGCAAAAAGGAAGGTACAGGATGGAGGACTACCTTTTCCTGGTGCAGAATCAGGAAAGGAGAACAACACGACAGTGCTGCTAGCTCGGAGACTCTCCTAATAGACGTAATGGCGATCAGGAAGGCTACTTTCCAAGATCGGAGAGACAACGAGATATCCTGGATGGACTCAAACGGGGCACGCTGAAGAACATCGAGAACAAGATTGAGATCCCATGGATCTACCAGTGGATGGTAAGGTGGCGCCAGGTGGGCGATCCCCTGAATGAAAGTCTTCACCTGAGGAAGGGAAGCCAAATCTCTGTGGAAGAGGACTGACAGAGTGGATACCTGACCTTTAAGAGTACTGAACGACAGGTGTGAATCAAGGCCCGCTTGAAGAAAGCCGCGGACGGAAGGAAGGGAAAAGGAAACCGAAAACAAACTGTTATCCTCGCACCACTGGAAGAAAGCTTTCCAACATCTGTGGTAGATGCGTGAGGAAGCTGGTTTCCTCGCCTTAATCACGGTCTGGATGACCCTGGTAGAGAAACCGGCTTCTTTTAGGACTGCGGCCTCAACGGCCATGCTTTTGAACTCAGAGATCGAGAATTCAAGTGGAAGAGGGGGCCTTGCGAGAGAAGATCTGGACGGTCTGGAAGCTTCCAGGGAAAAGTCCGCGAGCATATTCACAAGCTCCGCATACCAGGTCCATCTGGGCCAGTCTGGAACGATGAGAAGAACAGGAACCCCTTCTGCCTTTATCTTTTTTATGACTCTCGGAATGAAGGGGATAGGCGAAAAAAGATAGAGGAGCTGAAACTGGGACCACGGGATCACCAGGGCGTCGCAGCTTAAGGCCCTCAGATCCCTGTACCTGGCTACGAACAGAAGAACTTTGTGGTTCGCCCGGGATGCCCTGAGGTCGACGTCCGGGGTGCCCCATCTCTGACATATTTGGTCAAAGACGGCGGGGTTGAGAGACCACTCGCCTGACGAGATGCCCTGACGGTTCAGAAAATTGGCTTCCCAATTTTCCACCCCCGGGATGTGAACTGCTGATATGACAGGGACGTGATGCTCCACCCATCGCAGAATCTTTGTCGCCTCTGCCATGGCCTGTTTGCTGCGAGTCCCGCCCTGGTGGTTTATGTAGGCCACGGCCGTGGCGTTGTCCGACTGAAAGCGGACCGGCTTGCCTTCGAGCAGAGACTGCCAGCGAAGAAGGGCAAGAAGGATTGCCCTGATCTCCAGGAAATTGATGGGAGAAGGGTTTCCTGAGCATTCCAGCGACCCTGCGCAGTGTGATGAAGGAAGACCGCTCCCCAACCGAGGAGACAGGCGTCGGTGGGGATGACTTGCCACAGGAGAGCGAGAAAGAACCTCCCGCGCAGGAGAGAGGCGGATAGCGTCCACCAAGTCAGAGATTGCCTCACTTTGAGAGGCAGAAGAAGGGTGCGCTGCATCTGAAAACATCAACACACTTCTGCCGGGGGAGGGTGCTGTGTCTCTCTTCCTTCCTTCGCTGAAAGGATTTTACAGGTAAGTCTTTACCAAAATCCGATGTTTCAGCTGCAGAGTGGAAGGAAGAGAGCCACAGTATTCATTACTGATGGGACGTCCCAAGCAGTTCAAAAATAAGGTGGGAAAAAAACCAACAAAAGGCAGAAACCCAACAACCTTAAACAACAAAGGCAACCAGCGCTAAAACAAGTTCATCCAGAACTTTAAAACAACAGCTGCCTGCAGGACCCTACTTCGAGGGCTGCATCAGCGGGAAGCACCTGACGTCCACTTTATAAAACCTTGTAAACGTGTGGACAGAGCGCCAAGTCGCCGCTCGGCAAAGCTGCACTGCCGAAGCCCTTGATGAAAAGCCCACGATGAAGCCACAGCTCTCGTGGAATGGGCTCGAATCTTAATCGGGCAAGATTCCACCCCGAAGCGGTAAGCTTCCAAAAAGCTGACCGGATCCAACGAGCTATAGAACCCTTTGGAAGTCGTTGACCACGCCGACGACCTGCCGGAACCACAAACAGGGAGTCCAGTCTTAACGAAAACCTTGAGTAATAGATAGATAAACTTCAAGGGCCCGCACTAAATCCAATTGTGTAAAATCTCGCTCTTTCGTATTCTTGGATCCGGACAGAGTGAAGGCAAACACAATATCCTGGTTAACATGAAATTGTGACACCACTTTAGGCAAAAAATCACCCCGATACGAAGCACTACACGATCCGGAAAAAACTCCAGAAAAGGAGGGAACAAGAAAGAGCTGCCAACTCAGAAACTCTCCTCAAGGAAGTGACTGCAACAAGGAAAGCCACCTTCCAAGAAAGTAAAGAAAGGTAGCAGAAACCATAGTTCAAAAGGTTTATGCTGAAGAGCCTCTAAAACAAGGTTGAGCCGCCAAGGAGACACGGGTGCCTTCCGCGGCGGAAACTTACGAGAGATACCTCGGAAAAAGGAGAGCAACGTCTCTATTTGAAGCAATGGTTTCTCCGGAACAATAAGGACAGAGCAGAAATCTGACCTTTCAGAGTGCTAACTGCAAACCCTTGTCAAGCCCTGCTGCAGAAAAGCCAACAGGTTGGGAAGGAAAATTTTCTGGGTTCCGAGAAGACCCAAACACCACATAAAGAAGGTTTCCCAAATTTTGTGGTAAATCTAGAAGTAGCCGGACATCTTGCAGCACGAAGGGTAAGCAAAGACCTCGGCTGAAAAAACCTCTACGGGTCAAGATTTCGGTTCTCAAGAGCCACGCCGTCAAACGCAGGGACATCAAGTCCGGATGACAAACGGGCCCCTGAGTCAACAAGTCGGTTGAAGAGGGAGTGGAAACGGAGGTGCCGCCAACAGCGACATTTTGTCGAGAACCACACCTTCTTGGCCATCTGGAGCTATCAGAAAGTGGAATTCTCTCTAGTCTGATCCGAGCAGCATAGAGGAAGTAAGGTTTATCGGCGGGGAATACATAGATCAGCTCGAACTGATCCCACTGAGCCACTAGAGATCCACCGCCACCGCCTTCGGGTCCTTGTACCTGGACATGAATGTCGGTAACTTGGCATTGGACCTGGATGCCATCAAATCCATTGAGGGGTTCCCAGCGAGAGCACAGTAGTGCAAAAAACTTCCAGGTGGAGGCTCCATTCCCCGGGATCCACCTTTCTGCGACTGAGAAAGTCCGCTGTTAATATTCTGAACCCCTGGAATGTGAATCGCCGAAAGGGCTGGTACACTGGCCTCTGCCCAAATCAGAATTCGGGACACCTCTACCATGAGTCTGGAACTCTTTGTCCCACCTTGGTGATTGATATACGCGACAGCCGTCGCATTGTCTGTCTGCACTCGGACTGGCAGACCGCTCAAAGGGACCGTCCAATGTTTGGAGGCAAAGGAAAATCGCCCTCAATTCCAGGATGTTGATCGGAAGAAAAGACTCTTCCGATGACCATACCCCCTGAATCCAAGATTTGTTCCAAACACCCCCCCAGCCCGACAGGCTGGCATCGGTGGTTATAACTGACCACTTCGGAGGGAGGGAAAGACTTCCCAGGGAGAAAAACCCTGGACGTAACCACCATTCTAGAGAATCCCGCACCGCGCGAGGAATGGTGACACTGCAATCCAGCGATTTGCGACTGGTTCCATCGACTCAAGATGAACCTTTGGAGAGTCCTGGAATGGAACTGGGCAAAAGGAATTGCCTCCATGGACGCCACCATCAGTCCCAGAAGACGCATACACTTCCGTAGGGACATTGCCGTTGAGGATGTCATAATCTGTACATGTCGAAGAAGACATGACTGTTTTGTCTAGTGGTAGGGAAACTACCGACCGAAACGTGTCGAGATGCATTCCCAAAAAGAGAATTGTCCTCGATGGTTCCAGGGACGACTTCTCCCAATTGACCAGCCACCGAAGTCTTTCAGAAACTGAAGAGACAAATCCCGAGCCGTCAACGCCTCTCCTCCGAGGAAGCCACGATCAAAAGATCGTCCAGATAAGGGAGAATCGTAATCCCCTGTCTTCGAAGGAGTGCATGAGGGGCGCAGAATTTTTGTAAAGACCCTTGGCGCTGAGGCTAAGCCGAACGGCAGAGCCACGAACTGGTAATGATTCTGACCTATGGCAAATCGAAGAAAGCGCTGATGAGCCTTTCCGATGGGAATATGCAAATAGGCGTCGCGAATGTCGATTGACACCAGAAAATCGTTCTGTGACAGAGCTGCCACAACGGAACGAAGCGACTCCATGCGAAATTTCCGGCATGGACATGCCGGTTTAATCGCTTGAGATCCAGAATCGGGCGAAATTTGTTCTCCTTTTGGGAACTATAAAAAGGTTGGAATAAAAACCTTTCCCTCGGTCCTCTGACGGAACCGGTATCACTACACCCTTTTGTAGTAGCGATTCGACCTCTCGCTGTTAGAGCGACAACAAGCTCGGGTTCCGACGGAACGCGAGATTGACAAAAAACATTTGGGGGATGAGAAGCAAACTCTATGAAATAGCCTGCGACACTATCCGCGTTACCAGGAATCTGGAACGCGAGCCATCCAAGTCTCCTTGAAAAGAAGCAGGCGACCCCACTCGAGAATCCTCGAGTGGACCCCTGGCGTCAATCGACTTTGCGGGTTTCTTGTCAAGTTCCCGCTTGTTCTGGCGGAAACTCTGCTTCCAGGGAGTACGAGTTTTCTGAGAGGATTTCTTTCCTGAGAAAGAAGGACGACCCGATCCCACGAGGAGTGACTAGATCGTCCTCGGCCCCGAAAGGACCGCCGACCACTATAAACACCAGGCTTACTGGACACCGAGGCCATGGCCCTTCGCTGTGGTAATGCTGATTCCTTCGCCTTAGCCTTGGAAATCAGCTCTGGGGAGGTCGGATCCAAAAAGATGGCCACCCTTGTAAGGTAAGGCCAACAACCCTTGTTTGGAAACTGCGTCCCCGGCCCACTGTCTGAGCCATAAAGCTCTTCTGACTGTGACCGCTGAAACTTGCGCTTTGGCCAGCAGAGATGCCGTATCCAGACCGGAAATCAAAGATAAAACAGGCTGCCGTTTCTAACCATTCACAAGTTTCCCGTATCTCAGATAAACGGAGATTCATTTTGCAACTCCGTCTTCAGACGTGCCAACCAGCTTAGAGAAGCTCTAGCGCACACATGGATCCTAGCACTGCTCGAAATCCATGACCCGCAGCCTCATAGCTTGCTTTTGCCGCCAATTCTGCCTTTCTATCCAAAGGCTCCTGTAAGCTCGCTTTTCCCTTAATAGGGAGGTAGAGAGGATTTACTAAGCTGAGACAAAGACACATCCACTTCAGGAGCAGAAGTCCAATTAGCCTTTAACTCGTAGAGCAAGGATAAAGTGTATCAAAGAAATGCGTTCCATGAAAACGCTTATCTGGACATAGACGTTCCTCCTCTATTACACCATTAAGCTCATCCAGAGCTGGCAATGTTGTGCGCGAAGCACGGGACTCCTGGAACATGCGTGCTGATTTACCAGGACGACTAGTTACCTCCTCCGGTAAACTGTAGTATATCTTCATGGCTTCAATTAATGCCTCCGTACGCTTCGTCATAGAGGAACGCCCCTGCGGCTCGTCCGCATCTGAATCGGATATTTCTCCATCCGAATTTAAAGGGAACTCTGCCCAATATCAGATACATCTGACTCGCTCCGTGTAGAGGCCGGTAACGGCCTGCGTCGCTTCCTCTGAGAGGAATTAGCAGACACATATTGACCTAAAAGGTCAGACAAGTTATTAATCGATCGAGCGATATCATCCAATTTTCCCCCGCTGTCGACCGCAGCGCTAGACGCTGTGGAGGTCTGCGTATCTGATTGCCGCAATGGCACTGGGACGTGATCCGCGGCATCTGGAAACTCTGTTCAGACATGTCTCACCTGTATGAGCAGGTCAAAGCGGTAATACCAGCAAAAAAACTATGCGGTTTTTTTTTTTTTTTTTCAAACGCTGAAGGGTTAACGCTCCACCAAGCAGGGTTACCCCAGCGGTATTCAGTCAGCAAATTTAGCTGGTAGAAATAACCCTCAGAGGGGTTAATATTGCAAACTCACCAAAAATAAAATATATATTTGTGAGCCCCAGCCAATTTTTATGTCTCTGATGAGACTGCAGCTGCAGTATAGCGATCGCTGCGCTGCGGGGTGAGGAATCCGCACTCACCAGCTGGCCGTGGTGTCTTATGAGGAGAGGAGCGGTCCGAGGAGCCCAGGAGCCTGAGTAATGGCCGCCACAGTGAGGGGGTCGCAGGAGAAACGCCAGAGCGCGCGTCTTCCTGCTCAAAAGACCGGGATAGATAGGCCACGCCCCCCGCCAGCTCAAATAATGAGCGCGAACTCTCCCCGCTCCTGCTCCCTCTCTGTCCTGCAGCTATCTGCCTGCGGACAAAAAATCACCACATCTCCTTGTAACAGCGCTGTCACAGCAGCGCTGAAGCATACTGACATTACATGTAGTAGCGCTGTCACAGTAGCGCTGAAGCATACTGACATTACATGTAGTAGCGCTGTCACAGCAGCGCTGAAGCATACTGACATACATGTAGTAGCGCTGTCACAGCAGCGCTGAAGCATACTGACATTACATGTAGTAGCGCTGTCACAGCAGCACTGAAGCTTACTGACATTACATGTAGTAACGCTGTCACAGCAGCGCTGAAGCATACTGACATTAGTAATAGTCGCTGCTCATTCAGACGCTAAAGCACTCACACATAATTATTATTAAAATTTGTGTGGAGTACTCACCAGCCAAGGCGCCACAGGGACCCTCAGGGGTTTCTGGCGCAGTGCCCATGCTTCCCCCCAGGGCGAAGAACGCAGTGACCGCACGTGTGGTTTGCGTTCCCGCCAGAGAAGCTCTCCTCATCCCCAGGGCCGGCAAGGATTCTGCAGGGACTTTAAGTAAATACAGATCCGCCAAGGGAGAGGTTGGGGTACAGCAGCGCTGGTACCCTGAGACCTCTAGACCAACTAGTGATCCAAGTCTCCTGTCCGAATATTAAAATAATAAAAATCTTCTGAGGAGCTGCTTAGCAGCGACCATCCTTGGACCTCAAATCTTAGACTGGAGCTGAGTAGGAGGAGCCCGAGCTGGAGGGGCCAGCCAGTCATCACTCTTTTGATCTGAGGTAACATCCTGATCTGGGGCTCCGCCTACCCATCAGTAATGAATACTGTGGCTCTCTTCCTTCCATCTGCAGCTGAAACACCAGGCGCTGAGATGGAAGAAGGGAGGATTTCTCCTTGTTGACTATCCAGCCTAGGCGGGCCAGAGTGATCTGATGGCTGTGGTCGCAGTCCTGGCGTGACGGTCCTTTGATCAGGAGATCGTCCAGGTAAGGGATTATGAGAATCCCCTTGGAGCGAAGGATTGGCCATGACCGCTGCCATGATCTTCGTGAAGACCCTGGGGGCAGACGCCAGGCAGAAAGGGAGAGCCGTGAACTGATAATGGTCCTTCTGGATTGCGAACCGAAGTAATCTCTGATGCTGCACACAAACAGGAATGTGAAGATAAGCATCCTGAATGTCGACAGAGCAAAGAAACTCCCCCTGTTCCATGGAGCAATCACTGAATGTAAGGACTCCATCCTGAAATGGCGGGTCCGAACATGGCGGTTCAACCGCTTGAGGTCCAGAATCGGGACTACGAACAGATTGGAGTAAAACCTCGAAAACCGCTCGTTTGGAGGAACGGGCACAAATACGACCGAGTGTAGAAGGGAAGAGACAGCCTGGAGCTTGACTTGGTCTCTTTGATGGGCGCGAGAGAAAGAAGCGTCTTCATGGGGTGGAAGATAAGTCGATTTTGTAACCAGACGTGACTATTCCCTGACCCAGGTGTCGCTGACCCCTAACAACCATGCGTCCCTGAAAAGAAGGAGTCCTCCCACCCTGGAAAGATTTCCAGGTGGGGGTCACCTGTCATTTAGAGGAAAACCTGTAAGAGCGGGATCCAGAGGGCTTTGAGGGAGGTCCCTTTGGTCTCCAGTGAGGTGCCGGTTTGAAGGATGGTTTTCCTCCTTTCCCTTGGGATGGACGAGGGGTCTTGCTGGGAGGAAGTCCCCGAGGAAGAGAAAGGTCGAAAGCTCTGGGGCCCTTTGAAGGGAAATTTGGGCCTAGACTGAGGAAGGGAATTACTCTCCCCCCCCCCCCCCGGTGGCGTTTGAAATTATTTGGTCCAATTTGGACCTGAAGAGCCTGGACCCTTGAAAGACCAGGCTTGTGAGGGAATTTTTAGAGGTAGAAACTGCATTCTACGCCTTTAACCAGAGGATGCGGCGTATGGCATTGATGTTGCTGCTTGCTCTGGCGGAACAGTCGGCCGCATCTAAAGAAGCGGCTAGAAGATATTTGCCAGCGTGAGCTATCTGATCTGTCAAATCTGCGAGTTCTTCCGGAGGAGCTGCAGCTACAGTGCCCTGGCGGAGGATCTTAGCTCAGGCAGAAATAGATTTCGCCACACAGGTGGAAGCGAAGCTAGGGCAGAGGGAAGCACCAATCGCTTCAAAGGCCGATTTGGCTAAAGATTCAATCTGCCTGTCAGTGGCATCCTTGAGACATCTGGGAGGGACAGAACTGTCTTTGAGGCCAGGCGAGAGACCGGAGGATCAACCTTTGGAGACTCTGCCCGTTTACCTGTAAGGTCTGGGCTGAAGGGATACAGTATGTCTGTCTCCTTCCAGGGAAGCGCTTCTCAGGGTGCTCCCAGTGTTTGGCCATGGTCGCCTCAAAACTCTTTATGATTGGGAATGGTCCGGGGAGGATGTTTCACCAGTTTGAAAGAGACAGAGTGTTCTAGAGTGGGAACCTCGTCCTATTTTAGCTTAAGGGTTTGAGTGATAGCTAGAATAAGGCTATCAACCATATCATATATCTTGGAAGTCTGGTCTGAATCAGAGTTGGACACATACTGGAAATCCAGTGCAGACCCAAACGCCTCCTCCGAGGAGGGGAAATGGGGAGAAAGGGGCAATCAGGAAGGAGTAGAGGGGCCCGGTGAACTGGATGAGGAGCTAGGGAGAGTCCGCTTCCTAGATTCTTTTCCCGATCTGTCCCTGCGAAGGTCGTTGTCAGGTGCATGCAAATCACCCTGTGAGGTGTTTGGAGCACTGGTTGCGGCAGATAAATTCGGAAGACGTTCCAAGACCTGAACGAGTGATTGTGATATTTTTGTCAGGTCCGAGACCGACTGAGACATGGCAACAGCCCACTCCGGAGGGAGGGGTATGCTCTCATCCCAGGTATTAGAGTGCTCCTGTGGGGCACACATGGTGGAAGGACTGCAGGACGGGCAGAGGGGGGACGGCTGACCTGAGGACCACTTTATCTTGCAGCGGGCACAGGCGTAAAGAATTACGGTGGGCTTAGGGGGAGGACCAGAAGCCCCTGCAGAGCTGGTCATAAGTTGAGTTTGGAAATACTGCTGACGAGAGCAATACTGGCAAAAAGAGTGCTAGAGCTATACTGCTGAAGAGTGCTATAGCGTAAAAGGAGCAGGGAAGTGGAGCAGGGCAGAGCCTACCCGATGCCAGCGATGATGCAGCCAAAGACCGATGGATACCAGTGTCCCTCCTTTCAGATGTCCGAAGTGTACAATCTACGTGGTGCAGGAGGAGCAGGCCGAGAAGGAATGCTGCAGGAGCACATGAGTTAAGATGGCCACGGAACACGCTGAGCTGCACGATGCGATGGAGAGCTACAGTGGTCAAGCTACAGTGAGAAAGAGAAAGGCTGACTGCGGTTGGCTGGTGCGCTGGGGGCGTGGCCAGTGAGAGCAACTGTAATTGGTTTAGGTGTCCCCGCCTCTGATAGGCTGATGAGCGACGCGCGCAGAGTGGGGGGGCGTGGCCGGGGGAAAAGCCGGCCGTGGAAAAAGAAAGCAGGGAGGTGATTGGCTTGACGAGCTGGGGGCGTGTCAAGCCCAGAGAATGGGCCGGCTGGGCGGGAGAAGGTGCCTCTCCAATTGGAGTGCCACCCGGGAGGCGTGTCACCGCAGGAAGCACCGTGACTCGGAGGAAGGGAAAAGATGGCGCGTGGCAGAAAGAAAGGGAGCCAAATGCAAATGGTGAGCCGTGCTGGGCTGCGGAGCCGGCAGTTTCCTAGAAGAAATAGCCTGCTGCGGACTGTAGTGTGTGTGCGGTCTGCCCGGTGGGGGGGGGGAACGAGGGGACATACATACCAGCCACAGGGGGATGTCCAGGGTCCTCTTGCCTGATGAAGAACTCATCAGGAGCCCTCGGATAGTAGAAGATTGCTGTAAAACAGGGATCTTCCTTCCCGCACCAACTTCGGATGGTGCAGAAGACGGCATCAACCCCTTACAAGAAGGGGGGATGCCACCGCTGGTGACCACCGTCTTCCTCTCAGCCCTCTCCGAGGAGAGGGGTGAGGAGGGGAAAAGGCAAAGGACCAGCCACAGTAAATCACCCTGAGACACCCATGAAGGCGACAGGGGATAAGGTCCTGCCTGCGGGTCTGAGAGTGGGCGATGTGGGTGACACCACACTGCTCTCTCAGTCGCATAAGTGTGGGAAAACAGTGTGAGACTTTACACCCTGTTACCCTGAAGATGAAGAGCCTGAAAAACAAAGGAGAAATATTAATAAAACATAACAGGGTACCTGAAAAGGAAAAAAACTGCAGATCTAGGATTAGATCCAGGTCCACCTCCTACAGACGCTAAGCTTAAATTGAGTAGCCTAGTGCCTGTCGGTGGGTGTATACTACTGGGGAGGAGCTATTTTTTCCTTTTGCATAGTGTCAGCGCCTCCTAGTGACAGCAGCATACACCCATGGTTATCTGTGTCCCCCAATGAAGAGATAAAGAAATCTCCAAGGACATTTAACATCACTGCCAAGTGTCATTAATACAGCGTAGAAGACTTCTACAACAGAAATTCCCACTGCTGCTATACAAAATAAGGACATGTAACCTCGGTAGAGTGGAGCAACATTTATAGCTTCCTGGAGCCAGTTCAAATAATCAGATAGTTTATATGTCAAAAGCTTACTTTATTAACAAGCCTGCTTGAAAAAAGCGAAGGGGTCTTCTCACGATGTGTGTGGAAGTTTAATGCCATCAAGGCATCAGGGCCTATTGAAAAATAATTATTCATTGACAAAACCTAAAAAAGGAGAAAAATATTATTGTAAACGTCTGCAAATGTGAAACCCCCTGAGGAAGCAAGACCTAAACATACGAAACGCGCATCGGAGACTATGTTCTTGTACCCACACTATAATTCAATCTGCAAAGTTACTACGAGTACTGTTGGCATACACCAGAGGTGGGGGACTCTTTTTTTTTTTTCTGCCATGGGCCATTTTGATACATATACGATCCTTCGGGGGCCAGACAAGCTGCACACTAACTCCTCCCACAAAGTACGTCCTGACGCTGGCACTGTTGTCAGAACATAATTTTTCATTGCACGTGCCTCAGCTTTCAGTAGTCACAGAGCAAGAATTAATGAGCTGGTGACCATCAAACTACAGCTGCTGTCCCAAGCACTGTGGTCCCAAGGAATCTGCCTGAGGGCTGGATAAAACGTCATCAAGGCCATGAGCCAAGTTCCCGATCCATGCCATTCACCTATGAACAATCTAACATTCAGGGAAGCAGTATTTTACCTTTGGCTTCCTCAGACTGTAGCCCTTGTTAGTAACCTGCACTTTCCACCTGAAAAACAGAAAAGATACCTTTGAATCACGTATATTCATTTACTGACCTGCACACAAGTACACCTGCACTGCGCAAAATAGACAAAGATCCAACTTCTGCACAGTAGTGTTAAATGGGTATTCCTATTAGATTATAACAGGGGACATGCTATGAGACTAGGATTATTGGCAAGACCATAACACTGAATGACACTTTTATAAGCTGTAATCCTGTGAGTCCCTGACCAACAAACTGCTAATGGACAGCTTTCCCTGAATGTATGGTTTATACAAGGAAGTGATGGCAATCTGGAAACTGGATACACAGCTTTTCTGTTTGAGAAACATGAAAATACTAAACAAAAAAACTGGACTAATCAAGAAATGTGTTTTGTTTTTCTTTCATAGTTCTTTCCATAACTATGGTTTTGACCCATATTAAATATTTTTCCTCAATCTATTAGTGATGTTATCCCTTCACACAGTTATTAAGGTATGTGCACACGTTGCAGATCCGCAGCGTTTTTTCCGTGCGGAATTGTACCAAATCCGCAATGATAGCTCAAGCAATGTTAATCAATGGGAATCCAGAATTGGTGTGCACATGCTGCGGGAAAATTCCGCACTGATGTTTTCCGCAGCATGTCAATTCTTTTTGCGGATCTGCAGCGTTTCTGCACCTATTGACTTCGATTGAGTTAGTCAAATCCGCAGCAAAACCGCAGGTGTAAAAAGGTTTGCGGATTTGCTGCGGATACGCTGGCAAAAATGCTGCAGAAAAGGAAATGTGAGAAGGAGGAAAAGTATGTGGGGGGAAAATGTGAGTGTGAGCGGAGAATATGTGTGTGTCTGTCTGCGAGTGTTTGCGTGTGTGTGGGTGTCTGTGTGCGGGTGTCTGCGGTAGCGCTACCGCCGGTACTGTTGGTCATAGCGCTGCAGGATCATGCTGGCAAATGTCAGCGTGAATCCGCAGCTGACTGTGACCTGCGGTAAAAAAGCAGACGTGGGCCGATGAGACTACTGCTCCCATCGGGCTATGCCACTGATGGGAAAGTAGTCTCATCTGCTGGCGCCTGTGCTCACAGTTTGAAAAAAAAGGAAAATTACAAACATATTCACATAAAAATAAAAACCCATTATACTCACCTCACATCCAATTCCCGACGCCGTCGCCTCATAGAAATAATGTAAAATAATAAACCAACATATACTCCCTGTCCGCCATAGTCCAGGTAATCCAGATTGTGTCACATGCTGGCCTCCGGTGATTAGCTCCTGTCAGTGTATCAGCTGTTCAGCTCTGGTACTTTCATTTACGGCACCGCTGCGTGGGAAAGTTCTCACACAGCGGTAGTGCCATAAAGTGAGAGCACCAGAGCTGAACTCTGGTTACCTCTGTCACGGCAGTGCAGTGATACACTGCAGGAGGGATTACCTCCTGTCAGTGTATCACCGGAGGACGGGTAGAGCAGTCACATCTCACAATGTGACTGTTCTACACGCGAGATTGTCGTGGGACACTTGGTAAATGGACTACGTCAGACAAGGAGTATTATATGTTGGTTTATTATTTTACTTTTATTACAGGAGATCAAGGGTTTCGCTGGAATTAGGCGTTTAAATAAAAATGGAAACCTGTGTTTAGTCTTATTTCAAATAAAGGACTTTATTCTGGCTGTGTCTTTATTTACCATATAACTATAGAATTAGTAATGGAGAGGCGTCTTATAGACGCTTCTCCATTACTAAGCCGTGAGTTTGATGTCACCGGACAATACAAAGGTGACATCAACACCACAAATATTACCCTACTTGCTACCGCTACATGGCAAGTGGGAAGAGCAAGGCTAAGTGCCAGAATTGGCGCATCTATAAGATGCACCATTTCTGGGGCGGCTGAGAGCTGATGTATTTAGCCTGGGGGGGGGTTGCCAACTTACATGGCCCCTTCCCAGTCTATTAATATCAGCCCGCAGCTGTCTGCCTAGCCTTTGCTGGTTCGCTTTTATAGGGCAAGGTTCCCCAACTCCAGTCCTCAAGGCCCACCAACAGGTCATGTTTTCAGGATTTCCTTTGTATTGCACAGGTGATGTAAACTAGCCAGTAAAGGCTAAGCAAACATCTGTGAGCTTATATTAATACCCAGGGAACCTTTTTGTCAATTGGCTCCTTCCCAGAATATTAACATCATCTCTCAGCTTTCCCTCTGCTGGTTATGAAAATTATGCGGGAGCCCACACAATTTTTTTTTTTAATTTGTTGAAAAATAAACAGATATTGCATTTCACGACGATTTTGTGTGTGTGCGTGTATTTTATTTAACTATTTATGTATTATTTTATTAATTAGGGTATCTGGTTGACACGTGTGTGTGGTGTGTGTGTGTCTTATTTAACTCTTTATGTATCATTTTATTAATGAGGGTATCTGGCTGACACCTCTTCATTACTAAACCTCGGGCTTGGTATTACACACACACTATATATTTATTCACTTATATTTGTTTTGTGTGTGTAAACATTATATTTGCACATGGTATGTAATGATACTATTTTCTTCAATGGAGAATGAAAAAGAAGAGGCTGAACAAAGAAATTACATCACAATTCTTTTTTTTTTTTTAAAATAATATATCTTTATTTAGCTTACAAATCCACAAAAAAAAAACGTGTGGAGTTTCAACTGCATTTTCTGCCAAGAGGAAGAAACCGCACAGAAACTCCGCAGGCAAATCTACAACGTGCACACATACCCTTGAGTTTTGCCTTTTTAATCACTACTCAAAAGAAACATCGCGGAATATAATAGCAGTATATAAGAAAAGCATAATAAATTAACATACGTCGAACATACAGTAAATATAACTTAGAGAGAGAAAAAAAAAAAAAACTCAATCTAGAACACATTTCATTAACAATCAACCTTCATATCCAAGGTCCGTGACCACCTGGTCTACTCTGCTATTTCTTTGCTTCCAGCCACAACACTGATGCCTCTACTCTGTGCCAGCCACTGCATTGGTTGCCCATTTAATTTAGAACCAAATTGAAAATAATGATTTTCAACAAAAGTTCTCCAAAATGCTGCCCTGCCCTACATCTCCATGCTACCAGTTTTTCATGTTTTGCCAATGTTGTAAGATAAAGCTCCCACTCCCAACTTTACGACTTTTCCCTTGCTAACCAGTTCTCGGGAAAGCACAGGACAATCAGATTAAACGGACAACCCCTACTTAATCACTTCAGGGTCTCTTTTAAAATAAAAACAGTGGATACCCCCTCATTCAGAAGTGGCATTCCAATGATGCTGTTTTACGCAGCTGTCCCCGATGTGTCACAAACTGCTGCAGCCAATCAGCAGCCGCTGAATCAAAATTCAGATAGAGCGGACACCTGCTCTGATAAAATAGTGAAGGCTGCAAACAACCAGCAGCTGCTCCTTGCCTTGAGCAGTCATGTCAGGGGCGTAATGATCATGGTCACAGAGTGTGTGACTGCAACCAGCCCCATGCGGGAGGGGGTGCGCCAATGCCAGTGACTAATTTAACTGGATGTGAATCAGAGGACATACATTCATACGTTGAAATGTATTGCTGACTCCCTGCACTGCAATACGCCGACAACAAGAGGCCAGCAGATGATGTCAGCATGCCCATCATGAGGGAGAATGGCACGGACGTAACGCACTGCCTTTAACAGGCAAGCTGAAGTCAGCTGCTAGCTTCAGTGCCAGCTATAGAAGAGGATACCACACATGGTAGGAGTGTAGGAAAAGAAGAAGCATTTATTTATTTTTTAAAATTTGCTAAAGAACATTATACCAGGCCCAGGATGGGGGACATTATACTAAGAGGTGGCCCAGGACAGAGGACATTATTACAGGACGGTGGACATTATTACAGGAAAGGGCCCAGGATGGGAACATTATAACAGAAAGGGGTCCAGGTTGGGGTTATCATATTAGTAAGGGGTCAGTAAGATGAAAAACATTATAACATGGGTGGGCGAACATGTATGTCGTTATATGATCTATAACACTAAAAAGGCCCATACTTCTGACCAACATGCAGGTGTGGGCCCAAGGTCCAAATTTTGCACAGGGGACTCTAGTTATGCCACTAATTCCTGCTGAGAATAGGCAATCCCTGCATGTGTTGCGGCTGTCGAACAGCAGCGAAACATGGATCCGCAGGGACTTGAACATATTTTTTGTCTCACGCCTAAGTTACTCAGTTAGCACATGAGCATGCTCGGATAACGCCATATACGAACACGTTCGCTCATCACTGATTATAATCTATCCTAATCTGCTTCACAATGGATGTCATAAACAGATAGATCTGTTTCAAACACTTGCAAAGTTTAAGCATTTCTGAAGCAATTATATCAGCACAATGAGCTGAAAGTTCCTGCATAAGAGCCAACCATTCAATGGAACGTTTTCCTTCTCACCTGTCAAGCTTGACACTGTCCGCTTCCATCACATTGCGAAGTATTTGCTCCACAGGAACCTCCCCTGCATAGCCTGCACCCCATCCTAATGTGTTAGCTAGGTCGTTGCCTGTACCAAGGGGTAGCACTGATACTTGTGGAATAAAGTTTTCTTGGCCCTGGAAACAGATGGATGGAAAATTAGAAGCCTCATATTATTAGTTTTAATACGGCATAATTACCTGCAGCCAACAGCGCCACATGATGTCATTTTACCTAGGCATGTTTCATGCATTCACTATGGATATATTAAATATACAGATACAGTGTGTAGAGATATATTATTTTATTTTATTATTTTACTGCTGAATTAAATCCCTTATTTGCCTGCAATGTACCCAGCAATATAATCAGAGCAAAGTGTATGGAGTGGCTCTCACAGAATCAATATTCTGGAAAATCATTGTGTTTTCCAATATTCCCAAAGGCTTACAGAATGCTTCTAGACCTGCATCCTTTGTGAATAGAAATGAACATGATGATAAAAGTCTCAATAGCCCAAAACCTAAGAACGGGCTGGCAACACATCTGTTCCCGTCCATGACGGGGAACAGGGCTTCCCACTGTTCCAAACTTTAGACTGACCTTCTTTCTGGTGGTGTCCAGCTTTTCATCCTACAGTTTTATCGGATTAAACATTGCATCAAGCTGTCCGAAAATAGCTAGAAATAAATATTTATATCCGCAATCACCTGATACATAGGAACTAGCTTACAGATAAGCATGGAGAGGGAGACGGTGAGTAGTACAAGAGTGCAGAGAAACAACACTGTAAAAAATATATTAATGAAGGCAAAGACACAAGGGTTTCTCAGCCAAGCATGGCCTAGATATCACCAGTCTTCCACATATAGTCTATTCTGGCATTTTCTTTTCCCCACATAAGTAGCACAACCAGGGTCACCCTCGAGTCTATCTATTCTGTGGTGCCCGACCCTTGTACAGATAAACATTTCCATGGCTTCCTTCAATTGCTTGATGATCATGAAGTGAATGAGCACATAATTCATCAGACCAGGTCACCTTCTCCACACAGGCTATTCTTTGCTTCCACATTGGAGTAAATTCTTCATCTAGCACTCAGCACTGGTGCAGATCTTCACACTTGTCCATTTTAATTGCTTCCTGTACAGTCATGGCCAAAAGTTTTGAGAATGACACAAATATTATATTTTCACATGATCTGCTGCACTCTGGTTTTTATGTGTGTTTGACAGATGTTTTTATCACAGACAGAAATGTAATAATTGTAAACATATGAGTAACAAAAGCTTATATTGACAGTTAGAATGAGTTAATGCAGCAAGTCAATATTTGCAGTGTTGACCCTTCTTCTCCAGGACCTCTGCAATCCTCCCTGGCATGCTCTCAATCAACTTCTGGACCAAATCCTGACTGATAGCAGTCCATTCTTGCACAATCAATGCTTTCATTTTATCAGAATTTTTAGGTTTTTGTTTGTCCACCCGTCTCTTGATGATTGACCACAAGTTCTCAATGGGATTAAGATCTGGGGAGTTTCCAGGCCATGGACCCAAAATCTCTATGTTTTGTTCCCTGAGCCATTTAGTTATCACCTTTGCTTTATGGCAAGGTGCTCCATCATGCTGGAAAAGGCATTGTTGATCGCCAAACTGCTCTTGGAGGGTTGGGAGAAGTTGCTCTTGGAGGACATTCTGGTACCATTCTTTATTCATGGCTGTGTTTTTAGGCAAGACTGTGAGAGACCGATTCCCTTGGCTGAGAAGCAACCCCACACATGAATGGTTTCAGGATGCTTAACAGTTGGCATGAGACAAGACTGGTGGTAGCGCTCACCTTGTCTTCTCCGAATGAGGCGTTTTCCTGATGTCCCAAACAATCGAAAAGGGGATTCATCAGAGAAAATAACTTTACCCCAGTCCTCAGCAGTCCACTGCCTGTACCTTTTGCAGAATATCAGTCTGTCCATGATGTTTTTTCTGGAGAGAAGTGGCTTCTTTGCTGCCCTCCTTGAGACCAGGCCTTGCTCCAAGAGTCTCCGCCTCACAGTGCATGCAGATGCACTCACACCTGCCTGCTGCCATTCCTGAGCAAGCTCTGCACTGCTGGTAGCCCGATCCCGCAGCTGAAACACTTTTAAGAGACGGTCCTGGCGCTTGCTGGTCTTTCTTGGGCGCCCTGGAGCCTTTTTGGCAACAATGGAACCTCTCTCCTTGAAGTTCTTGATGATGCGATAGATTGTTGACTGAGGTGCAATCTTTCTAGCTGCGATACTCTTCCCTGTTAGGTCATTTTTGTGCATTGCAATGATGACTGCACGTGTTTCTTTAGAGATAACCATGGTTAACAGAAGAGAAACAATGATGCCAAGCACCAGCCTCCTTTTAAAGTGTCCAGTGGTGTCATTCTTACTTAATCATGACAGATTGATCTCCAGCCATGTCCTCATCAACACCCACACCTGTGTTAATGGAGCAATCACTGAAAAGAGGTTAGCTGGTCCTTTTAAGGCAGGGCTGCAATGATGTTGAAATGTGTTTTGGGGGATAAAGTTCATTTTCTAGCCAAATATTGACTTTGCAAGTAATTGCTGTTAAGCTGATCACTCTTTATAACATTCTGGAGTATATGCAAATTGCCATTAGAAAAAGTGAAGCAGTAGACTTTGTAAAAATTAATATTTGTGTCATTCTCAAAACTTTTGGCCATGACTGTACATCAACATCAAGAACTGAATATCGTCTTGTTTCCTTACATATCCTACATCTTGACAGGCGCCGTTGTCCCAAGATATTCTATGTTACTACCTCCACCTCTCCGCGACTGTAATATTCTGATTGACGAGCAGATATTCTTTTTTTTGATCTAATAGAGGTGTGGTAGACAATAAATATTAAAATACATTTCTTCTGTAAAGAGCTTCTGTCAGGGGTTCAGTCCCTCGATGTCAATATAGTGTAGCAGTCCATCAAAATAACAAACCTCTATGAAATCTGATGACCCACCGGTCCGGGCCCCAGTCAATCATAGGCTTGAGAGGTCCGCGTGACCTATACAGGTGCGTATGACTTATTTTCTTATTTTTGGACTGCCCTTGCCACCAAAATGAAATGTTTTTATTGACGGTGGACCACCTCTCTAATCTGTGTGACCATCTTTCCATTATTCACCATTATGCCCTACACATTTAATTTAAACAAAGTCATTTTTACTTAAATGGGCGAGCTGCAGTCCATGGACAAATGTGGCACCATTTTCAAGAAATGGAGCTGACCGTTTTGCCTTATCCTGGACAACCTCTGGAAGTTCCTGCTTCTCAAAGATCTGATCACAACATAGGGATGAAATATTTTTCATTACATAGTAACATAGTTATTAAGGTTGAAGGAAGACTTTAAGTCCATCTAGTTCAACCCATATCCTATCCTAACCTGCCCTAACATGTTGATCCAGAGGAAGGCAAAAAAAAAACCAAGTGGCAAACAGTAAGCTTCACATTGGGGAAAAAAATTCCTTCCCGACTCCACATACGGCAATCAGACTAGCTCCCTGGATCAACGCAATATCTAGGAAACTAGTGAATATAGCCTGTAATATTATACTTTTCAAGAAAGGCATCCAGTCCCTTCTTAAATTTTAGTAGGGAATCACTCATTACAACATTAGACGGCAGAGAGTTCCATAGTCTCACTGCTCTTATAGTAAAGAATCTGCGTCTGTGATTATGACTAAACCTTCTTTCCTCAAGATGTAGAAGATGCCCCCTTGTCCTCGTCACAGGTCTAAGAGTAAAAAGATCATTAGAAAGGTCTTTGTACTGTCCCCTCATATATTTATACATTGTAATAAGATCACCCCTAAGCCTTCGTTTTTCCAAACTAAATAACCCCAAGTGTAATAACCTGTCCTGGTATTGCAGACACCCCAGTTCTCTAATAACCTTGGTCGCTCTACTCTGCATCCGCTCCAGTTCAGCTATGTCTTTCTTATACACCGGAGACCAGAACTGTACACAGTATTCAAAGTGTGGTCGCACCAGTGACTTGTATAGAGGTAAAATTATGTTCTCCTCATGAGCATCTATGCCTCTTTTAATGCATCCCATTATTTTATTTGCCTTGGCAGCAGCTGCCTGACATTGGCCACTAAATGTGAGTTTGTCGTCCACCCATGCACCCAGGTCTTTTTCAGTGACAGTTTTGCCCAGTGTTTTACAATTAAGCACATAATTATACATCTTGTTTGTTCTACCCAAGTGCATGACTTTACATTTATCCCCATTAAAGCTCATTTGCCATTTATCAGCCCAAGCTTCTAGTTTACATAAATCCTCCTGTAATATAAAATTGTCCTCCTCTGTATTGATTACCCTGCAGAGTTTAGTGTCATCTGCAAATATTGAAATACTACTCTGTCTGCCCCCTACAAGGTCATTAATAAATATGTTAAAGAGAAGCGGCCCCCCACGGGGGGCCGTGTCTAAAGATGTGCACACGCGCCGTTATTGGACTCACATGAGAGTATGGGTGCAGTGGGGTATATATAGCAGCCTGGGCGCATCTTTAGACACGGCCCCCCGAAGAAGCCAACGCGAAATGCGCGTTGGGGCTACGTGTCCGTGGAATCCTAGCGAGGCACTATGGGTGAGAGTGGATGCTATTTTTCTATGCTATGATATTTATATATGATTGTGAGTCTTTTTGACTGTTTGAGGGCTTATCCATTTGAGTCTGTGGAAGCACGGTTTTTCATATACATTTATGCATATGAATTTGAGACTATATAAGTATTAGCAGAGCTATTCATTATTATATAACTGTTAGCACTACCCCCCACCTCGTATTACAGAGGTTATTTTTATCTAGGACCTGGATATCACATTTGGTTGTTCGTCTCTTCCCTTATCTATGCCTTATAGGTGATTTTGTGTCAAATTTTCTGTATGTACCTTTTGATACTAATAAATATTGTAATTTTTATTATATTCTGGTGGTTTTTTACACTGTGTTTCGGATGTTTATTATGTCCTGTTCTTTCTGCAGCTTCTTCACCACAGGCCAGGACTTTTGGCCCTCTCCAGGCCTCAGAGATAACTGTGTATCATAAGGTTATTGCACACTTCTTGACGTCAGGACCTTACAACAAACAGTGGCCTAGATTTAAAAATGTTTTCTTTATTTTTAGTCCCGCTAGTGGACTTAAACCTGTTATCATTTGATTACTTATACTATACACTGGAATGCCACAACATTGCAGTATATAGTGAAGTCACAATTCTACTACACTGCTCAAAAAAATTAAGGGAACAATGAAACAACAGAATATAACTCAAAGTAAATCAAACTTCTGTGAAATCAAACTGTCCACTTAGGAAGCAACACTGATTGACAATCAATTTCACATGCTGTTGTGCAAATGGAATAGACAACAGATGGAAATAATTGGCAATTATCAAGACACACTCAATAAAGGAGTGGTTCTGCAGGTGGGGACCATAGACCATATCTCAGTACCAATGCTTTCTGGCTGATGTTTTGATCACTTTTGAATGTTGGGTTGTGCTTTCACACTCGTGGCAGCATGAGACGGACTTTACAACCCAAACAAGTGGCTCAGGTAGTGCAGCTCATCCAGGATTGCACATCAATGCGAGCTGTGGCAAGAAGGTTTGCTGTGTCTGTCAGCGTAGTGTCCAGAGGCTACTACCAAGAGACAGGCCAGTACACCAAGAGAAGTGGAGGGGGCCGTAGGAGGGCAACAACTCAGCAGAAGGATCGCTAGTTCCGCCTTTGTGCAAGGAGGAACAGGAGGAGCACTGCCAGAGCCCTGCAAAAATGACCTCCAGCAGGCCATAAATGTGCATGTGTCTCCACAAACGGTTAGAAACCGACTCCATAAGGATGGTCTGGAGATGCCGTGGAGAGCGATCTGCTGCCTGCAACATCCTTAAGCATGACCGGTTTGGCAGTGGGTCAGTAATGGTGTGGGGTGGCATTTCTTTCGAGGGCCGCACAGCCCTCCATGTGCTCGCCAGAGGTAGCCTGACTGCCATTAGGTACTGAGATCCTCAGACCCCTTGTGAAACCATATGCTGGTGTGGTTGACCTTGGGTTCCTCCTAATGCAGGACAATGCCAGACCTCATGTGGCTGGAGGGTGTCAGCAGTTCCTGTAAGATGAAGGCATTGAAGCTATGGACTGGCCAGCCCATTCCCCAGACCTGAATCCGATTGAGCACATTTGGGACATCATGTCTCGCTCCATCCACCAACGTCACGTTGCACCACAGACTCAGATGCTTTAGTCCAGGTCTGGGAGGAGATCCCTCAGGAGACCATCCGCCGACTCATCAGGAGCATGCCAAGGCGTTGTAGGGAGGTCATACAGGCACGTGGAGGCCACATACAATACTGGGTCTCATTTTGACTTGTTTTAAGGACATTACATTCCACTTTAATTTTGTGTGTGACTCCAAATCCAGGCCTCCATTGGTTAATAAATTTGATTTCCATTGATGATTTTTGTGTGATTTTGTTCTCAGCACATTCAACTTTGTACAGAACAAAGTATTCAATGAGAATATTTCATTCATTCAGATCTAGGATGTGTTATTTGAGTGTTCCCTTTTTTCACCTCAGTATCCGTAAGCCAGGAGTGGGACAGTCAGAGGAAAAGTGTAATAGAAACACGTCACCACTTCTTTATTTATCACCCACTACTGGTCTTGGCTTACAGATACTGAGGTAAAAAATCCTGACCAAATACTGAACGTGTGACTGTAGCATTAAAGCTCAGATTAGCGGAGCTTCACAGAAGGACTAAAATAGCAGTTATGGTGGTCTCAACAGGCTTCCGGTAGCCCATCAGTACTCCACAATTGAATTGGCGGTGGTGAATAAAGGGCAATAAAAGCTGCTGTCAGAAATTGACAGTGGCAATGCAATGATTAAACTGCAGAGATTGGAGTACGTTCCGGTTGCAGCTGTTACAGCTAGTTGATGGATAGGTTACACAGCCGACGACTGCCCGCTATGAAGCAGGCTCAGCTCCTGAGTTGGCTTAATACTTTTCCTTAGGCACGGCTATGATGAAAATGTAAGGCAATAAAGTACATTTCAAATGGAAAGAAATATTTTTACCTTTAGTTTCATTTCATCAACAGCATCAAGGACCCATCCGACAGTGCCATCCCCTCCACACACAAGCACTTTGGCACAATTAGCAGGTAGGAGAGTGCACAGCTGAAGTGCTTTGAATGGAGAGGTTTTGCTCAAATCAAACACCTGCAAAAAAAAAAAAAAGAAGTCACCGATAAATATATTTTTTATACATTTTGTCTCAAAGTCATCATTAGCACTTTTAGTGACTTTTCTTTAGTGTCTTCTGGTATTTGTTGCTTTGCTTTTTGAGCCAAAATCCTTTAAGGCCCCGTTCACACATTGCGGTTTTAGATGCGTTTCCGCTGCGTTTTTAACGCAGCGGAAACGCATCCAAACCGCAGCACAGTGCACATGCAATGTAATCTAATGGGAACCGCATGTCTGCTGTGCACATGCTGCGGAAAAAAACGCGCGGTTTAGCCGTGTTTTATTTTCCGCAGCATGTCAATTCTTTGTGCGGAACTGCAGCGGTTCGGCGCCCATTGACTTGCATTGAGTCGGGCACTTCCGCAGCAAAACCGCAGATCTAAAAAAGATCTGCGGGTTTGCTGCGGGTGAAACCGTTGCAGTTCGGGAGGAGGGAAGTGTGTGGGCGGTGCATGGGCGTGTATAGTGTGCGGCGCTATGTGTGTGGGCGGTGCGTGGGCGTGTATAGTGTGCGGCGCTATGTGTGTGGGCGGTGCGTGGGCGTGTATAGTGTGCGGCGCTGTGTGTGTGGGCGGTGATTGTGTGCCGGTGTCTGTGTGATCGTGTCGGGGTTGTGGCGATCGGTGTGCGGGGCTGTGTGCGCGATCGGTGTGCGGGGCTGTGTGCGCGATCGGTGTGCGGGGCTGTGTGCGCGATCGGTGTGCGGGGCTGTGTGCGCGATCGGTGTGCGGGGCTGTGTATGTGCGGCGGTATGTGGGCCTGTGTGCGTGTCTCCGTGTATGCAGGCATCGTCGGATGGGACTACAAGTCCCATCCGGCGATGCCTGCTACAGTTACAGTGAGTGACACATTAGCCAATGATGGGACAGTAGTAGTCCCATCATCCGGCTAATGTGCTGAATGAAAAAAAAAAAAATTACATGACATACAACATATAACATACAACATATAACATACAGAACATATAACATACAGAACATATAACATACAACATATATAACATACAGAACATATAACATACACATGACATACAACATATAACATACACATGACATACAACATATAACATACAGAACATATAACATACACATGACATACAGAACATATAACATACACATGACATACAACATATAACAGAGTACATACTCACCTCTTCCCCGACGCCATCGATCTGTACCGCTCTGCCGCCGGGAGAGAATGACGTCACTACAGTTCATTCTCTCACGGCAATGCTGGGTGAGAAAATTCCCACGCAGCATTGCCATAAAGTGAGAGAATGAACTCAGTGATGCAGTGCAGGAGCCATTGTCTCCTGTCAGTGCATCACTGGGAGGCCCTACAAAGCAGTGGCATCACCCGATGTCACCGTTCTATAGGGGACACAGTCGTGGGACACTCGTTATTAATTGGACTGCGTCGGACAGGGAGTATATGGTTGTTTTATTTTTTTACGTTTTTTTACAGGAGATCGAGGGCGTCGCTTGGATCTGAGTGTGTAATAAAGATATGAAAACCGTGTTGTATTTTATTTCATTAAAATAATTTATTCTTATGCGTGTTTTTTTTAACCCTTTATTAATATAAGATTAATAATGGATAGGCGTCTTATTGACGCCTCTCTATTATTAACCGGGCTTAATATCACCTTACAATAGCAAGGTGATATTAACCCCTTATTACCCCATATCCCACCGCTACAGGGGAGTGGGAAGAGAGGGGCTAAGTGCCGGAATTGGCGCATCGTACAGATGCGCCAATTCTGGGGCGGCTGGGTGCTGGTATTTTTTTAGCCAGGGGGGGAGCCAATATCCATGGCCCCTTCCTAGGCTATGAATATCAGCCTGCAGCTGTCTGCGTAGCCTTTCTGGCTATACATTATAGGGGGACCCCACGTCATTTTTTTTGGGGGGTCCCCCTAATTTAATAGCCAGTGAAGGCTAGCTGCGGGCTGATATTCATAGCCTGGGAAGCTCCATGGGTATTAACCCCTTCCCAGGCTAGAAATATTGGCCCCGGCTGTCTGCTTTCCCCCTCTGGCGCAGAAAATTGCGCGGGAGCCCACGCCATTTTTTTTCCTAAAATTTTTTTTTTTTATTAACTATTGCGTTATTTTGTGTATGTGTACGCGTGTGTGTCTTTAACTATTTATGTACCATTCTATCTATCTACCTATATATCTTTCTGTCTATCTCTATATCTATCTTTCTATATATATATTTCTAACTATCTATTATCCATCTATCTATGTATTTTCTATCTATCTAACTACTGGTATCTATTATCTATCTATTGCCGGCGTCACAGTTGCGAGTGTGATGCGAGTAAGTCGCACGACTTTCTCGCATCAACACCCGGCACGGCCGCCCGCTCTCAGACCCGAGTGTGCGGCTGCATAGAAATACATGTATAGAATACATGCAGCCGCACACTCGGGTCTGAGAGCAGGCGGCCGTGCCGGGTGTTGATGCGAGAAAGTCGTGCGACTTACTCGCATCACACTCGCAACTGTGACGCCGGCCTATCTCTATCTGTGTGTGTGTAATGGAGTGTGGGTTGGACAAATGTAAAAGAGGTTGGACAAGAAATGACATCACAAATCTTTTTTTTTTTTGTTAAACAACATATCTTTATTTAGCTGTAAAAACCGCATACAAAACCGCATGAGAAAAACCGCGTCAAAACCGCGCCAAAAACCGCATCAAAACCGCCAAACGCGCCTGCGGTTTCTGCCAAGAGGTGCGGTTTCGGCGCGGAAAAATCCGCAGGCAAATCCGCAATGTGTGCACAGGCCCTAAAAGTCATGCACATGCATTGAGAAATTTTGTGCAAAAACAAAGATGATCTTATCTGAAGGTATTGAAGTACAATTGCATAGAAACTTTGTGGCACTTTGAAAAAGTCACCAATGACAAACTAGGCTAAAACATCTGGATAAGGAAAAAAAACCTGACCAAGTAAACTGATCTTAAAAACAAAAAAAAGTGCAAATAAAGCACAAAACCATGGAGGAAAAATAATTAAAAAATCAATACAAATAAAAGAAGCAAAGACAATTATGAAGCAGAGCCTCTTTAAAGAAAACCTTACAGCTGATATATGCTGCCCGATTCAAGGCAGCATGAGTCAGACAATGGCTCTATAATTTCGACCAGGTATGTTAGACTCAAAGCCAGTCAGACAGGTATGTCCCTGGTGGCTTCTTTGAGTGATGGGTCTCCTCTTATACAGGCAAGCAGAGAAAGACCTGTCAGTCACTGGCAGCAGGGTGGGAGAAGATGCCGGGGACCTGCCTTTCCAACTAGTCTCCCGTGCGGCTCGGTTCCCAGCGACTTTTAAAGTATGTTTTCTCTGAAATGCCGCGGTGTTTCATAGTTAAACATACCTGGTTGGAATCATACAATTAGTGTCTGATACATGGATCGAGCAGCATGTATCAGCTGTCACGTGGATCGGGCAGCATGTATCAGCTGTCACATGGATCGAGCAGCATGTATCAGCTGTCACGTGGATCGGGCAGCATGTATCAGCTGTCACATGGATCGAGCAGCATGTATCAGCTGTCATCTTTCCTTTTAATCATATATTTGTTTTTTCCTTCATTACCTTTTGATCTCCATTATAGCAAAAATACCGCAAGACATAAAGGTAAAGTGACCAAAAAGAAGCAAATGATGAATGTGAGTTAAACAGTTCTTTTTTTTGCCACATTTAAGAACTGTAAAAAAATGGGTCAAATTAATTAAAAAGCGAATCTGTCACTAGATTTCACAATACAGACGACATATTACTGTATATTAACTATATCTCTCATACCTGATGAGATTGGGGCCTCTACTTTTAAAATCCATATCAGAAATGCTGGATAATGCCAAAATTAAGATGAACATTTTAGGAGTGAAATAGCTCATATGTATTCAGTCTCTGCCCAGACATCCTGACTCTTAGCTGCAGCTTGTACTGAGCAGTGTGAGATATCAGCAGCAGAGGAGAGGCACTGAGGATGTGTCAGTCAGGCTAGGTCAGCGGAGATGAAGTAAAAGGCTTCAAATAGCCATGTGCGCGCATATTAACCAAGTACACATGCCTCATCAGGTCCCATATCTAACTAGTAATGAGTGCAGTTTGTATCGTGTAATTTGGTGACAGATCTACTTTAACAATACATGAAAAATGAGTGCAGTTTGTATCGTGTAATTTGGTGACAGATCTACTTTAACAATACATGAAATCTGCCAGGTATAAAAAAAAATGGCAGCAAATTAATTTTAAGGCAGATACCATTTTGGTGAATTCTGCTTTATATACTTGACACAGCCTTATACCCAAGTACCCCAACCCTAATATACCCACCTGTAAAGGATTAAGAAGGCCTTTAAATTCACTCACTAGAACCTCACCCATATTATTTCCACTGCGTGTGTTGGCCAGAACAATTAAAGGGGTCCAGTTGCTTCCCATGGAGGATATTAACTAGAAAAATGATAAGATTTTGTATCAAGCATAAACAGCAATGCTGTAAACATTATGGGAAAAAGGTAGCAAACATCTGTACAGCATTTAATAAGGACCAGGATATAACAACGGTGTTTTAGGTCAGGCAGTTAAGTACTGATGTACAGAAATATTTACTTTTATGAATGATCTGTCAAATCTCCTGATATCTATTTTATTAAATACTTGTAACTGCTGTTAACTCATATCATTTTCGATCATCTTATACAACACAAGACTGTCACATTCTTCATTAATCCTCTGAAAAATGAGTGAAAAAAAATGACAATTAAGTGCTTCCATTTCCTTGTCACTAGGGTGTATGGATTTTTTTGTAATTTTAACTGAGGACCTCCTCTAGTTGCCGCTGCCCCACTGATTCTAGAACAGTTTTTCTTTTTCTTCTGTGCCCCTCCATTCAGAAGTTATGCCCTCCAGTAATAAAAGGTGCACATTTTCCATTCAACCAACTGGGCGTGTACTACAGAACTACTTCTCTGTGGGCATTTGGCATTTCTCCTCTGATGGTGGCCAATCAAAACATGGAGGCGCCCTGTAGTGTGGATATTTTGAGTCCATATTGAATTACACAGAATGCATTCTAACCATGACAGAGCAGCATTGCTGGTCCTACATTTACAGAAAGACAATGCTCATAGGGACACAATCTTGAGAATTGTTTACTCATTGTCTGAAAGCTTGTACCTCACAAATAGTTCTATGTTTCTCTATGGTTTGTTGTTTGTTTTGTAAAACATGAAGGTTTATTTAACCTCTGTATGTGGTTGACTTATCTAATCCTTGTGAGCTTTTATATTCAGGGTTTATGGAACATCGTTTGATGTTTGCCTGGTATCTCTGATTCATCTTATCTTGAAAGCTGGCCACTGGACAGGGAAGGTGAAACCAGAGTTATTACCGTATATACTTGTGTATAAGCCGACCCGTGTATAAGCCGACCCCCCTAATTTTGCCACAAAAAACTGGGAAAAAATTATTGACTCGTGTATAAGCCGGGTGTATAAACTGCCCTCCTGCTCTGTGCTGCCCCCGTCCTGCTCCTTGCTCCCCCATCCAGCTCTGTACTCCCCCCTCCTGCTCCATCCTCCGCTGTGCTCCCCCATTCCTTCTCCGTCCTCCTGTGCCCCCCGTCCTGCTCAGTGCTCCTCTGTGCCCTCCATCATCCCCTGTCCTGCTCCATGCTTCCCCCGTCCACCGATCTCCCCCCCCATCCTGCTCCATGCTTCACCCGTCCTCCGTTCTCCCCGTCCTCCTCCATGCTTCCCCCGTCCTGCTCCAGCTTCCCCCGTCCTCCTCTATGCTTCCCCCGTCCACCGAACTCCCCCCCCGTCCTGCTCCAGCTTCCCCCGTCCTCCTCCATGCTTCCCCGTCCACCGTTCTCCCCCCCCCGTCCTGTTCCGTGCTCCTTGTCCTCTCCTCCATCATACTCACCCCCCGGTGCCATCGCTGAGCGTCCCTGCAATCCTGCGTTCTCCCCTCTTCCTGCAGCTCTTCAGCACTGAGCGTGATGTAATACCGCTCATTAAGGCCATGAATATGGAGCCACGCCCATGGGAGTGGTGTCGCGTCCATATTACATGACCTTAATGAGCGGGTATTACATCACCGCTCAGTGCTGAAGAGCTGCAGGAAGACGGGGAGAACGCAGGATTGCAGGGACGCTCAGCGATGGCACGGGGAGGGGTATGATCCCAGCCACCGGCTCCTGCCGCGGCACCCCCTTCCCCGCTGATTTCTGCCCTATGACTCGTGTATAAGCCGAGGGGGCATTTTCAGCACGAAAAAAGGTGCTGAAAATCTCGGATTATACACGAGTATATACGGTACATAGTGTAAATCATTATAGAAGGCCAGAGAAACATAACTAAGTTAGAAGAAGAAACTTGGGTACCTGTACTTATACGTGTACAGTGTTGTGATACCTGCATAAGTGGGGACGCCCGTGCAGAGTTGTGAATTTCCCAGGGGTTCTCTGTCTTGGTGCATGCTTCTCTGATATGCCAGGCGAAGATGTTTAAAAGCTCCTTGGTGTTGAGGTGAGCATATGTACTTAATCTTTATATGTACTTAACATTTGTATGTTAAAATATACAAGTGTACGCAATCATGCTATTCCTTTAAATTTGTACTTTAAAATAAAATTGTGTTATATCGCAAGTAGTAGCCTTCTTTAAAGCCGTATCCGAACCTTAGTGTTAAAAACATGGCAATACATATGCCCACAGGGAAATTCTGTGGTATACGCCCAGTTGGTTGAAGGGAATACTTGCACCATTATTACAAGGGGTGGGGAATGTGCATGACTTTGGAATGGAGGGGAACATAAGAAATATAACAAATGTTCCAGGATCACCAGAGTATTGACATTCAGAACAGGTGATAAGTTTAACCCCTTAGTGACAGAGCCAATTTGGTACTTAATGACCAAGCCAATTTTTACAATTCTGACCACTGTCACTTTATGAGGAATGCTTCAACAGATCCCACGGATTCGGAGAATGTTTTTTTCATGATTTTGTACTTCATGTTGGTGGCAAAATTTCTTCGATATGACTGGAAATTTTGCAATGCATACAAAGATGGGGATGAGGGGGGCATGCATACCAGGAGGGGGATGAGGAACCATGCATACAAGAATAGGGATGAGGGGACAATGCATACCAGGATAGGGATGAGGGGACAATGCATACACGGCTTATATTCGAGTCAATAAGTTTTCCTAGTTTTTCATGGCAAAATTAGGTGCCTCGACCTATACTCGGGGCAGCTTATACACGAGTATATACGGTAATATTAGCATATTAATTATCATTTTATATTAATTGTATCACTTAGTATTGAGCAGAAATAAGTATGCTGACATCCTCCATATGTACCACACAATCCCCCACATCACACGAACCACCACGCTGACCACAGAATGGGATGGAATGTACGGCCCAACAGACCATGTCACACGATGGGATGGGATGTACAGCCCAATAGACCATGTCACATAGTATGGGATGAGATGTACGGCCCTACAGACCATGTCACACAGGATGGGATGAAATGTACAGCCCAACGGTCCACGTCACCCAGGATGGGATGTACGGCCCAACGGTCCACGTCACCCAGGATGGGATGTACGGCCCAACGGTCCACGTCACACAGGATGGGATGTACGGCCCAACAGACCATGTCACACAGGATGGGATGTACGGCCCAACAGACCATGTCACACAGGATGGGATAGGATGTACGGTCCAACAGACCATGTCACACAGGATAGGATGGGATGTACGGCCCAAAAAGACCACGTCACACAGGATGGGATAGGGTGTACAGTCTAACAGACCACGTCACAGGATCGGATGGGATGTACGGTCCAACAGACCACGTCACATAGGATCGGATGGGATGTACGGTCCAACAGACCACGTCACACCGGATGGGATGGTATGGCCCAATAGACCATGTCACACAGGATGGGATGGGATGTATGGCACAACAGACCATGTCACACAGGATGGGATGTACGGCCCAACAGACCATGTCACACAGGATGGGATGGAATGTACGGCCCTACAGACCACGTCAAACAGGAATGGATGTGATGTACGGCCCAACAGACCACGTCAAACAGGATGGGATGGGATGTACAGCCCAACAGACTACGTCAAACAGGATGGGATGGGATGTACGGTCCAACAGACCACGTCACACCGGATGGGATGGGATGTACGGTCCAACAGACCACGTCACACAGGATGGGATGGGATGTACGGACCAATAGACCATGTCACACAGGATGGGATGGGACGGGACGTACGGCACAATAGACCATGTCACAAGGGATGGGATGTATGGCTCAATAGACCACGTCACACAGGATGGGATGTACAGCCCTACAAACCATGTCACACAGGATTGGATAGAATGTACGGCCCAAGGGACCACGTCACACAGGATGGGATGTACGGCCCAACAGACCATGTCACACAGGATGGGATGTACGGCCCAACAGACCATGTCACACAGGATGGGATGTACGGCCCAACAGACCATGTCACACTGGATAGGATGTACGGCCCATCAGATCATGTCACACAGCAAGGGATGTACAGCCCAACAGACCACGTCAAACAGGATGGGATGTGATGTACGGCCCAACAGACCTCGTCAAACAGGAATGGATGGGATGTACGGCCCAACAGACCACGTCACACAGGATGGGATGGGATGTACGGTCCAACAGACCACGCCACACAGGATGGGATGTACGGCCCAACAGACCATGTCACACAGGATGGGATGTACGGCCCAACAGACCATGTCACACAGGATGGGATGTACGGCCCAACAGACCATGTCACACAGGATAGTATGTACGGCCCATCAGATCATGTCACACAGCATGGGATGTACGGCCCAACAGACCATGTCACACAGGATGTGGATGGGATGTACGGCACAATAGACCATGTCACATGGTATGGGATGGGATGTACGGCACAATAGACCATGTCACAAGGTATGGGATGGGATGTACGGCACAATAGACCATGTCACACAGGATGGGATGTACGGCACAATAGACCATGTCACACGGTATGGGATGGGATGTACGGTCAAACAGACCATGTCACACAGGATGGGATGGGATGTACGATCAAACAGGCCATGTCACATAGGATGGGATGGATGTACGGCCCAAAGGACCATTTCACACAGGATGGGATGGGATGTACGGCCCTACAGACCACGTCAAACAGGAATGGATGGGATGTACGGCCCAACAGACCACATCACACAGGATGGGATGGGATGTACAGCCCTACAGACCACGTCCAATAGGAATGGATGGGATGTACGGCCCAACAGACCACGTCACACAGGATGGGATGGAATGTACGGCCCAACAGACCACGTCACAAAGGATGGGATGTACGGCCCAACAGACCATGTCACACAGGATAGGATGTACGGCCCATCAGACCATGTCACACAGCATTGGATGTACAGCCCAACAGACCACGTCAAACAGGATGGGATGGGATGTACGGCCCAACAGACCACGTCAAACAGGATGGGTTTGGATGTACGGTCCAACAGACCACGTCACACAGGATGGGATGTACGGTCCAACAGACCACGTCAAACAGGATCGGATGGGATGTACGGTCCAACAGACCACGTCACACAGGATGGGATGGGATGTACGGTCCAACAGACCACGTCACACCGGATGGGATGGATGTACGGACCAATAGACCATGTCACACATGATGGGATGGGACGTACGGCACAATAGACCATGTCACACATGATGGGATGGGACGTACGGCACAATAGACCATGTCACACGGGATGGGATGTATGGCCCAATAGACCACGTCACACAGGATGGGATGGGATGTACAGCCCTACAAACCATGTCACACAGGATGGGATAGAATGTACGGCCCAAGGGACCACGTCACACAGGATGGGATGTACGGCCCAACAGACCATGTCACACAGGATGGGATGTACGGCCCAACAGACCATGTCACACAGGATGGGATGTACGGCCCAACAGACCATGTCACACAGCATGGGATGTACGGCCCAACAGACCATGTCACACAGCATGGGATGTACGGCCCAACAGACCACGTCAAACAGGATGGGATGTGATGTACGGCCCAACAGACCTCGTCAAATAGGAATGGATGGGATGTACGGCCCAACAGACCACGTCACACAGGATGGGATGGGATGTACGGTCCAACAGACCACGTCACACAGGATGGAATGGGATGTACGGTCCAATAGACCACGTCACACAGGATGGGATGTACGGCCCAACAGACCATGTCACACAGGATGGGATGTACGGCCAACAGACCATGTCACACAGGATGGATGTACTGGCCATACAGACCATGTCACACAGATAGGATGTATGGCCCATCAGACCATGTCACACAGATGATGGGATGTACGGCCAACAGACCATGTCACACGGATGGGATGGGATGTACGGCACAATAGACCATGTCACACGGTATGGGATGGGATGTACGGCACAATAGACCATGTCACACGGTATGGGATGGGATGTACGGCACAATGACCAGTCACACGGTATGGGATGGGATGTACGGTCCAAAGACCACGTCACACAGGTATGGGATGTACGGCACAATAGACCATGTCACACGGTATGGGATGGGATGTACGGTCCAACAGACCATGTCACACAGGATGGGATGGGATGTACGGTTCAACAGACCACGTCACACAGGATGGGATGGGATGTACGGCCCAACAGACCACGTCACACAGGATGGATGGGATGTACGGCACAATAGACCATGTCACACAGGATGGGATGGGATGTACGGTCCAACAGACCATGTCACACAGGATGGGATGGGATGTATGGTCAAACAGACCATGTCACATAGGATGTGATGGGATTATGATCAAACAGGCCATGTCACATAGGATGGGATGGATGTACGGCCCAAAGGACCATGTCACACAGGATGGGATGTATGGCCCAACAGACCATGTCACACAGGATGAGATGAGATGCACGGCCCAGAAGACTGTCACATACGATGAGATGAGATGCACAGCCGAGCGGACTGGGTAACACACGTCTGTATGAGATGTACGGCCCAGCAGACTGTGTCACACATGATGGGATGAGATTGACATTTTTGTGTCTTTGACCTGTTTATTTTAGATACTTCAATAAACTTTGGTATTTTATAGACCTATGATTGCTGTTCTTCTCATTTTTGTGGCTATGCCTTAGCAGTTGGTCTCTATTAGTCCTTGGCACCGATTGTGGTTAATATTGGCGCATGTTTGTCAGGCAACATGCTTTTACCACTAGTATTGTGCTAGCTACACTTTTTTTGTTTCATGTCATTCAGATATCTGTAATACAGGGACCTCTAAATGAGACTTTACAGCCAACCTCTGATGTGCTTTCCAGAAGCAGCAGTAAATTCTCATTCAAATGTCCCTGCACACGTCTGCATGAGGTGTTTTGCTGACATAGCAGAGCAGTGTCAGCGTTTAGGGCCCTGCAGTGTGATAATTTCTCTGTGCTCTGAACATTGCAGTCACAGTGGCGGTGTGCATAGGTCTGCAAACCTGATCCCAGGCTTCCAATCTGTTCTCATCGCAGGAAGAAGTCTCTGCTGCAGCACCGCTCATTGTTCAAAGCAGCAGTGCAGCGGGATGTCTTCTAGTGTCGAGCACAGCCAAGTAGCCTGGTAATAATACAATATCAGGCTGTCCGACCTGTACTCACCACAGCAGCCCTGGACCTCCTTACAACGCCACAGCCTGTCATTTACAGGCTGTGTCCACCTTTTAGTTCAGAGCATTGCTCTAGACTAGACCAAAATGGCACCTGGCTCCCCCACCAGCTGGAATCTGCACAGCCCAGGAGGTGTGCCTTGGTTAAAGCTGGAAGCAGTCACAGTGTAGGAGATGAGGCAAGACACCGACCGCAGCCTCCTATGCTCAGGGGCTGCCATATTTGCAATGTGCAAAGGTTCTACTCAAACACATAAAAATCTGCAAATAAAAATAGCAGCCCCCAGCAGATGCAGAAAAATAAAATGTTTAAACAAAATATTTCATTTTGCATTAAAAATAATTGATTACATAAACAATAACTATATGAATAGTAAAAATTGAGACACATTCTCTTCAGTGTTCAAAGAATGCAAGTAATCTAACGTCTTGGTGAGAGGTTCAATCCCTTGAGAACTACCATATACACAGTATAATAATGTTATTGTTCCAAAGAGACTGATTTCGGAGTAAGAGCTACACTACCATCGGTTATGCAAAAGTGGGAAACAGAATCTATGCTTGTCCTATGCACTCTATGCAAATACTACCCCACCCATTAGGAATTTCCATCCTTCACTGTCTTTGTGTTCTATTTTTTGGACACAAGGGGTACATACTCATACCGAGTGAGTGACAGGACCCAAATGAATGTTAGCCCACAGGACGACTGACAATAGTAACCAGGTGTGTCCACATATGAATGGCCATCTGAACATTCTGTCCTGATGAAGGGACTTTCTTTGGTGCACACTGCAAAATCTGATCCTTTCACCTGTGTTCAAGGGAAAATCAACCCTCCTAAGCCATTATAGCAAGATGAATATAATGACACCTTGGTATCCGCGCTCCGATGCAGGGTACTTGAGAAATCCCTTTTCTTATATGTAAATGAGCTGAAGAGCTCTGCTGCAGGGAAGGATCATCAGATGAGTTGGTCTCCAGAGCTGATGTTAATTCCTGGCCATGCCCCTCATTATGTGGGTAGAAGGTATGGGCTCCTGGTAGGTACCCCCATGTGACATCACACCACCAGGAGCCCATACATTCCACCATCTACCCCACCAAATATCAGATATTTGTCAGCTGAATAAATTAGTTTTAGTGGAATTATTTGTGGGTTATATTTCATTTCTCTTATTTTCTCAGTCTCATGAAGGGGATTATTGATTCATGTGAATGTAACACACAAAGCCTGTGTAAACTAACTATATACCCCTATGGCAACTGCTAAGGGCTGGTGTTTAGGAGCCAAACATACCCCTAATACCACCCATTTGCCACGTCACGCTGCAGGACATATCCAGAGGATAAAGCTAATGTTACCACGATACCAACATACGCTAGTCCACCCATGGCTGCCCAGATCGCAGTGACAGGGTCTGTAGTCTTCAGTATGGAGCCTCCTATTGTCTACACTTTCTTTACTAGGTAAGAGGAAACAAAATGCCTCCAGAAATTGAAACTGCTCACCTATGGTCACCGATGGGGACCATAGTCACCTATGGTCCCCTCCAACCTTGAGGTGAACGCCGTCAGGATGGGACTCTTTACTACTCAGATAAGTCACCTTGCAGGGACTATTTTTCTTATCTTTACAACTGGCATGTTACATTGGGATATCTGGACTGGGGCATGTTTTGTGAGTGGAATCATACAGAGATCAGACTGATCATTAGGCCACGTTCACATGTTCAGTATTTTTACCTCAGTATTTGTAAGCCAGAACCAGGAGTGGGTGATAAATACAGAAGTGGTGCCGTGTTTCTATTACACTTTTCCTCTGATGTATGCACGTAGCCTTAAGGAGACTTAGGGTAGAGACGGTGTTGAGCGGGTGCACTGTATTGCAACCTTTTAAGGTCAAGAGGGAACACCTTTAAAGTATAATAGGAAAATACCATCATTTTTTTTATTTCCTTATAGTTATGACATATCAACCATATTTTTGGACGCCAAGACGCACTTTTTAGCAAGTGCAGAGGCAGCTCTCCCTGCCTGCCCCTTACTGCGTCCTCAGTGATCTGGGAAAGTGCTTGGAAAGCCGCTCCTCCCCCGATCACAGTCTACAGCAATGGCCATGCATTGCTCTCTCTCCCTGCTGGACACTGACACAGATCATTCAGCATGCCAGACCACAGGCCTCTGCTCCAATGCTTAGATCACACAAATACTGTGCCTGGCTGTTCCTCCGTCATCCTCTCCTTCTCCCAACATGTCAGGGTAGCCCTGATGTTAAAGGAGCTGTTAAGTAAAATGGACAGCAAACTGTGAAGTCTGCACAGACTGGGACACAGCATGGGAGATGTGATCAAGAAAACTAGCAGTTTGTTACTCATATACAGTGGGGAAAATATGTATTTAATACCCTGCCGATTTTGCAAGTTTTCCCACCTACAAAGAATGGAGAGGTCTGTAATTTTTATCTTCGATACACTTCACCTGTGAGAGACAGAATCTAAAAATAAAAAACCAGAAAATTACATTGTATGATTTTTACATAATTTGCATTTTAATGCATTATATACGGTATTTGATACAATAGAAAAACAGAACTTAACATTTGGTATACAAATCTGTGTTTCCAATTACAGCGGTCAGACTTTTCCAGTAGTTCTTGACCAAGTTTGCACACAGTGCAGCAGGGATTTTGGCCCACTCCTCCATACAGGTCTTCTCCAGATCTTTCATGGTCCGGGGCTGTCACTGGGCAACATTGAGTTTCAGCTCCCTCCAAAAGATTTTCTATTAGGTTCAGGTCTGGAGACTGACTAGGCCACTACAGGACCTTGAAATAATTCTTACAGAGCCACTGCTTAGTTGCACTGGCTGTGTATTTTAGGTTATTGTCATGCTGGAAGACCCAGCCACGACCCATCTTCAATGCTCTTACTGAGGGAAGGAGGTTGTTTGGCAAAATCTCACGATACATGACCCCATCCATCCTCTCTTCAATACGGTGCAGTTGTCCTTTGCAGACAAGCACCGCCAAAGTATGATGTTTCCCTCACCATGCTTCACAGTTGGGATGGTGTTCTTGTGGTTGTACTCAGTCTTCTTCCTCCAAACATGGCGAGTGGAGTTTAGACCAAAAAATTTGATTTTTTCATCTGACCACATGACCTTCACCCATACCTCCTAAGGATCATCCTGATGGTCATTGGAGAACTTCAAATGGGCCTGGACATGGTCTCACATGAGCAGGGGGACCTTGGGTGCCCTGCAGGATTTTAATCCATGACATCGTAGTGTGTTACTAACCATAATGTTTGAGACTGTGGTCCCAGCTCTCTTCAGGACATTGACTAGGTCCTCCCATGTAGTTCTGGGCTGATTCCTGACCTTTCTCAGAATCATCCTTACCCCACTAGGCAACATCTTGCATGGAGCCCCAGACCGAGGAAGATTGACAGTGACAGTCATCTTGTCTTCTATTTTCTAATAATTGTGCCAAAAGTTGTTGCCTTCTCACCAAGCTGCTTGCCTATTGTACTGTAGCCTATCCCAGCCTTGTGCAGGTCTACAATTTTGTCCCTGGTGTCCTTAGACAGCTCTTTGGTCTTGGCAATGGTGTAGAGGTTGGAGTGTGATTGAGTGTGTGGACAGGGGTCTTTTATATGGGTAACAAGTTCAAACAGGTGCAATGAATACAGGCAAAGTAGGAGGGCTTCTTAAAGAAAAAGTACCAAGCCTGTGAGAGCCAGGATTCTGGCTGGTTGGTAGATCAAATGCTTATTTCATGCAGTAAAATGAAATTTAATTATGTGAAAATCATACAATGTGATTTTCTGTTTTTTATTTTTAGATTCTGTCTCTCACAGTTGAAGTGTATCTACGATAAAAATTACAGACCTATTCTTTGTAGGCGGGAAAACTTGCAAAATCTGCAGTGTAGCATATGCTTATTTTCCACACTGTATATAGTGTCATACAATTGAGCTCTGCTACATCTGCCCAGTACACCCTGATTCAGCAAAGATAGAAAACAGTCATCTTGATCTGTTTGGGTCTAGTTTGGGCTTTTTGTGCTGGGATTCATTACGTGTACATTATAGTGTGAATACATATTTAATAAAGGTGAATGACTCCAGTGTTTTTCTTCCTGCTGTTGAATATAATGATGGAAAAACAAACTAGTCAGCTTCACCTTCATATAATCGACACTTTTGCTCCGTTTCAGCTGTTTAACAGCCCACAGATAGTTTGAAGGAATGATGAGATTTCTAAATTCTCCGAGATCACAGTTCTCCGTCTTTAGATGACCTTCCATGCAGTCATCATGAACGGTCCGCTGACACCAGATACATCTATAGCAACAGAAGAAGAGACATTTATTACACAACAGGAAGATGGTACAAGTCTGCCCCAAAATAATGCAGGGAGCAACGCAGGGAGCGCTGCAGGGAGCGCTGCAGGGAGCAACGCAGGGAGCGCTGCAGGGAGCAACGCAGGGAGCGCTGCAGGGAGCAACGTAGGGAGCGCTGCAGGGAGCAACGTAGGGAGCGCTGCAGGGAGCAACGTAGGGAGCGCTGCAGGGGGCAAGTAGGGAGCGCTGCAGGGGCAACGTAGGGAGCGCTGCAGGGGGCAACGTAGGGAGGGCTGCAGGGGAGCAATGTAGGGAGGGCTGCAGGGGCAAGTTAGGGAGGGCTGCAGGGAGCAACGTAGGGAGGGCTGCAGGGAGCAACGTAGGGAGGGCTGCAGGGAGCAACGTAGGGAGGGCTGCAGGGAGCAACGTAGGGAGGGCTGCAGGGAGCAACGTAGGGAGGGCTGCAGGGAGCAACGTAGGGAGGGCTGCAGGGAGCAACGTAGGGAGGGCTGCAGGGAGCAACGTAGGGAGGGCTGCAGGGAGCAACGTAGGGAGGGCTGCAGGGAGCAACGTAGGGAGGGCTGCAGGGAGCAACGTAGGGAGTGCTGCAGGGAGCAACGTAGGGAGTGCTGCAGGGAGCAACGTAGGGAGTGCTGCAGGGAGCAACGTAGGGAGTGCTGCAGGGAGCAACGTAGGGAGTGCTGCAGGGAGCAACGTAGGGAGTGCTGCAGGGAGCAACGTAGGGAGTGCTGCAGGGAGCAACGTAGGGAGTGCTGCAGGGAGCAACGTAGGGAGGGCTGCAGGGAGCAACGTAGGGAGTGTGCAGGAGCACGTAGGGAGGGCTGTATTGAGCAACGTAGGGAGGGCTGTAGGGAGCAACGTAGGGAGGGCTGTATGAGCAACGTAGGGAGGGCTGTATTGAGCAACGTAGGGAGGGCTGTAGGGAGGCTGTATGACAGTAGGGAGGGCTGTAGGGAACAAAGTAGGGAGGGCTGTAGGGACAAAGTAGGGAGGGCTGTAGGGAGCAACGTAGGGAGGGCTGTAGGGAGCAACGTAGGGAGGGCTGTAGGGAGCAACGTAGGGAGGGCTGTAGGGAGCAACGTAGGGAGGGCTGTAGGGAGCAACGTAGGGAGGGCGGTCTTTGTTGTTCTCTATGGCGTTATCTAATATCATTACAAGTAGAGTAGATGTGAACTGATTGTAGGCCCCGGATACGTTCGATCGGTGGGGGCTCGGAGAACCACCTCAGACCCCCTTACCATCCCACATGAAGCACATGTGACGTCGCGCTAAGCCGGGTAATTAAAGGAAGAACCGCTGATGCCGGGATGGCAAGTGGCGGCCCATGAGGATGCCATGCATCAGCCACGGATTACCAATGTAGTCGATGGGTGCTGAGACCATCTCTAGTAATAATGGTGGAGAAGGAGACGTCACAGAACTTACATTACACATGTACAGGCCATGTGTTAGCTGGGCGCCCTGTGTACACGGTACATAAAGTCCCATTCACATGTATGCGTTATGTAACCAGCCACGTTACAGCACTACTACTCCCAGCACATCAGCGTGCGGGCATGCTGGGGCCTGTAGTCCCCCCTGCAGAGCACACACCTGGAGTCGCACAGCTTGGGCTGGCTCCCGCACTGCTGCCCGCACACCACGCACTGGCTGCACAGGGGCACGTTGCCGCGGACCCAGTGGTGGCTCTGGCCGATGCCGCCGTGCTCCTCGCTTCGCCCCATCACCTCCTTGCACGGGAAGCGCTGGCTGGCTCTCCGCACGCAGGGCTCGTCCGCGCACACGCCGCAGCACAGGCAGCAGGCCCCCCGCAGGATGTGCAGCTCGCACACGGAGCAGTACGTGGGTCTGCCGAACAGGTCCGTGTCCTGCCAGCTGTGCCTGCCGTCCTCCGCCAGTCTCCTCCGCCGAGAGCGGCGCACACTGCACCACAGGGTGATGAGCACGGGGATGGTGATGGCGCACACCGTCCACACCGCCAGGCTCAGGCCGCGCTCCCCGCCCGCCGCCGCCTTGTCCATGGCTGACACCGCGGTCACGACATCTGTCAGCAGCGGAAACTCCGCTTCCGACTGTCAAGGCTGGGCAGATGCTGCACGGGCTGTGAGGGTGATGACGTAAGTGTCACATGATGTGCGGGTCACATGACCGAGCTGGAAGCGGGGACGGAGGGAAGAGGATGATGCTGCAAATCTCTGCTGCTGGGAGCACCGAGGACAAGAGAGGGAGAAAATGGGAGGAGAGCAGGGGCTTCACAGAAATCATGGGGACCCCACAAGAAGTCCTAACTGCCCCTACCCCAAAGGAGAAAATGTTTGGTGGACTATGTGGGTCACTGGAGGGAGACATGTATTGCGTCATATAAGGCTGCATTCACACATATTTGCGCACAGGACAGCCACTAGGAATTTTGGGGCTCATACTGACAAAATTTTCGGGGCCCCCTTGACACTCCGCCCAAGCTCCACTGCTCGAACTCCACAGTCCCACCGCTCTCTCCTGGAAAAACTCCACATCCTCACCAATCACACAGTAAGACCGGCATCACACTGCCGAGTGTGATGCGAGTTACCGGACCCGGGTGTGCGGCTTCATGTATGTAGACACTTTTGGCCGGGCCCTACTCTACTGTAACTTATTAAACATTTGTTAAAATATCCAATACAATTTAGGTATATTTTTATTTTTCAATTTTTAAAATGACCAATAATACCACATACAAGGGACAAATACTGCCACACCATGACCAGACTACGTATTACCACCATATAGTGACCAAACAATACCACATGCAAAGAACAAATACCGCCACACCATGACCAGATCACATATTACTACAACATAATGACCGAGTACTGCAATACTGATCGTTAAAAAAACAATACTAATATTACCATAAGTGCCATTATACACTTTGTGTACAGTGTCCGTGTACAGTGGTCACTGGTGGCATTATATACGGGAGCTCTGTATATAGCATCAGTGTACAGGTAATACCGGTGAGTGGTGACATTATACACATGAGCTCTGTATATAGTGTCTGTGCACAGGTAATACAGTGATAACCGGTGACATTATACACATGAGCACTGTATATAGTGTCTGTGTACAGGTAATACAGTGATAACCGGTGACATTATACACATGAGCTCTGTATATAGTGTCTGTGTACAGGTAATACAGTGATAACCGGTGACATTATACACAGGATCTCTGTATATAGTGTCAGTGTACAGGGAATACATTGATCACCGCTGACATTATACACAGGAGCTCTGTATACAATGTCAGTGTACAGGCAATACAGTGATCCCCAGTGACATATACAGGAGCTCTGTATATAGTGAATAGTGTACAGGTAATACAGTGATCAGCGGTGAGACATTGTCTCCTCAGCTTCCCCGCAGCATATTTCCCCTGCTGGACACAGACTCCACCTCCTGGGCGCAGACTCCCCGCAGCAGTCCTCCTCTGCGGGACACAGACTCCACCTGCGGGACACAGACTCACCCCAGCAGCCTCCACCTGCTGAACGCAGACTCCTCTCAGCACCCTTCCTCTACTAGCCTCCCCTCACTAGCCTCCACTCGCTAGCCTCCCTTCCCTCCACTCAGCAGCCTCCCCTCACTAGCCTCTCATCACTCCACTCAGTAGCCTCCCCTTAGCAGCCTCCCCTCACTAACTTTCCCTCAGCAGCCTCCCTTCACTAGCCTCCCCTCACTCTACTCAGCAGCTTCCACTCACTAGCCTCCCCTCACTAACCTCCCCTTACTAGCCTCCACTCACCCTGTGGGACATAGACCCCAGTCCTCTCACTAGCCTCCCCCTGGGCCTTGTTGAACGCAGAAGTGCCCCCCACACGCACAGTATGATGACCCCACAGTTCTTCCAAAGAATTTTGATGTCCTTATAGTACCCCCAAAACAGTATTATGACCCCACAGGTCCCACACACTATGATGCTCCCAAACACAGTATGATTCCCCCATAATGTCTGTCCACCGTTTCCCCCTCCCCACAGAATGATGGCCCCCACAGCTCCTAAAACAGTATGATTCCTTCAGTTTCACCCACACAGTATGATGGCCCCCATTCACATAATGTCCCAACAAGCTCCCCAGTATCATAGTGTCATGAATGTGCCACACTCTGCTGGGACCTGTGCTACATCTGAGATTAGAAGATTGCAGTGATTAGCCCTCTTTAAATCTACATGGCCATTCATGAGTTATCAGGTTTCTTGTGGCATGGAAAGGATTTAGAGTTCCTCTTGGTGTATTAACTGCTGCTTATTGCAACCACACCATTCCATTATATAAACCTGTGTCTTGTTTCCCTCCATGTGAGATCTTCATTCTGTTCCTGGTTGCATTGGACAAAGTGTTCTGGAGAGTCGCTCTTGTCTTGAGATTGCTGTATGCGGTTTGTTGTGAATACCTCTACTCTCCCCTTTTTGTGTTCTTTTGTGTTGCTTTTCTACCTCTTTACTTTGCACCCAATTTCCCTTTGTATTTAATCCTATGTGTCTGTCATTTGATTGTGTATTGGTTTTCCCCTGTTTGTCCAGCCAGTGTTACTCTTTTACTCCTGCCCCTTTCCTCACTAGGGAGAGGTTGGCGCAGCATTGGATTTTCTAGGAGCACAGAGAGGTACGAGACTCGGGCATCTTCAACTTCAGGGGTAATCCTTAGGTTAAGGATAGACTAGGGCTCTCTTAGATTGAGAGACAGTATAGGGTCCCTCTTCCCTGGCTTTCCTGCGGTCACAGTGTGACATTATTGCTTGCCCCATATTTTTTTTATCATAACCTGGATCTTGTTGCTTTACTGTCAAAATAAATGCAGAATCTGACTTTGGAGGTGACAGACCTGCGATCTTTAGTTGTACAGCAAATTGCATGTCTGGGGGTCTCAACTGCCATCCACACCCAGTCTGAATTCAAGGTTGCCCTCCCGGACCTGCTCTTTGGGGGATGGGATAAGTTCATGGTTTTTAGGGAGACCTGTAAACTGTATTTCAACCCATGTCCTTGTTCCTCTTGGTATGAGGATTCTTGTCTCCCTACTTCAAGGGAATCCCCAATCCTGGGCCTTTTCTCTTCAGACTGACTCCCAGTGTCTCCGGTTAGTAGATTAATTTTTTGCGGCCTTCGGCCTCATCTATGATGACTGTGATAAGGTCTCCCTTGCTAAGTCTAAGCTGCACAAACTCCAGCAGGTGTATTAGCCAGCAGAGGAGTTTTGTTCTGCGTTTCAGAGACGAGCCACTGACACCACGTAGAACGATCTGGCCCTCAGAAGCAAGTTTTGTCAAGGTCTGTCAGAAAGGTTAAAGGACTTGTTTGACCAGTATGAAACACCTGAGTCCTTGGAGGCAGCTATTGCCTTAGTCATCTGGATTGACAGATTCCTCACATACAGGTCCTTCTCAAAAAATTAGCATATAGTGCTAAATTTCATTATTTTCCATAATGTAATGATTACAATTAAACTTTCATATATTTTAGATTCATTACACACCAACTGAAATTTGTCAGGTCTTTTATTGTTTTAATACTGATGATTTTGGCATACAACTCCTGATAACCCAAAAAACCTGTCTCAAAAAATTAACATATTTCAACCATCCAATAAAATAAAAGTGTTTTTTAAAAACAAACAAAAAAAACATCAAATAATAAAGTTCAGTTATGCACTCAATACTTGGTCGGGAATCCTTTTGCAGAAATGACTGCTTCAATGCGGCGTGGCATGGAGACAATCAGCCTGTGACACTGCTGAGGTGTTATGGAGGCCCAGGATGCTTCGATAGCGGCCTTAAGCTCATCCAGAGTGTTGGGTCTTGCGTCTCTCAACTTTCTCTTCACAATATCCCACAGATTCTCTATGGGTTCAGGTCAGGAGAGTTGGCAGGCCAATTGAGCACAGTAATACCATGGTCAGTAAACCATTTACCAGTGGTTTTGGCACTGTGAGCAGGTGCCAGGTCGTGCTGAAAAATGAAATCTTCATCTCCATAAAGCATTTCAGCCGATGGAAGCATGAAGTGCTCCAAAATCTCCTGATAGCTAGCTGCATTGACCCTGCCCTTGATGAAACACAGTGGACCAACACCAGCAGCTGACATGGCACCCCACACCATCACTGACTGGGTACTTGACACTGGACTTCAGGCATTTTGGCATTTCCTTCTCCCCAGTCTTCCTCCAGACTCTGGCACCTTGATTTCCGAATGACATGCAAAATTTGCTTTCATCAGAAAAAAGTACTTGGGACCACTTAGCAACAGTCCAGTGCTGCTTCTCTGTAGCCCAGGTCAGGCGCTTCTGCCGCTGTTTATGGTTCAAAAGTGGCTTTACCTGGGGAATGCGGCACCTGTAGCCCATTTCCTGCACACGCCTGTGCACGGTGGCTCTGGATGTTTCTACACCAGACTCAGTCCACTGCTTCCTCATGTAAGGTTCTATGTATATATTCCTGAAACTCAGTTTGTTCGTCAGCCATTTTACTTTCTGTCTTGCTGCAGCTATCTTGCCCTCAGTCAAAATGGAGTTTCCAGCTTGCATGTTCCCGCCCTGATTCTCTCCTTTGCTTCTTAAGCAGCCACAGCTGAGCAATCAGTGCTTCAGAATCTAGCCTGCAGTGAACCTGTGACTTGACTCCTGTAAGCCTTGGACCTTGTACTCCAGCTATTCCTACTGAGGAACTCTGAAGCACTTGTGGACTCTGAACCCTGCTCTTTGAAAGACCCACGTTTGCATGGACTTACGGTAACAGAGAAGTAGATCCTGAATCTGTATTGGAGAGTGATTGCTGAGCTTGGATTACTCTGGCCTGCTGTGTCTCCTGTTTCTGTCAATAGAAAAAACACCAGAATAAAATTATACTAAAAAATAGCAGGGTATACTCCAAAATTAGATATATACACAAAAACAAAAAGGAGCCATATAACCCATTCAGTATAAAATGGTATATATTTTATTATGTAATATATAGAAAAGTCATAAATCAATATACATCAATTAAAAAACACATATAATCACATAAATGTGAAGGTCAAAACAACACAATCTGACCAATTTACTGTATAAGACCGGGAATCATAGACTGTAAATGTATCTCATATCAAAAGTCACAACAATGTGAACCATTGCCCTATTGCCTGGCAGTATATCATCAGTAAGTCTATATAGAAAAAGGGGCTGTGTAAGCCCCTTGAGAAAGCCCACGCGAAACGCGCGTCGGGGCCGCCTATTCTGACCGCTCTTTGGGACCTATTCGGGTGAGACTTTTAGATATGTATTTACTTTGATTGTGACTATTGCCCAATTTTTTCTATATAGACTTACTGATGATATACTGCCAGGCAATAGGGCAATGGTTCACATTGTTGTGACTTTTGATATGAGATACATTACAGTCTATGATTCCCGGTCTTATACAGTAAATTGGTCAGATTGTGTTGTTTTGACCTTCACATTTATGTGATTATATGTGTTTTTTAATTGATGTATATTGATTTATGACTTTTCTATATATTACATAATAAAATATATACCATTTTATACTGAATGGGTTATATGGCTCCTTTTTGTTTTTGTGTATATGTCTCCTGTTTCTGTGTCTGCAAACTGTGTGACTACTTCTGCCAACTTGTATGAAGTAATACAGGACTTTTCTATATCAAACCTGTGACTCCTGTGTTTTCATCGCACCCAAGCATAAGACGCTATATGAACTGTACTACATACATTACAAGATTCTGAAGCCAAAACGTTAGTGTCTGCTGGGTCTGGAAGGCTGTGTCTGCTGTACTGTGGATATCAGACGTCCGGTTGTACTTTCTGTGATGACAGTGGTTGTGACTTCTCACAACCATTCCAGGTGAGCAATTCCCTTAAGTTTTTTCTTTTTGCAGTGTTACCACAGGTAAACACTATTGTTTTTTTTTTTTTTTTTTCCTTTCTTTTCTCTTTTTTGTCTGCTGTAACTCTGGATATCAGATGTTTGGTTGAAACTTTCTGTGATGATAGTGGTTGTGACTTCTCACAACCATTCCAGGTGAGCAGTTCCCTTAATTTTTTTTTTCTCTCTGCAGTGTTGCCACAGGTGAACACTATTGTTTTTTTTTTTTTCTCTCCTCTTCTTCCAGTAATCCTGTCTTAAAAGATCTGGAAAATGGAGGCCCGCATAAAGGAACTTTGCGGAGTGACTGATAATATCCTTGCAGATTTGCAGAATATAAAGACCCGTTTTACAAATCTACAGGACCTCAATAATCACAATTTGCAAGTGGTTGGACAGACTACCCAGGATTTGCGAGCCAGGATTGAGGTTCTAGAGGGGCGAGTCCAGGCTCCTGCCGTAGCACCGAGTGCTGGGATTCCCAAGTTGCCCCCTTTTCATTTTGGCGGTGAACGTGAGAAATTCAGGGGATTTATTAATCAATGCAATCTTTTTTTTCTGCACATGCTTCACAATTTCCCACTGAACGATCTAAGGTGCTTACTATAATTATGTTGCTTACCAACAAGGCTTTAATGTGGGCAAACCCTCTGATTGAGACTGGAGATGATTGTTTGAATCACCTTGATGATTTTATTTCAGCCATGGGGCAGGTGTTTGATGACCCCAATCGAGGTGCAACAGCTGAAGCAGCCATGTTAGCTTTGCGCCAAGGTAAGCACTCGGTAGCTGAATATGCCTTGGATTTCAGGAGATGGGCCCTTGATACCACCTGGGACAGTTCCGCCAAAAAATCTATTTTTCGAAAGGGGTTATCTCCACTGATTAAGGATGAACTTGCTCGTGCCGACCCTCCCACTGCGTTAGGTGACTTTATTAACTACTGCATCCGTATTGATACTCGTCTGACTGAACGCAGGCAAGAGAGATGGTTCGAAAGCAATCGTACTAACCTTTTCCTACCTTCCTCTCCAGCTAAGGAACCTTTGAGTAGGATTACACGGGAACCTGAACCTGAACCCATGCAGGTAGACTCTTTACAACGACGGGTTAGTGATGCACGCAAGGAACATCGTTTTAAGGAGAATCTATGTTTCTATTGTGGTAAGTCAGGGCACTTCATTATAAACTGCCCCAGCCGTTCTCGTAAGACTACTGCAGCACTCATTCATTGTGAGTGTTGCGAGAGGGGATCTGTCAGGTCCGAGCCTCAGGCTCCAGAGAGATCTGCAGCAACAGATCTTGATTTCTCGGACTTAAACTCCGTTACCTCTGAGGACGTTGACTGTGTAAACGCTGCCATTTTTCAAGTTTCCTCAGCGGTGTCCCAGCTGAGTTGTAAGAAAAACAATTCTCATTGCTTTCTTTCCATCAAACTCTGGGTTGACTCAGCTTGGGTGTCTAGCTCTGCTATGATCGACTCAGGGCAAGTGGAAATTTTATGGATGTCTCCTTTGCTCTGAAACAGGGAATACGTTCAGTGAAGAAGGCTACTCCAGTACAGATGGAAACTGTGGATGGCTCCCTGCTGACCTCTGGACCAGTGGATCAGGAAACAGAGCCTTTGAGGGTTCTTATGGGTAAAGATCATCAAGAGAAACTGTCCTTTATGCTTATCTCTTCTCCCCACTTTCCCATTATTCTAGGGCTACCATGGCTGCAGGCTCAGAATACTGCCATTAACTGGGAGACCAAGGAATTACACTTTCCAGAGAAACAGATGAGTCCAAAAGTTTCAGCTTGCTCTGTTCCTAAAGGAATCATTTCAGTCCCTGAACTACCAGCTGTATACCAGGACTATGTGGATTTATGTGACAAGAAGAACGCTGACCAGCTTCCTCCTCACCGTCCATATGATTGTCCAATTGAATTATTGCCTGGAGCAGAGATACCTTTTGGTAAGATCTACCCCCTGGCGGGGCCCGAGCTAAAGGCTTTAAAGGATTACATAGATGAAAATCTAGCCAAGGGCTTCATACGCCCCTCTTCATCTCCTGCAGGTGCACCCATCTTCTTTGTAAAGAAGAAAGATGGATCTCTGAGACCATGCGTAGACTATAGGGAACTCAATAAGGTTACTATTAGAAACCGTTATCCATTGCCTTTAATCCCTGAGTTATTGGAGAGAGTGCGACATGCCAAAATTTTTTCTAAACTAGATCTTCGTGGGGCCTATAACTTAGTCCGTATTAGACCTGGGGATGAATGGAAGACTGCATTCAGGTCACGCTATGGACACTTTGAATATCTAGTTATGCCTTTTGGTCTGAGTACCGCCCCAGCCACTTTCCAACACTTGGTGAATGACATCTTCAGGGATCTCCTAGATACATTCGTGGTAATTTATTTGGATGATATTCTAATTTTTTCTAACTCCACAGAGGAACATCATGGACATGTGAGAATGGTCTTGGAACGTCTAAGACAAAATCATCTTTACATCAAACTTGAAAAGTGTGAATTCCATAGGACCGAAATTCAATTTCTGGGGTATGTACTGTCTACACAAGGAATTAGTATGGATGGAAGCAAAACCCAAGCCATCAAGGATTGGCCAAGTCCTAGAAATGTGAAGGAGGTACAGCGCTTCATCGGGTTTGCCAACTTCTATAGACGTTTCATTAGAAATTTCTCTGAGGTAGTGTCACCTATCACTCAACTTACCCGGAAAGAGTCTAGGTTTTCCTGGACTCCCCAAGCCCAGGAAGCATTTTCCCGTCTAAAAGATAAATTTACCACTGCACCTATCCTAGTACATCCCAACCCCGAGCTTGCCTTCATAATAGAGATGGATGCTTCAGACTGTGCCGTTGGAGCTATACTCTCTCAGAGAACAGGTGAGAAGAATGTCTTGCATCCCTGTGCCTTCTTTTCCCAGCAGTTGTCTTCGGCTGAGAGGAACTACGATGTGGGCAATAGAGAGTTGTTGGCCATTATTGCCGCCTTCAAAGAATGGAGACACCTTCTTCAGGGAGCTGCACAGCAAATAGTCGTCCTGACAGACCATCGTAACCTTGAGTTTATCAGGTCGGCTAAGTGCCTGACTCCTCGCCAGGCTCGCTGGAATCTTTTCTTAAACCAATTTAATTTTATCATCTCTTATAGACCAGGATCGCGCAATGGAAAGGCTGATGCACTCTCTAGGATTTACTCAGCAGAGACACGTCCAATTACTCCTCCTAAGACTATTCTTCCTGACTCTAGATTCCTAGGAGTAATTCATAATCAAGACCTACTTAAGGACATCAAGGAAGCATACCATGCGGATTCCTTTTTGGCACAACCCCCAAGGGACGTAAGTCTTGTCTTTAAGAATGGTGTGTGGATTCAGGGACAACGTCTGTATATTCCTGAAACAGTCAGATTAAGAGTATTACAACTCATTCACGATTCCAAGATAGCTGGGCATAGAGGAATTCTAAAGACACAGGAATTTCTTTCTCGTTTCTTTTGGTGGCCCACTTGCAGGAAGGATGTTTTGAATTATGTCACTTCATGTGAGGTCTGTGCAAGATGCAAAACACCTCGCTCCTCACCAACTGGTCTGTTACAGCCTCTTCCCACCCCGTCCCGCTCGTGGGGATCCATTTCTATGGACTTCATTGTGGAGTTACCAACCTCTCAGGGGAAGAACACCATTCTAGTGGTGGTTGACCGTCTAACAAAGGCAGCTCATTTTATCCCTTGTGTCGGCTTACCCACTGCAAAACAGACATCAGATTTGATGATTAAAGATGTGTTTCGCTTACATGGAGTACCGGATGAGGTTATTTCGGATCGAGGGGTGCAATTCACTTCTAGGTTTTGGCAAAATTTCTGTGCATTGGACATTAAAGTAAACCTTTCTTCTGCTTTTCATCCCCAGACTAATGGACAGACCGAACGAACCAATCAAACCCTGGAGCAGTATCTCCGCTGCTTTATCTGCCACCTACAGGATGATTGGGTGGATCTACTTCCATTAGCTGAGTTCTCGTATAACAACTCTCAGAGTGCCTCCACTAAACAGTCTCCTTTTTACTCTAATCTAGGTTATCATCCTAACATTCTACCACGATTTCCCATAGAAACGCCTTTACCAGCAGTGGCTGAAAGAATCACGTCTTTACAGAAGAATATGGATTTTCTAAAGGAAAATCTGGAATCGGCTTAAGAAAGGTACAAGAAAGCAGCAGATAAATTTCGTAAACCTGCACCAGCTTTCAAGGTAGGAGACTTGGTCTGGCTGTCAACCAGAAATTTTAAGTTAAGGATTCCATCGTCTAAGTTGGGACATAAGTACATTGGACCCTATAAAATCAGTAAAATTATAAGTGCCGTTGCTTGTCGTCTTCAACTGCCCAGAACTATGAGAATCCACCCTGTCTTTCATGTATCCCTACTAAAGGCTGCGACACCCAATACGTTTCCTGGACGTTCCTCTCCTTGCCCTGACCCAGTGCTAGTCGATGGTCAGGAAAATTTGTGGTGGAAAGGATTTTAGATTCCAGGTTGTATAGAAATCAGTTACAATATCTGATTAAATGGCAGGGCTACCCAGTGGAGGACAACTCATGGGAACCGGTCAATAACGTTAATGCTCCTCGCTTGCTCCGTCAGTTTCATCAGAGGTACCCACACAAGCCTGGTCTGAGGTCATCCGGAGGTTGTCCTTAAGGGGGGAGTAATGTAAGGTTCTATGTATATATTCCTGAAACTCAGTTTGTTCGTCAGCCATTTTACTTTCTGTCTTGCTGCAGCTATCTTGCCCTCAGTCAAAATGGAGTTTCCAGCTTGCATGTTCCCGCCCTGATTCTCTCCTTTGCTTCTTAAGCAGCCACAGCTGAGCAATCAGTGCTTCAGAATCTAGCCTGCAGTGAACCTGTGACTTGACTCCTGTAAGCCTTGGACCTTGTACTCCAGCTATTCCTACTGAGGAACTCTGAAGCACTTGTGGACTCTGAACCCTGCTCTTTGAAAGACCCACGTTTGCATGGACTTACGGTAACAGAGAGGTAGATCCTGAATCTGTATTGGAGAGTGATTGCTGAGCTTGGATTACTCTGGCCTGCTGTGTCTCCTGTTTCTGTGTCTGCAAACTGTGTGACTATTTCTGCCAACTTGTATGAAGTAATACAGGACTTTTCTATATCAAACCTGTGACTCCTGTGTTTTCATCGCACCCAAGCACAAGACGCTATATGAACTGTACTACATACATTACACCTCAGGTCCCTCAAAGTCTGGAATCGGTCCTTCTTCACAATCTTCCTCAGGGTCCGGTCACCTCTTCTCGTTGTACAGCGTTTTCTGCCACATTGTTTCCTTCCAACAGACTTCCCATTGAGGTGCCTTGATACAGCACTCTGGGAACAGCCTATTTGTTGAGAAATTTCTTTCTGGGTCTTACCCTCTTGCTTGAGGGTGTCAATGATGGCCTTCTTGACATCAGTCAGGTCGCTAGTCTTACCCATGATGGGGGTTTTGAGTAATGAACCAGGCAGGGAGTTTTTAAAAGCCTCAGGAATCTTTTGCATGTGTTTAGAGTTAATTAGTTGATTCAGAAGATTAGGGTAATAGGTCGTTTAGAGAACCTTTTCTTGAAATGCTAATTTTTTGAGACAGGTTTTTTGGGTTATCAGGAGTTGTATGCCAAAATCATCAGTATTAAAACAATAAAAGACCTGACAAATTTCAGTTGCTGTGTAATGAATCTAAAATATATGAAAGTTTAATTGTAATCATTACATTATGGAAAATAATGAAATTTAGCACTATATGCTAATTTTTTGAGAAGGACCTGTAGACCCATGATAACCCCTTCCCCAACTATACTCCCTAGGGCTGAGTAGGACCTCAATTAGGTCCCAACTTCCTGCGTTTTACCACAGAACAGGGGTTTATTCTGTGGTCTGATGGGTCACTTCATTAGGATCTGTCCCTCCGCGGTGGGGGAGGACATAGAAAACGCCGCCCTCCTGACCTGACTGCCCTGATTGACAGCGCCAAATACGAACTTTACTAAGGTATTTTCATATGAAAATGGGGGTATCATGATATAAGGTAAATACCGATAGCTTTGTTATGGGACACACTATTCAGCCATATCTTTAGTTGATATGGCAAAATTGGGGTGACAGATTCCCTTTAACTGAAAGACAGACTATGAAGGAGTATATAGCGGAAAGTCTTGCCAAGGGACACATCAGACCTTCCTCTTCTCCCGTTGCTGCAGGTTTATTTTTTGTAAAAAAAAAACAGCTGGAAGTCTGTGTCCTTGCCTGGATTTTCGTGAGTTAAATCGGATTACCATTCGAGATCCTTGTACCCTTCTGCTTATTCCAGATTTATTTAATCAGATTGTTGGGTGTAAAATGGTTCTCCAAGTTAGACCTTCAGGTTGGCCTATAATCTGTCTAGAGTCAGGGAAAGGGATGAGTGGGAAATGGCGTTTAACACACCTGAAGGGCTTTTCGAAAACTTTGATTTTACTAATCCTTCTGCTGTTTTTCAACATTTTATCAATGATATCTTCTGTCATCTTTTGGGCAAATTTGTGGTTGTATACCTCAACGGCATTTTAGTGTACTAACCTGATTTTGGGACACATTAGGGACACGTCAGACAGAATGTCCATCGGATGGAAATCCTGCATAAACAGAAGTGGTTCTCTCTACAGGAACCAAGATCATAATTCGGTTTGACCTTTTAGCAACAACTGAGTTGCACCCACACACCCTCCTTGATTACCTTACGTGGGCCGAGTTGTGGATTGTTCTCAGCCACTCAAAATCTTATGACATTTTCAACTTATGCGATAACTTCTCTACGGATGATCGCAGAAGTTTGAGATCGCCGCCATATTTTTAGTGGTGTTACCCAGAGATCAAACATTGCATGACTGGTTTCAGTTACATGGCCACTATTGATTTGGGGCTTATAGGCAGGTGTCACAGTTATGAACAAACATACATTCCACTTTGCTATTTATGTGGAAACACAGGTACATTATTGCTGTCCAGCCCTCTGAAAAGAGTTCTCCTGTCTAAGTTACTTGTCCAAACTATAACTGTTTGTCTACACTCAAAAGACATTTTCATTGGTACTGCTGTGGTCTTTTGTCCTAACAGGAGCTTCTGCATGTTAATTTAGATTTTATTCTCCTTTTTGTTCATTATACTAATGTGAGTCTAGGAGATTCAAACTTTCTGCTGTTTTGTTCCTCTCTGGTAATCTGCTTGAAAGGGAAGGAGGGAGGGGGGAGAGTTCCCCCTTCACTCTGGGCTTAGAGATTTTAATATTTTCTGTGACAGCTCCCCTTTTTGTGGTAACCTGGGGGGCTGATTTACAGAACGCCCCACAAGCATACCCTATGGCCCACTCTTCCATCTCCACAATACCCTTTCCTTCGGAGATTCGTTGATGGACTTATCCTGGGGGTTACTCAGCGCCACCGGACAGGTCTGAGACTCCTGGATAGGGGTAGGCAGAAGTAACGCTAAGGCCCAAACTTCACAGGAACCCTCCGGGATCTGTACTATGTCAGTCACTGGCCCTGTTATCCCGCTGGATGGTGTGGATCCAGAAATAACTGCTTTACCTGCTTTCTGGGCTCTCGTTCACAGGTGACAGCCTTTAGGTAGGCTATCTTCCTGGGGGATAACAACATTTTCCTATTTAATTAATAACAAAAGACTAGTGTTATGTTTCGGTAGCTGAGGAGTGCAGGTAAAAAAGGCAATACACCAGAGCAGTTGGAATCTATGAGATTGCAGTACCCTGACTAACCACCACAACTAGAGGCAGCCGTGGAGCGTTCCTACGTTGGTCCTAGACGCCTCGTCACAGCCTGAGAAACTAACTACACCTGAAGATAGATATAGGAAAGCTATCTGCCCCGGAGCAGAACCCCAAAGATAATAGAAAGCCCCCAAACATGTAATGGCGGTTAGACAAGATGAAATACTGACACAGAAAGAAAATAGTATGAGCAAACGCTGGGGCCCAAACTAACTAAATAGAAAAGGATAGGAAGGGTACTTACTGCAATCCCAGAAAACCCTGAAAAGCGCCAACTCTACTAATTTCAAAAAATACCTGAGATCACACGACCTCTTCCACCTAAATTAGTTCTCTGGTGTAACAAAATCAAAACAGCAGCCACTGAAAAAACTGGAAAAAGCAAAAGTACAAACATCAGTGGCTGAACAAAATTGAGAGGGCAGAAGCCCCCGGAGGGGACCCTGAAGGCCCCCACAGAAGTGCAGGACAAAATGCAAAAATATAGCACAAACACAAAAGAAGAAAATGTCTTATCTGTTAGCAGGAGATGCAGACACGACACAGCAGGCTACAAGGGAAACTGGAATAAAGGATTCAGACCAGAACAATTGATTACCGGCAACCCTGATGGGAAGGTGACTCCCTTATATAAGACCAGTCAGTAACACCTGATTCCCATTCCTCACAATCTTCACTGAACAGACCCGTACCGCTTGTAACCACCAGAGGGAGTCTCTGCTCAGAACTCATCTCAAACCCATTCACAACAGTACCCCCACCTTGAGGAGGGGTCACCAAACCCTCATTTGAGCAACCAGGTCGGTCAGGATGAGTTCTATGATACGCACGGATGAGTCTCCTAGCATGGATGTCCGAAGCAAACACCCAAGAATTGTCCTCCTGACCATAACCTCTCCACTTAACCAAATACTGGAGTTTCCGTCTAGAAAAACGAGAATCTAATATTTTCTCAACCACATACTCCAGATTGCCCTCAACCAAAACAGGGTCAGGAGGCACAGCAGCAGGAACCACTGGCTCAACAAACCTCTTCAACAAGGACTTGTGGAACACGTTATGGATCTTAAATGTCCCTGGAAGAAGCAAACGAAAAGAAACAGGATTAAGAATCTCAATGATCTTATAAGGTCCAATGAACCTAGGCTTAAATTTAGGAGATGCTACTCTCATAGGAATATTCTTTGAGGACAACCAGACCAAGTCCCCCACTTTAAACCGAGGACCATCAGTCCTATGCCGGTTAGCAAACCGCTGGGCCTTCTCCTGAGAGAGGGACAACCTCTCCACTACCTGGTCCCAAATCTGTTGCATACGCTCCACAACAGAGTCAACACCTGGACAGACAGAAGCCTCCGTCTGTCCCGAAGAAAATCGAGGGTGAAACCCAGAATTACAGAAAAACGGAGACATCAAAGTGGCAGAGCTAGCCTTATTATTAAGAGCAAACTCAGCCAAAGGTAAAAAAGAGACCCAGTCATCCTGATCAGCAGACACAAAGCATCTAAGATAAGTCTCCAATGTCTGGTTTGTTCTCTCAGTTTGACCATTGGTCTGAGGATGAAATGCCGAGGAGAAAGACAATTGAACACCCAGTTTAGAACAAAAAGTCCTCCAAAATCTGGAAACAAACTGGACTCCTCTGTCAGACACAATGTTCTCAGGAATGCCGTGTAAACGAACCACGTGCTGAAGGAACAACGGCACCAATTCAGAGGAGGAAGGCAACTTAGGTAATGGCACAAGATGTATCATTTTGGAAAACCTATCACAAATTACCCAGATGGTGGTCATTCTCTGAGAAACAGGAAGGTCGGAAATGAAATCCATAGAGATATGGGTCCATGGTCTCTTGGGCACAGGCAATGGCATCAACAAACCACTAGAGCGAGAGCAAGGCTTGGAGCGAGAGCAAGTCCCGCAGGACTGCACAAATTCCCTGACATCACGAGACAAGGTAGGCCACCAAAAGGACCGACTAACCAAGTCTCTGGTACCAAAAATTCCGGGATGCCCAGCCAATGCGGAACAATGAATCTCAGACATCACACTCTTTTTCCACTGGTCCGGGACAAACAATTTTCCAACAGGGCAGCACTCGGGCCTATCCTCCTGACACCCCTCCAGAGCAAGTCTCAAATTGGGCGAGATGGCGGAAAGAACTACACCTTCTTTCAAAATAACAGAAGGATCAGATAACTCAGGAGAGTCCGCAAGGAAACATCCTCGAGAGGGCATCCGCCTTAACATTCTTAGTGCCAGGAAGAAAGGAAACCACAAAATTAAAACGTGTGAAAAACAAGGCCCACCTGGCCTGTCTAGGATTGAGTCGCTTGGCAGATTCCAGATAGACCAGATTCTTATGGTCCGTAAGGACCACCACCTGATGTTTGGCTCCCTCCAGCCAATGTCTCCACTCTTCAAAAGCCCACTTCATGGCCAATAACTCCCGATTACCCACGTCATAATTACGTTCAGTAGGAGAAAATTTTCGAGAGAAAAAGGCACAAGGGTTACTTTTAGAGGTCTCTGGATCTTTTTGGGACAAAACGGCACCTGCCCCAATTTCAGAGGCATCAACCTCCACCTGAAATGGCAGAGAAACATCAGGCTGCCGTAGAACAGGAGCAGAAGTGAATCTCTGCTTAAGTTCCTGAAACGCAGAGACTGCCTCCGGAGGCCAATTCACGACATCAGAACCTTTTCTGGTCAAATCAGTTAATGGTTTAACAATAACCGAGAAATTACCAATAAATTTACGATAAAAATTGGCAAAACCCAAAAATCTCTGAAGAGCCTTTAATGAAGTAGGTTGGACCCAATCACAGATGGCCTGAACCTTGACCGGGTCCATTTCGATAACAGATGGGGACAAAATGAATCCCAGAAATGAGATCCTCTGTACGCCAAAAAGACACTTTGATCCCTTCACATACAGAGCATTCTCTCTCAAAATCTGGAACACAGTTCGAACATGTTTCACATGAGAGTCCCAGTCATTAGAAAAAATCAAGATATCATCCAAATAAACAATCAGAAATTTGTCCACAAAATCCCTGAAAATGTCATTCATGAAGGACTGGAAGACGGAAGGAGCATTAGTGAACCCAAAGGGCATCACTAGGTACTCAAAATGCCCTTCAGGGGTATTGAATGCCGTCTTCCATTCATCCCCGTGCTTAATGCGAATAAGGTTATACGCCCCCCTGAGGTCAAGCTTGGTAAACCAAGTAGCGTTTTTCACCCTGGAAAACAGGTCAGAAATCAAGGGTAACGGGTATTGATATTTCACAGTAATATTGTTCAAGAGACGATAATCAATACACGGCCTTAATGAACCATCTTTTTTGGCCACAAAGAAAAAACCGGCACCTAAGGGTGAAGAGGATGGTCTGATATGACCCTTCTCCAATGATTCCTTGATATAAGACTGCATAGCGTCATGTTCAGGTACAGACAAGTTAAAAAGGCGACCTTTAGGGAATTTACTACCCGGCACTAATTCAATAGCGCAGTCATAGCTCCTATGGGGAGGCAAGGATGCAGATTTACTTTCGCTAAACACATCAGAAAAATCAATCAAAAAGTCAGGAACATCCTGAGCCTGGGGAGAGGCAGAAAAAACAGGAGTGTTGGTATTAACACATTGGCAGCCCCAACTGGTTACAGACACAGATTTCCAATCCAAAACAGGATTATGAGACTGTAACCAAGGGAAACCCAGCACGATAATGTCATGCAGATTATACAGAACCAAAAATTTGCAGCACTCCTGGTGATCAGGTTCAACCCTCATTATCACCTGAGTAGAAAACTGGGGTTTATTCTCAGCCAAAGGGGTAGAATCGATCCCCAGTAGGGGAATAGACTTCTGTAGGGGTATCAAGGGAAACCCACAACGTTTAGCAAAATCATAATCCATCAGGTTAATAGCTGCTCCAGAATCAACGAAAGCCTGAGCAGAAAATGAGGACAGAGAGCATATCAGAGTGACAGTTAACAAAAACTTAGTCTGAACACTACCCAAGACAACTGAGCGTGCAAAACGTCTTCCCCGCTTAGGGCAGACTGAAATAGCATGAGAGGCATCACCACAGTAGAAACATAACCCATTGCGCTTTCGAAACTCATGACGCTGTGCCCCAGACACCACTCCATCACACTGCATGGGCTCAGAAGCTGGCTCACAAGGCAACACCACTCCACGCATACTTCTCCGCTCACGCAAACGTCTGTCAATTTGAATCGCTAATGACATAGAATCATTGAGACCAGAGGGGACAGGGAATCCCACCATAACATCCTTTACATTATCTGACAGACCCTTCCGGAAAAGGGCTGCCAAAGCGTCGTCATTCCATTTGGTCAGGACTGCCCACCTACGGAATCTCTGACAGTATAACTCAGCGTCATCAAGCCCCTGACTTAATGCCAACAAGGCTTTTTCAGCTTGATCAGTGACATTAGGCTCATCGTACAATAACCCCAAAGCCTGAAAAAATGCATCAACATCACTCAAAACAGGATCCCCAGGTGTCAGGGAAAAAGCCCAATCCTGAGGATCGCCGCGCAGGAGAGAGATGATAATTTGAACCTGCTGCGCTGCGTTCCCTGGGGACTTAGATTTTAAGGCAAAAAACAATTTACAATTATTTTTGAAATTCTGAAACTTAGCTCGATCCCCCAAAAACAAATCTGGCATGGGGATCCTAGGTTCCACAACAGGCAACCTAGCAAGATATGCAGCAATACTCTGAACCTCAGTGGCAAGCTGATCCACACGGCCAGACAACCGTGCAAACTCCATTGAGAGAAAGGATCCTCCCCAGCACCCAGAGATAAAGAGGGAAAAAAAAAAAATGCAACAAATAGAAAAATATCTCTGACAACTCTGACAACTTTTTTTCTTTCACAATATTTTTTCCCTTCTGTGAGTACCATACAATTTTCAATTTTTAGGCCGGTGATACTGTTATGTTTCGGTAGCTGAGGAGTGCAGGTAAAAAAGGCAATACACCAGAGCAGTTGGAATCTATGAGATTGCAGTACCCTGACTAACCACCACAACTAGAGGCAGCCGTGGAACGTTCCTACGTTGGTCCTAGACGCCTCGTCACAGCCTGAGAAACTAACTACACCTGAAGATAGATATAGGAAAGCTATCTGCCCCAGAGCAGAACCCCAAAGATAATAGAAAGCCCCCAAACATGTAATGGCGGTTAGACAAGATGAAATACTGACACAGAAAGAAAATAGTATGAGCAAACGCTGGGGCCCAAACTAACTAAATAGAAAAGGATAGGAAGGGTACTTACTGCAATCCCAGAAAACCCTGAAAAGCGCCAACTCTACTAATTTCAAAAAATACCTGAGATCACACGACCTCTTCCACCTAAATTAGTTCTCTGGTGTAACAAAATCAAAACAGCAGCCACTAAAAAAACTGGAAAAAGCAAAAGTACAAACATCAGTGGCTGAACAAAACTGAGAGGGCAGAAGCCCCCGGAGGGGACCCTGAAGGCCCCCACAGAAGTGCAGGACAAAATGCAAAAATATAGCACAAACACAAAAGAAGAAAATGTCTTATCTGTTAGCAGGAGATGCAGACACGACACAGCAGGCTACAAGGGAAACTGGAATAAAGGATTCAGACCAGAACAATTGATCACCGGCAACCCTGATGGGAAGGTGACTCCCTTATATAAGACCAGTCAGTAACACCTGATTCCCATTCCTCACAATCTTCACTGAACAGACCTGTACCGCTTGTAACCACCAGAGGGAGTCTCTGCTCAGAACTCATCTCAAACCCATTCACAACAACTAGTTGGCAATTCGAAATCAGAAAACTGGTGTGAACAGGTGCGAACTAAGAGTACCCATCTCTATACATAACAAACAAAGTTGCACTCTGTAGTGCTACAGCATGTAAATGTGAAGTATATGAAATATGAATAGCATTACTGCTGTAGATAATAAGAAAAAATGGAGAAACTTGGCACATAATGTTGCCAATGATTCACATTAGGCAGGTTTCCAGCAAACTGGAGATCACCTTGTCGTTGGCTGCTGCACATACATGAATTGTCCAAATTATGTGCTAAGCATCTCCATTTTTTTTCTTATTATCTAGAGCAGTAATGCTATTCATATTTACATGCTTTAGCACTACAGAATGCAACTATATTTGTTAACATTTTCCTGTTTGTCGGATAGGCTGCAGACCAAACTCTCCCCCCAACCTGACCGACTGTGAATACTAGGTTTCTGCCACTCTGACAGGCTGTGGGACACATCAACCCACCACCCTGACCAACTAGAAATACAGCTTTTCGATCACCCTGACCATTTATGGGACACGCCTTCCCATCACCCTGAAAGACTCGGGGTATAATTTTCCCATCCCCCTGACAGTCCATGGGTATGTCTTTTCCATCATCCTGGCCAACGGTGGGACACCCTTTTCCCTCTCCCTGATTGTGGGACCCCTGATTGTGGGTCATCAGAAATGGGGGATGGATCTGGGAAAAGATCTGCAGCATTGACATTGGGGGATAAGCTGCCTGCTTTCACTGTCTCCCAAAGCGATGTGAGAAGACAGTTTAGCAGACTTGTTATTGGCAAAGCAGCTGGGCCTGATGGCCTCAGCCCACGTGTCCTCAGAGCATGTGCAAACCAACTGTGTACTGTCTTCCAGCACCTGTTTAACTGGAGCCTTCAATCACAGGGGGTACCAGAACTGTGGAAGACCACCTGCCTGGTGCCGGTTCCTAAGACCACTTTTCTAACTTCCCTACAAGACTATCGTCCAGTGGCCTTAACATTGCATGCTATGAAGTCCTTGGAGAGAATAATACTCGCCTACTTGTGCCCGAGGGTGAGGGCCTACACTGACCCCCTGCAGTTTGCGTACCAGCAGAGATTGGGGGTGGATGATGCTGTAACGTCTCTGCTACATACAATGCATTCGTTCTTGGACAATGATGGAACTGCAGTGCGCGCCATGTTCTTTGACTTCTCTAGTGCTTTCAATACCCTACAGCCGCTCTTACTACGTAATAAGTTGACTTATATGGCGGTAGATGAGGGGATGGTGAACTGGATAAGTGACTACCTGACAGACAGGCCGCAGTTTGTAAGGATGGGGAGGTGGTATCTGGCAGTGTACGGAGCAGTGTTGGAGCCCCTCAGGGTACAGTGCTGTCACCCTTCCTCTTCTCATTGTATACAGTTGACTTTCAGTATAAATCTAATTTTTGTCACCTCCAAAAATTCTCAGATGACTCCGTGATTGTAGGGGGCATTGTGGGGGGCCGGGGGGAGGAGGAATATAGAAGGTGGTTTCTGACTTTGTGGATTGGTGTCAGACTAACTGTCTAGAACTAAATGTAAAGAAAACCAAGGAGATGGTGGTGAGTTATAGAAGGAAAAAGGAGGATTACTTACCGATCACCATTGCTGGCCAAGAGGTGGAGATGGTTGAGAGCTACAAATATTTGGGGGTTCACCTTGACAGTAAACTCGATTGGAGGTGTCATACAGAAAAGGTTTACAAGAAGGGAATGAGCAGACTGTACTTTCTGCGGTAGCTCAAGTCGTTCAATGTGTGCAGTAAAATGCTGGAGATGTTCTACCAGTCCGTTGTAGCAAGCGCCATCTTTCTTGCTATCATTTGCTGCGGCAGTAGTGTACGAGTAGCTGACGCTAATAAGCTCAACAAACTTATCAAGAAGGCAAGTGCAGCTGTTGGCCTCCATCTTGACTCTTTTGAGGAGGTATTGGAGGATAGAATTCAGAAGAAGTGTAGAGCTATAATGAACAATAATACACACCCCCTATACGAGCTGTTCTTGAAGCAGAAGAGTACATTCAGCAGCCGTCTAATCCTACTAAGGTGCAAGAAGGAGAAATTCAGGAAATTGTTTGTACCTACTGCTATGGGGATGTATAATAATTTCCTAAGGGTAGTAGAAAATAATGACTGATGGCTGGTGTACTAATGTCAATTAACATTGTCTTATATACACCTGAACTACACACTTTTATTATTCATTTATTATGTAATGTTGGTATACCTGTGCAAGATTTGTGTCCTAATATTTTATGTACTGCTGTTTGTATTGCTGCTGTAATACTGTAATTTCCCCCCGGGATCAATAAAGTGTATCGTATCGTATACCTTCCCACCCCCAGATCAGCTGGGGATAAGACCTTCCCAGCTCCTTTGTTACATTAGAAGCTGTGCTAATAATGGGGCAGCTACCACTGGCCATGTCACTGTCGTGACACTGGTCAGCTGCACGCAACCACCTTCTTATGATCCCCGTGCTTCTCCCCATCCTCTCCTGTTACCTCAGGAGCCATGCTAATTTTGGGGCAGCTACCACCAGCCATGTCATCATCTGTCATGACACTGGCCAGCTGCACAGGACCACACGATTCGTTATCCCTGTGCCTGTCCCCATCACCCTTAGCACTTATGCTGGTTCTTTCTAGGGGATCCTCAGTAGCATGACATGACTGACTTCTCCTTTACCACAAAACACCTCATTATGCATGACATTGATAATATTGACAGTTGCATCACATGACATCAGATCTGGAATGGCTGTCAGTGATGTATTGAGCAACTAACCATCCCAGATCAGTTCCCAATACCACATTTGTGGGGAGATTCTTGTATACCCCCACTTCACTTATCTCCCTCCCCACACCCCAATCCAGTAAAACCCAGGCCATTGGAAAGGGACTGCGAACACCCCCAAACTCGTTGACAGGGTCTTTCCAAGTATGAGTTCTTCCAGTAACACAAACTCGGGGTGTATGAGGGTACCTTCTGTGTCTGTGTCCTTGAGCCCAACAGTAACGGTGTTGCCCACTGTAACCGGTTATAAATTCTCACGGACCCTCCCAACCACACCACCCACAAAAAGAATAGCTGCAATAGACCCCTGGGCCTCAGGTGTGGGGTTCATCTTCTGTATTTTCTGGCAGTTGAGGCTGATGTGATCAGTTCGGTAGCAGGTATAGCACTGCCGGGAGTCAGATGCAGGCCGGGTTCTGGAAGATGGGGCAGGAACCCCTTAGGGCTGGCTGACGAGCATTGGTGTGGTCGTCGGCTTACCCCTTTTCCAGCTGGCGACGGATGACTTCCGCACCTCAGGTTTGTGGTTGGACTTATTGGTGTCCTCAATCTGTGCTGTTTTAGCTGCCTCCTTTGGCTCCTGGTCCAGCACGAACTGTTGCACCGCCAGACGGCAAAGCTAAAGATCCTGGTCCTTTACCATCAGGCCCTTCAAGTTCTCGAAGGTAGTGACTGACAGTCCATGGACCCACTGTTCAAAGTTGATTTTGAGACTGTACACATCACTATAGCTGTCATGTGGTCCACGCAGGAGGGCCCGGAACTTTTTGCGGTATACCTCTGGTGTCAGCTGGTACTTTTTTATCAGGGCCTGCTTGATGGCCTTGTAGTCTCCATCTTGGTCTCGAGGGAGGGAAGCAAAGATCTGCAAAGCTTTTCCCCAGAGCCTTGGGGTTAAATATCAGGCCCACTGGTCCTCAAGCAGCAGGCTTTTTAAAAAAAAATGCAATGCAAAAATATTTCCAAGTCTCCATCCTTGTCCATCACAGGAAAATGCTCAGAGTGGGGTTTAAAGCATTTGGCTCGTTGGGGTGGGGCTCTGCACCTGGATTTGGGCTAACTTCAGCTGGTACTGACACTCAGCTTGGGCTTGTCACTATCGCTCGTCTTTTTCAGCCTCTCTGTACTGATGAATCAGGTTCAGAGGTCCCTCACGATTGTCTATTTCGAGTTGCTCGAAGGCCATCTGCAGGTGGGGGTCCTAACTACCCTAGTTGCAGGTACTACTGGAATTCACACGTGGGACCCCTGCAGCAGCGCCACCTACAGCTTGGCTGGCCTCCGCCTCATCAGGGCTTAAGTAACGGACAGGCTGTGCATCACATTGCAACAGTTCAGCAATCATTTGGGGCTTGGTCTTGCAGTGGTATCAGTCCATCTCAGGGCAATAAGACTGCTGGTGTAGCCATCATTGCCAAACAAAAGATAGTAGCTGGGATGCAACTGCATCAAGTACAGTATTGTCCTAGATAAAATAATAAATAAAACACCAAGTCTGATTCCTCAAAACTTTGCACAGAATTCTCTGAAGAACCGTGCAAGTTTTCAGTGACAAGAATGATTTCTCAAACCAGATCACTGATCTGTATATATCCCGCCGCTTGCCACCAACTGTCAAAAATTGCAGCAAAGGGTGGTCGTATCTCAGATCCACCCGCTGTATCTTAGGAGCGAACAGCTCTCTGCTGCCCCCTATCATCTGAACAACAACGCGATGGACCGATGATCAATGGAGGAGGCCGCAGGTTGTTTCCACTAATAGGCCAGTAATCAGGAAGCTACCTGTGAGCGTATGGTATATACACCTCTGATTCCAACACATGGAATATATGCATTATCCCCAATACAGTTACTGCGAACTCCACCATAAAATCAGACTACTCGCTGCCATCACCAGTAATTTATACAGGCTCACTGGATGCCCGGTTCTGGTACCGTAGGTCTTTCAGGAGTGCGGTTTATAGAACAAAAGGAACAGAACTATTACATTTTTTATTTAATCTAAAACGATAGGCAGTGTTTATAAAAACAAAGATTTTACAAAGGGGACAAAACAATACAGCATATACAGTTACATAAAGTAAAATGGATAAAAAAAATGTACTACACCGATCAAAGAAATGATTCGGCCTAGCGAAGCAGAGCACTTTGAAGAACATCCATCAGATGGGAATCATGCATACACAGAAGTGTATTTCTCTACAGGAATCAAGATCATAAATTGGTTTGACCTTTTATCAGCATCTGAGTTACACCCACACCCACCCCCCTTGATGACCTCACGTGGGCCGGGTTGTGGGTTATACTCGGCCCCTCGGAATTTTATGAAATTCTCAACTTATGCGATAACTTCAGTCAGGATGATCGCAGCAGTTCTAGATCACTGCCATATTTTTATTGGGATTTTACTGTTACTCAGAGATCAAACTCCAATATTCATATTTTTTTTTTGGAGACATAAACTCTGGGCTGGCTATTGTAGCATTTTCCTTGCAGGAAACCAGAGTCATTTGAATTCAAAATGCATTTCCTGTGAACAAAGAAACTTTCACTTTGCTATTTATATGTAAACATAGGTACCCTATTGTTTTCCAGCCCTCTGAAAAGAGGTCTCCTGTCTCAATTTCCTGTCCAAACTATAACTCTTTGTCTATGCACAATAGACATCCGCTTTGGTACTACTGTGGTCTTTTGTCCTAACGAGCTCCTGCATGTTATAAATAAGATTTCCTGCTCCGTTATGTGCATTATACTAATTTGAGTCTAGGAGAATCAAACTGTCAGCTGTTTTCTTCCTCACTGGAAATCTGCTTGAGAGGAGAAGAACAGGGGTAGGGAGTAGTGCCCCCTTCACTAGGGGCTTAGAAATGTTAATATTGTCTTTCACTGGTGCCAACACTTTCGCCCATGACTGTATGTCTCTATTCTTACTAAGTGCTTATTACAGAAGCCCTTTACTTTTTAGTGGCATCCACATGTTTAGAAGAATAGTTGTCCCTTGTCTTATTGCAGATTCCAGTTGGGTCCTGTGTCGGTACCTCTGGAAAGTTTTCTCATCTGAGTTTGTTTCCGCAATAGGATGGACTGGAATCTTTATGTACAACTCTAAAAGTTGTATTTTCATCAGTATTTTTTTCTACCTGTGCTACCAGTGATCACTGCATCATATGTTACAGGATAAATCACAGAACATGTGTAGAGTAAAGACTTTTGTACATTTCTTAGATTAGTAAAAATGAATTGGATACATTTACTTAAAAGAAGTAAGCATAAGCTACACTCCAAACTTATTTAGGTGGCAAGTAATCTTGAAACGACTGGAAACGTTACACATACTGAACAAATTCCTAGAATCTTTGCACATATTCCCAAACTGAGCACCAGAGAAAAAGCTCCAGCCAGGAAAGGGAGGTGGGATTTTAGCTGACGTTGAGTCTTTAAGAGGTTTAATTCTTCATAAGATATATTCATTTCTAAATCAGGGTCCTGGGGAGAGGGAAGAACCAAAATGAAGGTTTTTGTTGCACTGATCACTTTTGTGGTTCTCCTGGCAATTTTTGCAGGTAAGCAAATTCTAATGAAGAGATCTAAATGTCCATTAGTTTGACCAATGTTTTTTTTTATTTAACTCCATGTACGTTTTTTTAGTATTTATACTTTTAAGTATTACCTTTGTTTGTGTAAACATCATCTAATATTATATTACATTTAAACATCTTTATAATGTTTCTGTATTACAATATACAAGGAAGCAGTTAATATCTTTGTAAGCAAGTGGTCAGAAAAACACCTGCAGGCAGAGAATCAGATATAGTGAGGATATAATGTCTGACCTGGGAGGCTACAGAGTTTACTGGGAATAAGTAGCATTGGTGCTAAATATGTGTCATGCTACTTTGTCTTTTTATTACTTCTCAGCGTTTTCCTATCTCTGTTGTCACTTTGTTTTAGCAAACAGTGAAGGTCACAGACCCTAGCCCATTAGAAATGGGGGTCAGCCTCAGACTGGCCTACAGGAGAATAGCAAAAACCTTCGGTGGGCCCCTGTGCAAGAGTGGGTCACCATTCTTATAGCAGTACTTGACATAATACAGTTGATTCACTATGCAGTATATAGACAAAGACAGAGTCTTATTCATCTAACAATCTACCCAGCTCATTTTTATATAAATTTGTGATTGAGGATAATGTCACATTTACATGTAGATGAAATCTGGCACAGGAGTTGGTTACTGGTGGACCCTAGGCACACCAGTCCTACACTGGTTGGTGGCATATCCTTTTTGAGACGTGTTCTCAATCCAATATATTAGATCACAAATTGACGCATATACTGTAATCTTATGTTACAAAAGTCAGAGACATCTCTCTTTTTTCTTAGACACATCAAACACAAATGAAAGCCAGCTTGGTCCCTTCTGTAGCCCATCTTGTTCTGTTACTTCTCTAATACAAACTATGAGCTGCTCAATCGTCTCAATCACTGACCAGATTGAAAATTCTATTCATGTCATGTGGAACCTGATTTCTCTGGAGAGGAACACTTCTCTGAAAGAAGACTTTTGTCCATTCATTTTTTTAACAGTCTTAAGTCAACACATTGTAGAAACAAGCCTTCCCTGTTGTATCCTGATTTTGCATATTTTTTTCAATAAATAGCAGGGCCAAAAATTCTTTAAATGTTAGATCATTAATTATAAAGTAATAGTATATACTAATGGTATCCCATCACTTTATGAGATGGGAAAACTCATTTAACAAATTGCAATTAAACTATTTAATTTGCTGTTCATGGTGTGCTCTATTTTTCTGCAGCAGCTTCCCTTACCCCATGAGAGGGTGTTTTCTGTAATAGATCGTTATCACTTTCCCATGCCAAAAAAAGTTAAAGCTTTATTAAAGATGCATTGTTTTTGTAGGATCCATTTCCCTTTTTGTAAGAATTCATGCAATTAAAAATGGGACTGGGCTACTGCAATTGCATTGATAAGACACTAAAGGTACTGCCACACTTAGCGATCTCGTTAGCGATCACGATAACGACGCAAGCTAACAAGATCGTTGGTGTGATCGCTTTTAGGTCACTAGTAGCTGCCAAACAGGAGATCTCATAAACGACTCATCAGCGGTCAGCGATCTCTTTAACGACTTTGGCGGTCGTTAGGATCTGTCATTAGCATGTACTGAGCGCTTCTGATTCATAGGAATTTCCAGCATCGCTCCTGCTCTCTGCGTCCTGCTAGCCTGCTTTGCAACTTCTGTGATCCTCTCTGTGACGCAAAAGAGAACTTACAGATATTGCGATCCACTCCGTGACGCTAAAAAACAACATATGCGTCACAAACGAGGTCGCTCGTCGTTCGCAAGAGGTGCCAAACACAGCGATATAGGCTCACCAGCGGGACGCCAACGATCAAAAAATGGTCCAGAACGCTAGTGAACGATCAGCGACATCACAGCAGGGGCCACATCGTTGCTACATGCCACACACAACGAGGTCGCTAACGAGATCGCTAAATAGTGACGTTTTAGCGATCTCGTTTAGTGTGGCATACCCTTTAGTCAGCTTGCTTGCATTTATAGTTTAGCTCTACTTACATTTTGGTCATTGCGTAATCAGCAGTGATGCAATAATGACGTCTTGGGGATAAAATTAGCATGATGTACAAATAGCAAAGGCAGATATGGCCTTTTCTGTTTTTAACTTCAACATATCCTTAGTGGAAATTGCCGTCTACCCTTTTGGAGTGGACAGTTCCTATTGATCAGGAGTTTGTGAGCACTATAGGTGCTGGAATTTTCTTTTGTTGCTTCCCAGCATGCATTGGGTCATGTTCAAAAGCTTCCTGTTCAGAATTGAAAGCTCGCCTCTCTGTTACCTCTACATACGTGCATAACTAATGCTTCACGTGAGCAGAATAAAGAATGATAGCCATGAGACACGTTATACTACAGTCATGGTCAAAAGTTTTGAGAATGACACAAATATTATATTTTCACATGATCTGCTGCCCTCTGGTTTTTATGTGTGTTTGACAGATGTTTTTATCACAGACAGAAATATAATAATTGCAAACATATGAGTAACAAAAGCTTATATTGACAGTTAGAATGAGTTAATGCAGCAAGTCAATATTTGCAGTGTTGACCCTTCTTCTTCAGGACCTCTGCAATTCTCCCTGGCATGCTCTCAATCAACTTCTGGACCAAATCCTGACTGATAGCAGTCCATTCTTGCACAATCAATGCTTTCATTTTGTCAGAATTTTTAGGTTTTTGTTTGTCCACCGGTCTCTTGATGATTGACCACAAGTTCCAGGCCATGGACCCAAAATCTCTATGTTTTGTTCCCTGAGCCATTTAGTTATCACCTTTGCTTTATGGCAAGGTGCTCCATCATGCTGGAAAAGGCATTGTTGATCGCCAAACTGCTCTTGGAGGGTTGGGAGAAGTTGCTCTTGGAGGACATTCTGGTACCATTCTTTATTCATGGCTGTGTTTTTAGGCAAGACCGTGAGAGAGCCGATTCCCTTGGCTGAGAAGCAACCCCACACATGAATGGTTTCAGGATGCTTAACAGTTGGCATGAGACAAGACTGGTGGTAGCGCTCACCTTGTCTTCTCAGAATGAGGCGTTTTCCTGATGTCCCAAACAATCGAAAAGGGGATTCATCAGAGAAAATAACTTTTCCCCAGTCCTCAGCAGTCCACTGCCTGTACCTTTTGCAGAATATCAGTCTGTCCATGATGTTTTTTCTGGAGAGAAGTGGCTTCGTTGCTGCCCTCCTTGAGACCAGGCCTTGCTCCAAGAGTCTCCGCCTCACAGTGCGTGCAGATACACTCACACCTGCCTGCTGCCATTCCTGAGCAAGCTCTGCACTGCTGGTAGCCCGATCCCGCAGCTGAAACACTTTTAAGAGACGGTCCTGGCGCTTGCTGGTCTTTCTTGGGCGCCCTGAAGCCTTTTTGGGAACAATGGAACCTCTCTCCTTGAAGTTCTTGATGATGCGATAGATTGTTGACTGAGGTGCAATCTTTCTAGCTGCGATACTCTTCCCTGTTAGGCCATTTTTGTGCATTGCAATGATGACTGCACGTGTTTCTTTAGAGATAACCATGGTTAACAGAAGAGAAACAATGATGCCAAGCACCAGCCTCCTTTTAAAGTGTCCAGTGGTGTCATTCGTACTTAATCATGACAGATTGATCTCCAGCCATGTCCTCATCAACACCCACACCTGTGTTAATGGAGCAATCACTGAAAAGAGGTTAGCTGGTCCTTTTAAGGCAGGGCTGCAATGATGTTGAAATGTGTTTTGGGCGATAAAGTTCATTTTCTAGCCAAATATTGACTTTGCAAATAATTGCTGTTAAGCTGATCACTCTTTATAACATTCTGGAGTATATGCAAATTGCCATTAGAAAAAGTGAAGCAGTAGACTTTGTAAAAATTAATATTTGTGTCATTCTCAAAACTTTTGGCCATGACTGTATTCATTTGCCTTGCCAACTGTATTGCCCATTTACATGATTTATTAGAATTCTTCATTAAGATTATTGATTACAGCAATAAATGCTTTTCTTCATGTTTCATGGAATGGACATTTTATTTAACTGGTTTGGGAATTACGTTTGATCGGACAACTGAAATTGACCTTCCGAAATCACGGCCAGACATATTACATACATTGCACATGTCTACCTCAACTGCCATTAAAAAAAATAATATGGGATCCTAATAAATCTAATAAATACTGTCTTAACATATGTCAATGTGCATCCTCATGGTGCCATCTCTTGAGCATTTCATTCCGGTAGATTAGGGTTTGATTTTTTTCATGGCGCTTGTATTGAAAGCCTACAAATGTATCTACTAGTCATGGTAGTCCTTCACTTCTGTTATTCAAGTCTTCCATTTTGTTATGGTATGAGACTAAAATATACAGTAACTGAAAATCCCAAAACATGGGTATATCAGTAGTGGGTAACTAATCACTATTAGATCACACTGCTGAGACTGCCACTAGTCACCAGAATATGGCGAGATAGCTCGAAGATAGGTGCACTCGGCTTTCTTCATCAATGTCATAGACCTGCTGCACCATTCATCTCCTCTCTGCCCGTGTAGACAGGACACCCCACAGTGATTAGCTGATGACATGATATCAGCATTGCAGCTAATATCAGACACCAGGAGCAGTATCGGAGACTCAGCGTTGGACCAGGGGATGATGAGTAAGACGTGGTTTGTATTTTTATACCAAACTGCGCTCGGGAACTAGTATTCTCTGAAAGAGGACAATCCGTTCAAGGATTTTATGCTGCAATGGGTTCTTTTTAGGGGAGATTGAAATGTCTACTGCTGTCCTCGCTATCTAGTATCATATACAATAACACAATCCTATGACATATGACATACTTAATCATAATTTGTAATATGTATTATGAAACGTTTCTTAAAATTGCAATCAGAATCACTAGATGATTACTTTCAAGACCCTGACAAAGAACATAACTGTGCGCTCTGTGATATAACAGTCTGTCCCTAAGAAAGTTTGTGAATACCAGCAACCTGCTAAAATAGTCTGGAAGAAATTCTACTCATGTCCTGTGCAATTTGATTTCCCATGAGGAAGATGCTTCTCTGAAAGAAGACTTTTGTCCATTTATTTCAGCGTCGTCACTGTAAAAACAAACTGTTCTGCTCCGCTATACACAGGAACGTTTTGCTAAGGTTTAAGAAACTCTAAGTAGCTCAGAGGTTTTTTTTTCTAAATTATGACAATCAGACTAAAATACAAGTATTTGCTACCTATGGAAAGTTCAACTTTCAATATACGACTTAGGGTATATTCACATTGCGTTTTTGCCACATGTTGGCTCCCCAGGATCTTCTGTCTGAAGCCCTGAAGAAATGGAAGGAACCTCAGACAGGACCATTGACTTTAATGAGGCACCCAATGTCATCTTGTACTCTGTCTGGCCTCCATTTTGGCAATGTTCGCCTTCCTGACACAAAAGTGCAGTCGACCACTATCAAAACAGAGGTCAGACAGAGCACAAAGTTACTCTGTCTTCATTAAAGGTAATGTCCCTGTTGGGGATTCCACCCAAATTCTATTTTTCAAGACTTCATATGGAAGCCCCAACAGAGCCACTGAGGTGGCAAACAGCTAATGTGGGTCCAAGTGGATGAAGCACATTAGGTGGACTGCGTTGCTGGAGTAAATCCATTCTTCAGCAATGAAGACAGTAAGGTTTTGTATTCAAAAAGCGTTTCAACATTATATCAATGTTAATGCTGAAACGCATTGTCAATAAAAATCCTTATCATCATTGTTGATGAATCGATTTAGTCCAGTCGCTCATCCCACCTAATGAGCTTCATCCAACTGGATCCAATATTTCCTGGTGGATATATCCACCAGCCACGGGACAGCAGCAGCTGTTTTTCTATATGCCTACATAAGAGTTCACCAGGTGAATGTAACCAGCATTTACCCACTCTCCTTCCATAGGGTATTGTAGATCGTGTACCTATGTGATCTCCTCAATATACAGCGAACTGTGGCTAAAGAACATGACTAGACAGTTTGTCCAGGAACTATGCTTTACTGAAAACGGAGCATGAGTTCCTCCTACAACACAAGGGAAAAACACAGTAAAGTTTCACACACCTGGTCAGAGTCGACTAGGACCCCTGTGCTGCACAATCTATAGGCCCGGAATGTTTTGTTAAATACACTATAATTTCCTGACCAATGCTTCCGCCTAATGTGGTAGCCGAGAAGCTAGCTGTTATGTTTCGGTAGCTGAGGAGTGCAGGCAAAAAAAAGGCAATACACCAGAGCAGTTGGAATCTATGAGATTGCAGTACCCTGACTAACCACCACAACTAGAGGCAGCCGTGGAGCGTTCCTACGTTGGTCCTAGACGCCTCGTCACAGCCTGAGAAACTAACTACACCTAAAGATAGATATAGGAAAGCTATCTGCCCCGGAGCAGAACCCCAAAGACAATAGAAAGCCCCCAAACATGTAATGGCGGTTAGACAAGATGAAATACTGACACAGAAAGAAAATAGTATGAGCAAACGCTGGGGCCCAAACTAACTAAATAGAAAAGGATAGGAAGGGTACTTACTGCAATCCCAGAAAACCCTGAAAAGCACCAACTCTACTAATTTCAAAAACACCTGAGATCACACGACCTCTACCACCTAAATTAGCTCTCTGGTGTAACAAAATCAAAACAGCAGCCACTGAAAAAACTGGAAAAAGCAAAAGTACAAACATCAGTGGCTGAACAAAACTGAGAGGGCAGAAGCCCCCGGAGGGGACCCAGAAGGCCCCCACAGAAGTGCAGGACAAAATGCAAAAATATAGCACAAACACAAAAGAAGAAAATGTCTTATCTGTTAGCAGGAGATGCAGACACGACACAGCAGGCTACAAGGGAAACTGGAATAAAGGATTCAGACCAGAACAATTGATCACCGGCAACCCTGATGGGAAGGTGACTCCCTTATATAAGACCAGTCAGTAACACCTGATTCCCATCCTCACAATCTTCACTGGACAGACTAGCACCGCTTGTAACCACCAGAGGGAGCCTCTGCTCAGAACTCATCTCAAACCCATTCACAACAGTACCCCCCCTTGAGGAGGGGTCACCGAACCCTCATTTGAGCAACCAGGTCGGTCAGGATGAGTTCTATGATACGCACGGATAAGTCTCCTAGCATGGATGTCCGAAGCAAACACCCAAGAATTGTCCTCCTGACCATAAACTCTCCATTTAACCAAATACTGGAGTTTCCGTCTAGAAAAACGAGAATCTAAGATTTTCTCAACCACATACTCCAGATTGCCCTCAACCAAAACAGGGTCAGGAGGCACAGCAGCAGGAACCACTGGCTCAACAAACCTCTTCAACAAGGACTTGTGGAACACGTTATGGATCTTAAATGTCCCTGGAAGAAGCAAACGAAAAGAAACAGGATTAATAATCTCAATGATCTTATAAGGTCCAATGAACCTAGGCTTAAATTTAGGAGATGCTACTCTCATAGGAATATTCTTTGAGGACAACCAGACCAAGTCCCCCACTTTAAACCGAGGACCATCAGTCCTATGCCGGTTAGCAAACCGCTGGGCCCTCTCCTGAGAGAGGGACAACCTCTCCACTACCTGGTCCCAAATCAGTGCATACGCTCCACAACAGAGTCAACACCTGGACAGACAGAAGCCTCCGTCTGTCCCGAAGAAAATCGAGGGTGAAACCAGAATTACAGAAAAACGGAGACATCAAAGTAGCAGAGCTAGCCCTATTATTAAGAGCAAACTCAGCCAAAGGCAAAAAAGAGACCCAGTCATCCTGATCAGCAGACACAAAGCATCTTAAGATAAGTCTCCAATGTCTGGTTTGTTCTCTCAGTTTGACCATTGGTCTGAGGATGAAATGCCGAGGAGAAAGACAATTGAACACCCAGTTTAGAACAAAATGTCCTCCAAAATCTGGAAACAAACTGGACTCCTCTGTCAGACACAATGTTCTCAGGAATGCCGTGTAAACGAACCACGTGCTGAAGGAACAACGGCACCAATTCAGAGGAGGAAGGCAACTTAGGTAATGGCACAAGATGTATCATCTTGGAAAACCTATCACAAATTACCCAGATGGTGGTCATTCTCTGAGAAACAGGAAGGTCGGAAATGAAATCCATAGAGATATGGGTCCATGGTCTCTTGGGCACAGGCAATGGCATCAACAAACCACTAGAGCGAGAGCAAGGCTTGGAGCGAGAGCAAGTCCCGCAGGACTGCACAAATTCCCTGACATCACGAGACAAGGTAGGCCACCAAAAGGACCGACTAACCAAGTCTCTGGTACCAAAAATTCCGGGATGCCCAGCCAACGCGGAACAATGAATCTCAGACATCACACTCTTTTTCCACTGGTCCGGGACAAACAATTTTCCAACAGGGCAGCACTCGGGCCTATCCTCCTGACACCCCTCCAGAGCAAGTCTCAAATTGGGCGAGATGGCGGAAAGAACTACACCCTCTTTCAAAATAACAGAAGGATCAGATAACTCAGGAGAGTCCGCAAGGAAACTCCTCGAGAGGGCATCCGCCTTAACATTCTTAGTGCCAGGAAGAAAGGAAACCACAAAATTAAAACGTGTGAAAAACAAGGCCCACCTGGCCTGTCTAGGATTGAGTCGCTTGGCAGATTCCAGATAGACCAGATTCTTATGGTCCGTAAGGACCACCACCTGATGTTTGGCTCCCTCCAGCCAATGTCTCCACTCTTCAAAAGCCCACTTCATGGCCAATAACTCCCGATTACCCACGTCATAATTACGTTCAGTAGGAGAAAATTTTCGAGAGAAAAAGGCACAAGGGTTACTTTTAGAGGTCTCTGGATCTTTTTGGGACAAAATGGCACCTGCCCCAATTTCAGAGGCATCAACCTCCACCTGAAATGGCAGAGAAACATCAGGCTGCCGTAGAACAGGAGCAGAAGTGAATCTCTGCTTAAGTTCCTGAAATGCAGAGACTGCCTCAGTAGGCCAATTCACCACATCAGAACCCTTTCTGGTCAAATCAGTTAATGGTTTAACAATAACCGAGAAATTACCAATAAATTTACGATAAAAATTGGCAAAACCCAAAAATCTCTGAAGAGCCTTTAATGAAGTAGGTTGGACCCAATCACAGATGGCCTGAACCTTGACCGGGTCCATTTCAATAACAGATGGGGACAAAATGAATCCCAGAAATGAGATCCTCTGTACGCCAAAAAGACACTTTGATCCCTTCACATACAGAGCATTCTCTCTCAAAATCTGGAATACAGTTCGAACATGTTTCACATGAGAGTCCCAGTCATTAGAAAAAATCAAGATATCATCCAAATAAACAATCAGAAATTTGTCCACAAAATCCCTGAAAATGTCATTCATGAAGGACTGGAAGACGGAAGGAGCATTAGTGAGCCCAAAGGGCATCACCGGGTACTCAAAATGCCCTTCAGGGGTATTGAATGCCGTCTTCCATTCATCCCCGTGCTTAATGCGAATAAGGTTATACGCCCCCCTGAGGTCAAGCTTGGTAAACCAAGTAGCGTTTTTCACCCTGGAAAACAGGTCAGAAATCAAGGGTAACGGGTATTGATATTTCACAGTAATATTGTTCAAGAGACGATAATCAATACACGGCCTTAATGAACCATCCTTTTTGGCCACAAAGAAAAAACCGGCACCTAAGGGTGAAGAGGATGGTCTGATATGACCCTTCTCCAATGATTCCTTGATATAAGACCGCATAGCGTCATGTTCAGGTACAGACAAGTTAAAAAGGCGACCTTTAGGGAATTTACTACCCGGCACTAATTCAATAGCGCAGTCATAGCTCCTATGGGGAGGCAAGGATGCAGATTTACTTTCGCTAAACACATCAGAAAAATCAATCAAAAAGTCAGGAACATCCTGAGCCTGGGGGAGGCAGAAAAAACAGGAGTGCTGGTATTAACACATTGGCAGCCCCAACTGGTTACAGACACAGATTTCCAATCCAAAACAGGATTATGAGACTGTAACCAAGGAAAACCCAGCACGATAATGTCATGCAGATTATACAGAACCAAAAATTTGCAGCACTCCTGGTGATCAGGTTCAACCCTCATTATCACCTGAGTAGAAAACTGGGGTTTATTCTCAGCCAAAGGGGTAGAATCGATCCCCAGTAGGGGAATAGACTTCTGTAGGGGTATCAAGGGAAAACCACAACGTTTAGCAAAATCATAATCCATCAGGTTAATAGCTGCTCCAGAATCAACGAAAGCCTGAGCAGAAAAAGAGGACAGAGAGCATATCAGAGTGACAGTTAATAAAAACTTAGTCTGAACACTACCCAAGACAACTGAGCGTGCAAAACGTCTTCCCCGCTTAGGGCAGACTGAAATAGCATGAGAGGCATCACCACAGTAGAAACATAACCCATTGCGCTTTCGAAACTCATGACGCTGTGCCCCAGACACCACTCTATCACACTGCATGGGTTCAGAAGCTGGTTCACAAGGCAACACCATTCCACGCATACTTCTCCGCTCACGCAAACGTCTGTCAATTTGAATCGCTAATGACATAGAATCATTGAGACCAGAGGGGACAGGGAATCCCACCATAACATCCTTTACATTATCTGACAGACCCTTCCGGAAAAGGGCTGCCAAAGCGTCGTCATTCCATTTGGTCAGGACTGCCCACCTACGGAATCTCTGACAGTATAACTCAGCGTCATCAAGCCCCTGATTTAATGCCAACAAGGCTTTCTCAGCTTGATCAGTGACATTAGGCTCATCGTACAATAACCCCAAGGCCTGAAAAAATGCATCAACATCACTCAAAACAGGATCCCCAGGTATCAGGGAAAAAGCCCAATCCTGAGGATCGCCGCGCAGGAGAGAGATGATAATTTGAACCTGCTGCGCTGCGTTCCCTGAGGACTTAGATTTTAAGGCAAAAAATAATTTACAATTATTTTTGAAATTCTGAAACTTAGCTCGATCCCCTAAAAACAAATCTGGCATGGGAATCCTAGGTTCCACAACAGGCAACCCAGCAAGATAGATAGCAATACTCCGAACCTCAGTGGCAAGCTGATCCACACGGCCAGACAACTGTGCAAACTCCATTGAGGAAAAGATCCTCCCCAGCACCCAGAGATACAGAGGGAAAAAAAAAAAAAATGCAACAAACAGAAAAATATCTCTGACACTATTTTTTCCCCTCTGTGAGTACCATACAATTTTCAATTTTTAGGCCGGTGATACTGTTATGTTTCGGTAGCTGAGGAGTGCAGGCAAAAAAAAGGCAATACACCAGAGCAGTTGGAATCTATGAGATTGCAGTACCCTGACTAACCACCACAACTAGAGGCAGCCGTGGAGCGTTCCTACGTTGGTCCTAGACGCCTCGTCACAGCCTGAGAAACTATCTACACCTAAAGATAGATATAGGAAAGCTATCTGCCCCGGAGCAGAACCCCAAAGACAATAGAAAGCCCCCAAACATGTAATGGCGGTTAGACAAGATAAAATACTGACACAGAAAGAAAATAGTATGAGCAAACGCTGGGGCCCAAACTAACTAAATAGAAAAGGATAGGAAGGGTACTTACTGCAATCCCAGAAAACCCTGAAAAGCACCAACTCTACTAATTTCAAAAACACCTGAGATCACACGACCTCTACCACCTAAATTAGCTCTCTGGTGTAACAAAATCAAAACAGCAGCCACTGAAAAAACTGGAAAAAGCAAAAGTACAATTATCAGTAGCTGAACAAAACTGAGAGGGCAGAAGCCCCCGGAGGGGACCCAGAAGGCCCCCACAGAAGTGCAGGACAAAATGCAAAAATATAGCACAAACACAAAAGAAGAAAATGTCTTATCCGTTAGCAGGAGATGCAGACACGACACAGCAGGCTACAAGGGAAACTGGAATAAAGGATTCAGACCAGAACAATTGATCACCGGCAACCCTGATGGGAAGGTGACTCCCTTATATAAGACCAGTCAGTAACACCTGATTCCCAGTCCTCACAATCTTCACTGGACAGACTAGCACCGCTTGTAACCACCAGAGGAGCCTCTGCTCAGAACTCATCTCAAACCCATTCACAACAGCTAGCCCACAAACAACAATGCAATTAGATGAGTGCAAGGGCCAAACCAGCAGTGGTGCAGCTCAGCAGTTCATAAACTTAACAATTCTCTAATCCGCTCTTTCCTCCCACCCAGAGGTGATTCTCTGAGGAGAGAGTTTTGTTAAGAGTATATATTTATAAGGCCAGGGTCAGACATGCGAGAAACTCGCACGAGTCTCGCATGTCAATACCCGGCACTTCCGCTAGCACTTGGGACCAGAGCGTGCGGCTGCATAGAAATACATGCAGACGCACGCCCCTATCCAAGTGCCAGCGACAGTGCCGGGTATTGACATGCGAGACTCATGCGAGTTTCTCGCATGTCTGACCCTGGCCTAAGTCTCGAATGCTGTGAGCAACTAGCTCTAGTTCGTAAAGTTCTGCTAGCAAACAATGTCTCTGCCTGGAAATCTATGTTTGGTGACAAACATTTTCTAGGTCCGTTTGCACACGCCCACCATGATTACTGTTGTGGGGCCCGAGCTCAGGACTTACTGACCATAACCTGGTCGCTGAGAAGGCTGACTGATCGTTCGTTTGGCCATTAGTAGAGAGGCTGAGCAAGGGATGATGGACTTGTCACACAAAGTCAAAAAACATTACTTAAAATATATAAATAAGTAAAAAAATACAAAAAAGCGCACACAAATCATGAAAAGCTGTTTCGCCATTCAAGCCGCAGCCATTATGTTAAAGCAAAATTAAACAAAAAAGTACACATACAGTGGGGGAAATAAGTATTTGATCCCTTGCTGATTTTGTAAGTTTGCCCACTGACAAAGACATGAACACTCTAATTTTAAGGGTAAGTTAATTTTAACATTGATAGAATATCAAAAATAAAATCCAGAAAATCACATTGTATAAATTATATAAATTTATTTGCATTTTGCAGTGAGAAATAAGTATTTGATTCCCTACCAACCATTAAGAGTTCTGGCTCCTACTGACCAGTTAGACGCTCCTAAGCAACTCATTACCTGAATTAAAGATAGCTGTCTTACATATTCACTTTTATAAAAGACTCCTGTCCATAGACTCAATTAATCAGTCAGACTCTAACCTCTACAACATGGGCAAGACCAAAGAGCTTTCTAAGGATTTCAGGGACAAGATCATAGACCTGCACAAACCTGGAATGGGCTACAAAACCATACGTAAGACGCTGGGTGAGAAGGAGACAACTGTTGGTACAATAGTAATAAAATGGAAGAAATACAAAATGACTGTCAATTGACATCAATCTGGGGCACCAGGCAAAATATCACCTCGTGGGGTATCCTTGATCATGAGGAAGGTGAGAGAGCAAACTAAAACTACAGGGGGAAACTTGTTGATGATCTTAACCCCTTCATGACCCAGCCTATTTTGACCTTAAAGACCTTGCCATTTTTTGCAATTCTGACCAGTGTCCCTTTATGAGGTAATAACTCAGGAACGCTTCAACGGATCCTAGCGATTCTGAGATTGTTTTTTCGTGACATATTGGGCTTCATGTTAGTGGTAAATTTAAGTCGATAATTTTTGCATTTATTTGTGAAAAAAATGGAAATTTGGCGAAAATTTTGAAAATTTTGTAATTTTCAAATTTTTAATTTTTATTCTGTTAAACCAGAGAGTTATGTGACACAAAATAGTTAATAAATAACATTTCCCACATGTCTACTTTACACAGCACAATTTTGGGAACAACATTTTTTTTTGTTACGAAGTTATAAGGGTTAAAAGTTGACCAGCGATTTCTCATTTTTACAGCAAAATTTACAAAACCATTTTTTTTAGGGACCACCTCACATTTGAAGTCACTTTGAGGGGTCTATATGGCAGAAAATACCCAAAAGTGACACCTTTATAAAAACTGCACCCCTCAAGCTACTCAAAACTACATTCAAGAAGATTATTAACCCTTCAGGTGCTTCACAGGAACTAAAGCAACGTGGAAGGAAAAAATGGACATTTTAATTTTTCCAACAAAAATTTTCTTTTAGCATCAATTTTTTCATTTTTACATGGGTAACAGGATAAAATGGATCCTAAAATTTGTTGGGCAATTTCTCCTGAGTACACAGATACCTCATATGTGGTCATAAACCACTGTATGGGCGCACGGCAGGGCTCAGAAGGAAAAGAGCGCCATTTGACTTTTTGAATGGAAAATATGCTGGAATATTTAGCGGTTGCCATGTTGCATTTGGAGAGTCCCTGTGTGCCTAAACATTGGAGCTCCCCCACAAGTGACCCCATTTTGGAAACTAGACCCCCTAAGGAACTTATCTAGATGCATAATGATCACTTTGAACCCCCAGGTGCTTCACAAATTGATCTGTAAAAAAAGAAAGTACTTTTTTTTCACAAAAAAATTCTTTTAGCCTCAGTTTTTACATTTTAACATGGGCAACAGTATAAATTTTATCCTAAAATTTGTTGGACAATTTCTCCTGAGTACACAGATACCTCATATGTGGTCATAAACCACTGTTTGGGCGCACGGCAGGGCTCAGAAGGGAAGGAGCGCCATTTGACTTTTTGAATGGAAAATATGCTGGAATATTTAGCGGTTGCCATGTTGCATTTGGAGAGTCCCTGTGTGCCTAAACATTGGAGCTCCCCCACAAGTGACCCCATTTTGGAAACTAGACCCCTTAAGGAACTTATCTAGATGCATAGTGATCACTTTGAACCCCCAGGTGCTTCACAAATTGATCTGTAAAAAAAAGAAAGTACTTTTTTTTCACAAAAATTTTCTTTTAGCCTCAGTTTTTACATTTTCACATGGGCAACAGTATAAATTTTATCATAAAATTTGTTGGGCAATTTCTCCTGAGTACACAGATACCTCATATGTGGTCATAAAGCACTGTTTGGGCGCACGGCAGGGCTCAGAAGGGAAGGAGCGCCATTTGACTTTTTGAATGGAAAATATGCTGGAATATTTAGCGGTTGCCGTGTCGCATTTGGAGAGTCCCTGTGTGCCTAAACATTGGAGCTCCCCACAAGTGACCCCATTTTGGAAACTAGACCCCCTAAGGAACTTATCTAGATGCATAGTGAGCACTTTGAACCCCCAGGTGCTTCACAAATTGATCCGTAAAAAAAGAAAGTACTTTTTTTTCACAAAAATTTTCTTTTAGCCTCAGTTTTTACATTTTCACATGGGCAACAGTATAAATTTTATCCTAAAATTTGTTGGGCAATTTCTCCTGAGTACACAGATACCTCATATGTGGTCATAAACCACTTTTTGGGCGCACGGCAGGGCTCAGAAGGGAAGGAGCGCCATTTGACTTTTTGAATGGAAAATATGCTGGAATATTTAGCGGTTGCCATGTCGCATTTGGAGAGTTCCTGTGTGCCTAAACATTGGAGCTTCCCCACAAGTGACCCCATTTTGGAAACTAGATGCCCTAAGGAACTTATCTAGATGCATAGTGAGCACTTTGAACCCCCAGGTGCTTCACAGAAGTTTATAACGCAGAGCAGTGAAAATACAAAATCATTTTTTTTTCTCAAAAAATGATTTTTTAGCCCACTATTTTTTTATTTTCATAATGGTTACAGGAGAAATTGGACCCCAAAAGCTGTTGTCCAGTTTGTCCTGAGTATGCTAGTACCCCATATGTGGGGGGAACCACTGTTTGGGCAAACGTCAGGGCTCGGAAGGGATGTAGTGACGCTTTGAAATGCCGACTTGATGGAATGGTCTGCGGGCATCTTGTTACGTTTGCAGAGCCCCTGATGTGCCTAAACAGTAGAAACTCCCCACAAGTGACCCCATTTTGGAAACTAGACCCCGCAAAGAACTTATCTAGATGTGTGGTGAGCACTTTGAACCCCCAAGGGCTACACAGAAGTTTATAACGCCCGGGCATGAAAATAAAAAAATCATATTTTTTCCACAATCAGGATCTTTTAGTCCCCAATTTTTTTATTTTCCCAAGGGTAACATGAGAAATTAGACCCCAAAAGTTGTTGTCCAATTTGTCCTGAGTATGCTGCTATCCCATATGTGGGAGAAAACTACTGTATGGGCACACGTCGGGGCTCGGATGGGAAGTAGTGACGTTTTGAAATGCCCACTTGATGGAATGGTCTTCGGGCGTCATGTTACGTTTGCAGAGTCCCTGATGTGCCTAAACAGTAGAAACTCCCCACAAGTGACCCCATTTTGGAAACTAGATCCCCCAAGGAACTCCTATAGATGTGTGGTAAGCACTTTGAATCTCCAAGTCCTTCACAGAAGTTTATAACGCAGAGCCGTGAAAATATAAAATCATTTTTTTTCCACAAAAATAATTTTTTAGTCCCCAATTTTTTTTCCCAATGTTAACAGGAGAAATTAAAACCCCCAAAGTTGTTGTGCAATTTTTCCCGAGTACGCTGATACCCCATATGTGGGGATAAACCACTGTTTGGGCATACGTCGGGGCTTGGAATAAAGGGAGCACTGTTTGACTTTTTGAACGCAAAATTTGCAGGAATCAATGGTGGCGCCATGTCGCGTATGGAGACCCCCATATGTGCCTAAATAGTGGAAACCCCTCAATTCTAACTCCAACCCTAACCCCAACACACCCCTAACCCCAACCCTAGCCCCTACACACACCTAACCCTAATACAAACCCTAACCATAACCCTAACCCCAACACACCCCTAACCCTAATCCCAACTCTAACCATAAACCTAACCACAAGCCTAACCCTAATTCCAACCCTAACCCTAATTCCAACCCTAACCCTAATTCCAACCCTAACCCAAATTCCAACCCTAACCCAAATTCCAACCCTAACCCTAATTCTAACCTTAACCCTAATTCTAACCCTAATGCTAACACTAACCCTAGTTCTATCCCTAAGGCTGGGTTCATATTGCATTTTACCAGCCCGTTCAACACGTAGCGTTGACCGGCTGGTAACGGTATAGCATAACGCGATCGCGTTATGCTATACCCGCTAGCGCAGAGGAATCAGCAGATGATTCATCTGTGCTAGCGGTGACAGAGCCCAGACGCTGCAGCCCGTGTCTGAGGCTCCGTCACTGAATGACGGCATGTCGCAAACGCATGCCGCTTTACGGCATGCGTTGCGATGCGCACACAAATGGGGCGAATGGCAGCGTTAACGGACTGCGTTACACCGCGTTATACCGCGGTGAAACGCAGTCCATCTAACGGACTGCCATAATGTAATATGAACCCAGCCTAACCCTAACCCTGAGGCCCCGTGCACACGTTGCAGATTCACTTGCGGATTTTTCTTAAATACGCAGGTAAAATGACCTGTGTTTTACCTGCGAATTTAGCGCGGATTTGCTGCGGTTTTTCCCTGCGGTTTTACACCTATAATGGAATAGGTGTAAAACCGCTGCGGAATCCGCACAAAGAATTGACATGCTGCGGATTTAAAACCGCAGCAAATCCGCATGTGCACAGCATTTTTTTTAACCATTTATTTGCATTGTACTGTACATGGTTTCTGGATCTGCTGTGGATCCGCAGCGCCAAATCCGCTGCGGATCCGCAGCAAAATCTCCGCTGCGGATCCGCAGCAAAATCCACCGCGGATCAGCAGCAAAATCCGCCGCGGATGCGCAGCAAAATCCGCCGCGGATCAGCAGCAAAATCTGCCGCGGATCAGCAGCAAAATCCGCCGCGGATCAGCAGGAAAATCCGCCGCGGATGCGCAGCAAAATCCGCCGCGGATCAGCTACAAAATCTGCCGCGGATCAGCAGCAAAATCCGCCGCGGATCAGCAGCAAAATCTGCCGCGGATCAGCAGCAATATCCGCCGCGGATCCGCAGCAAAATCAGCTGCGGATCAGCAGCAAAATCTGCTAGGAAAAAAAAAATCTTTATTTTTTTATTTGTCCCTACCTATGATAAAGGGGGGGTTCATTTGCTTTTTTTTTTTGATCACTGTGACAGTTTATCACAGTGATCAAAATAAATTTTAGGTCACTGAAGGGCGCACTGTGCATACGCCGGCGGGCGCACTCCGCATGCGCCCGCCATTTTCCAAGATGGCGGCACCCATGAAGAATCCCGGGCAGCCGCCGGGACGGATCCAGGGACATCGGTGGACCGGGAGAGGTGAGTAGGGAGGGTCGGAAGGTGAGGGGGGGGGAACGGAAGGTGGGGGCAGCGGATCGCAGGAGCAGGGGAGCAGATAGTGACGGCAGTGACTGATCACCGCCATCTTTCGTGGCGGCGGCCGATCACCGCCGTGACTCGATGTGGGGGGGTCAGATCGCGGTGTCCAGCCATGGAAGATGCTATTGCAGCATTGGCCATGGGTGGATTGTAATATTTCACCTGTTTCACTGGTGAAATATTACAAATCGCTCTGATTGGCTGTTTCACTTTTAACAGCCAATCAGAGCGATCGTAGCCACGTGGGGGTTAAGCCAACCCCCCTGTGGTGATGCACTAAGGGTCCTGTGCCTGCGGGTCGGGTGACCTTTCAGTGACCCCGGTCACCCGGCCTGCAGGAACATGATTTATAGCATGACGCCAACGTTGGCGTCATGGGTCGGGATGGCACAGGTTTTCATGATGCCAACGTTGGCGTCATGGGTCGGGAAGGGGTTAATGCAGCTAGGACCACAGTCACCAAGAAAACCATTGGTAACACATTAGGCCGTAAAGGTTTAAAATCCTGCAGTGCCCGCAAGGTCCACAAGGCATATGTGCAGGCTTGTGGTGCTCTTGGTATAATTTTTATGTATTTATTTATGTAATAAAAGTTTATAATTTTTCAAGAAAACTCTTTGGTTACTTCTTCCTTTTTTTTTTCCTTCTCAATTTTTTGATATGATTTGAGGGGGAGTTGCAATTGTATTATATGTGCAGGCCTGTTTGAAGTTTGCCAATGAACGCCTAGATGATTCTGTGAATTATTGAGAGAAGGTGCTGTGGTCAGATGAGACAAAAATTGAGGTCCTTGGCATTAACTCAACTCGCGGTGATTGGAGGAAGAGAAATGCTGCCTATGAAACAAAGAACACCGTCCCCACTGTCAAGCATGGAGGTGGAAACATTATGTTTTGGGTTCTGTCTCTGCTAAGGGCACAGGACTACTTCACAGCATCTATGGGAGAATGGATGGAGCCATGTGCCGTAAAATTCTGAGTGACAACCTCCTTCCTTCCACCAGTACATTAAAAATGGGTCATGGCTGGGTCTTTCAGCAAGACAAAGACCCAAAACATACAGCCAAGGCAACAAAAGAGTGGGTCAAAAAGAAGCATATTAAGGTCATGGAGGAGCCTAGCCAGTCTCCAGACCTTAATCCCATAGAAAACTTATGGAGGGAGTTGAAGTTCCAAGTTGTCAAGCGACAGCTTTAAAATCTTAATGATTTAGAGATGATCTGCAAAGAGGAGTGGACCAAAATTCCTCCTGACATGTGCGCAAACCTCATCATTAACTACAAAAAACATCTGACTTCTGTGCTTGACAACAAGGGTTTTGCCATCAAGTATCTATTCTGTTATTTCTAAACACTGCTTTTCGGTGATTACTTTGTATCTCCGTTCATACTGCACCCACACACACAAATGATAGACCCTTTGAAAGGTAAACTTGCCCCCTTAACCAAGAAAATAGCCAAACAAACCACACATCCTTGATTTGATCACACAATACAATTTAAACATTAATTTTCATAAACTTGCAGTAAGGAAAAATGACCTGCAGGTGACACCACACTACTCCAAAGCACACTACCACAAAGCTGCTTACAGATATAACAAACAAATCCAAACATTTGCCTTGTGAGCTTTCCAGCTTGCCAAACTGCTTGCCCAGCCCATTTCAGTCAAATTGGAGGATTGCACACTTCACTGTAGGTGAGTTACATATGCAAACACATTTGTAAACATGCACTGCCTATTGAATTGCACACTTGCTCCGTTCATACTCCACCCACACATACAAATAATACACCATTTGAAAGGTCAAATGACCTGCAGGTGGCAACACACTACCCCAAAGCACACTACCACAAAGCTTCTTACAGACATCACAAACAAATCCAAACATTTGCCTTGGGGTCTTTCAAGCTTGCCCAAGTGCTTGCCCAGCCTATTTCAGGCATATTGGAGGATTACACACTTCACTGCAGGTGAGTCACATATGCAAACACATTTGTAAACATGCACTGCTTTTTCAGTGATTACTTCGCCCCACACACACAAATGGTGAGTCACATATGCAAACACATTTGTAAACATGCACTGCTTTTCGTGATTTCGCCCCATGATGGTGCTATTCGACACCCATTCACTACAAATGGATAACATCCATTTGAAAGGAAATCTTGCCCCCCCGTTCAGCAAGGAAAGAGCCAAACAAACACCAACATTTCAGATGTATTTATATCACTAAATACAGTTTTAACCAACATTGCATTTTCAAAACCCTGCATAAAAGAAACAATGAACCTGCAGTGAGTGGCACCTCGACTGGGAGACATTTTTTGGGCTTTACTTATCAAACCAATTTATTGTATTACCAATCTACAGTACATATATAAATACTAGAGTTGAGCGATACTTTCCGATATCCAAAAGTATCGGAATCGGAATGGTATCGCCGATACCCAAAAAATATCGGCGATACCCGATACCGATACCGGAAATACAATGTAAGTCTATGGGAACAAAATATCGGAATTAAAAAAAACCCATTCTTGCCTTGTTGGTTAATTGTACATGAAGGAAAACAACAAAGAGTAATGTAGAATTTATTGGGGGAGGTTGAGGAGACATTAAAGGCATAGATGTTTAACACAATGCAATGGAATAGCATTAATATTTCTTTTTTTGAAATACGTTTGGATTGACGAAGAAATTGACAATGTTGTTAACCTTTTTTCTATTTTGTCAAATATGTCTGTTTCACAACTTCCATGCTCTTCACCTTTTTAACTTTTCACACACTTTCTCCTTCATAATCTTCAGCAGCATCATCTTTCTCATCAAATTATTCTTCATCTTCACCTTCTTAATCTTCTAAAACTTCTTGCTATTCATCTTTTTGTTAACATTACTTATATTGTTCTTATTAAACAGTTATTATTCTTCATATTCTACTTCTTCATCTTCTTCCTATTCATCCTTTTCATCATATTCTTATTTGTGACAGACATTCCTGTACTTGTAATCTGTAAAACTCTGAATTTTCATCCTTCCGTTCTTGCTGTCACGAAAGATTTTAATTACAACAGTATTTGTCCGCGTTCAGTTTAGCCTGCAGCAGCATCAGGCATTTTCCAGGGGCACCACGAGGAGGAACGGACTCACCCCCATACACTGCTTAGTCTTCTTCTGCTTAGAATTTAGAGCATATATTTTGCTCTTCATTTTGGTCTTATACTTAATGTTCTTCTGCTTTTTGATCTTCTGCTTATTGTTCTTCTGTCTCTTGTTCTGTATCTTGTAGTTTGTCTTAACCTTCTTTGTCCTGTTGGTGATGGTACAAAAGCCAATGGAAGTAACGAGGACCAGCTGACTGTGCTGGAACCCGGAGGGTCAGCAGAAGGAAAAGAGCCAATGGCACAACCGAGGACCAGCTGACGTTACTGGGACACGGTTACTAAGCAGGAGGTACCTGTGCTCCAAAGCACTACCAAGGAGCAGCAGACGTTGCTGGAACTCGTATACCGACATGGAGGCACCTAGGCCAAAGGCACTGCGGAGAACCAGCTGACGGTACTGGAACCCGATGGGTAGCAGAAGGTACAAGAGCCAATGAAAGTAACGAGGACCAGCTGACTGTGCTGGAACCCGGAGGGTCAGCAGAAGGAAAAGAGCCAATGGCACAACCGAGGACCAGCTGACGTTACTGGGACACGGTTACTAAGCAGGAGGTACCTGTGCTCCAAAGCACTCACTACCAAGGACCAGCAGACGTTGCTGGAACTCGGATACCGACATGGAGGCACCTAGGCCAAAGGCACTGCGGAGAACCAGCTGACGGTACTGGAACCCGGATGGGTAGCAGAAGGTACAAGAGCCAATGAGAAGTAACGAGGACCAGCTGACTGTGCTGAACCCGGAGGTCAGCAGAAGGAAAAGAGCCAATGGCACAACCGAGGACCAGCTGACGTTACTGGACACGGATACTAAGCAGGAGGTACCTGTTGCCAAAGCACTACCAAGGACCAGCAGACGTTGCTGGAACTCGGATACCGACATGGAGGCACTAGGCCAAAGGCACTGCGGAGAACCAGCTGACGGTACTGTGAACCCGGATGGGTAGCAGAAGTACCCAGACAATTGAAAGTGAGGCAGCAGGACTTTTTGCCGTTCACACAGCAGGGGAACAGCTGACATTACTGAACCCCAGTAACACAGGAGCAAGTGTAACTGTGCAAGACAGCAACTTGCTGACCGGATACGACATGAGGCACCAGACTGGCCTGGTAACCGCTGACGTACTGAACCCGGATGGTACAGAAGACCATGGTTAAAGTGAGGCAGCAGGACTTTTTGCCGTTCACACAGCAGGGGAACAGCTGACATTACTGAACCCCAGTAACACAGGAGCAAGTGTAGACTGTGCTAACAGCACTTCCGAGAAACAACTGGCGGTGTTGTAGCCCAGGGATGAGAAGAGAACAGGGTGGAGGCAGCAGGACTGTTTGCCGTTCACACAGCAGGGGAACAGCTGACATTACTGAACCCCAGTAACACAGGAGCAAGTGTAGACTGTGCTAACAGCACTTCCGAGAAACAACTGGCGGTGTTGTAGCCCAGGGATGAGAAGAGAACATGGTGGAGGCAGCAGGACTTTTTGCCGTTCACACAGCAGGGAACAGCTGACATTACTGAACCCCAGTAACACAGGAGCAAGTGTAGACTGTGCTAACAGCACTTCCGAGAAACAACTGGCGGTGTTGTAAGCCCAGGGATGAGAAGAGAACATGGTGGAGGCAGCAGGACTTTTTGCCGTTCACACAGCAGGGAACAGCTGACATTACTGAACCCCAGTAACACAGGAGCAAGTGTAACTGTGCTAACAGCACTTCCGAGAAACAACTGGCGGTGTTGTAACCCAGGGATGAGAAGAGAACATGGTGGAGGCAGCAGGACTGTTTGCCGTTCACACAGCAGGGAACAGCTGACATTACTGAACCCCAGTAACACAGGAGCAAGTGTAGACTGTGCTAACAGCACTTCCGAGAAACAACTGGCGGTGTTGTAAACCCAGGGATGAGAAGAGAACATGGTGGAGGCAGCAGGACTTTTTGCCGTTCACACAGCAGGGGAACAGCTGACATTACTGAACCCCAGTAACACAGGAGCAAGTGTAGACTGTGCTAACAGCACTTCCGAGAAACAACTGGCGGTGTTGTACCCAGGGATGAGAAGAGAACATGGTGGAGGCAGCAGGACTTGTTTGCCGTTCACACAGCAGGGGAACAGCTGACATTACTGAACCCCAGTAACACAGGAGCAAGTGTAGACTGTGCTAACAGCACTTCCGAGAAACAACTGGCGGTGTTGTAGCCCAGGGATGAGAAGAGAACATGGTGGAGGCAGCAGGACTTTTTGCCGTTCACACAGCAGGGGAACAGCTGACATTACTGAACCCCAGTAACACAGGAGCAAGTGTAGACTGTGCTAACAGCACTTCCGAGAAACAACTGGCGGTGTTGTAGCCCAGGGATGAGAAGAGAACATGGTGGAGGCAGCAGGACTTTTTGCCGTTCACACAGCAGGGGAACAGCTGACATTACTGAACCCCAGTAACACAGGAGCAAGTGTAGACTGTGCTAACAGCACTTCCGAGAAACAACTGGCGGTGTTGTAGCCCAGGGATGAGAAGAGAACATGGTGGAGGCAGCAGGACTTTTTGCCGTTCACACAGCAGGGGAACAGCTGACATTACTGAACCCCAGTAACACAGGAGCAAGTGTAGACTGTGCTAACAGCACTTCCGAGAAACAACTGGCGGTGTTGTAGCCCAGGGATGAGAAGAGAACATGGTGGAGGCAGCAGGACTTTTTGCCGTTCACACAGCAGGGGAACAGCTGACATTACTGAACCCCAGTAACACAGGAGCAAGTGTAGACTGTGCTAACAGCACTTCCGAGAAACAACTGGCGGTGTTGTAGCCCAGGGATGAGAAGAGAACATGGTGGAGGCAGCAGGACTTTTGCCGTTCACACAGCAGGGGAACAGCTGACATTACTGAACCCCAGTAACACAGGAGCAAGTGTTAGACTGTGCTAACAGCACTTCCGAGAAACAACTGGCGGTGTTGTAGCCCAGGGATGAGAAGAGAACATGGTGGAGGCAGCAGGACTTTTTGCCGTTCACACAGCAGGGGAACAGCTGACATTACTGAACCCCAGTAACACAGGGCAAGTGTAGACTGTGCTAACAGCACTTCCGAGAAACAACTGGCGGTGTTGTAGCCCAGGATGAGAAGAGAACATGGTGGAGGCAGCAGGACTTTTTGCCGTTCACACAGCAGGGGAACAGCTGACATTACTGAACCCCAGTAACACGGGAGCAAGTGTTAACTGTGCTAACAGCACTTCCGAGAAACAACTGGCGGTGTTGTAACCCAGGGATGAGAAGAGAACAGGGTGGAGGCAGCAGGACTGTTTGCCGTTCACACAGCAGGGGAACAGCTGACATTACTGAACCCCAGTAACACAGGAGCAAGTGTAGACTGTGCTAACAGCACTTCCGAGAAACAACTGGCGGTGTTGTAGCCCAGGGATGAGAAGAGAACATGGTGGAGGCAGCAGGACTTTTTGCCATTCACACAGCAGGGGAACAGCTGACATTACTGAACCCCAGGAACACAGGAGCAAGTGTAGACTGTGCTAACAGCACTTCCGAGAAACAACTGGCGGTGTTGTAGCCCAGGGATGAGAAGAGAACATGGTGGAGGCAGCAGGACTTTTTGCCATTCACACAGCAGGGGAACAGCTGACATTACTGAACCCCAGTAACACAGGAGCAAGTGTAGACTGTGCTAACAGCACTTCCGAGAAACAACTGGCGCTGTTGAAGCCCAGGGTCAAGGAGGGTGTAGGCAGAGGCCTAGTATGAGATGTTTGAAGTAGAAGTTGTAGTTAGCAGCAGTAATTTTTGCCAGACACACAGCAGGGGAACAGCAGGCGTTACTGAACCCCAGAAACACATCAGCGATTGTTTTCATCTGTGCATCTAACACTTCTGAGCAGCAACTGGCGCTGTTGAAGCCCAGGGTCAAGGAGGGTATAGGCATAAAATATTGAGTTATTGCCTTGTTACGTGGCCATTGCAAATGTATGTACTTCAAACAAGAATAAATGAAGTTTTACTACGACAATAAAATGATGAATTTCAATTACAAGAATAGAAAAATATTTATACTTGACAGTCCTCTGTGGTTGATAACGTTTAATGGCTAACTGAAAATATGGTAACAAATTCAAAGCTTTCGAGACTACTCAGGTGTCTTCATCAGGCTAAGAGTAAAGCCAAAAATGAAGAATCACATATTTCTACACACAACAGGACACAGGAATAGCTAAGACAAGTGAGGGAGGGACAAGTGAGGGGAGACCGGCAACAAAAAGGAGAACAAGAATGAATTATCAGCGCCACACAATCACAGATAAATTAATGAATTTACCTGTGGCAAAAGACTTTTGTATGCCCGGTCATAGCATGATGGATATGGAATTACTGGTATTAAAATATAACTTCAAATATGAGAAACGTACAAAGGTTTCAGAATATAAGCTCATCATGACCTTTGACACTGTTAGTGATGGAATGAATAGATCACATGGATTTATGTCATTCTATATCAATTAAGGAATCTGCGTCTATGCCCTTCCAGGGTCATGAAAACCCAAAAAAAGACGCCATTGAGAGGGCAATCAAACTTTCTATCCTTATCTAGGAACTGTTCCAATATTTATGTTCATCCCTGTGAGATAATGACAGTTCTGATACACGTCACTTACTTGTCTTACCTATTGCACTATTCCTGTGTCCTGTTGTGTATAGAAATATGTGATGCTTAATTTTTTTATTTAGTCTTTGCCTGATGAAGAGACGTGAGTAGCCTTGAAAGCTTGCAATTTGTTTCCATCTTTTCAGTTATCCATTAAAAGGTATCAACCACTGCTGACTCTGAAGTCTAAATATTTTTCTATCTACTGGCTAACACGGTACAAAGATGCACATGTTTTCTAATTTCAAGAAGGAAAAATAAAGAAAATACAAATATAAACGCATATATGCACATGCCAAAAATAAATGGAACAACACAACACCCAAAAAATTGGTAACAAAATATAGTGTTGTAAATTTAAGAATAAAAGTCCATTTTTTTTTTTATGAATAATGCTTAAGGAACGCTATGTTAAACCATAACATAGTGAAGACAATGGATTTTGTAATAGTCACTCATCATCATCATCGCAAATTTTATGTGACAGTCACAGACATTCAATTATTTAAGTTCATAAAATCTTAACTTTCTATAGCATGTATGACATGTCCAGCATGGACTCATCAATGTGATGATTGATGACACAATAATGTACGATAAAAAATAACCATTTAAAAAAACATTAGGCATTGTTTGTCACAATTTAAGTGTGTGCCTGCAAGTGTAGGTGAAACAAAGGCTACGGATAGCAAAGGTATATTCTATGTCTGTATCAGACAGTGGACAGCCTCTGATGGGTAATGCCGATGTTATACTGTACGTCAATAAAGTCTGCGGCTGAAATCATGCATTTTTTGCTTGTAGAGTGTTGAAGAGGGTAAAAGAATGTCTGGTTGCGCAAAGCTTTATCCGTCAACACTACCTTCCTACTGTCACGCGTAGGGTAGGGTAGCGTGTGGCAATTAGCTGACTATAAAATGTGAGGTTAGGCTGCGTTATTGCGCACTAGGGACGCAAAAAAAAATACAGCAGTAATAATTTAATGTGTAATACTCCACCTATGACAAACAAAAAAATTACGTTCCCTCTTTAACAATGTACAAGACTAACAAGCCTAATGGTTGACGCTGACTTAATTGAGATACAGTATTACATCAACATTGTCCATGAGTAACTATGCACTGTGATACCTATATACCAGTATTAATTTATATCTCTTGTGGTTGTTTCAACAGCACTTGCAGGTATAACTACCTATTGTCAGTATGCATGATGCACTTTCTAGATGTAATAATTTATTATTGGACATTATTACCATGTTTACATGCTGGCCATTTCATATATGGTGTTTGAAGTTACAGTTGGCATCAGTATGTGTATTTTATAATGTCTGTCATAAATAAAACTCGTGATGATGATGATGAGGATTTAATGATTCGTACATCCATTGACTGCATTATCTTACAGGTACAGATAAAGTTCCTTAAAAAGCATTAATTCATAAGTATGAAATGTACTTTTATGCATTAATTTCAAAATGTGAAGAGTAGACTATGTTTTATTTTTTGTTACCATTTCTAATAGACATGTGCAGATATGCGCTGTGATGACAAATTATTATTTGTCCATATTTGTCATAAAAATTTATCATTCTAGGCCTGCAAAACTTCACAATTTCATGTTTTCAGCATAACAAGCAGGGTGACGGCTCTTCCCTATTTGGAGCATGTTGGTCATGTGTTTTTCTGTCCATGTGTCGGGAACAGGAGACTTCTTGCCGTTCACACAGCAGGGGAACAGCTGGCGTTACTGAACCCCACTAACAGTAGAGCTTGTGTTTTGTTCTGTGGACACGACACTTCTGAGCAGCAACTGGCAGTGTTGGAGCCCAGGGAGTAGAGTTCAGGTGGTAGAAAGATGAACATAACAGGAGACATGGATAACGTTGCGAACCAGTTATTTAATCTGAAAACGGACAGACAAATTCTGGCGAGATCCATGCCTTGTTCATTTTTAGAAAAGTAAGCCGGTCTACATTATCGGAGGATAGTCGCATGCGACGGTCTGTTAGTACACCACCTGCAGCACTAAAGACGCGCTCCGATAATACACTGGCAGCAGGGCAAGCCAGCACCTCCAATGCATACTGGCTAAGCTCTGGCCATGTATCCAGCTTAGAGACCCAAAACTTGAATGGGGAAGAGCCATCTGGGAGTACACTGAGAGGCAAAGCCAAGTAGTCTGTCACCATCTGACGGATACGTTGCCTCCCGCTGACTGGAGCCCTCTCGGATGGTGTAGACATTTGTGGCGCTGCCACAAAACTTTGCCACATTTTTAACATACTGGTCTTTCCCTGTGCAGAGGCACTGCGTGTGCTCCCTCCTGTTGCAGAGCTCTCTACACTGCCTCGACGCACAGAGCTGCTTTGTAAAGCAGTAGCAGCAGCAGTGCTCTCGGCAGTAAGGTAGAACATTAGGGATTGCACCAGTGTGTCTTGGTACTCCCGCATTTTACGCTCCCGGTTCAACGGTGTGATGAGGCTTTTGACGTTGTCCCGGTAGCGAGGGTCTAGGAGGGTGTACACCCAATAATCAGACGTTGTGAGAATGTGGGCGATGCGGCGGTCGTTTCTTAGGCACTGCAGCATGAAATCAACCATGTGCTGCAGACTCCCAACTGGCAAAGAAACGCTGTCCTCTGCAAGAGGCGTCATCTCTGCCTGCTCTGCATCACCCCACCCTCGCTCTACATACTGACTAGAGCGTTGTGTACCTCCCTCTGGAGCGATGTCTTCCTCCTCCATTGACTCCTCCTCCTCATCCTCCTCACAAAGTGAGCCCTGCCCAGCCCTTTGTGAGGAACCACGTTGCGCTGACTTTCCAGAAGGTGATGGAATTTGTGACTCCTCATCCTCCACTTCTTCCAAAACCTCATCCCTTATTGCTTGCAGTGTTTTTTGAAGCAGGCAGATAAGGGGGACAGTCAGGCTGACTAGTGCATCATCTGCACTCGCCATCCGCGTTGACTCATCAAAAGCACGCAAAACGTGGCACATGTCCTTCATAGTGGCCCACTCATTAATGGTGAAGTGTGGACGGCGCAAATTGCGTGTTGATTGCGCCTGATGCAGCTGATACTCCATTACTGCTGGCTGCTGCTCACACAACCGCTCCAACATATGTAACGTTGAATTCCACCTGGTGGATACGTCACATATGATGCGATGTTCAGGAAGGCGCAATCTGCGTTGCAGAGCTGCAATGCGCGATCTGGCCATGCTGGAACGTCGCAAGTGAGCGCACTCTAGGCGGACCTTGTGCAGCAGTGCATCAAGATCCGGATAGTCCCTCAAAAAACTCTGCACGACCAAGTTGAGCACATGTGCCAGACATGGTATGTGAGTGAGTTTGCCAAGGCCCAGAGCTGCCACCAGATTTCGGCCATTGTCACACACTACCAAGCCTGGCTGGAGATTCGCTGGCAAAAACCACACGTCGCTCTCCTGCTTGATGGCATTCCAGACCTCCTGCGCTGTGTGGCTTCGATTCCCCATGGGAATTAATTTCAGAACGGCCTGTTGCCGTTTGGCCACGGCTGTGCTCATATCGGTCGCATCAGGTAAGCGTCCACGGGTCCATGTGGAGGTAGACCGTGACGGCTCCTGCAGCGATGATTCTGAGGAACTGGAGTAGGAGGAGGAGTCAATGTGGACAGACTTGATTCCGGCAATCCTTGGAGTTGGCAGAACACGTACAGCGCCACTCGCAAGATCTGTACCCGGCTCCACAACATTCACCCAATGGGCAGTGAGTGAAAGGTATCGTCCCTGGCCATGGGTACTGGTCCACGCATCGGTGGTCAGGTGGACCTTGCTACTGACGGCGTTTAGTAGCGCATGTTTAATTTTTGCCTCAACATGCTTTTGCAGACCAGGGACGGCTTGCCTGCTGAAATAAAATCGGCTGGGCACATTGTATTGTGGGACTGCCAATGCCATTAATTCACGGAAACTGTCAGTCTCCACCAGCCTGAATGACAGCATTTCAAGGGACAGGAGTTTTGCAATGCCAGCATTCAGAGCCTGTGCTCGTGGATGGTTTGCCGAGTATGGCCGTCTTTTATCCCATGCCTGTGCTACCGATGGCTGTTTTGTGGCCTGGGTGTGTGAGGATGACAGGGAACTTGCAGCTGTGGGTGGAATAACACTGTGTCTCTGGACAACAGTGACAGAGGTTCTTCCATGGCGATCCTGTGAGGAAGCCGAACCAGCTGTGTGTGAACTGGAGGAAGAGGCTCCAACACGAGCTGAAGATGTAGGTGCTGCTGTAGGTTGGCCTACATCTCCAGTGTGTCTTTGTAACTCAACAAAGTGCTTTGACCGCACATGTTTCCACATATTTGTTGTATTAAGGTTACTGACACTTTTACCTCTTTTAATTTTTTGATTACACAGCTTGCATTTGACATAGCAAATATCATCTGCAACTGTATCAAAAAAGGACCACGCAGAGCAAGTCCTGGGAGCGCCCGGTTTGGCTGTTGGAAGAGAACTGCTCCGAACGGGTGCCAAACTGGAGGCTACAGGCAAGCGAGTCTGCAGCCTACCTCTCCCTACTGTTTGGACCGTTGGGGCAATCTCTTCCTCAGAGCTGCTCCCACCACCTTCCTGTTCCTCACGCCATGTTGGGTCTTGGACCTCATCATCTCCACCACTACCCTCTTCCAACACCTGCTGTTGTTGGGTGGTCTGGCCAGCACCATGCTCAACAGAAACTGGCAACTGAGTCTCATCATCATCAGATGCGTTCTGCGGTGTGCTGACCATCGGCACTGGCTCACCCGCCTCTTCAGATTCAGAGAGACACAGCTGTTGCGCATCACTGCATACTGCCTCTTCTTCACATTCCAGAATGCTGCTTGGCTGGGCCCCTGTTTGCAAGCCAACAGATTCTGAGAACAGAAGCAGAGACTCAGCTGGCTCCTGTACAGAGCTCTCTGACTGCCTGGGCAATTTGGCAGGCGGTGAAGAGACTGATGGTTGTTCAACAGTGCTGTGGTCCTGAGAGGAGGTGGAAGCTATTGAAGTCGATGCATTGGCTGCCATCCAACCAACAACGGCTTCAATTTGTTCTTCACGCAGCAGGGGGGTACGCTGAGCTCCTACAAAAGTGCGCATAAAGGAACGCTCACGGGGAAAACTGGTGGATGCTGTGTCACTGGGTGCGGCAGCAGCCACAGAATCCCCACGTCCTCTCCCTGCTGCAAATCCACGGCCACGACCACGACCACGTGCCTTACTCACTGACTTCTTCATCTTGGTAGATTGATAAAGAAAGTCAGAAAAGTTATAAGGCCTAAGTGTGGTTATTCCTCACAGACTACAGTGAACCCTGCAGACAACTGTTCAGTATCTGTGAAAGGCCCCTTTGTGTACTTCTATAGTGTTTGCAACCAATGTATTGTATACGGATGGAAGCACGTCACACTAATAGATTTGATTTTTTTCTAATATAATGGAGCTGCACCAATTCCACAAAATAAAATTAAAAAAAAAAAGAGTCAGTGACACGTGCAGATGCCTACAAACAGCGGTGGATGCAGAGCAAACTGCAGCGTCACCTGCACTGTCACACACACACCTTGCACAGAGCTGTTAAAACAACACTGGCAAAATGAAGCTTTACACAGCGGTTGGTAAACTAGCCTGCCTAAAGCACAGTAGAGTACACAAAATCGCAATGTCTAACTGTCCCTCAGAGTCAGCAGAGCAGCGTTCTGTCCCTAACTGAGTTCACAGCACAGTGACGCTAAAATGGCTGCGGCGCCTTTTATAGTGCATTCTGACATCATTTCAGCAGCCAATCACAGCCATGCCATTAGTTAAGATGACCGCAGCATTACAGGATGTGCCCACACTTCATAAGATTCCTCATTGGCTGACTAAAATCACATTGCCTCTCAAAGAATTATGGGAACTTCCGATTCCGGTATACGATATTGAAAAAGTATCGGAATTAAGTATCGGAATTCCGATAACGCGAATATCGGCCGATACCCGATACTTGCGGTATCGGAATGCTCAACACTAATAAATACCTGTCTGTGTTCATCATCTCATGAAATACATTAACATATGACCAGCTTGCTTTTTCTGAAATTGCCTGCGCCCCCGACGACCAATGTGCGAAAATTTTGCACGGGCCAAGCTAGTAAAGTCTTGTTTGCCAGAGGGATCAAATAATTATTTCTCACTGCAAAATGCAAATAAATTTATATAATTTATACAATGTGATTTTCTGGATTTTATTTTTGATATTCTATCTCTCAATGTTAAAATTAATCTACCCTTAAAATTATAGACTGTTCATGTGTTAGCCAGTGAGCAAACTTCCAAAATCAGCAAGAGATCAAATACTTATTTCCCCAACTGTAATTGATATAGCCATGTTCGCAATGACCAGATCTATAAAATTGTCACATTATTTGTTCCGTTTGGCGAAGACCATAAAGAAATGTTGCTTTTTCACCATGCTGACACACAAAAAAAGTGAATAAAAAAGATCAAAAATGCATATGTAAAAATAATGTTTAAAATGAAAAGGCCAAACCGTCCCACAAAAAAGAAGCCCTAACTTGGCTCATAATATAAATTAACTCAATGAGAGGTACTGTTTCTACAGTGGGGTCACTTTTTGATTTTTATGCTGTTCTGGCACATTAGGGGCTCCACAAATGTCACCTGCATACTATTCTAGCAAAATCTGAGCTCCTAAAGCCAAATAGCGCTCCTTCTTTCTCAGCCTTGATGTATGACCAAACAGTAGTTTCTGACGACATATGGGGTGTCACCACATCAGGATAAATTGCGAAATAAATTCTGGGGTCAACTTTAACCTATCAACCCTTGTGTAACTGACAAATTTGCAGCTAATAAAAAGACTACATTTTACCACTAAAATGTTATACAGTAGTGTTCAAAAGTTTACATACCTAGGACTAATTTTTGCTTTCTTGGCCAATTTTCAGAGAATATGAATGATAACATAAAAACTTTTTCTCCACTCATGGTTAGTGGTTGAGTGAAGCCATTTATTGTCAAACTACTGTGTTTTCTCTTCTTAAATCATAATGACAATCCAAATCAAAAGTTCACATACCCCATTTCTTAATACCGTGTATTGCCCCCTCTAACATCAATGACAGCTTGAAGTCTTTTGTGGTAGTTGTGGATGAGGTCCTTTATTTTCTCAGATGGTGAAGCTGCCCACTCTTCTTGGCAAAAAGCCTCCAATTCCTGTAAATTCTTGGGCTGTCTAGCATGAACTGCGCACTTGAGATCTCCTCAGAGTGGCTCAATGATATTGAGGTCGGGAGACTGAGATCGCCACTCCAGAACCCTCACTTTGTTCTGCTGTAGCCAATGACAGGTCGACTTGGCCTTGTGTTTTGGATCGTTGTCATGTTGGAACCTCCAAGTACGTCCCATGCGCAGCTTCCAGGCTGATGATTGCAAATTTGCCCCCAGTATTTGCTGATAAAGTACTGCGCTCATCTTTCCTTCAACTTTGACCAAGTTTCCTGTGCTTTTGTAGCTCACACATCCCCAAAACATCAGCGATCCACTTCCGTGCTTTACAATAGAAATGGTGTTCCTTTCATCATAGGCCTTGTTGACCTCTCTCCAAAATGTAACGTTTATGGTTGTGGCCAGAAAAAGTTAAATTTTGGTCTCATCAGTCCAAATTACCTTGTTCCAGAAGTTTGAGGCTTGTCTCTGTGCTGTTTTGCGTATTGTACGTGAGATACTTTGTGGCATTTGCACAGTAATGGCTTTCTTCTGGCGACTCGACCATGCAGCCCATTTTTTTTCAAATGCCTCCTTATTGTGCATCTTGAAACAGCCACACCGCTAGTTTTCAGAGAGTCATTTCACATGATGTTATTTGTAGGTTTTTTTTGCTTCTCTAACAATTTTCCTGGCAGTTGTGGACGAAATTTTTGTTGGTCTACCTGACCGTAGTTTTGTTTTTACAGAGCCCTGATTTTCCATTTGTTAATCACAGTTTGAACGCTGCTGACTGGCATTATCAATTCTTTGGATATCTTTTTGTATCCCTTTCCTGTTTTATACAGTTCAATTACCTTTTCTCGTAGATCGGTTGACAATTCTTTTGCTTTCCCCATGACTCACAATCCAGAAACGTCAGTGTCTAGATGAAAGATGCAAGAGTCTGTCTGGATCCCAGAAACTCACTCAGCTTTTATGCACACACACTGTTTACAAGCAAACAGGTCACAGGTGAGGATGTCTGCTATTTCATTCTAATTCTTCGCTAGATTTCTAAAACTCAATATGGACAAAACAGAATTCATCATCTTTCCCCCATCTCACTCGACCCCCCTAACGGACCTATCCATTAAAGTAAATGGCTGCCCACTCTCCCCAGTCCCACAAGCTCGCTGCATCGGGATAATCCTTGACACTGATCTCTCTTTCCACCACATATCCAAGCCCTTTCCACTTCCTGCTGACTTCAACTCAAAAACATTTCACAGATCTGTACATTCCTCAACCAAGAATCTGCAAAAACCCTAGTCCATGCCCTCATCATCTCCTGCCTTGACTACTGCAACCTCCTGTTGTGTGGCCCCCCTCCAATCTATTCTAAACTCTGCTGCTGGACTAATCCATCTATCCCCCCGCTATTCCCCGGCCTCTCCCCTCTGTCAATCCCTGCACTGGCTCCCCATTACCCAAAGACTCCAGTTCAAAACCCTAACCATGGCATACAAAGCCATCCACAACCTGTGTCCTCCATACATCAGTGACCTTGTGTAACAACCCTGCTGGCATCACTGCATGGCCTCCCATCCCTTACACACTTACTTGCTCACTGCTCCAGGTCATGCTGTGATTTCTGTCTGCTGCCAGCCCCAGGCTCTATACCTCTGGTCCCCTATCTTCTCTCTGCATGTCTCATGGCTGTGTCCATAGGGGGGCGGCGCCAGAACTCTCTGGTTCTTATGGAGTCAGGGTGCACCTGACTGACCAATTACCATTAGCCCTCTAGTATTTAAGGCTGCTACACCCTGTGGATTTTGCCCCTGCAATGTGTTAACTCAGTATCTTGCAACTGAGCTGCCAGGTCTCAGGTCTTGTTTTGTGTTCCTCCATCTTGGAGGCTTCACTCCTAGCTTTGCCTTGCACCTGTTTGTCCGCCCTCTAGGAGGCAGCATATCCTGGTCTCTGTGCTACTGTTTCTGACTTTGCCTTGTACCTGTTTGTCTGCTCTCCAGGAAGCTGAATATTACCCTTGTCTCTGTTCTATTGTTCCTGACCTTGTCTTGTACCTATTTGCCGCTCTCCAGGAGGCATAATTTCCTGGACCCTGTGTCTTTGTCTCTGTACCTTGTCTCGTGTCCTTACCTTGTCTGAACTCAGTCCTACCTTTGTCTCTTGTTCTCCTTTTCTGTGGTTTCTTCCCTGCTGTGTCTTGCCTCGTGGTGTTGTGAATAGGCTGGAAATGAGTTCTGAGCAGAAGCTCCCTCTGGTGGTTACAAATGGTACTGGACTGTCCAGTGAAGATTGTGAGGATTGGGAATCAGGTGTTACTGACTGGTCTTATATAAGGGAGTCGCCTTCCCATCAGGGTTGCCGGTGATCAATTGTTCTGGTCTCAATCCTTGATTCCTGTTTCCTTGGCAGCCTGCTGTGTCGTGTCTGAATCTCCTGCTTACAGATAAGACATTTTCTTCTTTTTGTTTTGTGCTTGATTTTTGCATTTTGTCCTGCACTTCTGTGGGGGCCTTCAGGGTCCCCTCTGGGGGCTTTTGCCCTCTCAGTTCAGTTCAGCCACTGATGTTTGTACATTTGTTTTTTCCAGTTTTTTCAGTGGCTGCTGTTTTGATTTTGGTTACACCAGAGAACTAATTTAGGTGGCAGAGGTCGTGTGATCTCAGGTGTTTTTGAAATTAGTAGAGTTGGTGCTTTTCAGGGTTTTTTGGGATTGCAGTAAGTGCCCTTCCTATCCTTTTCTATTTAGTAAGTTTGGGCCCCAACGTTTGCTCATACTATTTTCTGTCTGTGTCAGTATTTCTTCTTGTCTAACCGCCATTACATGTTTGGGGGCTTTCTATGTTCTTTGGGGATCTGCTCCGGGGCAGATAGCTTTCCTCTTTCTATCTTTAGGTGTAGTTAGTTTCTCAGGCTGTGACGAGGCGTCTAGGACCAACGTAGGAACGCTCCACGGCTGCCTCTAGTTGTGGTGGTTAGTCTGGGTACTGCAATCTCATAGTTTCCAACTGCTCTGGTGTATTGCCTTTTTGTCCTGTACTCCTCAGCTACCGAAACATAACAGTAGAACAATTGATCACCGGCAACCCTGATGGGAAGGCGACTCCCTTATATAAGACCAGTCAGTAACACCTGATTCCCAATCCTCACAATCTTCACTGGACAGTCCAGTACCGTTTGTAACCACCAGAGGGAGCTTCTGCTCAGAACTCATTTCCAGCCTATTCACAACATTGTGGGCTCTCTGTACCTCTCTCTGCCTCTTGTCCGCACTCCTGCGGTTCCACTCCTGTTGCTGCAGCAAACTCTTGCTGCAGCTCCTTTCCGTATTTCTTGCGGTTTCGCTCTGCTTTGCTCTTGCCTCTGCAGTATCTCTTGTGGCTCTACAGCCCTTCTCCGCAGCCTTGCAGTTCTCCTCCTGTGTGAACAGGTCTCTACCTGTTCCTCCATACTCCATTCCTTTCTGTCTGTACTTGTACCGGTACCTGCTGTGTGAACAGGTCTCTACCTGTCCCTCCATATACCATTCCTTCTAGTCAGTCCCAGTATCTACAGTTGCTGTGTGAACAGGTTTCTACCTGTCCCTTCATACACCATTCCTTCCAGTCAGTCCCAGTATCTACAGTTGCTGTGTGAACAGGTCTCTACCTGTTTCTCCATACACAATTCCTTCCAGTCAGTTCCAGTATCTGCCCTGTGTCTCATCCGTGCCAGCCTGCCCTGTGTCTCATCCGTGCCAGCCTGCCCTGTGTCTCATCCGTGCCAGCCTGCCCTGTGTCTCATCCGTGCCTGCCAGTCCTGTGTCTCATCCGTGCCTGCCTGTCCTGTGTCTCATCTGTTGTGAATGGGTTTGAGATGAGTTCTGAGCAGAGGCTCCCTCTGGTGGTTACAAGCGGTACTAGTGAGGATTGTGAGGACTGGGAATCAGGTGTTACTGATTGGTCTTATGTAAGGGAGTCATTTTCCCATCAGGGTTGCCGGTGATCAATTGTTCTGGTCTGAATCCTTCTTTCCAGTTTCCCTTGTAGCCTGCTGTGTCGTGTCTGCATCTCCTGCTATCAGATAAGACAATTTCTTATTTTGTGTTTTTGCTATATTTTTGCATATTTTCCTGCACTTCTGTGGGGGCCTTCAGGTCCCCTCCGGGGGCTTTTGCCCTCTCAGTTTAGTCCAGCCACTGTGTTTTGTACTTTTGCTTTTTCCAGTTTTTTTTCAGTGGCTGCTGTTTTGATTTTTTTTTACACCAGAGAACTAATTTAGGTGGTGGAGGTCGTGTGACCTCAGGTGATTTTGAAATTAGTAGAGTTGGTGTTTTTTCAGGGTTTTCTGAGATTGCAGTAAGTACCCTTCCTGTCCTTTTCTGTTTAGATAGTTTGGGCCCCAGCGTTTGCTCATACTATTTTCTTTCTGTGTCAGTATTTCCTCTTGTCTAACGCCATTACATGTTTGGGGGCTTTCTATTATCTTTGGGGTTCTGCTCCGGGCAGATAGCTTTCCTATTTCTATCTTTAGGTGTAGTTAGTTTCTCAGGCTGTGACGAGGCGTCTAGGACCAACGTAGGAACGCTCCACGGCTGCCTCTAGTTGCGGTGGTTAGTCAGGGTACTGCAATCTCATAGATTCCAACTGCTCTGGTGTATTTCCTTTTTTACCTGCACTCCTCAGCTACCGTAACATAACAGTATCACCGGCCATAAAAATTGTATGGTACTCACAGAAGGGAAAAAATATTTTGAAGGAAGAAAAGTTGTCAGAGATATTTTTCTGTTTGTTGCATTTTTTTTTTTTTTTTTCCCTCTGTATCTCTGGGTGCTGGGGAGGATCTTTTCTCCCAATGGAGTTTGACAGTTGTCTGGCCATGTGGATCAGCTTGCCACTGAGGTTCAGAGTATTGCTGCATATCTTGCTAGGTTGCCTGTTGTGGAACCTAGGATCCCCATGCCAGATTTGTTTTTAGGGGATCGAGCTAAGTTTCAGAATTTCAAAAATAATTGTAAATTGTTTTTTGCCTTAAAATCTAAGTCCTCAGGAAACGCAGCGCAGCAGGTTCAAATTATCATCTCTCTCCTGCGCGGCGATCCTCAGGATTGGGCTTTTTCCCTGATACCTGGGGATCCTGTTTTGAGTGATGTTGATGCATTTTTTCAGGCTTTGGGGTTATTGTACGATGAGCCTAATGTCACTGATCAAGCTGAAAAAGCCTTGTTGGCATTAAATCAGGGGCTTGATGACGCTGAGTTATACTGTCAGAGATTCCGTAGGTGGGCAGTCCTGACCAAATGGAATGACGACGCTTTGGCGGCCCTTTTCCGGAAGGGTCTGTCGGATAATGTAAAGGATGTTATGGTGGGATTCCCTGTCCCCTCTGGTCTCAATGATTCTATGTCATTAGCGATTCAAATTGACAGACGTTTGCGTGAGCGGAGAAGTATGCGTGGAGTGGTGTTGCCTTGTGAGCCAGCTGCTGAGCCCATGCAGTGTGATGGAGTGGTGTCTGGGGCACAGCGTCATGAGTTTCGAAAGCGCAATGGGTTATGTTTCTACTGTGGTGATGCCTCTCATGCTATTTCAGTCTGCCCTAAGCGGGGAAGACATTTTGCACGCTCAGTTGTCTTGGGTAGTGTTCAGACTAAGTTTTTATTAACTGTCACTCTGATATGCTCTCTGTCCTCATTTTCTGCTCAGGCTTTCGTTGATTCTGGAGCAGCTATTAACCTGATGGATTATGATTTTGCTAAACGTTGTGGGTTTCCCTTGATACCCCTACAGAAGTCTATTCCTTTACTGGGATCGATTCTACCCCTTTGGCTGAGAATAAACCCCAGTTTTCTACTCAGGTGATAATGAGGGTTGAACCTCATCACCAGGAGTGCTGCAAATTTTTGGTTCTGTATAATCTGCATGACATTATCGTGCTGGGTTTCCCTTGGTTACAGTCTCATAATCCTGTTTTGGATTGGAAATCTGTGTCTGTAACCAGTTGGGGCTGCCAATGTGTTAATACCAACACTCCTGTTTTTTCTGCCTCCCCCAGGCTGAGGATGTTCCTGACTTTTTGTTTGATTTTTCTGATGTGTTTTAGCGAAAGTAAATCTGCATCCTTACCTCCCCATAGGAGCTATGACTGCGCTATTGAATTAGTGCCAGGTAGTAAATTCCCTAAAGGTCGCCTTTTTAACTTGTCTGTACCTGAACATGACGCTATGCGGTCTTATATCAAGGAATCATTGGAGAAGGGTCATATCAGACCATCCTCTTCACCCTTAGGTGCCGGTTTTTTCTTTGTGGCCAAAAAAGATGGTTCATTAAGGCCGTGTATTGATTATCGTCTCTTGAACAATATTACTGTGAAATATCAATACCCGTTACCCTTGATTTCTGACCTGTTTTCCAGGGTGAAAAACGCTACTTGGTTTACCAAGCTTGACCTCAGGGGGCGTATAACCTTATTCGCATTAAGCACGGGGATGAATGGAAGACGGCATTTAACACCCCTGAAGGGCATTTTGAGTACCTTATGATGCCCTTTGGGCTCACTAATGCTCCTTCCGTCTTCCAGTCCTTCATGAATGACATTTTCAGGGATTTTGTGGACAAGTTTCTGATTGTTTATTTGGATGATATCTTGATTTTTTCTAATGACTGGGACTCTCATGTGAAACATGTTCGAACTGTATTCCAGATTTTGAGAGAGAATGCTCTGTATGTGAAGGGATCAAAGTGTCTTTTTGGCGTACAGAAGATCTCATTTCTGGGATTCATTTTGTCCCCATCTGTTATTGAAATGGACCCGGTCAAGGTTCAGGCCATCTGTGATTGGGTCCAACCTACTTCATTAAAGGCTCTTCAGAGATTTTTGGGTTTTGCCAATTTTTATCGTAAATTTATTGGTAATTTCTCGGTTATTGTTAAACCATTAACTGATTTGACCAGAAAGGGTTCTGATGTGGTGAATTGGCCTCCTGAGGCAGTCTCTGCGTTTCAGGAACTTAAGCAGAGATTCACTTCTGCTCCTGTTCTACGGCAGCCTGATGTTTCTCTGCCATTTCAGGTGGAGGTTGATGCCTCTGAAATTGGGGCGGGTGCCGTTTTGTCCCAAAAAGATCCAGAGACCTCTAAAAGTAACCCTTGTGCCTTTTTCTCTCGAAAATTTTCTCCTACTGAACGTAATTATGACGTGGGTAATCGGGAGTTATTGGCCATGAAGTGGGCTTTTGAAGAGTGGAGACATTGGCTGGAGGGAGCCAAACATCAGGTGGTGGTCCTTACGGACCATAAGAATCTGGTCTATCTGGAATCTGCCAAGCGACTCAATCCTAGACAGGCCAGGTGGGCCTTGTTTTTCACACGTTTTAATTTTGTGGTTTCCTTTCTTCCTGGCACTAAGAATGTTAAGGCGGATGCCCTCTCGAGGAGTTTCCTTGCGGACTCTCCTGAGCTATCTGATCCCTCTGTTATTTTGAAGGAGGGTGTAGTTCTTTCCGCCATCTCGCCCAATTTGAGACTTGCTCTGGAGGGGTGTCAGGAGGATAGGCCCGAGCGCTGCCCTGTTGGAAAATTGTTTGTCCCGGACCAATGGAAAAAGAGTGTGATGTCTGAGATTCATTGTTCCGCATTGGCTGGGCATCCCGGAATTTTTGGTACCAGAGACTTGGTTAGTCGGTCCTTTTGGTGGTCTACCTTGTCTCGCGATGTCAGGGAATTTGTGCAGTCCTGCGGGACTTGCTCTCGCTCCAAGCCTTGCTCTCGCTCTAGTGGTTTGTTGATGCCATTGCCTGTGCCCAAGAGACCATGGACCCATATCTCTATGGATTTCATTTCCGATCTTCCTGTTTCTCAGAGAATGACCACCATCTGGGTAATTTGTGATAGGTTTTCCAAAATGATACATCTTGTGCCATTACCTAAGTTGCCTTCCTCCTCTGAATTGGTGCCGTTGTTCCTTCAGCACGTGGTTCGTTTACACGGCATTCCTGAGAACATTGTGTCTGACAGAGGAGTCCAGTTTGTTTCCAGATTTGGAGGACTTTTTGTTCTAAACTGGGTGTTCAATTGTCTTTCTCCTCGGCATTTCATCCTCAGACCAATGGTCAAACTGAGAGAACAAACCAGACATTGGAGACTTATCTAAGATGCTTTGTGTCTGCTGATCAGGATGACTGGGTCTTTTTTTTGCCTTTGGCTGAGTTTGCTCTTAATAATAGGGCTAGCTCTGCCACTTTGATGTCTCCGTTTTTCTGTAATTCTGGGTTTCACCCTCGATTTTCTTCAGGACAGACGGAGGCTTCTGTTGTCCAGGTGTTGACTCTGTTGTTGAGCGTATGCAGCAGATTTGGGACCAGGTAGTGGAGAGGTTGTCCCTCTCTCAGGAGAAGGCCCAGCGGTTTGCTAACCGGCATAGGACTGATGGTCCTCGGTTTAAAGTGGGGGACTTGGTCTGGTTGTCCTCAAAGAATATTCCTATGAGAGTAGCATCTCCTAAATTTAAGCCTAGGTTCATTGGACCTTATAAGATCATGGAGATTATTAATCCTGTTTCTTTTCGTTTGCTTCTTCCAGGGACATTTAAGATCCATAACGTGTTCCACAAGTCCTTGTTGAAGAGGTTTGTTGAGCCAGTGGTTCCTGCTGCTGTGCCTCCTGACCCTGTTTTGGTTGAGGGCAATCTGGAGTATGTGGTTGAGAAAATATTGGATTCTCGTTTTTCTAGACGAAGACTCCAGTATTTGGTTAAATGGAGAGGTTATGGTCAGGAAGACAATTCTTGGGTGTTTGCTTCGGACATCCATGCTAGGAGACTTATCCGTGCGTATCATAGAACTCATCCTGACCGACCTGGTTGCTCAAATGAGGGTTCGGTGACCCCTCCTCAAGGGGGGGTACTGTTGTGAATGGGTTTGAGATGAGTTCTGAGCAGAGGCTCCCTCTGGTGGTTACAAGCGGTACTAGTGAGGATTGTGAGGACTGGGAATCAGGTGTTACTGATTGGTCTTATGTAAGGGAGTCATTTTCCCATCAGGGTTGCCGGTGATCAATTGTTCTGGTCTGAATCCTTCTTTCCAGTTTCCCTTGTAGCCTGCTGTGTCGTGTCTGCATCTCCTGCTATCAGATAAGACAATTTCTTATTTTGTGTTTTTGCTATATTTTTGCATATTTTCCTGCACTTCTGTGGGGGCCTTCAGGGTCCCCTCCGGGGGCTTTTGTCCTCTCAGTTTAGTCCAGCCACTGTGTTTTGTACTTTTGCTTTTTCCAGTTTTTTTTCAGTGGCTGCTGTTTTGATTTTTTTTTACACCAGAGAACTAATTTAGGTGGTGGAGGTCGTGTGATCTCAGGTGATTTTGAAATTAGTAGAGTTGGTGTTTTTTCAGGGTTTTCTGAGATTGCAGTAAGTACCCTTCCTGTCCTTTTCTGTTTAGATAGTTTGGGCCCCAGCGTTTGCTCATACTATTTTCTTTCTGTGTCAGTATTTCCTCTTGTCTAACCGCCATTACATGTTTGGGGGCTTTCTATTATCTTTGGGGTTCTGCTCCGGGGCAGATAGCTTTCCTATTTCTATCTTTAGGTGTAGTTAGTTTCTCAGGCTGTGACGAGGCATCTAGGACCAACGTAGGAACGCTCCACGGCTGCCTCTAGTTGCGGTGGTTAGTCAGGGTACTGCAATCTCATAGATTCCAACTGCTCTGGTGTATTTCCTTTTTTACCTGCACTCCTCAGCTACCGTAACATAACACTCATCCGTGCCTGCCAGTCCTGTGTCTCATCCGTGCCTGCCAGACCTGTGTCTCATCCGTGCCTGCCAGTCCTGTGTCTCATCCGTGCCTGCCAGTCCTGTGTCTCATCCTTGCCTGCCAGTCCTGTGTCTCACCCGTGCCTGCCAGTCCTGTGTCTCATCCGTGCCTGCCAGTCCTGTTTCTCATCCGTGCCTGCCTGCCCTGTATCTCATCCATGCCTGCCCTGTGAATCTGCCGTGCCACCATATCCCCAGGTGGGATCAGCAGCCACAGCCAGACACCACCCTGGAGTGGCATCTGGCAGTTGCCTGCCGCACAAGCCTGACCTCACCATCAAAGGCTTCAGTGAAGACCGAGGCAGCTGTCTTAGTCACGCCCCTTCCAGGGTAGTCTGGTTTGTGGCACAGTGGGGCCACAACCCCCTTGGCTCACGCCCATCAGCCAGGGTATGAGCGTGACAGTTCAGTGAAGACCGAGGCAGCTGTCTTAGTCACGCCCCTTCCAGGGTAGTCTGGTTTGTAGCTCAGTGGGGCCACAACCCCCTTGGCTCACGCCAATCAGCCAGGGTGTGAGCGTGACACCTTGTCTCCCGGTACTTACCTACATGGAACCTCCGATCCTCACAGATCTCCTTCTCTACTCCCTTCTTATCTCCTCTTTCCACAATTGCATACAAGATTTCTCCCGTGCAACACCCCTACTCAGGAACTCTCTACCACAATATATCAGACTCTTGCCTACCATCGAAACCTTCAAAAAGAACCTGTAGACTTACCTCTTCCGACAAGCCTACAACCTGCACTAACCACCGATCGACTAAACCATCTCCCATCAGGCGGATACACCATTTTACTTACCCCTCCGGGCCATGTTGTGAGTTCTGTCCTCTGCCTGCTCCATGCTGTGAACCTCATGTCCTTGGCTTGCTGTGTGCATACTCCCTGGCTGTATGCTTAGGGCGGTGGTGCCTGCACTTCCTTAGTCTTATAGAGACAGTGGGCAGACTCCTAATGTGTCCCCTCCCCAGCCTATTGCCAAGAGGTATCGGGTACTTAAGGCATCTCCACCCATAGGGAGATGCCTGAGCAATAGACTCTCTGCTTTCTGCTGCTGAGTTGCCAGGTCCTGTCCTATTTCCGCTATTGTCTCTGTCACCCTGGAGGCTGTATACCCAGGCCTGAGTCCTTTGTCCTGAACTTGTTCCCGTGTCTGTCCTTGTCTGAACTAAGTCCTATACCCGAACCTGTTTGTATTCCTGCCTGTAGCCTTCCTTACCCTGCTGTGTCTATCCTTGCTCTGCTCTCGTTCCGCACTCTGTGGCTTGCTCCTGTTCCACACCCTGCAGCTCTGCTCTGCTCTCCCGCTCCACACCTTGCAGCTCTGTTCTGCTCTCCCGCTCCGCACCCTGTGGCTCTGCTCTGATCTTCCGCTCCACACCCTGCGGCTCCACTCTGCTTTCCAGCTCCGCACCCTGCGGCTCAGCTCTGCTCTCCCGCTCCACACCCCGTGGCTCTGCTCTGCTCTCCCACTCCGCACCCTGTGGCTCCACTCTGCTCTCCTGTCCCACATCCTGCAGCTCCACTCCTGTTCCGCGTCCTGCAGTTCTGCTCTACTCCTGTTCCGCATCCTGTGGCTCCGCTCGCTCTCACTCTGCGGCTCTATATCCCTCTAGTCTGAACAGGTTCCTACCTGTTCCTATATCCGTACCTGTCCGTGTTCCTGTCCTTCCCAAATCAGTTCCTGTTCCTCCAATCTGAACAGGTTCATACCTGTTCCTATATTCCACTCATAGATGCCCGTGTTCCTGTCCTTCCCGAATCAGTCCCTTTTTTCCCAGTCTGATCCGTGCCAGCCGTGCCCACCTTCCAGAGTTCCAGCCGTGCCCGCATGCCTGCCAGAGTGCCAGTCATGCCCGCCTGCCAGAGTACCAGTTGTGCCCGTCTGTACTTGCACCTGTCATTAGTGTTCTGTCCCCCAGTGGAGTCAGCTGCTACAGCCAGTCACCGCCCTGGAGTGGTACCTGGCAGCTACCTGCTGCACAAGCCTGACCTCACCACTAGAGGCTCCAGTGAACACCAAGGTAGTTGCTTAGTCACGCCCCTCCAGGGTAGTCTGGTTTGTGGCACAGCGGGACCACAATCCTCGCTCGCGCCATCCTACTCGGGGCGTGAGCTTTACAATAATAATAATAATAATGTTACCTTTTTAAGCCATTCAAACCCATTTGTGTCAACTTCTGTGCATGTTATCAGGCCAAAATCACCAGGGTATGTAAACTTTTGATCAGGGTCATTTGGATGTTTTTGGTTGTCATTATGATTTAAAAAGAGAAAACACAGTGGCTTGACAATAAATGGCTTCACCCAACCACTAACCATGAGTGGAGGAAAAGTGTTGGTGTTATCATTGATATTCTCTGAAAAAAGGCCAAGAAAACATAAATTCTGCTGTGGTATGTAAAGTTTTGAGTACAACTGTATATTCACGTTTCAATGTTCTAAAATTTTGTGAGGCACCTATGGGTTCAAAATACTCACTACACCCATAGATAAATTCCTTAGGCAGTGAAGTTTCCAACATGTGCTCAATTGGGGGTTTTCTGTGGATCTAGCACCTCAGGGGCTCAGCTAATTTAGCCCTCAATCTATTCAAATGAAATCTGGGTTCTAGGAATGGAGGGAACCAGCACCAAACAACATAGTGGATACCTGGTTGCACTAGAACTAGCAGTTGAAAAAGCTTCTCAGACACCGGTGCTGCACTTGGAACAGCATCTTAGGCTACTTTCAAACATCCGTTTTTTGCCGTCAGGTGCGATCCGGCTTTTTTTGAAAAAACTGATCCGTTTTTTTCTACCGCCGGATCTGTTTTTTTCTCATTGACTTGTATTAGCGCTGTATCACGCCGCATGTCCTTCCGTTTCTTCCGTTTTTTTCTGGATCCAGCCACTATGTTGATTCCGGAGTCTGGAAAAAATGTCTCTATGGACGTTTTTTCCATCCGTCAAAAAACCGGACCGCGCCTGAAACTGCGCATCAGGCATTTTATTACAATTGAACTTTATGGGTGCCGATTCAGGCTAAAGATTGATCCGGCCACCGGACTCCGTTTTCCCCTCTGCGCATGTCTGGAATCTCTCTCTCCCTCTCTCTCTCTCTCCTCGTTCCAGGCATACTCAGAGCGCATTTCTCAAGATTCAAAGGTACATGACGGATCCGGCTAAAAACTGAATCTGTCGCATCAGTTTTTTACAATCTGCACTGGATCAGTCTTTTTGACACTTCGACGGATTGTGCCTGATTGTAAAAAACGGATGTGTGAAAGTAGCCTTATAGAGTCCAAATATAGGAAGCTCGAAGACGTGGCACTTGGTGAACAGTTGAAATGATTCTTCTTTAATCAGATAAATCAACACATGAGTGCAGAGGAATGGGTGCAGTCACTGAAATCTGGGTTCTAAAAGCCAAGTAGCATTCCTTTCCATCCGATCCGTGCTGCATGCTCAAACTGTAGTGTACAGCCATATTTGCGGTACCGCCATTTGGGAGAAATTGCCTTACAAATTATAGGGTCCATTTTCTCCTATTACCACTTGTGTAAATTATAAATTTGGTGCCAAAACAGTGTTTTAGTGGAAAAAAATGTAAATTTTTGTTCTCACATCTAAATGGTATAAAGTTTCGAGAATCACTTGTAATTTAAAAATGCTCAGTACACCTCTAGGTCAATTCTTTGAGGGGTCTAGTTTCCAGAATGGGGTCACTTCTGGGAGATTTCTGCTGTTTTCACATATCAGGGGCTCTCCAAAAAGAACATGGCATTTACAATCTATTTCAGACAAATAGCACTCTTTCCTTCCTTTCTGAGCTCTGCCGTGTGCCCAAACAGAATTTTTTGACTACATATGGGGTAAAAGTTAAATTTATATTTTTTTCATTACACTTTGCATTAATTCCTGTGTAGCACTTGAAGGGTTAAAAAATGTCCTGACATCAGTTTTGAAGTATTTGAGGGGTGTAGTTTTTAAAATGGTATCACTTTTGGGGAGTTTCCAATATATAGGTCCCCTCAAAGTCCATTTAAATCTGAATTCTGAATAGGTCCCTAAAGAAACAGGTTTTGTAAATTCCTTGAAAGAATTAGAAATTGCTACTAAACTTTTAACTCCTCTAACAAAGTAAAATGACATTTGAAAAATTATTTTGGAGTAAAGTAGCCATATGGGAAATTTTAACCCCTTTATCCCATCTGACGTACTATTCCATCCATGTGACCTGGGACCTAATTCCCAAGGACGGAATAGTACGTCACATGCGATCAGCTGCGCTCCGGGGGGAGCGCAGCTGATCGCGGCCGGGTGTCAGCTGATTATCACAGCTGACACCCAGCACTATGTGCCAGGAGCCGTCATGGACCGCTCCCGGAACATTAACCCCTGGCACACTGCGATCAAAGATAATTGCAGTGTATTGGGGGCACAGGGAAGCATCGCACAGGGAGGGGCTGTGCACAGTGTCAGACCAGCGATCTGATTAATACAGTGATGTTCCACCATGGGACAAAGTAAAAAAGTTAAAAAAAGTGTAAAAAAATTCATAAATAAAGAAAAAAAAATATTCACCAATAAATTCCTTTCTTCATGTAAATAAATAAAAAAAAACAATAAAAGTACACATATTTAGTATCGCCGCGTCCGCAACTACCCGCCCTATAAAACTGTCCCATTAGTTAGCCCCTTTAGTGAACCCCTTAAAAAAAAACAAGGCTAAAAAACAATGATTTATCATCATACCGCCGAACAAAAAGTGGAATAACACGCGATCAAAAAGACTGATATAAATAAACATGGTACCGCTGAAAACGTTATCTTGTCCCGCAAAAAACGAGCTGCCATACATCATCATCAGCGAAAAATAAAAAAGTTATAGCTCGCAGAATAATGCGATGCAAAAATAATTATTTTATATATATAATCGTTTTTATTGTATAAAAGCGCCAAAACATAAAAAAATGATACAAATGAGGTATCACTGTAATCGTACTGACCCGAAGAATAAAACTGCTTTCTCAATGTTACCACACGCGGAACGGTATAAATGCCCCCCCAAAAGAAATTCATGAATTGCTGGTTTTTGTTCATTCTGCCTCCCAATAAATGTAATAAAAAGCAATCAAAAAATGTCATGTGCCCAAACATGGTATCAATAAAAATGTCAGCTCGTCCCACAAAAAATAAGACCTCACATGACTCTGTAGGCCAATATAAGAAAAAATTATAGCTCTCAAAATGTGATGATGCAAAAACTATTTTTTGCAATAAAAAGCGTCTTTTAGCGTGTGACAGCTGCCAATCATAAAAACCCGCTATAAATAGTAAATCAAACCCCCCTTTATCAACCCCTTAGTTAGGGAAAAATAATAAAATAAAAAAATGTATTTATTTCCATTTTCCCATTAGGGTTGGGGTTGGAGCTAAAGTTAGGGTTAGAGTTGGGGCTAAAGTTAGGGTTAGGGTTGGGACTAGGGTTACGGGTATGTTAGGGTTAGGTTTGTGGTTAGGGTTATGATTAGGGTTGGGATTATGGTTAGGGGTGTGTTGGGGTTAGGGTTGGAGTCAGAATTGGGGGGTTTCCACTGTTTAGACACATCAGGGGTTCCCCAAACGTGACTTGGCGTCTGATCTCAATTCCAGCCAATTCGGCGTTGAAAAAGTCAAACGATGGTCCTTCTCTTCTGAGCTCTGCCATGCGCCCAAACAGTAGTTTACCCCCACATATGGGGTATCAGCGTACTCAGGACAAATTCCACAATAACTCTTGGGGTCCAATTTCTTCTTTTACCCTTGGGAAAATAAAAAATTGGGGCGAAAATATAATTTTTGTGGAAAAAAATATTGATTTTTTATTTTTATGGCTCTACGTTGTAAACTTCTGTGAAGCACTTGGGGGTTCAAAGTTCTCACCACACATCTAGATAATTTCCCTTGGGGGTCTAGTTTCCAAAATGGGGTCACTTGTTGGGGTTTCCACTGTTTAGGCACATCAGGAGTTCTCTAAACGCGACATGACACCTGCAGACCATTCCATCAAAGTCTGCAATGCAAAACATCACTACTTCACTTCCGAGCCCCGATGTGTGCCTATACAGGAGTTTTCTCCCACATATAGAGTATCAGCATACTCAGGACAAGTTGCACCACAACGTTTTGGGTCCAATTTCTCCTGTTACCCTTGGTAACATAAAAAACTGGGGATTAAAAGATCATGTTTGTGGAAAACATATGATTTTTTTATTTTCACGCCCGGGCGTTATAAACATCTGTGAAGCACTTGGGGGTTCAAAGTGCTCACCACACATCTAAATAAGTTCATTTGGGGGTCTAGTTTCCAAAATGGGGTCACTTGTGGGGGGTTTCTACTGTTTAGGCACATCAGGGGCTCTCCAAACGCGACATGACACCCGCAGACCATTCCATCAAAGTCTGCATTACTAAACGTCACTACTTCAATTCCGAGCCCCGACGTTGTGCCCACACAGTAGTTTTCTCTGACATATAGGGTATCAGCTTACTTAGGACAAATTGGACAACAACTTTTGGGGTCCAATTTCCTTGGGAAGAATAAAAAATTGGAAAATTGGGGACTAAAAAATCATTTTTGTGGAAAAATTTTTTTTTCACACCCAGGCATTATAAACTTTAGTGAAACACTTGGGGGTTGAACATGCTCACAACAGATCTAGATAAGTTCCTTAAGGGGTCTAGTTTCCAAAATGGTGTCACTTGTGGGGGTTTTCTACTGTTTAGGCACATCAGGGGTCTCCAAACGCAACATAATCCTGCCAATTCTGCGTTGAAAAATTCAAACTGCGCTCCTTCCCTTCCGAGCTCTGCCATGCACCCAAACAGTGGTTTACCCCCACATATTGGGTATCAGCGTACTAAGGACAAATGTCAATAACTTTTGAGTGTTGTTACCCTTGGGAAAATAAAAATTGGGGTGAAAAGATCATTTTTGTGGTAAAAATATGATTTTTTAATTTTCTAGCTCTACGTTATAAACTTGTGTGAAGCACTTGGGGTTCAAAGTGCTCACCACAGATCTAGATAAGTTCTTTAGGGGGTCTAGTTTCTAAAATGGGGTCACTTGTGGGGATTCCCACTGTTTAGGCACATCAGGGGCTATCCAAATGCGACATGGCGTCCAATCTCGATTCCAGCCAATTTTGGTTTGAAAAAGTCAAATGGAGCTCCTTCCCTTCCGAGCTCTGCCGTGTGCTCAAGCAGTGGTTCCCCCCACATATGGGGTATCAACGTACTCAGGACAAATTGCACAATAACTTTTGGGGTCCAATTTCCTTGGGAAAAATCAAAAATTGGAGACTAAAAAATCATTTTTGTGGAAATTTTTTTTTCTTTTTTAACACCCAGGCATTATAAACTTTAGTGAAACACTTGGGGGTTCAAAGTGATCACAACAGATGTAAATAAGTTCCTTAGGGGGTCTAGTTTCCAAAATGGTGTCACTTGTGGGGGGTTTCCACTGTTTAAGCACATCAGGGGCTCTCCAAATGCGTCATGGCGTACAATCTCAATTTCAGCCAATTTTGGTTTGAAAAAGTCAAACTGCGCTCTTTCCTTTCCGAGCCCTGCCTTGCGCCCAGACAGTGGTTTTCCCTCACATATGGGGTATCGACGTACTCAGGAGAAATTTCACAACAACTTTTTCTGTCCATTTTCTCCTTTTACGCTTGTTAAAATAAAAAAATTGTTTGTAAAAGAGCATTTTTGTGACTAAAAATTTAAATGTTCATTTTTTCCTTCCAAGTTGCTTCAGCTCCTGTGAATCACCTGAAGGGTTAATAAACTTCTTGAATGTGGTTTTGAGTACCTTGAGGGGTGCAGTTTTTAGAATGGTGTCACTTTTGGGTATTTTCTGCCATATAGACCCCTCAAAGTGACTTCAAATGTGAGGTGGTCCCTAAAAAAATGGTTTTGTACAATTTGTTGTAAAAATGAGAAATCGCTGGTCAACTTTTAACCCTTACAACTTCGTAACAAAAAAAAATTTGGTTTCAAAATTGTGCTGATGTAAAGTAGACATGTGGGAAATGTTATCTAGTAACTATTTTGTGTGACATATTTCTCTGTTTTAAGGAAATAAAAATTCAAAGTTTGAAAATTGCTAAATTTTCTACATTTTCACCATATTTCCATTTTTTTCATAAATAACCGCAAGTTATATCGAATAAATTTTACCACTATCATGAAGTACAATATGTCACGAGAAAACAGCCTCATAATTGCTAAGATCCGTTGAAGCGTTCCAGAGTTATAACCTCATAAAGAGACAGTGGTCAGAATTGTAAAAATTGGCCCGGTCATTAACGTGCAAACCACCCTTGGGGTTAAGGGGTTAAGGATATAAACATTAAAAATGTGAATATTGGGAAATTTTTAAAATTTTGGCCAAAATTTCAAAAATTTCACAAATAAAGCCCCATAATCAGTTGAAGCGTTCCCGAGTTATTACCACATAAAGTGACACTGATCAGATTTAAAAAAAATTGGCCTGTTCATTAAGGGTATGTGCACACGTTGCAGATTTTGATGCGGATCCGCAGCGTTTTTGGACGCGCGGATTCGCATCAAATCCGCAGTGTAGTGCACAGCCAATGTTAATGAATGGGAAATGGAAATTTGTTGTGCACATGTTGCGCAAAATCCATGCAGATTTGCAGCGGGTTTTTTTCTGCAGCATGTCACTTCTTTTGTGCGGATCCGCAACAGCGTTTACAGTCATATACAGTATATTCTCTCTCTCTCTCTGTCTCTCTCTCTCTCTCTCCTAACAAATCCGCACTGCCAAAACGCACTACAATCGCAACAAATCCGCATCAGTTCTGTAGGAAAAATGCAACCATTTTTCCCTGCGTTTTCTGCCAGGAGCTGCGAATTCTCTGCAGAAAATTCCGCTGGCTAATCTGCAATGTCTGCACATACCCTAAGGTCAAAGTTGGCTCGGTCACTAAGGGGTCAATAGTTTTAACTCAGCGCATGTCAATGCATCCTATCCTAGATGTTTTTGTGTGATGATGCAATATGTCAGCATTTGGGGCTCCACTTTTGACGTTTGCCTAGGGACCCACTTTGTCTAAGGCCTCATTCACACATCAGTATTTTACATCAGTGTTTGTATGCCTAACCTAGGAGTGAAACTTACAGAGAAAAACTATAATTGAAAGATTGACACATGTTTTGAAGACACTCCTGCTTTGGCATACAAATCTGATGTGTGAATGAGGCCTAAAACCGACACTGATCAAACCTAACCAGCAATCAGTGGTACACACTGTTGCTGAGAAAAATGGAATAAATCAGTAGAAACCTAGATAAACATGGTGGAAATATACATTATTTCATTATTTTCATTATCAAAGCAGGGCTTGCTGGCCATTGCCACTTAGAACAAAGAAGCTTTACATTTTTAATAAAAGATAATGTAACCTTGATTGATTAATACAGTTAAAGGGAATCTATCACCACTTTTTTGGCATATCATGTTAAAATATCATTAAATTCAGTGCCAACTCTGCATTATTACAGTACTTTTGATACCCCTTGACTCCCCACCTTTGATCAATAAATACCGTTTATATTCCTCCCGCGGTGTATGTAAATCAGCTCGGTCTGGTCTGATGGGCGGGGCTTATTGTCCGTCTCCACCCCCTCCTTGGCTTGTTGTGCGTATTATTTTCTGTGAATATTCTGCGTTCGCGTTGTTACCACGTGTGCGCATTCAAATGGCCTCTCGCGCGTGTGCAGTATGCTTTGCCCAACTGTGGGCAAAGCCGAAAAACAATATTGCGCATGTGTCGGCAGATGCGATTGCTTTCTATGGCCCGGAAGTATACTTCAGGTACATAGAAAGCAATCACGTATGCCGGCGCATGCGCAATACTGATTTTATGCTTTGTCTACAGTTGGGCAAAGCATACTGCGCACGCGCAAAAGACCGTGTGAATGAGCACGCGCGGTAACAGTACGCAAATGCAGGAATAACAAGAAAGAAATGAGTAGAGAAAGACAGGAGGGGGGAGAGACGGACAATAAGCCCCGCCTTTCGGACCGGTCTGAGCTGATTTACATAGACCGCGGGAGGAATGTAAACGGTATTTATTGATCAAAGGTGGGGAGTCAAGGGGTATCAAAAGTACTGTTATAAAGCAGAGTTGACACTGAATTGAATGATATTTTAACATGATATGCCAAAAAAGTGGTGACAGATTCCCTTTAAAAGGCATTTTTCTGTAAGGTCAGCCCCAAACTTTTTTGCAGTTACAAACCAATGTTTTAATACATAAATTCACCAGTTTATGAAATTTTAATATCATATAGCTAAAAGCAGGCAGTGAAAACAATGCTCAAGTAAGTATAGCTAAATATGCTGTTTTTTTATTACGGTAATTTTTTTTTAACAAATTCTTAACTGGGTAGCATTTTGTCATTTCTTACCTGGATTAAATGGAATTAATAAATACAAAAGGTTCATTTGTAGACATAAGTCTAAATACTGTAACTGTTCTGTCATTGATTGCAGATGCATCACCAATTCTTACGGAAAAACAGGCCAAACAGGTTTTACGGACTAAGCGATCTGAAAGATCAATGAAGCCAGGATATACCGATGAACCAATGAGGGTACAAATATATTTCTTTTATCATATTTTAATATTTATCTAACATGAAGCATGCTCTTAGAAATGTGGGAAAGTAAGAAGCAATATCTTATAAAAAGGAGAAAAATAGTTCAGTTCCTTTTCACATCAGCATTATTTTCTATCTATTCTTCTATGGAAAAATTGTGTAGTCTGCAGAGCTATTACTGCCTTCAAACAATCCAGAAACATGAAAACCCCCATTATAAGGGTGTGTTTCCACGATCCGGAATGCTTCAGTAATTGCTGCGTGTTTGACGCTGTGCGCTGGCGCAGTGTCAAACACGCAGCGTCCAGATGTTACAGCATAGTGGAGGGGATTTCAAGAAATCCCGTCTCCACTATGCTTAAAAACACGCAGGCGGCAGACCTGCGTTAACGGACATGCGGCGCGTCTTTTTAGACGCAGCGTCGCCGCAAGGGAAATAACACAGGGCTATGTAGCCTGCGGTCTAAGACTAATAGAACCCATCAAGGTTAAATGTATCCATTATACCTGCAATGGCACAGAATGCAAGGCATGACAATATTGCCATGGTTTCTGCTCTTCCAAAATCTTCACAAAGTTTAATTTTAATTACTACCATACTCTATTGCCAACAAAAAGTGCAAGACAGAAAGTATCACAAAAATGTATTTTTATTAATCAAGTACAAACACAACAAGCCAATGGTATATAAAAAAATCTGAACGTAAATAAATGTCAGCAAACTATTTACGGTAGGTGGTCCTATAGGTGTATATGCAAAGTATATAGCATACCCACCTAAAAATGGAGCATAGTGGCAAAATGAAATGGGAAAACCAATATGTAAGATGGTAAGACAGAATTCTGGTGAAAATTATCTCTATTGTATAAGTATTCTGTGCTAAACCATTGCATCAGTTGCAAACCAAAGTAACAATGCATACAATCCTAAATATCCACACAAAGGGGCTGATATCCCACATGTGCAGCTGGTTCAATGGCACAGGGGCTCGTGGGGGAGAGGGCCCGGACACAACTGTAATCATTCCACTTTCGTCCTGTGTAGATTGTCATTTTCTGATCATTCCACTCTGATTTACTCTTCAATATGATCATTAGATGCTTTCATATATAGTTAGTTATTTGTTTTCATATAAAGTTAGTTATTTTCTTTATTTTTTTTTAAATGTAACCTGTCCCAGAATTCAGGCTCAGGACCTCTAGTATGGTAGGCAGGAGGTTTACCATCGAGTAAAGCCTGCACTGCTGTTTATAGGATGAATTTCTCTGCCTCAAGAGCTAAATTATATTCTTCCTCTTTACAGGCACAATGTACTGGTATATAAAGATCCATCTTTATATACCAGTACTTTTCTATATACAGCTCTGGCAAAAATTAAGAGACCACCACATCAAAACCCTGTCATGGGCAGCCCATTCTCCAGACCTGAACCCCATTGAAAACCTCTGGAATGTAATCAAGAGGAAGATGGATAGTCACAAGCCATTAAACAAAGAACTGCTTAAATTTTTGCGCCAGGAGCAGTGTGAAAGACTGATGCCAAGACGCAAGAAAGCTGTTTTTAAAAATCAAGGTTATTCCACAAAATATTGATTTCAGAACTCTTCCTGAGTTAAAACATTAGTATTGTTGTTTCTAAATGATTATGAACTTGTTTTCTTTGCATTATTTGATGTCTGAAAGCACTGTTTTTTAAATTTTGACCATTTTTCTTTGGCAGAAAAAAAATACAAAATTATTTGCTTGGAAATTCGGAGACATGTTGTCAGAAGTTTATATACTAAAAGAACAATTTACATTTTACTCAAAAATATACCTATAAAGAGAAAAATCAGACAAACTGAACATTTGAAAGTGGTCTCTTAATTTTTGCCAGAGCTGTACTTGTATTTCTCCATGTATATTAGAGGTAAAATAAAAGTCATGAGGTTTTTTTCCTGCAAAATTACTAAAGAGTTATGAAAATCTATTACAAAAATCACAATTTTAATAGACTTTTCAAAAATAAATGTCACAAACCTGTAAATAATATGGACATACAATGGGAGTAGAAATTACCAAATATGTTCGGAACCGAACATAAGACATACATTCGGCCCGAACAGTGTTCAAATATGGCCAGAATATGTCAAAATCAGATTCGGGGCCAAAATCCGAACAAATTCGCTCATCTCTAGTTGTTGCAATTACAGGGACACCAAATATGTCTGTTATTTGCTGATTTATGATAATTATTTTTTTAAAAAGTGCATTAAAAATGAGATTATTGCACTTGTTTTTCATTATTGTATAGGAAGAAAAAAATCTTTCCTTATTTCTCCCGTAGAATACAGGTACATAGAAATACACTGCTATATACAGATGTATCTCAATGTGGCATTATAATCTGCCTGTGAGTTCAGTGACTGCACCTCAGCTTCAAGAATACAAAATCCTGCCTTGTTAGTATAGGCTGTGGTTCATAGCTTTAGCTACAGCCTGCAAACAGAAGTTGTGGGTTAGATTCCTGGGAAATCAAATTACAAGAAATAAATTGCTTATTAACCCCTTCACCCCCAAGGGTGGTTTGCACGTTAATGACCGGGACAATTTTACAATTCTGACCACTGTCTCTTTATGAGGTTATAACTCCGGAACGCTTCAACAGATCTTCGCGATTCTGAGATTGTTTTCTCGTGACATATTGTACTTCATGTTAGTGGTAAAATTTCTTCCATATAACTTGCGTTTATTTTTGAAAAATACACAAATATGGCGAAAATTTTGAAAATTTAGCAATTTTCAAACTTTGAATTTTTATTCCCTTAAAACAGAGAAATATGTAACACAAAATAGTTAAGAAATAACATTTCCCACATGTCTACTTTACATCAGCACAAATTTGGAATCAAAATTTTTTTTTGTTAGGAAGTTATAAGGGTTAAAAGTTGACCAGCGATTTCTCATTTTTACAACAAAATTTACAAAGCCATTTTTTTTAGGGACCACCTCACATTTGAAGTCACTTTGAGGGGTCTACATGACAGAAAATACCCAAAATTGACACCATTCTAAAAACTGCACCCCTCAAGGTACTCAAAACCACATTCAAGAAGTTTATTAACCCTTCAGGTGCTTCACAGGAACTAAAGCAACGTGGAAGGAAAAAATGAATATTTAACTTTTTAGCCACAAAAATGATCTTTTACAAACTTTTTTTTTATTTTCACAAGGGTAAAAGGAGAAAATGGACAGATAAGGTTGTTATGCAATTTCTCCTGAGTACGCCAATACCCCATATGTGGGGGAAAACCACTGTTTGGGCACACGGCAGAGCTCGTAAGGGAAGGAGCGCCGTTTGACTTTTTCAAACTAAAATTGGCTGGAGTTGAGATTGGACGCCATGTCGCGCTTGGAGAACCTCTGATGCGCCTAAACAGTGGAAACCCCCCACAAGTGACACCATTTTGGAAACTAGACCCCCTAAGGTACTTATCTAGATCTGTTGTGAGCACTTTGAACCCCCAAGTGTTTCACAAAAGTTTATAATGCCTGGGTGTGAAAAAAAAAAAAAAAAAAATTCCACAAAAATGATTTTTTAGTCCTAAATTTTGAATTTTCCCAAGGAAATTGGACCCCAAAAGTTGTTGTCCAATTTGTCCTGAGTACGCTGATACCCCATATGTGGGGGTGGAAAACTGTTTGGGCGCACGGCAGGGCTTGGAAAGGAAGTAGTAACGTTTTGGAATGCAGACGTTGATGGGGTCATGTTCCGTTTGCAGTGCCCCAGATGAGCCTAAACAGTGGAAATCCCCCACAAGTGACCCCATTTTGGAAACTAGACCCCCTAAGGAACTTATCTAGATCTTTGGTGAGCACTTTGAACCCCCAAGTGCTTCACACAAGTTTATAATGCCCGGGCATGAAAATAAAAAATCCTATTTTTTTCCCACAAAAATTATCTTTTAGTCACTAATTTTTTATTTTCCCAAGGGTATCAGGAGAAATTGGACCACATAAGTTGTTGTCCAATTTGTCCTGAGTACGCTGATGCCCCATATGTGGGGGGAACCACTGTTTGGGCGCACGGCAGAGCTCGGAAGGGAAGGAGCAACATTTGACTTTTTCCAACCAAAATTGGCTGGAATTGAGATTGGATGCCATGTTGCATTTGGAGAGCCCCTGATGTGCCTAAACAGTGGAAACCCCCCACAAATGACCCCATTTGGGAAACTAGACCCCTAAGGAACTTATCTAGATCTTTGGTGAGCAATTTGAACCCTCAAGTGCTTCACACAAGTTTATAACGTAGAGCCGTAAAATTTAAAAATCATATTTTTTCCACAAAAATGATCTTTTCACCCGAATTTTTATTTTTCCAAGGGTAACAAGACTCCAAAAGTTATTGTGCAATTTGTCCTGAGTACACTGATACCCCATATGTGGGGGTATACCACTGTTTGGGTGCATGGCAGAGTTTGGAAGGGAAGGAGCGCCATCTCACTTTTTCAACGCAGAATTGGCTGGACGCCATGTCGTGTTTGGAGAGCTCCTGATCTGCCTAAACAGTGGAAACCCCCCACAAATGACACCATTTTGGAAACTAGACCCCTCAAGGAACTTATCTAGATGTGTGGTGAGAACTTTGAACCCCCAGGTGTTTCACTAAAGTTTATAACGTACAGCCTTAAAATAAAAAATCCTTTTTTTTTTTTACAAAAATGATTTTTTCGCCCCCAATATTTTATTTTCACAAGGGTAACAGAAGAAATTGGAACCCAAAAGTTGTTGTCCAATTTGTCCTGAGTACGCTGATACCCAATATGTAGGAGAAAACTACTGTATGGGTGCACGTCAGGGCTCGGAAGGGAAGTAGTGACGTTTTGGATTGCAGACTTTGATGGAATGGTCTGGGGGCGTCATGTCGCATTTGGAGAGCCCCTGATACGCCTAAACAGTGGAAACCCCCCACAAGTGACCCCATTTTGGAAAATAGACCCCACAAGGAACTTATCTAGATGTGTGGTGAGCACTTTGAACCCCGAAGTGCTTCACAGAAGTTTATAACGCACAGCCGTAAAAATAAAAAATCCTTTTTTTTTTTACAAAAATGATTTTTTCGCCCCCAATATTTTATTTTCACAAGGGTAACAGGAGAAATTGGACCCCAAAAGTTGTTGTCCAATTTGTCCTGAGTACGCTGATACCCAATATGTGGGAGAAAACTACTGTATGGGCGCATGTCAGGGCTCGGAAAGGGAAGTAGTGACGTTTTGGATTGCAGACTTTGATGGAATGGTCTGGGGGCGTCATGTCGCATTTGGAGAGCCCCTGATGCGCCTAAACAGTGGAAACCCCCCACAAGTGACCCCATTTTGGAAAATAGACCTCACAAGGAACTTACCTAGATGTGTGGTGAGCACTTTGAACCCCGAAGTGCTTCACAGAAGTTTATAACGCACAGCCGTAAAAATAAAAAATCCTTTTTTTTTTACAAAAATGATTTTTTCGCCCCCAATATTTTATTTTCACAAGGGCAACAGGAGAAATTGGACCCCAAAAGTTGTTGTCCAATTTGTCCTGAGTACGCTGATACCCAATATGTGGGAGAAAACTACTGTATGGGCGCATGTCAGGGCTCGGAAAGGGAAGTAGTGACGTTTTGGATTGCAGACTTTGATGGAATGGTCTGGGGGCGTCATGTCGCATTTGGAGAGCCCCTGATGCGCCTAAACAGTGGAAATCCCCAACAAGTGACCCCATTTTGGAAAATAGACCCCACAAGGAACTTATTTAGATGTGTGGTGAGCGCTATGAAGCCCCAAGTGCTTCACAGAAGTTTATAATGTACAGCCGTAAAAACAAAAAAATCTTATTTTTTTTACAAAAATAATATTTTCGCCCCCAGTTTTTTATTTTCCCAAGGGTAACAGAAGAAATAGGACAAATTTCACAATAACTCTTGGGGTCCAGAGTACGCTGATACCCCATATGTGGGGATAAACTACTGTTTGGACGCATGGCAGAGCTCAGAAGTGAAGGAACACCGTTTGACTTTTTCAACGCAGAATTGGCTGGAATGGAGATCAGACGCCATGTCACATTTGGAGAGCCCCTGATGTGCCTAAACAGCGGAAACCCCCCAATTCTAACTCCAACCCTAACCCCAACACACCCCTAACCCTAGTCCCAACCCTAATCCCAACCCTAACCCTAATCCTAACTCTAACCCTAATCCTAACTTTAGCGCCAACCCTAACCCTAACTTTAGCCGAAACCCTAACCCTAACCCTAATGGGAAAATGGAAATAAATACATTTTTTTTTATTTTATTATTTTTCCCTAACTAAGGGGGTGATAAAGGGGGGTTTGATTTACTATTTATAGCGGTTTTTATGATTGGCAGCTGTCACGCTAAAAGACGCTTTTTATTGCAAAAAGTAGTTTTTTTGCATCGCCACATTTTGAGAGCTATAATTTTTGCATATTTTGGCCCACAATGTCATGTGAGGTCTTAATTTTTGCGGGACGAGGTGACGCTTTTATTGGTACCATTTTTGAGCACGTGACATTTTTTGATCGCTTTTTATTTCGATTTTTGGGAGGTTAGAATGAACAAAAATCAGCAATTCATGAATTTCTTTTGGGTGAGGCGTTTTTATTGTTCCGCATGTGGTAAAATCGATAAAGCAGTTTTTATTCTTCGGTTCAGTACGATTATGGCGATACCTCATTTATATAATTTTTTTATGTTTTGGCGCTTTTATAGAATAAAAACAATTTTATATAAAAAAATAATTATTTTTGCATCGCTTTATTCTGCGAGCTATAACTTTTTTATTTTTTTGCTGATGATGCTGTGTGACGGCTCGTTTTTTGCGGGACAAGATGACGTTTTCAGCGTACCATGTTATTTATATCCGTCTTTTTGATCGCGTGTTATTCCACTTTTTGTTCAGCGGTATGATGATAAAGCACTGATTTTTTGCTTCGTTTTTATTTTTTATTTTTTAAGGGGTTCACAAAAGGGGTTAACTAGTGGGACAGTTTTATAGGGGGGGTCGTTACGGACGCGGCGATACCATATATGTGTACTTTTATTGTTTTATTTTTTTTATTTACAATAAGTAATGAATTTATTGGGGAATATTTATTTTTTTTTTTTTTGGATTTTTTTTTACACATGTTTATTTTTACTTTTTTTTACTTTTTTACTTTGTCCCAGGGTGGGACATCACTGTATTTAATCAGATCGCTGGTGTGACAGTGTGCACAGCACTCTGTCACACCAGCGATGTGACAGGCAGTGCAGGACGCTTCCTCATGCCTGCTCTCGGCAGGCACTGAGGAAGCCGCCTCCCTCCAGGACCCCAGCGCCATCTTGGATCCGGGTCCTGGGAGGGAGGAAGCCCTCAGAGCAGCGCGATCACATCGCGCTGGTCTGAGGGTCTCAGGGGGGCGCGCAGGGAGCCCCCACCCTGCGCGATCCTCCCCTGTGCCCCCAGTACACCGCGATCATGTTTGATCACGGTGTGCAAGGGGTTAATGTGCCGGGAGCGGTCCGTGACCGCTCCTGACACACAGTCACGGGTGTCAGCTGTGATAATCAGCTGACACCCGGCGGCGATTAGCTGCGCTCCCTCCGGGAGCGCAGCTAATCGCCTATGACGTACTATCCCGTCCATGGTCAGAATGGCACGGGTTTTATGGACGGGATAGTACGTCTAATGTCAGAGAGGGGTTAATGTGTGTGTGCAGAGACATGCTGGCCCCTCCCCTTAGGAGGAGCATTTAAGATATCACACAGAGAAAGAGAGAGGAAGTCGGGACACAGCTCTGACCTGCCGGGACAACGGGACTGGCTCCTGAAATCAGGACAGTCCAGCTGAATCCAGGACAGTTGGGATCTATGCTCTTAGTGTAGATGTCCCTACAGGCTTGTTCACTGTGTGCATGGCTCATGTGTTTGTATTTATCTTGTTTCTTGTTACTGCAAGATCAGGGAGGTATTCCACCCCTCCTTTGTGAGGCCTCATTGGACATTACCTTTCTGAATCCAGCTCATATAGGTACTATAGACATGACCAGGTTTTTAAATACATCAGTTAGGGATTAAATACATTAGTCAGGGACTGCTCTGATACGGTATACCTTGATGTTTGGTAAAGCGGCTTAGTATACATTTTTTGCAAAAACGCATAAACCAAATACCCTGTGTTTTATCATCTTTTTACCAGCACTTGCTATCTACTGTTACTTTTTTACAACAGAGTATTTTTATATGTTTGTTTTACTGTGCTTTTTTGTGTTTCAGTCTTAGTGTAGAATCTCTGAGAGACAGTAGGAATGTAGCTGGCAACAGAGGTCTGATGTAGCATTTGTTCTGTTCTACTGATGTTACATTACACATCTTGTGCCTTTGAGGCTAAGTACACACGTTCAGGAATGTTTGCAGAATATTCCTGAGCAAAACCAGACTTTTTTTGCTGCAAAAACGCGCGTTTTTTTGCGCGGATTTTGCGCGTTTTTGGTGCGTTTTTTTTTGCGGATGTGACGCGTTTTTACCGCGATTTTCCCTGAACTTTCTAGGTCAATAATATAGCGGGAAAAACGCTAGAATTCTGAAAAATTAATGAACATGTTGCTAGATTTTCCGCAATGCGTTTTTTTCACGGAAAAAAACGCACTATGTGCACAGAAATTGCGGAATTCATTCTAAATGATAGGATGCTTAATTCATGCGTTTTTGATGCGTTTTTTTCCCCACGAAAAAACCGCAAATAATCCTGAACGTGTGCACCTAGCCTTAATCTAACAGAATAAATTGTGGACCATTGTGCTTTCTGCTGTATTCAGTAAAGTGTAGTGGATAACTTTTATTTGGTCAATGATAGTTTTCCTTTAAGATAAATCCTACCTTCTAAAACCATACTAGAGGCAGGATCTATGAAGCTGCCTTTCAGTATAACAATGACAAGATGGTCAATACACTGCACCATATAGGTAGTGAAGTGTATTAAATTTGGAAGCAATCAAAAGGTTGCATGTTTAACCACTTCACCCCCAAGGGTGGTTTGCACGTTAATGACCGGGCCAATTTTTACAATTCTGACCACTGTCTCTTTATGAGGTTATAACTCTGGAACGCTTCAACGGATCTTCGCGATTCTGAGATTGTTTTCTCGTGACATATTGTACTTCATGTTAGTGGTAAAATTTCTTCGATATAACTTGCGTTTATTTTTGAAAAAAATGCAAATATGGCGAAAATTTTTAAAATTTTGCAATTTTCAAACTTTGAATTTTTATTCCCTTAAAACAGAGAAATATATCACACAAAATAGTTAAGAAATAACATTTCCCACATGTCTACTTTACATCAGCACAATTTTGGAACCAAAATTTTTTTTGTTAGGAAGTTATAAGGGTTAAAAGTTGACCAGCGATTTCTCATTTTTACAGCAAAATTTGCAAAGCCATTTTTTTTAGGGGCCACCTCACATTTGAAGTCACTTTGAGGGGTCTATATCGCAGAAAATACCCAAAAGTGACACCATTCTAAAAACTGCACCCCTCAAGGTACTCAAAACCACATTCAAGAAGTTTATTAACCCTTCAGGTGCTTCACAGAACTAAAGCAACGTGGAAGGAAAAAATGAATATTTTACTTTTTAGCCACAAAAATTATCTTTTACAAACTTTTTTTTATTTTCACAAGGGTAAAAGGAGAAAATGGACAGATAAGGTTGTTATGCAATTTCTCCTGAATACGCCAATACCCCATATGTGGGGGAAAACCACTGTTTGGGCACACGGCAGAGCTCGTAAGGAAGGAGCGCCGTTTGACTTTTTCAAACTAAAATTGGCTGGAATTTAGATTGGATGCCATGTCGCGTTTGGAGAGCCCCTGATGCGCCTAAAAAGTGGAAACCCCCCCACAAGTGACACCATTTTGGAAAGTAGACCCCTAAGGTACTTATCTAGATCTGTTGTGAGCACTTTGAACCCCCAAGTGTTTCACAAAAGTTTATAAAGCCTGGGTGTGAAAAAAAAAAAATCAATTTTCCACAAAAATGATTTTTTAGTCTGAAATTTTTGATTTTTCCCAAGGAAATTGGACCCCAAAAGTTGTTGTCCAATTTGTCCTGAGTACGCTGATACCCCATATGTGGGGGGGGGAACTGTTTGGGCGCACGGCAGGGCTTGGAAAGGAAGTAGTAACGTTTTGGAATGCAGACGTTAATGGGGGTCATGTTCCGTTTGCAGTGCCTCAGATGAGCCTAAACAGTGGAAACCCCCCACAAGTGACCCCATTTTGGAAACTAGACCCCTAAGGAACTTATCTAGATCTTTGGTGAGCACTTTGAACCCCAAGTGCTTCACACAAGTTTATAATGCCCGGGCATGAAAATAAAAAATCCTATTTTTTTCCCACAAAAAATATCTTTTAGTCACTAATTTTTATTTTCCCAAGGGTAACAGGAGAAATTGGACCACATAAGTTGTTGTACAATTTGTCCTGAGTACGCTGATACCCCATATGTGGGGGGGAACCACTGTTTGGGCGCACGGCAGAGCTCGGAATGGAAGGAGCACCATTTGACTTTTTCCAACCAAAATTGGCTGGAATTGAGTTTGGATGCCATGTTGCATTTGGAGAGCCCCTGATGTGCCTAAACAGTGGAAACCCCCCACAAATGACCCCATTTGGGAAACTAGACCCCCTAATGAACTTATCTAGATTTTTGATGAGCAATTTGAACCCCCAAGTGCTTCACACAAGTTTATAACGTAGAGCCGTAAAATTTAAAAATCATATTTTTTCCACAAAAATGATCTTTTCACCCCAATTTGTATTTTTCCAAGGGTAACAAGACTCCAAAAGTTATTGTGCAATTTGTCCTGAGTGCGCTGATACCCCATATGTGGGGGTAAACCACTGTTTGGGTGCATGGCAGAGTTTGGAAGGGAAGGAGCGCCGTCTGACTTTTTCAACGCAGAATTGGCTGGACGCCATGTCGTGTTTGGAGAGCTCCTGATCTGCCTAAACAGTGGAAACCCCCATAAATGACACCATTTTGGAAACTAGACCCCTCAAGGAACTTATCTAGATGTGTGGTGAGAACTTTGAACCCCCAGGTGTTTCACTAAAGTTTATAACGTACAGCCGTAAAATAAAAAATCTTTTTTTTTTTTTTACAAAAATGATTTTTTCGCCCCCAAAATTTTATTTTCACAAGGGTAACAGAAGAAATTGGAACCCAAAAGTTGTTGTCCAATTTGTCCTGAGTACACTGATACCCAATATGTGGGCGAAAACTACTGTATGGGCACACGTCGGGGCTCGGAAGGGAAGTAGTGACGTTTTGGATTGCAGACTTTGATGGAATGGTCTGGGGGCGTCATGTCACATTTGGAGAGCCCCTGATGCACCTAAACAGTGGAAACCCCCCACAAGTGACCCCATTTTGGCAAATAGACCCCACAAGGAACTTATCTAGATGTGTGGTGAGCACTTTGAACCCCAAAGTGCTTCACAGAAGTTTATAACGCACAGCCGTAAAAATAAAAAATCCTTTTTTTTTTACAAAAATGATATTTTCGCCCCCAGTTTTTTATTTTCCCAAGGGTAACAGAAGAAATAGGACAAATTGAACAATAACTCTTGGGGTCCAGAGTACGCTGATACCCAATATGTGGGGATAAACTACTGTTTGGACGCATGGCAGAGCTCAGAAGTGAAGGAGCACCGTTTGACTTTTTCAACGCAGAATTGGCTGGAATTGAGATCAGACGCCATGTCACATTTGGAGAGCCCCTGATGTGCCTAAACAGCGGAAACCCCCCAATTCTAACTCTAACCCTAACCCCGACACACCCCTAATCCTAGTCCCAACCCTAACCACAAACCTAACCCTAACACACCCCTAATCCCAACCCTAACCCTAATCCTAACTTTAGCGCCAACCCTAACCCTAACTTTAGCCGCAACCCTAAACCTAACCCTAATGGGAAAATGGAAATAAATACATTTTTTTAATTTTATTATTTTTCCCTAACTAAGGGGGTGATAAAGGGGGGTTTGATTTACTATTTATAGCAGGTTTTTATGATTGGCAGCTGTCACGCTAAAAGACGCTTTTTATTGCAAAAATAGTTTTTTGCATCGTCACATTTTGAGAGCTATAGTTTTTGCATATTTTGGCCCACAGAGTCATGTGAGGTCTTATTTTTTGCAGTACGAGTTGACGTTTTTATTTGTACCACTTTTGAGCAGGTGACATTTTTTGATCGCTTTTTATTTCGATTTTTGGGAGGTTAGAATGAACAAAAATCAGCAATTCATGAATTTCTTTTGGGGGAGGCGTTTTTATTGTTCCGCGTGTGGTAAAATTGATAAAGCAGTTTTATTCTTCGGGTCAGTACGATTATGGCGATACCTCATTTATATCATTTTTTTATGTTTTGGCGCTTTTATAGAATAAAAACAATTTTATATAAAAAAATAATTATTTTTGCATCGCTTTATTCTGCGAGCTATAACTTTTTTATTTTTTCGCTGATGATGCTGTATGGCGGCTCGTTTTTTGCGGGACAAGATGATGTTTTCAGCGGTACCATGTTTATTTATATCGGTCATTTTGATTGCGCGTTATTCCACTTTTTGTTCGGCGGTATGATGATAAAGCATTGATTTTTTGCTTCGTTTTTTTTTTTTAAGGGGTTCACTAAAGGGGTTAACTAGTGGGACAGTTTTATAGGGGGGGTCGTTACGGACGCGGCGATACCAAATATGTGTACTTTTATTGTTTTGGTTTTTTTATTTACAGGAAGAAATGAATTTATTGGGGAATATTTTATTTTTTTTTTATTTATTTTGGATTTTTTTTTATAACATGTTTATTTTTATTTTTTTAACTTTTTTACTTTGTCCCAGGGTGGGACATCACTGTATTTTATCAAATCGCTGGTGTGACAGTGTGCACAGCACACTGTCACACCAGCGATCGCTCAGGCAGTGCAGCAGGCTTCTCAGTGCCTGCTCTCAGCAGGCACTGAGGAAGCCGCCTCCCTCCAGGACCCCGGCGCCATCTTGGATCCGGGTCCTGGGAGGGAGGAAGCCCTCAGAACAGCGCGATCACATCGCGCTGGTCTGAGGGTCTCAGGGGGGCGCGCAGGGAGCCCCCACCCTGCGCGATCCTCCCCTGTGCCCCCAGTACACCGCGATCATGTTTGATCGCGGTGTGCTAGGGGTTAATGTGCCGGGAGCGGTCCGTGACCGCTCCTGACACACAGTCACGGGTGTCAGCTGTGATAATCAGCTGACACCCGGCGGCGATTAGCTGCGCTCCCCTCAGGAGCGCAGCTGATCGCCTATGACGTACTATCCCGTCCATGGGCAGAATGGCACGGGTTTTATGGACGGGATAGTACGTCTAATGTCAGAGAGGGGTTAAATTCCCTTATTGGACTAATAGAATTGTAAAAAGTTTAAAAAATTTTTTTTTAAATGTATAAAAAATGTAATCCACCCTTTTTCCTAAAATTCACAGTTTCAACAGGAAAATTAATTATTTAAGAAAAAACTGCTCTAAAAAACTGAAAAAAAAGAAAAACTAATAGAGAATGTTTTTTTTTCGTCTAACCTTGTAAAATATGAAATAAAAAGTGATCAAATAGTTACCCCCACAATGGTATGAGTAAAAATACCTATAAATAAAGTTCACATTCAGTTATTCTGCTTAGGAAAGCTTGTCAAAATGTTTACATAAAAACAATTACAGGTTTATTTTTGTTAATTCTTGCAACCAATAAAATGTAATAAAAAGTGATAAAAAACTTGTATCTACTTAAATGTGGTACTAATAAAAATTACAAATTGCCTTGCAAAAACAAACTCTGCTTTGTCTATTGAAACATAAACAATTGTGTCTATTGATAACTATAAAAAGTTATGCATCTCAGAAAATGGTAACTCAAAAAATACTATTTTAAGTTTTTTTCGAGCAAAAGAAAAAAATAAAGAAAATAAACAAATAAAATTATTTAATCTTAAAGGGAGTCTGTCAGCAGATTTTTGCTATGTAATCTAAAGACAGGAGGAGATAGAGTCTGAAACACAGATTTCAAGACTATCACTTATCAGGTGGTGTGCTACTGTTTACTTACAATAAATAATAATAAATACAACAAATCACTTGGTGATTATCATTGCTGTGACTAGCTGGGCTTGCAAGATTGACTTTTCATAGCCCCTTTTTGTATGCTAATTTGTGGAATGCCTACTGATTACAGATTGCATCAGCTCCCTGTGATGTACTAGTCTGCATCATTTGGAGGACAATTATGCAGTCTACAGTAATTCAACTAGCAAACAATGAGGCAACAGCAATTATTATATCCCCCAATCATGTGAAGCACAAGAACCTGAAATGGGAGCTGAGGGATATAAAAAGAGGCCTGCTCCTAACCACTGTGTGATTCTATGAGATTTCACCCCAGGAGCCATGGTTCCAGCTGATGGATTATAGAACTGCTCCCTGCCCAAAATTGAGCCCACAAATTCATTTGGATAACCCAGGTTGCGACAATCTGGTCACCTGGTCACATACCTCGCTGTGCTCGGTCAGCTTCCTAAGCTTGCCCACTACCTCCTCTCAGTGGATGCCAACCAAAAGTCTTTCCTGGGACTGTAATATATGCTGTTAACTGTTGGTGAACCAATAAAGTTTTACTGGAGAGCGATAGCCTCACCCTGTGTTGTCTGAGTAGTGTTCTGCCCACGATGAAGAAGTACGGCCATTCAATGGGATGAGCCCCGCCTATGTGGTCATTGGACTAGAGTACCTACTGAACCTCGTGTCTCTACTACGTCCATTGATAGAAACATGTAGAAATGATGGCTCTCAGTATACATGATTTTTTTTTTCAAAACTGTATTTATTGTACTAAGGTAATAAAATTATATTTTCGCATCATTATAATTGTACTGACCCACAGAATAAAGATATAGTTTTCTGTGCAGCTTAGTGAATGATGTATAATTTTAAATAGTAAAACAACAATGGCAGAAGTGATTTTTTTTAATTCCTTCCCATCAACAGTTAATAAAAGTTGGTTATTAATTTATATTTACCCTAAAATGGTGCCACTGACAAATACAACTCATACCGCTCATACAACTACATCTATGAAACAATGAAAAATAGCTCATGGAATACAATGAAAATAAAGTTTCATCCTAAAAGCCCAAAATAGGTCAGTCCTAAAGACTTTAATGCTTATATTAGGGGTCTTAAGCCAGGTACATGATCAGTTAATATTATACTGATAAATTCCAATCAAAGATACCAAAACAACATACTTCTAGATCTTTAATCAAGTACTTCTGGACTAATCTATCCAATGTGGCTTATTGTAAGCTTAGAATGGTCTTGTACGCTCATGAATAATGACAAATGACACAATGGTAACATGTTGTCAATGTCCACTAGATGGCAGTGCATTGTAATAAATTCACGTGTTACAATAATACTGTGCATGCTCATAAAAGAAGGAAATACACTTTGCATGTGAAGCAATGGCATGGTCTAATCGTCTTGTGACTGGAATGCTTATAGGGCTTGATTAGTAAAGAAATGTTTGCAAGATCATGCCCTTGATGACCTAAACCTTAAAAGTCAGGGAGTAGTGACTTTCATCATCTATGGGACTGCTGGGGATAGCTGAGCACTGGACCTGCACATTGCTATTCACTTTGAGCGCCTGATGGCACCATGGCTTGTACCCTATTTGCAATTTATACGCAGTTAAAATATGCTCCAGTAAGAGTTACTTATGACATTCTCTTACATGGTATGGTGCCACCTGGTGGTCAACATGTATAGTAGCATGCAGGTCCATTATAAGTGCTGCTGGTCACACTTGTTTAGTCATTTGTCTGTTCACAACAATGGAGCCAATATAAAAAATAAGCATTGTACACAGCTATTTCTTGCAGCTGGCCTGGGCAGTTACTAGACAGAGAGCTGGCTGCGGGAAGAGTGAACAAGTACGTGATACTGGACATTCTCTTTGCTATACACTTTGAACACTAGATGGTGCCATAATATATTCACTTCTCTTGGTATGTGTTACTCTGTAATGTCTTTTATTGTCTGTACAAGTCCCCACTGTGATGTAAAGTGCTGCGAAATATGTTTGCGCTATAGAAATAAAAAATACTATTATTATATATAGGAAATTATTGAAACACTTTACTGAGTGAATTTATAACTGCATGCAGATGGAAAATATTTTGTAATAACTGTTCTAAAGGTTAAAGGGAATATGTCTGCCCATTCGTAGGTATGGAAGTAGTTGTATGGCTACATAGATGCTGGTCCACCATTATAAATGATATAATTTTTGTAGAGATCTGACATGCCAAATCTAGAAGCTGTATGCAAGTCAGGATGGAAGTGCATTGGGTGGTGTGTGCGTGCACTCGGACAGCTTCTTCCAATTACACTGGCACGCTCCGGTGCACTTACAGTCCGATTTATCGTGAATGACACATAAGATCTCTACAAAAAAGTGTCTATTTTATAGGGGAATAAACACCTACCAGTTAGTGTTGAGCAAGTACACTCGTTGCTTGGGTTTTCCCGAGCATGCTCGGGTCGTCTCCGAGTATTTTGAAGTGCTCTGAGATTTAGTTTCTGTCGAAGCAGCTGCATGATTTGTGGCTGCTAGACAGCCTGAATACATGTGGGGATTCCCTAACAAGCAGTCAATCCTCACATGTATTCAGGATGTCCAGCAGCCATAAATCATGCAGCTGCGGCAACAGAAACTAAATCTCCGAGCACTTCCAAATACTCGGAGACTACCCGAGCAACAAGCATACTCGCACATCACTACTACCAGTACTTCCATAAAAACATACTGACAAGTTCCAATTAAAACCTTAACATTAAATTTATACAGTTGTGGTCATCATTATTCTATTATTAGCCCCTTTCAGTTTTTATAAATATAGCCAATATCTTCAGAAATGATTAGATAATGTACCAATTGTGTGTCATTGAAATATTTTAACCCCTTCACCTCCAAGGGTGGTTTGCACGTTAATGACCGGGCCAATTTTTACAATTCTGACCACTGTCTCTTTATGAGGTTATAACTCTGGAACGCTTCAACGGATCTTCGCGATTCTGAGATTGTTTTCTCGTGACATATTGTACTTCACGTTAGAAGTATAATTTCTTCGATATAACTTGCGTTTATTTTTGAAAAAAACACAAATATGGCGAAAATTTTGAAAATTTTGCAATTTTCAAACTTTGAATTTTTTTTCCCTTAAAACAGAGAAATATGTCACACAAAATAGTTAAGAAATAACATTTCCCACATGTCTACTTTAAATCAGCACAATTTTGGAACCAAAATTTTTTTTTGTTCGGAAATTATAAGGGTTAAAAGTTGACCAGTGATTTCTCATTTTTACAACAAAATTTACAAAGCCATTTTTTTAGGGACCACCTCACATTTGAAGTCACTTTGACGGGTCTATATAGCAGAAAATACCAAAAAGTGACACCATTCTAAAAACTGCACCCCTCAAGGTACTCAAAACCACATTCAAGAAGTTTATTAACCCTTCAGGTGCTTCAGAGGAGCTGAAGCAACGTAGGAAGGAAAAAATTAATATTTAACTTTTTAGCCACAAAAATGATCTTTTACAAACTTTTTTTTTATTTTGACAAGGGTAAAAGGAGAAAATGGGCAGATAAGGTTGTTGTGCAATTTCTCCTGAGTACGCCAATACCCTATATGTGGGGGAAAACCACTGTTTGGGCACACGGCAGAGCTCGTAAGGGAAGGAGCGCCGTTTGACTTTTTCAAACTAAAATTGGCTGGAGTTGAAATTGGACGCCATGTCGTGTTTGGAGAGCCACTGATGCGCCTAAACAGTGGAAACCCCCCACAAGTGACACCATTTTGGAAACTAGACCCCCTAAGGAACTTATCTAGATCTGTTGTGAGCACTTTGAGCCCCAAAGTGTTTCACAAAAGTTTATAATGCCTGGGTGTGAAAAAAAAAAAACAATTTTCCACAAAAATGATTTTTTAGTCCCAAATTTTAGATTTTTCCCAAGGAAATTGGACCCCAAAAGTTGTTGTCCAATTTGTCCTGAGTACGCTGATACCCCATATGTGGGGGGGGGAAACTGTTTGGGCGCACGGCAGGGCTTGGAAAGGAAGCAGTAACGTTTTGGAATGCAAACATCGATGGGGGTCATGTTCCGTTTGTAGTGCCCCAGATGAGCCTAAACAGTGGAAACCCCCCACAAGTGACCCCATTTTGGAAGCTAGACCCCCTAAGGAACTTATCTAGATCTTTGGTGAGCACTTTGAACCCCCAAGTGCTTCACACAAGTTTATAATGCCTGGGCATGAAAATAAAAAATCCTATTTTTTTCCCACAAAAATTATCTCTTAGTCACTTTTTTTTTATTTTCCCATAGGTAACAGGAGAAATTGGACCTCAAAAGTTGTTGTCCAATTTGTCCTGAGTACGTTGATACCCCATATGTGGGGGGGAACCACTGTTTGGGCGCATGGCAGAGCTCGGAATGGAAGTAGCACCATTTGACTGTTTCCAACCAAAATTGGCTGGAATTGAGATTGGACGCCATGTTGCATTTGGAGAGTCCCTGATGTGCCTAAACAGTGGAAACCCCCCACAAGTGACCCCATTTGGGAAACTAGACCCCCTAAGGAACTTATCTAGATCTTTGTTGAGCAATTTGAACCCCCAAGTGCTTCACACAAGTTTATAACGTAGAGCCGTAAAATTAAAAAATCATATTTTTTCCACAAAATTGATCTTTTCACCCCAATTTTTATTTTCCCAAGGGTAACAAGACTCCAAAAGTTATTGTGCAATTTGTCCTGAGTACGCTGATACCCCATATGTGGGGGTAAACCACTGTTTGGGTGCATGGCAGAGTTTGGAAGGGAAGGAGCGCCGTTTGACTTTTTCAACGCAGAATTGGCTGGATGCCATGTCGTGTTTGGAGAGCTCCTGATCTGCCTAAACAGTGGAAACCCCCCACAAATGACACCATTTTGGAAACTAGACCCCTCAAGGAACTTATCTAGATGTGTGGTGAGCACTTTGAACCCCAAAGTGCTTCACAGAAGTTTATAACGTACAGCCGTAAAAATAAAAAATATTTTTTTTTTTTTACAAAAATGATTTTTTCGCCCCCAATATTTTATTTTCACAAGGGTAACAGGAGAAATTGGACCCCAAAAGTTGTTGTCCAATTTGTCCTGAGTACGCTAATACCCAATATGTGGGAGTAAACTACTGTATGGGCGCACGTCGGGGCTCGGAAGGGAAGTAGTGACGTTTTGGATTGCAGACTTTGATGGAATGGTCTGGGGGCGTCATGTCGCATTTGGAGAGCCCCTGATGTGCCTAAACAGTGGAAACCCCCCACAAGTGACCCCATTTTGGAAAATAGACCCCACAAGGAACTTATCTAGATGTGTGGTGAGCACTTTGAACCCCGAAGTGCTTCCCAGAAGTTTATAACGTACAGCCGTAAAAATAAAAAATCCTTTTTTTTTTTTACAAAAATGATTTTTTCGCCCCCAATATTTTATTTTCACAAGGGTAACAGGAGAAATTGGACCTCAAAAGTTGTTGTCCAATTTGCCCTGAGTACGCTGATACTCAACATGTGTGAGAAAACGACTGTATGGGTGCACGTCTGGGCTCGGAAGGGAAGTAGTGACGTTTTGGATTGCAGACTTTGATGGAATGGTCTGGGGGCGTCATGTCGCATTTGGAGAGCCCCTGATGCGCCTAAACAGTGGAAACCCCCCACAAGTGACCCCATTTTGGAAAATAGACCCCACAAGGAACTTATCTAGAAGTATGTTGAGCACTTTGAACCCCTAAGTGCTTCACAGAAGTTTATAACGTACAGCTGTAAAAATAAAAAATCCTTTTTTTTTTACAAAAATGATTTTTTTGCCCCCAATATTTTATTTTCACAAGGGTAACAGGAGAAATTGGACCCCAAAAGTTGTTGTCCAATTTGTCCTGAGTACGCTGATACCCAACATGTGTGAGAAAACGACTGTATGGGTGCACGTCTGGGCTCGGAAGGGAAGTAGTGACGTTTTGGATTGCAGACTTTGATGGAATGGTCTGGGGGCGTCATGTCGCATTTGGAGAGCCCCTGATGCGCCTAAACAGTGGAAACCCCCCACAAGTGACCCCATTTTGAAAAATAGACCCCACAAGGAACTTATCTAGAAGTGTGGTGAGCGCTATGAAGCCCCAAGTGCTTCACAGAAAATTTATAACATACAGCCGTAAAAACAAAAAAATAATTTTTTTTTTACAAAAATGATTTTGTCGCCCCCAGTTTTTTATTTTCCCAAGGGTAACAGAAGAAATAGGACAAATTGCACAATAACTCTTGGGGTCCAGAGTACGCTGATACCCCATATGCGGGGGTAAACTACTGTTTGGGCGCATGGCAGAGCTCAGAAGTGAAGGAGCACCGTTTGACTTTTTCAACGCAGAATTGGCGGGAATTGAGATCAGACGCCATGTCACATTTGGAGAGCCCCTGATGTGCCTAAACAGTAGAAACCCCCCAATTCTAACTCCAACCCTAACCCCAACATACCCCTAACCCTAGTCCCAACCCTAACCACAAACCTAACCCTAACACACCCCTAACCCTAATCCCAACCATAACCTAATACTAACTTTAGCGCCAATCCTAACCCTAACTTTAGCCGCAACACTAACCCTAATGGGAAAATGGAAATAAATACATTTTTTTAATTTTATTATTTTTCCCTAACTAAGAGGGTGATAAAGGGGGGTTTGATTTACTATTTATAGTGGGTTTTTGTGATTGGCAGCTGTCACGCTAAAAGACGCTTTTTATTGCAAAAAGTAGTTTTTTGCATCACCACATTTTGAGAGCTATAATTTTTGCATATTTTGGCCCACAGAGTCATGTGAGGTCTTATTTTTTGCGGGATGACGTGACGTTTTTATTGGTACCATTTTTGAGCACGTGACATTTTTTGATCGCTTTTTATTTCGATTTTTGGGAGGTTAGAATGAACAAAAATCAGCAATTCATGAATTTCTTTTGGGGAGGCGTTTATACCGTTCCGTGTGTGGTAAAATTGATAAAGCAATTTTATTCTTCGGGTCAGTACGATTATGGCGATACCTCATTTATATCATTTTTTTATGTTTTGGCGCTTTTATAGAATAAAAACAATTTTATATAAAAAATCATTATTTTTGCATCGCTTCATTCTGCGAGCTATAACTTTTTTATTTTTTCGCTGATGATGCTGTATGATGGCTCGTTTTTTGTGGGACAAGATGACGTTTTCAGCGGTACCATGTTTATTTATATCTGTCTTTTTGATCGCGTGTTATTCCACTTTTTGTTCGGCGGCATGATGATAAAGCATTGATTTTTTGCTTAGTTTTTTTTTTTTTTTTAAGGGGTTCACTAAAGGGGTTAACTAGTGGGACAGTTTTATAGGGGGGGTCGTTACGGACACGGCGATACCAAATCGCGCTGCTCTGATGGTCTCAGGGGGGCGCGCAGGGAGCCCCCTGCCTGCGCGATCCTCCCCTGTGCCCCGGGCACACCGCGATCATGTTTGATCGTGGTGTGCTAGGGGTTAATGTGCCGGGAGCGGTCCGTGACCGCTCCTGACACATAGTGCTGGGTGTCAGCTGTGATATACAGCTGACACCCGGCGGCGATCAGCTACGCTCCCCCCGGGAACGCAGCTGATCGCCTATGACGTACTATTCCGTCCATGGGAATTAGGTCCAGGGTCACATGGACGGAATAGTACGTCTGATGGCAGAGAGGGGTTAATAGCATGTGTAAATTTGACCTGGCTGTCATCATACTCACAGTCATTTTAAAAAAAAGAAATACAGTAGAATCACAATATAGACAGGATTAACCCCTTTCTTCCATATGACGTACTATTCCGTCCATGTGCCCTGGGACTTAATTCCCAAGGACGGAATAGTACGTCATATGCGATCAGCTGCGCTCCTGCTGGGAGCGCAGCTGATCGCGGCCGGGTGTCAGCTGATTATCACAGCTGACACCCGGAACTATGTGCCAGGAGCGGTCATGGACTGCTCCCGGCATATTAACCCCCGGCACACTGCGATCAGTGATGATCGCAGTGTTCCGGCGGTACAGGGAAGCATCGCGCAGGGAGGGGGCTCCCTGCGTGCTTCCCTGAGACCCTCAGAGCAGCGAGATGTGATCGCGCTGTTCCGAGGGACCCTCCTCCCTGCAGGACCCTGGATCCAAGATGGTCGCATGGTCCTTTCGGGTCCTGCAGGGAGGTGGCTTCCTCAGCGCCTGCTGAGAGCAGGCGCTGAGGAAGCCTGCAGCAGTGCCAGTGAGATCGCTGGTGTGACAGAGTGCTGTGCACAGTGTCAGATCGGCGATCTGACCTTAAACAGTGATGTCCCACCCTGGGACAAAGTACAAAAGTTAAAAAAATAAAAATAACATGTGTAAAAAAAAATTCCTAAATAAAGAAAAAAAAATATTCCCCAATAAATTCATTTCTTCATGTAAATAAAAAAAAACAATAAAAGTACACATATTTAGTATTGCCGCATCCGTAACGACCTGTCCTATAAACCTGTCCCTTTAGTTAACCCCTTTAGTGAACCCCTTAAAATAAAAAGAAATAAGGCAAAAAAACAATGCCTTATCATCATACCACCGAACAAAAAGTGGAATAACACGCAATCAAAAAGACAGATATAAATAAACATGGTACCGCTGAAAACGTCATCTTGTCCCGCAAAAAATGAGCCGCCATACAGCATCATCAGCGAAAAAATAAAAAAGTTATAGCTCGCAGAATAAAACGATACTATAAAAATTATTTTTTATATATAATCATTTTTATTGTATAAAAGCGCCAAAACATAAAAAAAGATATAAATGAGGTATCGATGTAAACGTACTAACCCAAAGAATAAAACTGCTTTATCAATTTTACCACATGCGGAATGGTATAAACGCCCCCCCAAAAGAAATTCATGAATTGCTGTTTTTTTGTTCATTTTGCCTCCCAAAAATCCTAATAAAAAGCCATCAAAAAATGTCATGTGCCCAAAAATGACTCTGTGGGCCAAAATATGGAAAAATGATAGCTCTCAAAATGTGGTGATGCAAAAACTATTTTTTGCAATAAAAAGCGTCTTTTAGCGTGTGACAGCTGCCAAACATAAAGACCCGCTATAAACAGTAAATCAAACTCCCCTTTATCACCCCCTTAGTTAGGGAAAAATAATAAAATTAAAAAAATGTATTTATTTCCATTTTCCCATTAGGGTTAAGGTTAGAGTTAGGGTTGGGGCTAAAGTTAGGGTGAGAGTTGGGGCTAAAGTTAGGGTTAGGGTTGGGATTAGGGTTAGGTGTATGTTAGCGTTAGGTTTGTGGTTAGGTTATGATTAGGGTTGGGATTAGGGTTAGGTGTTGTGAATGGGTTTGAGATGAGTTCTGAGCAGAGGCACCCTCTGGTGGTTACAAGCGGTGCTGGTCTGTCCAGTGAAGATTGTGAAGATTGTGAGGATTGGGAATCAGGTGTTACTGACTGGTCTTATATAAGGGAGTCACCTTCCCATCAGGGTTGCCGGTGATCAATTGTTCTGGTCTGAATCCTTCATTCCTGTTTCCCTTGTAGCCTGCTGTGTCGTGTCTGCATCTCCTGCTAACAGATAAGACATTTTCTTCTTTTTGTTTTTTGTGCTATATTTTTTGCATTTTGTCCTGCACTTCTGTGGGGGCCTTCAGGGTCCCCTCCGGGGGCTTTTGCCCTCTCAGTTTAGTTCAGCCACTGATGTTTGTACTTTTGCTTTTTCCAGTTTTTTCAGTGGCTGCTGTTTTGATTTTGTTACACCAGAGAACTAATTTAGGTGGTAGAGGTCGTGTGATCTCAGGCGTTTTTGAAATTAGTAGAGTTGGTGCTTTTCAGGGTTTTCTGGGATTGCAGTAAGTACCCTTCCTGTCCTTTTCTATTTAGTTAGTTTGGGCCCCAGCGTTTGCTCATACTATTTTCTTTCTGTGTCAGTGTTTCATCTTGTCTAACCGCCATTACATGTTTGGGGGCTTTCTATTATCTTTGGGGTTCTGCTCCGGGGCAGATAGCTTTCCTATTTCTATCTTTAGGTGTAGTTAGTTTCTCAGGCTGTGACGAGGCGTCTAGGACCAACGTAGGAACGCTCCACGGCTGCCTCTAGTTGTGGTGGTTAGTCAGGGTACTGCAATCTCATAGATTCCAACTGCTCTGGTGTATTGCCTTTTTTACCTGCACTCCTCAGCTACCGAAACATAACAGTTAGGGGTGTGTTGGGGTTAGGGTTGGAGTAAGAATTGGGGAGTTTCCACTGTTTAGGCACATCAGGTGCTCTCCATACATGACATGCCGTCTGATCTCAATTCCAGCCAATTCGGCGTTGAAAAAGTCAAACGTTTCTCCTTCCCTTCTGAGCTCTGCCATGCACCCAAACAGTAGTTTACCGCCACATATGGGGTATCAGCGTACTCAGGAAAAGTTGCACAATAACATTTGGGGTCCAATTTCTTCTGATACCCTTGGGAAAATAAAAAATTGGGGGTGAAAATATCATTTTTGTGGAAAAAAATATGATTTTTTTTATTTTTATGGCTCTATGTTATAAACTTCTGTGAAGCACTTGGGAGTTCAAAGTTCTCACCACACATCTAGATAAGTTACTTTTGGGGTCTAGTTTCCAAAATACGGTCAGTTGTGGGGGTTTTTCCACTGTTTAGGCACATCATGGGCTCTCCAAATGCGACATGACGCTCGCAGACTTTTCCATCAAAGTCTTCAATGCAAAGCTTCACTACTTCCCTTCCGAGCCCCGACGTGTGCCCATACAGTAGTTTTGTCCAACATATAGGGTATCAGCGTACTCAGGACAAATTGGACAACAACTTTTGGGGTCCAATTTCTTCTGTTACCCTTGGGAAAATAAAAAACTGGGGACTAAAAGATCATATTTGTGGAAAAAATATTATTTTTTTATTTTTATGCCCGGGCGTTATATACTTCTGTGAAGCACTTGGGGGTTCAAAGTGCTCACCACACATCTAGATAAGTTCCTTTTGGGGTCTAGTTTCCAAAATGGTGTCACTTGTGGGGGTTCCCACTGTTTAGGCACATCAGGGGCTAACGAAATGCGACATGGCGTTCAATCTCGATTCCAGCCAATTTTGGTTTGAAAAGTCAAATGGCGCTCATTCCCTTTCGAGCTCTGCCGTGCGCTTAAAGAGTGGTTCCCCCCACACATGGGGTATCAGCGTACTCAGAACAAATTGGACAACAACTTTTATGGTCCAATTTCGCCTGTTACACTTGGGAAAATAAAAAATTGGTGACTTAAATATCATTTTTGTGGGAAAAAAATAGGATTTTTTATTTTCATGCCCGGGCATTATAAACTTGTGTGAAGCACTTGGAGGTTGTCATGGGTGCATCGCCACGAAGATCGTCGCGATTGCACATTCTGACTTCTCACAGCTGAGCTGCTGTTTCTTTGTGTTTGGTAATGAGAGAGTTAATTTTACCCAGCTCTTTGCTAAGACTAGGTCCAGCCTCGCCCGGCTGCTTTTGATTATGTTCTAATTAGTTTCCTTTATATCCCTGCCAGTCTGGGTGTTAGATGCCGGTGAAAGCATTCATGTAGTCTAGCAGACTGGAGCGGTTCTGAGAATACTTAAGCTAAGAGCTCCTTAGTTGTTTTTACTCTTACAGCTTATAGTTTTTCTCTGAGACCTTAGGTGTTCCTACTGTGTGTGAGTGTTGTATGTAAGACTTTATTTACTTTATTTCTTGTCTTTTTTGTATGTCTTTCTGTTCATTAACCGTTACCTGTTCATTCCCTTTGGTGGTATTCAGGGTCCTTCTTAGGACTAGAATACAGTTGGCAGGGATTGATAGGAGACAGGGTTTACGCTGGTGGCCTGGACCTCTGTACCTTTAACAGTACCTCCAGGTTGAGGGATTAGTTAGGACCCCAGTTTAGGGTCAGCTTAGACCCCGGTCACCCTCTAGCCGGAGACAGCGTATAACGGATTCCGTTTTGACCCACTGGACATTCTGTCAGGTAAATCTATGTTATCATATATCTATGCGCATGTTATATAGGATGTTGCCCTTTTGATATAGATTACTGACATCACATATATATATCTGCTATACAGCGTGACATTTTCACCGGCCATACTAAAGATTCTCCCCAGCTGTCATGGATCCAGTAGCCCAGCTGGCCCGGAAGTTGCAGGGGTTGTCCATGGAATTTGCAGACATTAAGTCCAAGGTTTTGTCCCCCCGGAGCAAACCAGATCTGAACCTAAGGTTGCTCTCCCGGACAGGTTCACTGGTGGGCGGGACAAATTTTTTACTTTCCGGGAGGCATGTAAATTTACTTTCGGCTGCGGCCTCGGTCATCTGGGAGTGAAGAGCAGAGGGTGGGAATTGTTATCTCGCTCTTACAAGGGGACCCTCAATCTTGGGCGTTCTCTATTCCTCCAGGCTCCCCAGATCTCCAGTCAGTGGATCGATTTTTTACTGCCCTGGGTCTGGTATATGATGATCCGGATCGAGTCTCCCTTGCTGAGACAAGGTTACGTAAAATACGGCAAGGAAATCGTCCAGCGGAGGAATATTCTTCTGAGTTCCGTAGATGGGCAACAGATACTCAGTGGAATGACCCAGCTCTTAGGAGCCAGTTTTGTCAAGGGTTGTCTGACAAATTAAAAGATGTGTTGGCTCAGTATGATTCTCCTCCATCACTGGAGGCTGCTATGGCCCTCGCTATTCGCATTGATAGACGACTTCGGGGAAGACGCGAGGTAACTCCGCCTCCCGTGATGACTCCGCCTACTACTAAGGTCCCTTATACTGAGGTTCCCCTGGTCTGTTCTGAGGAACCCATGCAGTTGGGAGGGACATCATTTTGTAGGAGGGAATCGGCGGTGCGCCGCAAGACTAGAAGGTGTTTCTTTTGCGGGAGAGAGGGACATTTTGTTGGGGGGTGTCCATCCCGGACCTCTTTGAGCCAAGGAGTTAACCTGGGAGTGTGTTTTCGTCCCCAAATCCCTCTCAGTTTCTCGTGCCTGCGGAGGTGGTGATTGGTACTAGAACTGAGAGGATTTCTGTTTTTCTTGATAGTGGGTCCGGGGCTAATCTGGTGGACGCTCGGTTTGCCCAGGTGCATGGTATGCAACTGAGTGTATTGGCCAAACCGGTCCCTATACTCTCTATTGATTCTAGACCTCTTGGTCAAGGTAGCTTGGTACAAGCTGTTCATAACATAGATCTTCGAGTAGGGGCAATACATAAAGAGCAATTGTCTTGTTATGTGTTGGAGGGTCTACCTACTCCTATTGTGTTGGGACTTCCTTGGTTGGCTAAACATAACCCAGTGATTGATTGGCAATCCAGAAAGATAAGCCAGTGGGTGAATTTTGCAAGAATAACTGCATGAGCACGGTCATCGGTGCGGTTGTGCCTAGGACTTTGCCTCCTTTTCTGGAGGACTTTGGGAGATGTTCTCAGAGGAGGGGTGTAAAGAGTTACCTCCTCATCGCACATATGACTGCCCAATAAAGTTGCTTCCTGATGCCTTATCTCGTACTTTCCCAGGGACCGGGAGGATGGATGATCCGGTTCCTATTCCTCAGGAGGGAGTTGTAGTGTCAGCTGTATGCTCTGAGCTTGAGGGGGAGGTATTGGGGGCTCAGGGGGACGCCCCTGTGGGACTTCCAGGGAGACTGATAGTTCCAGATCGGTTAAGACTGAAGGTTACGGAGAACCGTTACAAACGGATGGCTGATAGGGGGAGAGTTTCTGGTCGAGATCTGAAGATGAACGATCTGGTGTGGTTGTCTACCAGGAATATAAAACTTAAAGTTCCCTCCTGGAGGTTGGGTCCCAGATTCATCGGGCCGTACAGGATCAGTTCCATAATTAATCCTGTGGCATTTCGTCTGGACCTCCCTCCTACGTTTAAAAATCATAATGTGTTTCACAAGTCATTACTTAAAAAGTATGTGGCACCAGTCATACCGTCACCTCTACCTCCTTCAGTGGTGGTCAATGATAACGTGGAAATTCATGGGTCGAAAATCATTGACTCACGTCTCAGTCGCCGATCCCCTCAGTACTTAGTTCATTGGAGGGGGTATGGTCCTGAGGAGAGGACGTGGGTCCCTGCGTCTGATGCTAACGCAGATCGATTGGTTCGGACCTTTCACACAACTTACCCGGACAGACCTGGTCATGAGGGTCCGGAGGCCCCTCGTAGAAGGGGGGTACTGTCATGGGTGCATCGCCACGAAGATCGTCGCGATTGCACATTCTGACTTCTCACAGCTGAGCTGCTGTTTCTTTGTGTTTGGTAATGAGAGAGTTAATTTTACCTAGCTCTTTGCTAAGACTAGGTCCAGCCTCGCCCGGCTGCTTTTGATTATGTTCTAATTAGTTTCCTTTATATCCCTGCCAGTCTGGGTGTTAGATGCCGGTGAAAGCATTCATGTAGTCTAGCAGACTGGAGCGGTTCTGAGAATACTTAAGCTAAGAGCTCCTTAGTTGTTTTTACTCTTACAGCTTATAGTTTTTCTCTGAGACCTTAGGTGTTCCTACTGTGTGTGAGTGTTGTATGTAAGACTTTATTTACTTTATTTCTTGTCTTTTTGTATGTCTTTCTGTTCATTAACCGTTACCTGTTCATTCCCTTTGGTGGTATTCAGGGTCCTTCTTAGGACTAGAATACAGTTGGCAGGGATTGATAGGAGACAGGGTTTACGCTGGTGGCCTGGACCTCTGTACCTTTAACAGTACCTCCAGGTTGAGGGATTAGTTAGGACCCCAGTTTAGGGTCAGCTTAGACCCCGGTCACCCTCTAGCCGGAGACAGCGTATAACGGATTCCGTTTTGACCCACTGGACATTCTGTCAGGTAAATCTATGTTATCATATATCTATGCGCATGTTATATAGGATGTTGCCCTTTTGATATAGATTACTGACATCACATATATATATCTGCTATACAGCGTGACAGAGGTTCAAAGTGCTCACCACAGAACTAGATAAGTTCCTTAGGGGGTCTAGTTTCCAAAATGGGGTCACTTGTGGGAGGTTTCCACTGTTTATCCACATCAGGGACTCTGGAAAAAGCAAACCAGCTCACCAACTACCACGGCAGGTGCACGGAACGACGTCTGACGAACGTCCAGGAAGGTCCAAGGAAAAAAAGGGTGTTCCAGCTCCTTAAAATTTCAAAATTTTATTCATCCATTTGGTATAAAATACAAAGTGGTAAATGCTCCATGAAGGAAGCCGCATACAGCAACGCGTTTCGATCAGACGATCTTCATCAAGGCTGCTATACATATGTGAAACATGCAGACCTATATATAACCCACGGACCAATGAGATTCAAATTGACAATCACATGATAAGCTAAAGGTCCTGGAAGGTAAATTGCGATACAAATAGTCAAAAGGTCCTTTTGAAACAGTGCAATAACATCATTAAAATTACAAAAAATAAGCGTTAAAAAATAAAACACAACACAATATGGCAAGAGATCACAATCAATAGTTATAATGATACATCAACTCATTACTTTTGTTTAATCCATTCGGGTATCTCGTGTTTAAGGAAAAGATCCAAAAAGCTTCCCTGGTCAGTAGATGTCTGGCGACATCCCCACCTCGCACTGATTTAGTGACTCTTTCTATGGCGCTAACCTGGAAGGACGTAGTATTGCGATCGTGAGAAAGAATAAAATGTTTGGAAGCTGCCGATACATTTCGATTTAGATTAGTAGTATTTCCAATATCAGATAAATGCTCCGAAATCCTTGTTTTTAATTTTCTAGTTGTACACCCCACGTATGACAGGCTACAGGAAACACAATTAATTTTATAGACCACATGTGTTGAATTGCAGTTAATATACTGTTTGATATCATAACTAACAGATTGGTTATTATTACTAAAGGATTTGGTGACTAAGGCATGTCTGCATGTCCTACAATTATTTGCGCCACATTTGAAAAAGCCCTTAAATTTTAACCATGTGTCATTTTTAATATGAGCATGAAACATACTGGGGGAAACCCTATTGCCTATAGATGGAGCCTTTCTGGCTATAATATTTACACCTGGTTGTAAAATTTCACATAAAGTGTCATCTTCATATAAAATCGGTAGAAATTTGTTGATAATCTTTTTTATTTCTCCAAATTGTGGGCTAAACTGCAAACTAACAAAAGAACGATCGCAAAATGGATCGCTATTGGGCGATCGTGAAACTTCACCATCAGAATTGATGAGATTATCACGTTCCTTCTGGGTTACAATTCGCCGAGCTCTGTTTATCATCCAACGCGGATAATTTCTATTAATCAATTTGTCATCTACCATTTTAAACTGTTCCTCCAAATTAGTCTGTGAGCTACAATTTCTCTTAATTCTGATATACTCGCCCAGAGGAATGGATTTGATCGTATGCTTAGGGTGACTACTGCCGGCATGTAAAATGGTATTACCCCAAATGGTTTAATATGTGTTTTGGTACAAATATTTTGTCCCTCAATTCCACATATATCCAAATCCAAAAATGACATTAAACTGGAATGATGTCTATTCGTAAAACGAATATTGAAATTATTATTTTCAATGTAATCAATAAACTTCGGTATGGCAGATGCATCGCCACCCCAAATAATTAGGATGTCGTCGATGTATCTGCCATACCAGACCAAAGAGTCGCAAAAGGGATTTTCAGCAGAAAAAATGTAATTAGACTCCCAAAAGGCCATAACGAGATTAGCCAGCGATGGTGAAAATTTAGCACCCATCGCTACTCCAGTGCGTTGCAAAAAAAATTGATTATCAAAAGTGAAAAAATTATGAGTAAGAAGAGAAAAAGTAACCTGCAAAAGAAAATTAATTAAATCATCAGAATACTGACTGAACCTTTGTAAGTGAAACTGAAGCGCTGTCATTGCAATATGATGTGGAATGCAGGTATACAAAGAAATAACGTCACAACAGAGCCACGTAAAATTACTGCTCCAGATCCTATTTGAAAACACTCTGAGGACGTCTTTTGAATCTTTGATGAAACCAGGAGTCCTACGCACCAGGGGTTGTAGCAGAGAGTCCACCCATTCTCCCAAGTGTTCATTGGCTGAACCGATGCCCGAAACAATTGGTCTCATCGGAGGGATTTTTTTCTCCTTATGAATTTTCGGTAACCCATGCATAATTGGAAGGATCGGATGTGAGACTTCTAAATATTCTGCTTGCTTCTTAGTTATCACTCCTAAAGTGAGACCCTCTTTAACCCCTTCACCCCCAAGGGTGGTTTGCACGTTAATGACCGGGCCAATTTTTACAATTCTGACCACTGTCTCTTTATGAGGTTATAACTCTGGAACGCTTCAACGGATCTTCGCGATTCTGAGACTGTTTTCTCGTGACATATTGTACTTCATGATAGTGGTAAAATTTCTTCCATATAACTTGCATTTATTTATGAAAAAAACGCAAATATGGCAAAAATTTTGAAAATTTTGCAATTTTCAAACTTTGAATTTTTATTCCCTTAAAACAGAGAAATATGTCACACAAAATAGTTAAGAAATAACATTTCCCACATGTCTACTTTACATCAGCACAATTTTGGAAACAAAATTTTTTTTTGTTAGGAAATTATAAGGGTTAAAAGTTGACCAGCGATTTCTCATTTTTACAACAAAATTTACAAAGCCATTTTTTTTCGGGACCACCTCATATTTGAAGTCACTTTGAGGGGTCTATATAGCAGAAAATACCCAAAAGTGACACCATTCTAAAAACTACACCCCTCAAGGTACTCAAAACCACATTCAAGAAGTTTATTAACCCTTCAGGTGCTTCACAGGAGCTGAAGCAACATGGAAGGAAAAAATTAACATTTTACTTTTTAGTCACAAAAATGATCTTTTACAAACATTTTTTTTATTTTCACAAGGGAAAAAGGAGAAAAAGGACTGATAAAGTTGTTGTGCAATTTCTCCTGAGTACGCCGATACCCCATATGTGAGGGAAAACCACTGTTTGGGCACACGGCAGAGCTCGGAATGGAAGGAGCGCAGTTTGACTTTTCCAAACCAAAATTGGCTGGAATTGAGAACGGACGCCATGTCGCGTTTGGAGGGCCCCTGATGTGCCTAAACAGTGGAAACCCCCCACACGTGACCCCATTTTGGAAACTAGACCCCCTAAGGAACTTATCTAGATGTGTGGTGAGTATTTGAACCCTCAAGTGCTTCACGCAAGTTTGTAATGTAGAGCCGTGAAGAAAAAAAATCATATTTTTTCCACAAGCATGATGTTTTAGTCCCCAAATTTTTTATTTTCCCAAGGATAAGAGGAGAAATTGACAACAATAGTTGTTGTCCAACATGTCCTGAGTACGCTGATACCCCATATGTGGGGGGGAACCACTGTTTGGGCGCACGGCAGGGCTTGAAAGGGAAGGAGCGCCGTTTGACTTTTCCAAACCAAAATTGGCTGGAATTGCGAACGGACGCCATGTCGCGTTTGGAGGGCCCCTGATGTGCCTAAACAGTGGAAACCCCCCACATGTGACCCCATTTTGGAAACTAGACCCCTAAGGAACTTATCTAGATGTGTGGTGAGCACTTTGAACCCTCAAGTGCTTCACGCAAGTTTGTAATGTAGAGCCGTGAAGAAAAAAAATCATATTTTTTCCACAAGCATGATGTTTTAGTCCCCAATTTTTTATTTTCCCAAGGATAAGAGGAGAAATTGGACACCAATAGTTGTTGTCCAACATGTCCTGAGTACGCTGATACCCCATATGTGGGGGGGAACCACTGTTTGGGCGCACGGCAGGGCTTGAAAGGGAAGGAGCGCCGTTTGACTTTTCCAAACCAAAATTGGCTGGAATTGCGAACGGACGACATGTCGCGTTTGGAGGGCCCCTGATGTGCCTAAACAGTGGAAACCCCCCACATGTGACCCCATTTTGGAAACTAGACCCCCTAAGGAACTTATCTAGATGTGTGGTGAGCACTTTGAACCCTCAAGTGCTTCACGCAAGTTTGTAATGTAGAGCCGTGAAGAAAAAAAATCATATTTTTTCCACAAACATGATGTTTTAGTCCCCAAATTTTTATTTTCCCAAGGGTAAGAGGAGAAATTGGACCACAAAAGTTGTTGTCCAACATGTCCTGAGTACGCTGATACCCCATATGTGGGGGGGAACCACTGTTTGGGCGCACGGCAGGGCTCGAAAGGGAAGGAGCGCCGTTTGACTTTTCCAAACCAAAATTGGCTGTAATTGCGAACGGACGCCATGTCGCGTTTGGAGGGCCCTGATGTGCCTAAACAGTGGAAACCCCCCACATGTGACCCCATTTTGGAAACTAGACCCCCTAAGGAACTTATCTAGATGTGTGGTGAGCACTTTGAACCCTCAAGTGCTTCACGCAAGTTTGTAATGTAGAGCCGTGAAGAAAAAAAAATCATATTTTTTCCACAAACATGATGTTTTAGTCCCCAAATTTTTATTTTCCCAAGGGTAAGAGGAGAAATTGGACCACAAAAGTTGTTCTCCAACATGTCCTGAGTACGCTGATACCCCATATGTGGGGGGGAACCACTGTTTGGGCGCACGGCAGGGCTCGAAAGGGAAGGAGCACCGTTTGACTTTTCCAAACCAAAATTGGCTGGAATTGCGAACGGACGCCATGTCGCGTTTGGAGGGCCCCTGATGTGCCTAAACAGTGGAAACCCCCCACATGTGACCCCATTTTGGAAACTAGACCCCCTAAGGAACTTATCTAGATGTGTGGTGAGCACTTTGAACCCTCAAGTGCTTCACGCAAGTTTGTAATGTAGAGCCGTGAAGAAAAAAAATCATAATTTTTCCACAAACATGATGTTTTAGTCCCCAAATTTTTATTTTCCCAAGGGTAAGAGGAGAAATTGGACACCAAAAGTTGTTGTCCAACATGTCCTGAGTACGCTGATACCCCATATGTGGGGGGGAACCACTGTTTGGGCGCACGGCAGGGCTTGAAAGGGAAGGAGCGCCGTTTGACTTTTCCAAACCAAAATTGGCTGGAATTGCGAACGGACGCCATGTTGCGTTTGGAGGGCCCCTGATGTGCCTAAACAGTGGAAACCCCCCACATGTGACCCCATTTTGGAAACTAGACCCCTAAGGAACTTATCTAGATGTGTGGTGAGCACTTTGAACCCTCAAGTGCTTCACGCAAGTTTGTAATGTAGAGCCGTGAAGAAAAAAAATCATATTTTTTCCACAAACATGATGTTTTAGTCCCCAAATTTTTATTTTCTCAAGGGTAAGAGGAGAAATTGGATCACAAAAGTTGTTGTCCTAACATGTCCTGAGTACGCTGATACCCCATATGTGGGGGGGAACCACTGTTTGGGCGCACGGCAGGGCGCAGAAGGGAAGCAGTGACGTTTTGGAATGCAGACTTTGATGGAATGGTCTGCGGGCGTCATGTTCCGTTAGCAGAGCCCCTCATGTGCCTAAACAGTGGAAACCCCCACAAGTGACCCCATTTTGGAAACTAGACCCCCTAATGAACTTATCTAGGTGTGTGGTGAGCATTTTGAACCCCCAAGTGTTTCACTAAAGTTTATAATGCCCTGGCGTGAATAAAAAAAAAAAAAAAAATTTCCACAAATATGATGTTTTAGTCCCCAATTTTTTATTTTCCCAAGGGTAACAGGAGAAATTGGACCACAAAAGTTGTTGTCCAATTTGTCCTGAGTACACTGATACCCCATATGTTGGGGGGAACCACTGTTTGGGCGCATGGCAGGGCGCAGAAGGGAAGCAGTGACGTTTTGGAATGCAGACTTTGATGGAATGGTCTGCGGGCGTCATGTTCCGTTAGCAGAGCCCCTCATGTGCCTAAACAGTGGAAACCCCCACAAGTGACCCCATTTTGGAAACTAGACCCCCTAAGGAACTTACCTAGGTGTGTGGTGAGCATTTTGAACCCCCAAGTGTTTCACTAAAGTTTATAATGCCCAGGTGTAAAAATAAAAAATCCTACTTTTATCCTCACAAAAATGATGTTTTAGTCCCCAATTTTTTATTTTCCCAAGGGTAAGAGGAGAAATTGGACACCAAAAATTGTTGTCCAATTTTTCCTGAGTACACTGGTGCCCCATATGTGGGAAAAAAACTGTTTGGGCACAAGTCGGGGCTCAGAAGGGAAGTCGTGACGTTTTGGAATGCAGACTGATGGAATGGTCTGCGGGCGTCATGTTCCGTTTGCAGAGCTCCTGATGTGCCTAAACAGTAAAAAAAACCCACAAGTGACATAATTTTGGAAAGTAGACTCCCAAGGAACTTTTCTAAATGTGCCCCCCTTCTGGAACTAATCTTTCCTGTAAAGTAAATTAGTAGTGCATTGAGGTGTTGTACAATTTGAAACAATCCTTCATACACAGGCCAGGTTTTTCGGGGCAGGTGTCGCATTGGTAAGTGGTGTCCTTGCGTATTCCCCTTTTGTAACACACTCGGCACCTTTTTTGCGGCTTACCTTTGCTTCCAGTTGGCGGGACCACCCCCGGGAAATGCTGACCTGGTATGATACGAGCACCTTCAGTTCCAGAAGTACTGGGGCCCGCTGTTTCCTGAGCGCCAAACATCAGGGCCTTAACCACTACCTCCTGGAACTGAAGGTACGTCGTATCGCTGTTGCGTGCACATCGTGACAGCAGGAAAGCGTTGAGCATTGCCATTTGGACGATGTGCACGGACAGCTTCTTGTACCACACCTTGGCCTTTCTCAAAGCACTGTACGGTTGGAGGAGTTGATCAGAGAGATCAACACCCCCCATGTATTTATTGTACCCCAGTACACAGTCCGGTTTGCGGACCTGTGTAGAGGTACCCCGTACAGTGCTGAGGGCGCTGCCATCACCATGTATGGTGGTCAAGAGAAGGACATCCCTCTTGTCCTTGTACTTGACCACCAACAGGTGGTCGCTACATTGGGCTCTGCTCTCACCCTTTCTGAGCATCTGCCCAAGTAGCGTCTTCGGGAGGCCTCTCTGATTTTTGCGGACGGTACCGCAAGCTGCGGTACCTCGCGCAGAGAGGGATTTGTAGAGTGGGACGCTGGAATAAAAGTTATCGGTGTAAAGGTGATAACCTTTATCCAGCAGTGGGTGCACCAAATCCCACACAATTTTCCCACTCACTCCCAGGACGGGGGGACACTCAGGGGGTTCAATCCTGGTGTCCTTTCCTTCGTAAACTCTAAAGCTGTGCGTGTACCCTGAGGTACTCTCGCACAGCTTGTAGAGTTTAATTCCGTACCTTGCCCTCTTGCTGGGCAGGTACTGGCGGAATCTGAGCCGTCCCTTAAAATGAACCAAGGACTCATCCACGCAGATGTCCCTTTGGGGCACGTACACTTCAGCAAACTTTTTGCTGAAGTGTTCGATGACCGGCCGAACTTTGAACAGACGGTCAAAGTTGGGGTCATTTTGTGGGGGACACTGTGCATTATCATTATAATGCAGGAATTTGTGGATGGCCTCAAAACGCGTCCGAGCCATGACCATTCGGAACAGTGGAGTGTTGTATAAAATATCAACACTCCAATATTGCCGAAGTTCTGGCTTCTTCAGGATCCCCATATGGAGGACCAGGCCCCAAAACTGCATCATTTCACCTGCGTCTACAGGAGACCAGTTGGAAAATGATGACACTGGGTTTTGCGCCAAAAATTGCCGAGGTGTACAAATTAGTTTGCTCCACCACGAGGTTAATAAAATCCTCAGAGAAAAAGACTTTGAAAAAGTCTATTTCTCTGAGGCCCGTGGTGTCAAACTTGATTCCTGATTCTGCCACAAAATCAGGAATCAGTGGCTCGTAATTTTCGGGGGGCGGGGTCCATATGGGGTCCGAAGAGGGGTGCGCTGGTTCATTTTCAGGGGTGGGCGCTGCCTCATCTTCTGTCCTGGGGCGTCTGCGTGGCGGTTCCGCAGGACCCGAGGAGGAAGATGAGGAAGAGGAGGAAGAAGAAGAAGAGGATGAAGAATCTGAAAAGTAAAGAAATGTGGGATCCTCTCCCTCGCTATCAGTGTCAGAGGCAAGTAAAGCGTATGCCTCTTCCACTGAATAGCGCTGTTGGGAAGAACGTGACGAGCGGGACATTTTTTTTGTGAATGTGGTGCTTTGTGTGAACTTTATTTATAACTGTGTGTGTGTGTGGGGGGGGGTAGTGGTTGGTGCAAACTATGCTGAAAGGAAAAAGCTAAAAGAAAAGAAAGAGAATAGGGAAAAAAATGCCTGTGAAAAAAGTCTAAACCAGCAGGCACGAGCTCTGATAAGTGACCGGTGTCACTTATCAAAGTTCCGCGGCTGCCGGATGTGCGCACAGGAGTGGCGGAAAGGGAAGTGAAAAAAAAAAAAACGGCAGGAACGAGCTCTGATAAGTGACCGGTGTCACTTATCAAAGTTCCGCGGCTGCCGGATGTGCGCACAGGAGTGGCGGAAGGAATGTGAAAAAAAAAAAACGCAGGAACGAGCTCTGATAGTGACCGTGTCACTATCAAAGTTCCGCGGCTGCCGGATGTGCGCAAGGAGTGGCGAAAGGGAAGTGAAAAAAAAAAAACACGGCAGGAACGAGCTCTGATAAGTGACCGGTGTCACTTATCAAAGTTCCGCGGCTGCTAGATGTGCGCACGGGAGTGGCGGAAAGTGGAGTGAAAAAAAAAAAACTGCAGGAACGAACTCTGATAAGTGACTGGTGTCACTTATCAAAGTTCCGCGGCTGCTGGATGTGCGCACAGGAGTGGCGGAAAAGGGAGTGAAAAAAAAAATGCAGGAACGAGCTCTGATAAGTGACTGGTGTCACTTATCAAAGTTCCGCGGCTGCTGGATGTGCGCACAGGAGTGGCGGAAAGGGGAGTGAAAAAAAAAAAGACGGCAGGAGCGAGCTCTGATAAGTGACCGGTGTCACTTATCAAAGTTCTGCGGCTGCTAGATGTGCGCACAGGAGTGGCGGAAAGGGGAGTGAAAAAAAAAAAAAACCGGCAGGAACGAGCTCTGATAAGTGACCGGTGTCACTTATCAAAGTTCCGCGGCTGCTAGATGTGCGCACGGGAGTGGCGGAAAGTGGGGTGAAAAAAAAAAAACTGCAGGAACGAGCTCTGATAAGTGACTGGTGTCACTTATCAAAGTTCGCGGCTGCTGGATGTGCGCACAGGAGTGGCAGAAAGGGGAGTGAAAAAAAAAAAAAACTGCAGGAACGAGCTCTGATAAGTGACTGGTGTCACTTATCAAAGTTCCGCGGCTGCTGGAAGTGCGCACAGGAGTGGCGGAAAGGGGAGTGAAAAAAAAAAAAAAAATGGCAGGAACGAGCTCTGATAAGTGACCGGTGTCACTTATCAAAGTTCCGCGGCTGCTAGATGTGCGCACGGGAGTGGCGGAAAGTGGTGTGAAAAAAAAAAAAACTGCAGGAACGAGCTCTGATAAGTGACTGGTGTCACTTATCAAAGTTCGCGGCTGCTAGATGTGCGCACGGGAGTGGCGGAAAGTGGGGTGAAAAAAAAAAAAACACCTGCAGGAACGAGCTCTGATAAGTGACTGGTGTCACTTATCAAAGTTCCGCGGCTGCTGGAAGTGCGCACAGGAGTGGCGGAAAGGGGAGTGAAAAAAAAAAAAAAAACTGCAGGAACGAGCTCTGATAAGTGACTGGTGTCACTTATCAAAGTTCCGCGGCTGCTGGAAGTGCGCACGGAGGGGGGTGCAAAAGAAAAACGAGCACGAGTGTTGATCGGTGAACTGCGTCACCAATCAACGCTCGGCGGCTGCTAAATGTGTGCAAAGGGGGGGTAAAAAGAGGGGGAAAGGGAAGGGGGGAGGAGGGAATGGGGGGATTGGGGTGGATCGGGCAGGGATCGGGGCTCAAAAACTCACGTTTGTAGTCTCTCTTCTTTCTTCTCTCTTCTTTCTTCTCTCTTCTTTCTTCTTTTCTCTCTTCTTTCTTCAGCAGGAGTTGTGGTGTCACAGGCTACTGTGGCACCACAAGGCCCAGCACAGGAGGAGATCTGGCGTGTGACCGCACTGCAGGAATCCTCAGCAAGTGTGAGGACCCCTGCAGTGCGGTCAGACAGGTCAGATCCAGTTTGCAGACAGGTCACAGAGCGGTCACATCGCTGCTGTGACCTGTCATTGGTGGGATCGATGATCACATCGATCCCACCAATCAGAGGAGACCCTTGTTTTGCCGGTTGCTAGGCACCGGCCTAGTAATCGGAGCTCACTGCTCCGATTCCTAGGCAGGTCACCGGCAGGTCAGGAAGCAGGGCACAGAGCGGTCACACCGCTGCTGTGCCCTGTGATTGGCGCGATCGTCTATGACATCGATCGCGCCAATCAGCAGCTGCAGGCCACTGACCTGCACCGCAGATCTCAGGATCAGAGTACAGGCAGGGCACAGCGCGGATACACCGCGGCTGTGCCCTGCGATTGGCGCGATCGATGTGATCGGCGATCGCGCCAATCCAGGGGGGGTCTGCTCCTTTCTATGCCCAGGCCTAGGATCGAGTACATCGGTACTCGATTCTAGCCTGGGATCTCACTGTTTCAGCCCATCGGATTGGCTGAAACAGTGAGAAAGGCTGCGATTGGCTGTTCAGAATTGAACAGCCAATCACAGCGATCGGGAGTGAGGGTGGGCGGTGACAGACCCCGGGATGCCGGCGCCATCTCTCCTGAGGTAAGATGGCGTCGGAATTTTAATGCGATCATTGCGACTTAAGTCGCAATGTCGCATTAAAGGGCTGGACGTACTATCCCGTCCCCGGTCATACGGGCCCAGGTACCATGGACGGGATAGTACGTCCGATGGCAGTAAGGGGTTAATGATAATATCAGCTTCAGATTTAAATTTTATAGATGGATTACTATCTAATTTTTCATAAGTGTCTTTGTCTTGTAAAAGTTCCATCATTTTATCGTGATAATCATTTTTATTCATCACAACAACCACTCCACCTTTGTCTGACATTTTGATGATAATTTCAGACATATTTCTCAACTCCTCCAAGGCTGTTTTGTGATTATAAGACAAATTTGGTTTGTATTTATATCCATTTTGACTTTTTACATTATTATGCAATTTTCTTAGCTCCCTTTCAACTATTTCTTGAAATTTATCCATATTTTCAGATCTAGATTGAATTGGATAAAATGATGGATTTTTTATTTTAAACTGAGACACAGAAATTCTTGAATTAGATGACTCATTCGATTCTGATGATAAATTCTGTAATATATTTAATGAAACTTGTTCTCTAAAATCTAACTCTACAAATTCATTAACAGAAGAAGACAAAGTTCCCCGATGGTCATCATCACAATTTTCATGAAAAAAATGTTTCTTGATAGTAAGATTTCTAATGAATGTATTTACGTCCAGGATAGTTTGGAAAAGGTCAAAATTTAGATCAGGCACAAAGTTCAAACCCAAAGATAGAACTTCCAGTTGAAAATCCGTCAGAATGAAAAAATTGATTATCAAAAGTGAAAAAATTATGAGTAAGAAGAAAAAAAGTAACCTGCAAAAGAAAATTAATTAAATCATCAGAATACTGACTGAACCTTTGTAAGTGAAACTGAAGCGCTGTCATTGCAATATGATGTGGAATGCAGGTATACAAAGAAATAACGTCACAACAGAGCCACGTAAAATTACTGCTCCTGATCCTATTTGAAAACATTCTGAGGACGTCTTTTGAATCTTTGATGAAACCAGGAGTCCTACGCACCAGGGGTTGTAGCAGAGAGTCCACCCATTCTCCCAAGTGTTCATTGGCTGAACCGATGCCCGAAACAATTTTACAACCAGGTGTAAATATTATAGCCAGAAAGGCTCCATCTATAGGCAATAGGGTTTCCCCCATATGTTTCATGCTCATATTAAAAATGACACATGGTTAAAATTTAAGGGTTTTTTCAAATGTGGCGCAAATAATTGTAGGACATGCAGACATGCCTTAGTCACCAAATCCTTTAGTAATAATAACCAATCTGTTAGTTATGATATCAAACAGTATATTAACTGCAATTCAACACATGTGGTCTATAAAATTAATTGTGTTTCCTGTAGCCTGTCATACGTGGGGTGTACAACTAGAAAATTAAAAACAAGGATTTCGGAGCGTTTATCTGATATTGGAAATACTACTAATCTAAATCGAAATGTATCGGCAGCTTCCAAACATTTTATTCTTTCTCACGATCGCAATACTACGTCCTTCCAGGTTAGCGCCATAGAAAGAGTCACTAAATCAGTGCGAGGTGGGGATGTCGCCAGACATCTACTGACCAGGGAAGCTTTTTGGATCTTTTCCTTAAACACGAGATACCCGAATGGATTAAACAAAAGTAATGAGTTGATGTATCATTATAACTATTGATTGTGATCTCTTGCCATATTGTGTTGTGTTTTCTTTTTTAACGCTTATTTTTTGTAATTTTAATGATGTTATTGCACTGTTTCAAAAGGACCTTTTGACTATTTGTATCGCAATTTACCTTCCAGGACCTTTAGCTTATCATGTGATTGTCAATTTGAATCTCATTGGTCCGTGGGTTATATATAGGTCTGCATGTTTCACATATGTATAGCAGCCTTGATGAAGATCGTCCGATCGAAACGCGTTGCTTCCTTCATGGAGCATTTACCACTTTGTATTTTATACCAAATGGATGAATAAAATTTTGAAATTTTAAGGAGCTGGAACACCCTTTTTTTCCTTGGACATCAGGGACTCTGCAAACTGAACATGACACCCATCAAAGTCTGCATTCCAAAACGTCATTACTTCCTTTCCGAGCCCTGCCGTGTGCCCGAACAGTATTTTCCCCCACATATGGGGTATCAGCGTACTCAAGACAGATAGGACAACAACTTTTGGGGTCCAATTTCCTTGGGAAAAATCAAGAATTGGGGACTAAAAAATCATTTTTGTGGAAATGTTTTTTTTTTCACACCCAGGTATAATAAACTTTAGTGAAACACTTGGAGTTTCAAAGTGCTCACCACAGATCTAGATAAGTTCCTTAGGGGATCTAGTTTCCAAAATGGTGTCACTTGTGGGAGGTTTCCACTGTTTAGGACATCAGGGACTCTCCAAACGCAACGTGGCGTCCAATCTCAATTCCAGCCAATTTTGGTTTGAAAAAGTCAAACAGCGCTCCTTCCCTTCCAAGCCCTGCTGTGCGCCCAGACAGTGGTTTTCCCCCACATATGGGGTATCGGCGTACTCAGGAGAAATTGTACAACAATTTTTTCTGTCCATTTACTCCTTTTACCCTAAAAAAAAAAAATTGTTTGTATAAGATCATTTTTCTGACTAAAAAGTTTTTCCTTCCAAGTTGCTTCACCTCCTGTGAAGTACCTGAAGGGTTTAATAAACTTCTTGAATGTGGTTTTGAGTACCTTGAGGGGCGCAGTTTTTAGAATGGTGTCACTTTTGGGTATTTTCTGCCGCATAGACCCCTCAAAGTGACTTCAAATGTGAGGTGGTCCCTAAAAAAATGGTTTTGTATTATTTGTTGTAAAAATGAGAAATCGCTGGTCAACTTTTAACCCTTATAAGTTCGTAACAAAAAAAAATTTTGTTCCAAAATTGTGCTGATGTAAAGTAGACATGTGGGAAATGTTATTTAGTAACTATTTTGTGTGACATATTTCTCTGTTTTAAGGAAATAAAAATTCAAAGTTTGAAAATTGCAAAATTTTCTACATTTTCACCATATTTCCATTTTTTCATAAATAACCGCAAGTTATATCGAAGAAATTTTATCACTATTATGAAGTACAATATGTCACCAGAAAATATTCTCAGAATTGCTAAGATCCGTTGAAGCGTTCCAGAGTTATAACCTCATAAAGAGACAGTGGTCAGAATTGTAAAAATTGGCCCGGTCATTAACGTGCAAATCACCCTTGGGGTTAAGGGGTTAAACACAACTTTCTGTAACATTTGGCTGCACAACTTTTGGCTACAATGACAGCCTCTAATGGTTAAGTAGCCCTCTGTGGGCTTCTTACACTTGTCTGCTGGTAATTCTTGCTGTGCAGTTCTTTTAAGATCTTGAATGTTTACAGATTCCTTTTCCCATTAGCAGATTTTAGTTCTCCAAAGACTTTCAGTTGGTAATTCTCATAAAATCACAATAAAAAGTTTTTATTTGTGGGTGTTACTTAAAAAAGTGTGGAAACAATTTCGGGGTAATGAATACTTTTTGAAGATACTATGTATATACTGTATATATATATATATATATATATATATATATATATATATAATATATGTGTATTGTGTTAAAGCAGTTATCTCAGCTGGACACAGAGATAAAAATGGAACACTGTGTCTTTAAGAACGTGTTTGCCAGCATAAACCAGGCTGGGAAAATAAACATGGCCCTCTGGGCAAAACAGCAAAACAAAACAAAACACAGTCCTTCTCCTAGTGGGGATCATCCCGCTCAAGATCAGTAGTGTCCATGGTTCAAGTCTTTTAACACTTTCCTGATGTGCTTCCTCTCCAGACACTGACACCTGGTGCCTTCCGAGGCCAGCTACTTAAGCCCCACACCATGTTATTCCTCCCCCATGTGACTGATCACATGTCTGTGACACCACACAGGTCCTGTCAGCACATGGCGGTGCAAGGTCTGCAGATAAGGTGGATATCCTCTCACTCTATAGATGTCCACATAAAAGCCAGCCTATTATGCAACTTAGCTTAACCCTCACAACCCTGTTCCCCTATGGGCCAGTCCAAGCCTGTATATACAATATCTTGAAAAAGTATTCATACCCCATGATCTTTTCCACATTTTTTTCAGGTTACAACAACCATAAGAAAAATTAAGTACACCTTGTCTGTATTCTATGGTTTTGTGTATCAGGACGTCACAAGGACCATCTGGTCCTTAGAAGGTCAATAAAACTGTAGAATCTGATGAACAACTAATGACAAATTACATTGTGTCATTATTTATCTAAAAAAATATTATGCAAAATAGTATATAAGAAGCATGTACTGTATATACATGAAAACATCTTCACAAAACCCCTATTTTAGGGCATATGTTACGTGGTGTATTCAATATCCAAGGTGCCAATAATGTTGACAACCAATATAGTTACGGCAAATTAGTTAATTTAATAGTACTAAGTTTATACTACTTGGCACTCCAGAATCTCTTTTCCATTTTCCAAGTAAAGTCCAAATATGCTGAAAATAAAGAACTAAACCCAAATAGTGTGTGACTTAACTGGGCTAGGAAATACGGAGCCACTGAAATAAGATATTAATTGAACCTAATGTGCAGCTTGACATTTCCCTAATTTTTTTTTAAAGACGCACATTGCCACATTTGTTTAAACACTATGTCATGGATAGACACCAGCATCAAAACACTAAATTGGATTATGTTCCATTTATACATGAGATGATGCATGTGAGATTAGCTATTACAACAGCAATGAGTAATGTAAAAGTTGAGCCTAATACAACATGACTGTTGGGTATGTGTAATGCAATAATTTTCTCCCTGACCTATTACTGTGTGCAACAGCTGTCTCTCTACATGCATGTTGGTGCCATTAGCACCTACAGTAGGTTGTTACTACAGAACATGCAAAAATGTACTTTAAATGGCAACATACGTAAAAGTGATATCTGATGAGTACATTTATAAATGTCAATTATAAGCTTCGAGTTTATAAATCTGTGAGTCATACTGTGGATGCCAATTTGTATAAATCAATGTCCATGATTTCATTTTCAAAATACACAAGTATAGTTCACAAATAGTTATAGACATTATCCCATGAAGGGCTTCTTAGTAGAAATGATCAAACCTGAACTGAAAAGTTTGCGGTTCGTACTAGACACCTAATGTCTGTTAGGGAACCCCAAACATAGTCTTTTTACCAGAAGTCTGGTTTACTGTTCGGGTTTGGATTCCTAATAAAGCTTGTTAAAAGGCTACAGCACTGCCAATTAACAAGCTTTTAGGCGGTGAGCACTTCCGGAGCCATCACAGCCATGCCAGGTATTGGCATAGTTGTGAGTAGTCGGCACACCACGTGACCCAGCCTGTATGAATGACAGATCATGGGTGCCACCGCCATTCTGGTCTGATTAGTGTAAGGACAAGACACAGCTAGACTGAGGGACAGTGTTAGACTTTGAATGCACGCCCACTGCAAAAAAGCCTTTATTTGTGTAATCTGCATGCGTCTAAGTGGGAGTAATGTGCCAAAAAGCCTCTGTGTGTGTACTCTGCACCCATATCTGTGGGAGTACTATGCCTTTAAGCCTCTGCGTGTATTCTGCACCCATGTCTGTGGGAGTACTGTGCCAAAAAGCCTTTGTGTATTCTGCACCTGTGTCTGTGGGAGAACTGTGCTTTAAGCCTCTGTGTGTACTCTGCCCCTTGTCTGTGAGAGTACTGTAACAAAAAGCTCTGTACTCTGCTCCTGTGTCTGTACAAGCAAGGTGCCTAAAAAATAATTAAATTCTGTTTCTGGATCTGTGCGAGTAGTGGCCTTAAAAGATAATTAAACTCTGCTGACGTGTCTGTGCAAAAAGTGTGCCAAAAAATAATTATACTTTGCAGCTGTGAATGTGTGAGCAGTGGGCCTAAAAAATAATCATGCTCTGCAGCCATGTTTGTGTGAATAGTGTGCCTGAAAAATAATTATACTCTGCAGCCGTGTCTGTGCGAGTAGTGTGCAAAAAAATAATTATACTCTGCAGCAATGTATGTGTGCGTAGTATGCCGAAAACATTATTATACTCTCTGGGAGCACTGTGCCAAAAAGTCTCTGTGTACTCTGCACCTATGTCTGTGGGAGTATTTTGCCTTTAAGCCTCTGTGTGTACTATGCACCCATGTCTGTGGAAGTACTATGAAAAAAAGCCTCTGTGTAGTTTGCCTAAAAATAATTATACTCTTCCGATGTGTCTGTGCGAGTAGTAGACCGAAAATATAATTATACATTGATTGCAGCTGTCTCTGTGAGATTAGTGTAACAAAATAATAAAATTATACTCTACTACTGTGCCTGCGAGTAGTGGGCCTAAAAATAATTATACTCTGCAGTCTTGTCTGTATGAGTAGTGTGGCTAATAAATAGTTATACTTCTAAAAATTATTATACTGTGTGGGAGTACTGTGCCAAAAATCCTCTGTGTATCCTGCACCTGTGTCTGTGGGAATATTGTGCCTTTAAGTTTCTGTGTGTACTCTGCATGTGTGTCTATTTGAGCACTATGAAAAAAAGTCTCTGTGTACTCTGCATCCGTGTCTGTGGGAGTACTGTGTCAAAAAGCCTCTGCATATTCTGCAGTTGTCTGTACAAGTAGTGTGCCTAAAAAATAATTATACTCTGCAGCTGTATATGTGCGAGTAGTGTGCCTAAAAAATAATTATACTCTGCAGCAATCTCTGTGCGAGAAGTAAGCCTAAAAATATTTATACTCTGCTGCTGTGTCTGTGTGAGTAGTGTGTCAAAAAAACTAATTCTGTTCTGCAGCTGTGTATGTGCAAGTATTGTGCCTAAAAACTAATTATACTCTGCAGACATCTCTGTGAGCAGTGTGCCTAAAAAATTGCTATACCCTGTGCCCACCTCATTGCGAGTAGTGTGTCTAAAAACAAATCAGTTGTGTGTGTGCGAGCATTGGACCTAAACAATAATTATACCCTGCAGCGGTGTCTGTAAGGGTGGTGTGCCGAAAAAATAATTATACCGTGCCAATGTGTCTGTGTGAGTAGTGGGTCTGAAAAATAAATATACTCTGCATCTTTGTCTATGCGAGTAATGGGTCTAAAAAATAATTATACACTGCAGCAATTTCTGTGTGAGTAGTTGGCATAAAAAATAATTATTCTCTGTAGCAGTCTCTGTGCGAGTTGTGTGCCAGTAGTGCTTCTAAAAAATAATTATACTTTGCAGCTGTGTATGTGCAAGTACTGTGCCTAAAAAATAATTATACTCTGCAGCCGTGTGTCTGCAGTGTGACTAAAAAATTATACTCTGCACCGGTCTCAGTGCGAGTAGTGTGCACAAAAAATAATTCTACTCTGCAGCTGTTTATGTGCAAGTAGCGGACCTTAAAAATAATTCTACTCTGTAGCTGTTACTGTGCAAGTAGTGGGCCTAAAATATAATTCTACTCTGCAGCCATATCTGTGCAAGTCATGTGCCTAAAAAAAATTATACTCTGCAGCAGTGTGTGCGAGTAGTGTGCCAAAAAATAATTATCCTCTGTTGCTGTGTCTGTGCGAGTAGTGGGCCTCAAAAATAATTATACTCTGCCGCTATCTCTCTGCGAGTAGTGTGTTAAAAAAGGAATTATATTCTGCTGCTGTGTATGTGTGAATAGTGTGCCTAAAAAATAATTATACTCTGCAACTGTCTATGTGTGAGTAGTGCAGCTAAAAAATAATTATACTCTGTAGCTGTGTGTGCGCGAATAGTGTGCCTGAAGGATAGCTATACTCTGCATCTCTGTATGTACGAGTAGTGTGCCTAAAAATAATTATACTCTGCAGCTGTGTGTATGCAAGAAGTGTAACTAAAAAACTATTATACTGTACAGCTATGCCTGTGTGAGTAGTTTCCCTAAAAAATAATTATACTCTGCCGCCACGTCTATGCGAGTAGTAGGCCTAAAAAATAGTTATACTGTTCAGCTATGTATGTGTGAGTAGTGTGCCTAAAAAATTAATACTATACCAATGTATCTGTGTGAGTAATGTGGCAAAAGAATTACTATTCTCTGCAGCTGTGTATGTACAAGTGTGCCTAAAAAATAATTAAACTCTCCAAAAATTGAGTAGAGCATCAATGAGGGCAGGGCCGGCTCCAGGTTTTTGAGGGCCCCAGGCGAAAGAGTCTCAGTGGGCCACCCGCCCCCCTTTTAACACATACCGACCACAATTCATGATGCACGGACACAGAAAAATATATAGGTATAGTCTGGATTAGACCAAAATATAAAAAGCAGAAAAACGGTACTGTATCAGCAGCGTACAGCTGTATACAATGTAGGGGTAATTGTAAATCTCCGTATATATTTCCGGAGTCACACACAGACGTTCACTCAGTATGGATTTGACCAGAATACAAAAAGCAGAAAAAAGGTACTGGATCAGAAGATACCAGGTGTGTATAGTATTCACTTAAGCCAAACAAAACAAATTGATGGCACAAAGAGTGTATAAATTAATTCAAATCCTTCTTTATTCACAAGCAATTATAATAAAATCCAATCAATGTATATATAGAGTGCCTCCAAAAACCAGACTAGAAAAGGCATGCAGCTGAAATGGGTGCAAACAAACTACATTGGTCTATATATAAGTGCTAATTGTGCCTTTAAATGTGACCCACAAAATTGATCATTAATACTCACTATTACTGCCTGAAAACATAGATACTAAGTGAAATGATCAAGGTGGAGTACATAAGGAATCCATGAAAAAGTGCATGTAACATAGAAATACCTGTGGTAGACTGCGATACAATTTCAACATAGTGGTCATACTAGCTAATACTACACAGTATATTAGCTGCTGGGGGTGGTCACAAGCTGTCGGTCTGGTCTGTGCAGGATGAAATCTGAGAAGTGCTGTAAATTCTACTTGTGACCACCCCAGCAGCTAGTATACTGTGTAGTGTACGTAACCTTTCCCCTGGAATAACACAGGAGCCAGGAGAAATGCATTAATCAGCTCTTTCAGGAACCACATGTCTGTACTCACTCACTATCACTGCCGCAGCCCGCAGGACTCAGGAACCTCAGCGTCAGCGAGCGCTAGGAATCTGTGCAGGAGACAGGAGTGCAGACAGTGCCAGCCTGGAGTCGGGACCATTTTCAATGCTGCCTGCAGGCAGCCTGCACACAAACTTGCTTCCGTCCCGTCCGACCAATCCTGACCTTGTGGAAGCATGTCTGTCTGCTGCCATGACTCTGAGTGAGCGTGAGTGGGCCCCCCCGTCTCGCCAGGGCCCCGGCACTTGCCCGGGTGTGCCGGGTGCTGACGCCGGCCCTGAATGAGGGGATGAGGACTTTGCCGTGGTGGTGCTGGTGTAGCTGCTGCTGGTGGTGTAGCTGCTGCAGGGAGAGCACGTGGTCACTCTCTTCTTGCTACGTGCCCAAATACAACACCTTTCTCTGGTGCACGTAAGTGACAAGACATTTTGTGTCATTTTGTAGGGCCCAATACTGCTACAGAAATGTTGAGACCAGAACATGTTGAGGTGGTATTAGATTAGATGGCTGAGAGTGCCTCCAGTTCCTTCACATTATCTTCCACCCAGTCACCTGCAAAAAGTGCAGCATTACCAACTGAGGACCATAGTCATCCAGCTTCCACTTCACCCCTTGCAGGTCAGCCAAGCAGCCTGAGCCGCAAGTCATGCAGCAGTCACTTCTGCTTTCAATAACTCCACCTGGCACTGCCCAACAAGTGGAAGAGATTGAGTGCACTGATGCCCAATCACTTATTCAGTTGGAGAATGAGAATGTGGGTGGGTTAGTGCACACGGTAAGAGGACCACCACATCACATCTCTGATGATGATGAAACATAGGTTCCAACTACTGAGTCTTTCTGCAGTGTGCAGAACGGCTAGGAGGGCAGGGTTGAGGACTCGCTGGAAGATGATGCTGGTGATGATGAGGTCCTAGGAGCGAATGCCATACTAGTGACGTGGGCAGTTCAAAGGAAGAGGAGGTGGTCAGGATACCCCAGCAGCACATCAAAAGAGGTGTGTAAAACACAGCGGGCAGCCCTTAGCTGCTACTCTCCACAGCGCCGAGGAAATGAGAACAACAAAGCCAGCCATCTGAATTGCAAGCACGAGATGCAGTGGAGTACACACCTTAAAAAGCATCACAGATCTGAGCCTCCTCCTGCTCCCTCTTCTGCTACGGTCTCAGCCTCTTCCTCCCGCTCATGATCAACAAGGCCACCTGCCACCCTGAAAAGAGAGGATTTGACAGCACCACCATCACCACCACCAACAGTGTCACTGAACATCTCTACACCATCCCATGGAAGTGTTCAGCTCTCCATCCCCAAACCCCCGAGAGAAAGAAGAAATACCCTACCCACCCACGAGCCATGGTGGAAATGGCTTACCCGCAGTATGTTGTCCCCAACCGCCACAACTTTTCCAGCCTAGGCCATCCCTGCTCTGCACACACATGTTGCAGACCAAATCAGGTGTGCACAGCAGAACGGTATCAGTGACAAGGTCCATATAAGAACCGATACCTGTACCAGTAAATACGTTAAGGGATGTTACATCTTCCTAACTCCTCACTGGGTAAATGTAGTTGCGGCTTGGCCTGAAGTAGAAGATTTTCTAGCTCATGTCATACCTCAAACCAGGATTGCTGGACTTTCCTCTGTCCAGATTGCCTCTTCCTCCTACTTGGCTTCCACCACCACCTTCTCATCCAGTCAGAGTAAGACCTGGACCACCAAATTCAGCACATCCAGAGGGAAACAACAGCAGGCTGTTCTGAAGCTCATCTGTTTGGTTGACAAATCCCATACCACGCAGGAGCCGAGGATGTGGATCAAACAGGAGACAGACGAGTGGTTGGTGCCGGTGAACCACAGGGCCAATTCACACGGTTATCAGGCATGTCATCTACATATGGCTCAGAGATTGGGTTCCTGTACCAACAGCGGCCAGGTACACAACTGTCCAGCCATGGGACAGTTTTGGAGGAAATGGAGGAGGAACTGTGTCCACAGCAGGGTGTTACTCTAATCATCTCATACATATCAATGGAGTGTGGCTGGGGAATATGGAGGACCCAGATCATACACCTCCCAGCGAGGACAGCTTGTCGTTGCCTCTGGGCAGCCTGCACAAATGAGCCAATATTTGCTACTGTGCCTTTGCAACGACTGCCAAGTTGCCCAAGTTGTTACCGCTGCTGATTACTGGGTAGCCACCTTGCTGGATTCTCGCTAAAAGGACAATGTACCATCCTTTCTTTCTTTACTGGAGTAGGATCACAAAATGCATGAATACAAGCACATGTTGGTAAAGGCCCTACTGACGGAGGAGGAAGGAGGAAGTCGCCAATGGAGCTGGGTCACCGCCACCACCTTGGAAGGCAGGGTTAGAGTGGCTAAAATGTGGCAAAACTTTCTCAGCATGCCACAACATCCTGCACCATCATCTGATGTGTCCATAATAGCAAAATGCAGCGTTACAACAACATGGTGGAAGAGTACCTCTCCACACATCTCCACGTACTAACTGATGAGTCTGCTCCATTTACCTTCTGGGTGTTCAAATTGTACACATAGCCTGAGCTTGCCCTTTATGCTATGGAGGTGCTGACCTGCTATGCGACAAGTGTACTGTCAGAAAGTGTCAGCACGGTAGAGGGTGTGATCACAGACAGGCACATCACATGTCCACAGCCAATGTGGGCAAGCTAACATTTATTAATATGAATCAGGCGTGTATCCCACAGGACTTGTCCGTACCTTTGGCTCACTAGACAACTATACCAGCTGCACCCAGCCATTGTTCAACTCTATTTGCCATTAATTTCTTTTTGGGACCTCCTGAAATAAAAAACAAAAAAGCAGTGTTGGCTACCTTCTCCTCTGCCTTTTCCAACTACACCGGCATGTCCACTTCCACCTGCTCCATCTCCACATTGTTATTTTTTTGTTTTGTTAATTCTAGGTTCCCTTAAGCCAGTATGATAACAAAAACCATGAAAATAACAAACACAAAAAACAGTGTTAGATTACTCCTCCCTTGCCTATTCCACCTACATCACCATGTCCACCTCCTCCTCCTTGGACCTCCGCCACCTGGTTCTAGATTGTTATTTTTGGTTTGGCTAATTCTATGTTTTTTTAAGTCAGTTCCATAAAAAAACAAGGAAAAAAGAAAACAAAATGAGAAAAAAACAAACAAAGCACTCCCCCCAAAAAACAGTATTGGATTATTCCTCCCTTGCCTCTTCAAACTACACTGTTACATTCACCTCCACTTGTACCCCAGCCTTCTGGGTCAAGATTATTATTTTAATTTCTTTACTCTGTTATTTTAACTGATTTCCCTATCCACATTAGTTTACAATTTTGATTCCTATTGTAGCCCCCTAGCCCTTTCTATGACCATTTTACAGCCATTTTAAAGCACCAAAGTTTGGGTCTCCATTGACTTCTATTGATTTCGGGGTCAAGTTCGGATGCCGAGCCAAACTTTATCTATAGTTTGGCCAAATCAGAACATTCACGGGTCCGCTCATCTCTACTTCTTAGAGTTAAGAAAAAATGGTCTGCTTTGACCAAAGCCTGCAGCTCAGCACCCTTCAATAAATGTAGATGAGCTGTGACACCAGACAACCTATAAGGGTATGTTCCCATGATTAGTGTTTGTTCAGGTTTTCACGCAGCTGAATTTTCTCATGAGACCCGCACCTCAGCTCACTTTCGATTTTTTTATGTGGTTTTTATATGTGGCAGAGACGCATGCGTTTTTGTTAAGTATAGATAGACAGATATTGGGTAGCTATATCTATAGATAATAGCTAGATAGATATCCGTGAGATTAATTTGTGTCTTGTGTGTATAGTTCACTGTACTTGAATTAACCTATTAAATAAATATGGGGTCATAATCATGGTTATTCGGCCATTTTCAGTCTAAAAATACAAGCCAGCAACCACCCTAGAATTGGCACATCACACAATTAGTTCATTTTGGTGCTTTCCCTGAGACTTCCCGATTGCCCTGGTGCAGTTGCAATCAGGATATTGGTTCATGGGGTTGATGTCAGCTGTGTAATGTCTGCTGAACGGAAGGAGCAATATTTGAATTTTGGAACACAAATTTGTCTGGAAGGCATTCCAGGCACCATGTTGCAATTGAAGGGCCCCTAAGGTGCCTAAAGAGCAGAAACCCCCACACAAGTGTCCCCATTTTGGAAACTACACCCCTCAAGGATTTTATCCAGGGGTATAGTGAAAATTTTGAACCCACATGTACCACATAGAATTTGTTAACCTTAGGTCATCATATTGAGTATGTCATCATATCGTAATCATTTTTTTTACTTTTGAAAAAACCCTAACCTTAGACCTAACAGCAAAAAATTAAATAAATAAAAATTATAAAATAAAAAAATATAATCTGACTAGAAAGCTAACACAGGTAGAGGATGATCAAGAGGGTGCACAGCCAGCCTCATTCCAAGTGCTGTCTTATTTACAAAATATTGGGCTTTTTGATCACTGTGATAGACCCTATCACAGTGATCAAAAGTCAGGAATCAATAGCAAAAATCCCCGTAGTTGCCAGGTGCCAGCCAGCAGACTTCTGCAGGAGCACAATGTATGCACCCACCATTTTGCTTCATGAAGACGAGGAGGAAGCATGGAGGATGGTGTCACCGGTACCGAGGTACCATGGAGGGCCTGGGGACATCATTTCTCTCTACTGTTAGATCATGTCAGAGGAGAGAAATGAGTTGTACACTGGATCTCACTTTTTTTTACGTGATCGCCGTTGTTAGTCTGAGAACGACAGGTCATACTTCGCTCCTTGTTATGTCTCAAGAGCGAGGACGTTACTGAGTTACTTTTCCTCTCTGTTTTCATGTCTTTCACAGCTGAGATCAACCCCATAAACCATTAACCCATTTGCCACCACACCAGGGCAATCGGGAAGAGCAAGAATTGGCGCATTTCTATCAATCCCATCCAGTCTGCTTGTTCTGTACACCTCATCGTTTTGGACACAGCGCAAATACGCTACGTCCAAAATGCTAGTATTCCTGATTGTGGGCATGTAGCCTAAGAGGGTCAGCTTTTAGCTTTGATTTTGATCCCAAACTGAATGTCAAAAGTCAAACAATATTTAGGCCAAAATCAGGTTAAACTATTAAGGAGTTAATATGCATTAAAGTCGCCAGAATTCTGCACTAAAATTCTGACATTAAAAATGACCTTTTGGAGATTATTTTTGTAATTTTATTGTGACAATGTTTAAAGATAAATTGTCACCAGTTTTATGCTGCCCAATCTGAGATCTGTATAAAGTAGGGCAGAGACAATTGTCCAGTGCTGTGCCACTTACTGAGCTTCTTGCTGTAGTTTTGGTAAGAAGCTGTTTTATCTGCTGCAGCTCTGCTAGACCTCCCATTGATCAACCTTTACTATGTAACCCTTGATATTTATATACTATTGCTACTACCAACTTCCAACACTGAATGGCATCTTTCTGCTTCTGCCTAATGTAGGCAGAAAGCTGTCAATCAAAGACAGGGTGGCATTAGACACAACTCATCATTAAGAAGACTAGCAGAGCTGCAGCAGATAAAACTGTAATTTTGCTAAACTACAGCAAGAAGCTCAATAAGTGAACCAACACAGGAATCAGGGACATACTTTATGCTGCTCTCAGATGGAAACGATGACTGTTTCTTTTTAAAGAGTCTATAAGTCTGATTTGGTTATTACTAAAACCAGAGACCTTCATCAACATTAAGCATTGTGTTTCCCTTAGGAGTACATGCTGTACCTACAGCGTCTGGAACAGAGGTCTGAGGAACAGTTTTATGAGCATTGGTGGAATCCGCACTGCCAGCCTCACTGCAATCGCAACATCGTAAACCCTGTTTAATATCTACCGTGCGCCTACACATGAAGGTATGAATCTTCTCTTGTGCTGATGCATTAGTTGCCATCAAGCTCCATGTCTGGTCTTTTTTTATTAGTTTACAATAGGCTGTGCAAGAACTGCACTGCTTACAGGTATTAGGATACATTCCCATGCATTCACCCATAAGGAATTTTCTCTTGGAATATTTTTGGAGCAACACATGTTGCATGGCCAAGGATGACCCATCATTGTAAGTTTTCGTTTTAGCAACAGCTGCCCCAGTTGATGCGATGTAAAAAAGTTGTCACACGTCAATTTTTGTCTTCTTAATCCGTACGTCAAATCTGAAACAACTCGCATTCCCTGATTCTTTTCCGGTTTTTCTCCAGGCGTTTTTCCTGTATATACTTGACGGTTTAGAGCGTATGAACTGCTGTCACAAAGTGTCCATATCTTGATGCCGTACTTTGCTGGCTTACGCGGTATATATTGTTTGAATTGGCACCTACCTCGGAATGCCACAAGTTATTTATCCACAGTCACATTTTCTTAATTATTGTATAATTTTGGAAGAATCCTTATCCATTTATCCCAAACTTGCGGCTAGTTATTAGAGAATTATCTAATGTTAGCAGAGGACTATTTTCCTGTCTGGACAGAAGGCTGCAAGTTCCAAATTACATTTTTGATTTTAGACTGAATTGCTCGCATCGGACTAGTTGTCCAGACGTCGTATTTCATCAGATTCATCAGATTCAGAATTCTTATAATCACTTTCCCCACCACTTCTGTGGTCCTCATCTTCGGACACTTTCTCCAGTTGGATGTCTTCTTCAGAATCTGAAGCTTTTACAATCCAGCTTCACTAAGTGAACGTCTTCACCATATTTTTATCCAACTTTCTAAATAATAGACATGACTTTCAATGGGTAAAATGTAAAATCAGCATTGTGGAGTAAAATAGCACTATATGACTAAACAATAATAATATTAAAATTGCAGCAAACACTAACCAGTTTAGCAACAATAAGAGCTTATATACTACTGCGAAACAGACCTGTACTCAAAGCCTATCCATTCACAGTAACTTGCAAATCAAGCCCACAGACCAGCAGGAACTGGAGAAATCGATAAAGAATAGTAGATGCAATAACTAATCCACAATGATACTATCAATTGTTTATGTGACTGAAAATATGGTGGGAGATCTGTATAAAACATCACATTGGCCCTAACAGTACATATGTAACAATCATTATTTCATACAAAAAAAATTAAAATAATTAAAAAAAAACAACTGTCATAATAACAACACCTATCCCGAAACAAACTCACCTAATCACGATTTGCAGATCCTCATAATAAATAATCTGCAGCTTCACAAACTTTTTTTAGGGTCTAATAGACCAGAACTTTACAACAGGGTTAAAGATCATAAACTACTCCATATAACACATATTGCATTCCAAAAGAACTGTATAAGTGAACTGAAAGATATATAACCTGAAGAAATATTTTGTCTATTTTCCTTTCAGATCTGAACCTGATAAGAGGAGATTGCTTAAAACTGCATGCAAGAAGAATTTACGTAATGATAACTCCCAAATATTCACATAGGCGTATCTGGACCGCACCAGAAATGTTGGTATATACATTATATAATATAATTGGAGCATTCTATCAACTTCCATTGTACCAAAAGAATATTGTTGTGTATTTACAGGCCAATATCATTAGGAGGGTGAAACATTTGCTTTAGATGAACATATATATTTTCAATTGTATATTTTATGCTAATGTTATATACAAATGATAAAAAGCATTAAACATTGTATTCCCTTGTACCTTGTATATATGCATGTATAAAGTATAACCATATAAACTCTTAAAGTGTCTACTACAATAAAATTAATGTAACTGCAAAGCCAAAGCGTGATGTTGATTGTGTGAGACAACCCCTTCAATGGGATTTTCTAGTATTCCTTACCTCATAGGAATATAAAAATACTTCTGCTGCAACTAGGGCAATCTAGTTTATTTTTCTTTAATAGTATAAATAGCTATACTGTAGAGTTAGCTCCTTCTAGGGTAAGCTGTGGGCAGACAAACTTATAATTTAGGTGGTTCTCATTATGTGATGTGACCTGTATAAGAATCATATATAAGATTAAATCTAGATTAAATTAAATGATAAATTATCTTTTGTGCCCTTGATCATCACCATTAACCTATCTACAAGCTTATACGCATTTATAATAATCAAGTGTACACCATGTTCCAAATTATTATGCAAATTGGTTTGTAAGTGTCATAGCGTTTTTTTTCTTTTTGTAAATGAAACCCATTGATGGTATTGTGTCTCAGGGCTCTTTGGATCACTGAAATCAATCTCAGATACCTGTGATAATTAGTTTGGCATGTGAGCCAAATAAAAGGAAAACTGGATGTTCCACACTATTAAGTAGGCCAGAGTTTTCAAGTAATATGGGAAAGAAAAAGGATCTCTCTGCTGCTGAAAAGCATCAAATAGTGCAATGCCTTGGTCAAGGGATGAAAACATTAGATATTTCCCGAAAACTTAAGCGTGATAATCGTACTTTTAAGAGATTTCTGGCTGATTCTGAGCACAGACGTGCTCGTGCTGATAAAGGCAGAATGAGGAAGGTTTCTGCCAGGCAAGTTCATTGGATTAAGAGAGCAGCTGCTAAAAAGCCATTACAAACCAGCAAACAGATATTTGAAGCTGCTGGTGCCTCTGGAGTCCCTCGGACCTCAAGGTGTAGGATCCTTCAAAGGCTTGCTGTGGTGCATAAACCTACTATTCGGCCACCCCTAAACAGTGCTCACAAGCAGAAACAGTTGCAGTGGGCCCGGGACATACATGAAGACTAATTTTCAAACAGTCATTTTTACTGATGAGTGTCGAGCAACCCTGGATGGTCCAGATGGATGGAGTAGTGGATGGTTGGAGGATGGCCACCATGTCCCAACAAGGCTGTGACGTCAGCAAGGAGGTGGAGGAGTCATGTTTTGGGCCGGAATCATGGGGAAACAGCTGGTAGGGCCCTTTAAGGTTCCTGACGGTGTGAAAATGATCTCTGCAAAGTATATAGAGTTTCTGACTGACAACTTTCTTCCATGGTATAAAAAGCAGAAACGTGCCTTCAGGAGCAAAATCATCTTCATGCATGACAATGCACCATCTCATTCTGCAAAGAATACCTCTGAGTCATTGGCTGCTATGGGCATAAAAGTAGATAAACTCATGGTGTGGCCAGCATCTTCCCCTGACCTCAACCCTATAGAGAACCTTTGGAGTATCATCAAGCAAAATATCTGTGAGGGTGGGAGGCAGTTCACTTCAAAACAGCAGCTCTGGGAGGCTTCATGCAAAGAAATACAAGAAGAAACTCTCCAAAAACTCACAAGTTCAATGGATGAAAGAATTGTGAAGGTGATATCAAAGAAGGGTTCCTATGTTAACATGTAACTTGGCCTGTTAGGATGTTTTGGAGTTAAATAGCTTTTTTGTTCAGTGAATGTGACCTCCTAATGATGCAAATTTGTTAGCAGCGGATTAACCAGCGTAACATCCGGAGTCAGCAACAGAGAATGTAGATTTATTCACATCCAGTATAGACAGCTTACAACACAGCATGAAATGTGATCAGCCTGATATCTGCTATGGCTGCAGCATGAAAAACATTACGACAACACAGGAAGAGAAGGAGGAGGCATCCTGTCTGTGAGTGAGGGTTTTTTTTTTTTCAAAACTTTGTTAACAACCTCACAATATGCACAACATATCAAACAGTACAGTAGTAGTTGTTGCAATACATACAAATCAATATGCATTATTCCAACACCCCCACTCACCAACTACTTATCCTCTTATTCCCATTGTGGTTCTCAATTCTTGGAACCTGGCTCATGGCAATGGCTTTGTCATAATGTCAGCTAGCATCTTATCAGTTTCACAATAGACAAACTGAATTATGCCACGATCTATCAAATCACGTAGATGATTGTGTCTGACATCAATGTGCTTGGTTCTAGCACTGATCTTTTCACTGCATGCAAGTTTAATGCATCATTGGTTGTCCTCATAAATCACCGTCGGCTGAGTTGACGGTTTGCCAAGATCGTCCATCAATTGTCTCAGCCAAACGACCTCCTGACATAGGCTGCGGACACATACTCCGCTTCTGTGGATGACAAGGCAACAGACACTTCTTTCCTACTAGACCAGGAGATTGAACTTTCTCCAACTTTAAACAAGTATCCACTTGTGGATTTACGATCACGCGAATCACCAGCCCAATCCGCATCTACATAGCCGGTAAGTTCTAGATCTCCCGCTGCAGATAGTTTTAAATTTACATCTTGCATTTCTTTCAAATATCGCAGAAGTCTTTTAACAGCATTCCAGTCTCTTTGGTGCGTTTTTTCCACATATCTGCAAAGGATTCCAACTGTTGTTTTGATATCCGGTCAAGTCATAGTTGATATGTACAGAAGTGCCCCCACTGCCTGACGATATTTCTCATTGTTAGGCAACAGGTCATCTTCTTCTTCCAGCTTCAGGTAGGATGGTTCCATTGGGGTTGATATACCTTTGGCCTCTGACATTCCAAATTGATTCAGAATCAAATTAATTTTTGCACTTTGGTTTAGAAGAAAACTCCCATCTTCCTCTCTCTGGATTTGGATTCCTAGATAATATGTCACACTTCCAAGGTCTTTTGTTTCAAAATGCTGATTCAGAATTTCAGTCATTTTTCCAATTTCTGCGTCTTCTTGATGAACTACAATCACATCGTCCACATATAAGAGAATATACATCCATTTTCCATCTGTATACTTTGTGGATCTGCTTGACCTCTTTTAAATCCTTCTTCCAACAAGACTTTATTTATCTTTGTGTTCCATGCTCTTGCTGATTGCTTAAGACCATAGAGAGATTTTTGTAGTTTGCAAACAAGATTCTCTTCACCTCTTTTTACATAACCTTCAGGTTGAGTCATGTATAAGTCCTCCTCAATGTCACCATTTAAGAAAGCAGTTTTTATATCCAAATGTCTGACATACATCTTTTGTACAGCAGCTACAGCTAACAAAGCTCTGAACGTAGTCTGTTTAGCGACTGGAGCAAATGTAGCATTGTAATCTTCGCCATACTTTTGAGAATATCCTTTTGCGACCAACCTTGCTTTAAATCTGTGGACTTTACCTTCAGAGTCATATTTGGTTTTAAAGACCCACTTGCACTTGATTGCCTTTTTGCCCTGTGGAAGCTTGGTGAGTTTCCAAGTTTGGAGTTGATGAAGCGACTTGATTTCCTCATTAGCGGCATCAATCCACTTTGTTCTTTCATGGATAGGTAGTCCTTGCTTTTTATCCCATGACTGCGGCTCTGACTCAGGTAGTGTCTTGACAATGTAGGATAGACGTTTAGCTGGTATACCTTTGTTTGATCTTGACGATCTTCTGATTTCAGATTCTTCTGATTTTTCTGTTGTTCCTTCAGTGGTTGAAGAATCCAGCCAGACTTCTACATCCTCCTTGTTGTTGTCTTGTAATTGTGACTTCAGCTGGACTACTGGCGTGATGTCACAAAACTTGGGTGATACAAAGTTCTCATCAATCACTACATCTCTGCTTATTGTGACCTTGTTTGTTTCTGGGTGTAGAATCCTATAACCTTTCTGGGTTTCACTGTAGCCTACCAGGAATCCTTCTTTAGCGTGAGATTCCCACTTACTTCGCTTTTCTCTGGGAATATGTACAAATGCTTTACTTCCGAATATTCTTATGTGGTGCAGTTTTGGCTTTCTGCTGTTCCATTGCTCAAATGGAGTTTTCTCTGTAGCTTTACCTGGTAGTCTGTTCTGAAGATAGCAAGCTGTCATGATTGCCTCACCCCAATATGTTGTAGGCAGATTTGCATCAAATAACATACTTCTTGCACTTTCACAGAGTGTTCGGTTCCTTCTTTCCGCAACACCATTTTGCTCAGGGTTGTACGGTACAGTGGTCTGAAATAGGATTCCATTTTTCTTTAGAATGCTCTGTGTTTCATTGCTTGTATATTTAGTCCCATTATCTGCACGTAGAATTTTGGCATTCTTCCAAATTTATTATATACCTCAGCTAGATATATTTCAAGTTTCTCTGGAACTTCTATCTT